>JARQZJ010000121.1:2429166-3638750 GCA_030704895.1 Henosepilachna vigintioctopunctata | reverse complement strand
ATATGAGTAACAGAACAGTTGAAAATATCCACCTTAGCTTCCAAAATATTACATTGTTTTCACATCGTGTGCAATGGAGAAAATTTTAGAACATTCTTTCTAGCTACTGGAAGGTAGAACGTGAATTCGTTTCTAGAAGAAACTCTTGGAACAATAAAGTTAAACTTTTGCAATCATTCCTGACATTTCAATTTATTGTTAATTATTTTATGCAAGAAGATTATAGCATGGCATTTCCTTCGCGCACTGAGTGTATCCACATTATATCGACTTGTAAGCGTTTCATGTTGTATGCCTATAGGTGGACATATTCCATCAATTCTGAAGCTCAAAAGTTTCAGGAACTTTCGTTGTATAGACTCCAGTTGATTAATATGTAAGTGATAACCAGGATTCCAAACTGTTGATCCGTATTCAAGTTCAAACGAATATATCACTAGAATAGATCACTAGATAAATAGAAGATTTCACCACCATGAAGTTTTGGTAAAATTGAAACCGGGTTTGTTGTTAAAACCTAATCGTTTACTTCTCAATAGAGCAGGGAGATAGAAGAAGACATGCATTCGCAAAAACAGTTAACGAAGAAGCTTTAAGCGTTTGAATTAGTATGTCTAACACAAAGGAGTGATCTCAAGATTGTCAAATGAGACTCAAGTTAACCAAAATCATCTGCCTGCTTCAAAGAGGTGTTTTTGACTTGGAACTGAGTATTGATGTTACTCTGCTTGCTATAAGTCATTTTTTTAGTCTTTTTGGCATTCATGTGTAGTCCATATTCTCCACTTGTTGCAAAAATGTAATTCATTAAGTTGGAATGCATTTTAGAGCGACTTGAACGTATACCTTACGTCAATTCCACCAACGAACCCTGAAAGCATCTGTTATCATTGATCAAATATATACTGTAGCTCCTGGTTTTATGAAACATTATCAGTTAATTGGGTTTGTTTTTATGTGTCGTATAAAAAATTCCTTGTTATCAAGTTAGGAACACCTGTTCTCGCATTTTCAGATGAAAAGAAACCATAAACTATTGAGTGTGAGAATTGTTTCAATGAAAGTGCTAAATACTTATTTGATCTAATTATTTAAAGTCATATCACGTCAAGTTTATTGAAAAGATAATTCATTAATCTTGCTGATAGGATTTCAATTTTTCCGTTACTCCAATTTGTCCTTGAAAGATTCAAAATATAATTATCATTTGTTGATAGTCGAATTACAATTAATTTAATATATTCATATAGATAAAAGGTTTCCTAAATGTTTCAACAGAATATTTCAACAGAAGTAAATACAAAAATAATTTACTTTTATTGCAAGGTCCATTATAACAAAAATGAAACCGATTTCTGTGTTCGAAGTTTTTTATCAAACATTTCACCTGAAGAATCTTTCAATGGCCATCACGGTATCCTGATTTGATCTACTCAGTTCATTTCTAGGGTTGTAGACATATAACATTCGAAAAAACTTTCAAGAAGGCATAAGGATAAAAAAATAGAATGCACAAGAACATTCCAATTCGAGCCATCAGAGAGAACTATGCTAAATATTTATATATCTTCAAAAAAATTGAGAAATGCATACGAATTGAAACTGAAACAAATTTTCCACGTAGATTTCAGCTCTTATTTCCTAACAATTTGTATTTTCTGTACAAATATATTAGCATCGTAACATATCCAACAGAATCTGCACATTTTTAATTCTTCGAAGCTTACGTTTCTCAATAAATATATCGAAAATTTCCGCTTTTCAAGATATAAGTATGAGTTTCCAGATCATATTTTTGAGGATAAAAAATTGAGCTGATTTCGTCTACTTCCTCACCACAAATATGAATAATTCTATTTCAGTCAATTTAATCAATTTTCACCCAGAAATCGCTAACACTCTTTTCTGGCAAGATATTCTATCGAAATGTACGGAACCTCCAAAAATATTGAAGATACATCATTAATATTTTTCATGAGACTCTCACATGTTTCAACAATGGAAAAATCATCTTGAATCTTTTTCAGATTAAAATAATCTCTCTGCTTGACACAATATAGACTTTTTGGTTATTCGAGATTGAATTTTGGAGATTTGAGATTTGTTTGAGGCTGACAGGCTAGAATAATTGCATATGGAGGTCCCCAAGGATCTGTTTTGGGGGTAATATTATTGAATATATATAAATAAGTCATTTCTTATAGTAACTGAGCTTCTGTGACTTATTTTGAGCAAAGTAACTTTCACTGGTTGAAATTTCATATTGAGAAACAGAGAAATCAATTGAACTCAATTTATATACTATTGACAGTAATATGAATATATTTTTTGAATTATGTATGTATTGCAGAAACTATTATAGTATGAAGGGATACTATTTCACGATTTTCAGTCATCTAAGATGGGTAATTCGAAAATATAGAGGTGCTAATCATTTCAAGGAAAACTATTCAAAATTTCTAATAATTATCGGCTTTCATTCTAATAGTGATAAAAATTTACATTTGTTGTTACCTCCCGGACATTCCTAAATTCATTTTCCTGGAAGATTAAGGTCTGACAATACCAAAACGTATGGAATAACAAACGTCGTCCGGTTTTTGCAGTCCACGTCGTAAGTGAGAACAAAATATGGTAGACGAATGTCTTATGGAACCACCTGGTAAGCTTGTGAAAATTTTTGGAAAATATGCCTACCTTCATATAAATAAATATTGCTTCGTTCATCAATAAATTCGCATTTTTATATCGACACCCTTTGTTATTATTGCATTTTCCTGTTTTAGCTTTTTATCATGCGGACTAACGCTTGTTTTTTGATGCTTCACAATCTTTTAGGAATTTAACTATTCTGGGAGCAGATGCAGATTCTACATAGGACTCTTGATTGATCTTCTACTCCCGAATGAACTTTTCACGAATAGATTTTCTCAACCAAAAGTTGCTGTTGTATCTCAACCTGTACTGCATCCAACAAGATATACAGCTTACTAAGACTTCTCCTTTCTCTATTTGCGGAAATATTATTATATTTTTCAGCTCCAGTCGTCATAATAGAACTTAAAATGAAATTTTCAAAGACCCTTTTCTCAGGCTGTTTTTATTATATCCTTCTCTGTTGCTAACTACTTTCCATCAATGTTTTCATTTTCTGCATCCATATGTTACCACTTTTTGATATCCAGTGCAAGTACAATTAATCCAAACCAAATCAGTGCCCTTTCTGATATGACATCCTCCTTATAGAGGAGTCTTTTAACTTGGTGGAGGGGTTCTCTGGATCTTTTAACACTTTTTGTTAACTATTGCAGAACTTTTTTTAGTGGATCTGTAGTTAAACTCTTTTGAGACATCTTGTAAGAGATTAGTTTTCGTTATATCATTTGGTTGCATGCATTCTCCTTCATATATATTATTCCTTTCATTCATATCTGTATAGACTTTTGAGCATATATATGTAACAAGATATGTAATCACAGGTGCATTTTGCCATAGGACTCTTGATTTATCTCCTACTCCAGAATGAACTCTTCACGAATAGATATTTCCCAACCAAAAACTTGCTGTTTTATCTAAAGTTTTACTTCATTCATCAAGATATACAGCTTTCTCAACGTTTCCGTACGGCTCCTTGATGATAGTAGTAACAAGCTCAATGAAACAAACTTTCAAAACCAAACGCAATTTTCATATGCCAGTTTCGCAAGCAATTTTCTGTTGTTAACCAGTTCCCATTAGTTTTTTCCTGATTTGCTTCCATATGTTACCATGTTTTGATATCCAGTGCAAATGAGCCAAACCAAATCAGTGCCTTTTCTGATATAATCCTCTTCTTATATGAGAGTCTTTTAACTTGGAGGAGGGATTCTCTAGGTCTTTCGACACTTCTTGTTTGTTTTGCAAGATCTTTTATGGAATACCTGTAGACAATCTTCTCAGGCCATCTTCCTAAGATATTTGTTTTCTTATTTCACATCAGTTGATTGTAGAAATTCTATTGTGGTTCATATCTATTATTTCTTCCATAAACCCCTGTATAGAGTTTTTGGCATAGATGGATCTATAGGTGTATAACCACAAATACATTACAGACTGGAACTGCCTCATGAACACTAGCTTTGGAACGTCAGGACTGTTGAACATCTATTTTTTCTTTTCTCTGAAGCTACAAAGGGAAAAGCAAAGCTCTTACATTCGATACAAATGTATATGTACTTATGTGGTATGCTTTCAGTTTTCTATAAATCAATATAATGTGTTATACAGAAAAGGTTTATGATTTGTTCATCTTTCAGCGAAGGGATTTGGCATTCGCCACTGGCAGGTCATTCTGCATTTCTTCTTCTACGTCATCATCGATGGTACAAAGATGTCTATTGCTGGGACAATTCCTTATATCATACGTTCACCAGATGTAAGTACCTTAAATGAAAGAATTTCATTTCAACGTTTTAAGTTATTTTCGTTTCAAAGAGAACATTAAAGTGATGATCAATTTCAGGGAAGCTCGAATTGGTCGACGGAGTCACTTTCCCTAGCTGTTTCATCATATTTATTTGGTTTTCTAATAACTGGACTATTTGGAGGGTGGTTATGCAAAAAATGCGGTTTCAAATGGCCTATGGTTATAACTATGGTTATAATATCAGTAATCACGTTGAATCTTCCATTAATTACTAGAGAATATGGACACCAAGGGCTTATAGCTTGCAGACTTATACAAGGACTTTGTGCTGGACTTGTTTATCCTATGCCAGCCGATTTCATCAGCAGATGGATACCAGTACAAGAAAGAACCGTACTGGGTACAATAATTTATGCCAGTGAGTATGTGAATCATCTAAACAGATCACCAATGGTAGATTCCAACTATAAAACTCTTTATTTCTGTCAATAACAAGCCTTGAGACTATACGTACCCTTATATATTGAAGATATTTCGCTGTATCTAATCAGATTAATTCAATTAGTGTTGAAACATCAATTTCTGTTGTATTGTAAGCCTTTGGTTCAACTTCATATTCCTGTCAAATTGGTTTCTCTCAATCACTATGGGGTAGGTTTGAAAGATGCTAATGAAGTGTCCATTGCACCATAATCTACAGAACAGATTAAAAAAAATTCATCTTATTCAACGAAAGTGGAGGTTTGAGATAATCAAATATACCTCATTACAAATATAACGGGTGTTTTTTTGAGAGGTATAGAACTTTAAGTTGGCAATGATATATCACATTGATAGTTCAATATCAATAATTTTACTTGGTGACTGGAGCTACAGAGAATCAACACTGGAATGAAAAGTCTTGGAGTCGGTAACAAAAAGCTGTAACACAGCATGCTGTATTACTTGATACGTCAAATTATGTTGTCTTGAAGAAGAAAACGTCGAAGCACTTAATGCTGGGAATTTCATTGACGATGTTTTTGAATATAGATACAACGTTTTGAATAATCATTTCATTGAAACATTTTATTCATCATTTTCAAATAAAGATTAAAATCAACTTCTTTCACATTTCCTCGCCTCTGATATCTTCCTCCTTGTTTTCCAAATGAAAATTTTGGAAAATGAAACCTTTGTAATGTCATAATGATAGTCAAAAGTTGTTTGAAATTTGGGAAAATGAATTTTCATCGCTGATTGACACATTGTTCGGATTTTTTGAAGAGCAAAAATTAATTTTTTATTTGCGTACTTGTTTTTATCTGATTAAATGCATAAGTGTTTTCAAATGAATCGATTAGATATCAATTTTAATGAGTTGAATAATACATTTAGCTGAAAAATAAAATCAGCTTGAACTTTTGGAATTCCTTTCGGTTTTGCAATTAGGTATATGTGTTTAAATGTTGAATTTCCTTTCATATACATAGTGTTTTCCTAGAGTACAGTTTATTTATGGATAAATTCGTAATAGATAATATTTTATTTTCAGTTTGTTTCACTTAATTAATATTCATTACTATTTCAATTTATTTTAATTATATTTTCGTTGTGAATACTCGCTTACACTCTATTTTTCGTGCCTTTTTTTTATTTATTATTATTTGTGTACAATTTATTATTTTTTACCTGTAATGGGAATTTATCTGTTGAGAATTAATATATTACGAGGGTGGGGTGAAAAGTTTTCTGTCTAACCAAGAAAAACGATGTTCTGAAATTTTTTTTGCTTATTTTTCAAAATAACCTCCATCCAAACTGATGCGTTTCTCATAACGGTGTTATAATTTATTTATGCCAGTTTCGAACGTAGATTCGTCCTGCTCCTCAAAATACTGATTTTTAGTTTCGATAACTTCGATGTTACTCTCAAATCTGTCACCGCCCGTTCATTTTTTGAGGTTAGGAGACAGCTAATAGAAGCTGTGGGTTAAATCTGGAGAGAAGGGAGGATACACATCAATTCAAACTTCAATTCGTGGATTTTGGACATGGCAACAATCGACGAATGCGCTTTTGCGTTATCTTGATGAAACAAATTTTTTTCTTCGCCAAATGAGGTCGTTTAATTTTCAGCTCGTCCTTTGAACGTTGCAATAAGTCTGCGTTGTATTGACCAGTGATAGTCTTACCCCTTTCAAGATAATCAATGTATAAAACTCCTTTCGCATCCCAAAAAACAGTAGCCATAACCTTGTTTACCGATAAAATTGTTTTTGCTTTCTTTGGGGTTGGTTCCCCCTTTCCAACCCATTGTTTCGACTGTTCTTTATTTTCAGGAGTGTAGTGATGAACCCAAGTTTCATCAAGAGTTATGAATCGACGCAAAAATTCGTTTGAATTACGCCTATACAGCAACAATATTAGCGCTCGTATTATCATAACCCATAGTTCACCTTGTAAATTCAATAATATTTAGAGAATCTAAAGTCAAAATTATGTATAAGTTAAGAGAATACAAAAGTTGGAAAATTTCAAAAATCACAAATTTAATTTCAGTGAACTTTGAAATTGAATTTTCTTATTTTATTGTCGTATGTGTTTTTTAGGTGGTAGAATTGGTGATGTTATTGGTATGTATATGCCCATCTACTTGGCAGAAACCAGTTTAGGATGGTCTTTCATTTACACGCAATACGGCTACATTGCAGTTATCTGGGCAATTCTTATGGGAATATTTGGTGCTGATTCCCCTGAGGAATACCCCAAAGCTATATCCGAAGAAGAATTGAATTATATTGTCCGAAGTCGTGGAAACGCAAAACCCCTAACGAAGGTTTGTCAACAAAACAAAACGTTGCATGAACATTTTGATAACAATTATATAACAATAACTATAAAACAGATAAATAAAAATACTAACGTCATTTGCTTTGAAAGATTGGTCATAATAATATTATCAAACAAATTGTTTCATGTGTATTCACATTTTAAAGCGAATATTTTGCTGAAATACGAGGTCTTTTCAAAAGCAAGAGTGAATTTTGAATTTTCGCGTTTTGTCCACATTCGATTATCGAAATATTTTTTTCGTTATGTTGTTTCACATACAATTTTGGATTAGTAGTTTGGTTTTGACAACGGAAAAAGTTAGTCATGTTTTTATGTGTTCTTCGATTTTTTACTTTTGAAAAAGATGGATCGAAGAATCTGTATTAAATTTTGTGTTCAAAATGGGATAAAATGCTCCAAAGCACTCAAAATGTTGACTGTGGCACTCGGCGAGTCTACGTTGTCTCATAAATGTGTTTATGGTGGTACAAAAGCTTTACAGAAGGCCGACAGGATGTTAATCAGCTTATTGGAGTTGCAACCACGTCACCCAGCAAAGAAAACATCGAAACAGCGAAGAAAATGGTTTTGGAAAATCGTCTAATCACTAAAAGAGAATTTACAGCAGATGTAAGCAAATCCATAGGCTCATTCCATGCGATTTTCTCGGATGTTTCAGGTATGAAACGTGTGGCAGACAACTTTGTTCCGAAATTGCAAAATTTTGTGCAGAAGCAACGTCGTATTAGTGTCGCTTAGGAGTTGTTGAATGACGTCAACGACGTTCCAGATTAGCTTAAAAAGGCCAAAACTGGTGAAGGAACGTGGATATATGATTATGACGTCGAAATCTAGTCCCAATGATACCAATGAAAGTGGATACCAGAAGAGACAAGACCAAACAAGGCACGCCACGTTCGATCAAATGTAAAGGTTCCGCTCATTGTTTTCTTCGATTACAAAGACGTAGTGCACCATGAGTTCTTGCCAACAGGTTGTACGGTTCATAAGGAACACTGAAGGGAAGTTATGCAACGTTTGCGTGAAGAAATACGGCTCAAACAATCGGAATTGTGGAAAAACAAATTATGGGTTCTGCATTACGATAATGCACCAGCTCACACATCAATCTTGTTCGCGATTTTTTGGCCAAAAACATTACCGTTATCATGTCTCAATCACAGTATTTACCAGGTTTAGCGCGATATTGCTCCTATTCCCAAAACTGAAGAGACCAATGAAAGGAAAGCGTTTTGCCACAATTGATGAGATGAAGTCGAAATAGAAGAACGAGCTGATGGCCACACCGAAAAGCACATTTCAGAAGGGCTTCTAGGATTGGGGAAACGCTGGCATAAGTGCATTATTTCTGAAGAGAATTAAATAGATATTGATGAATAAATAAATATTTTTCGAAAATATTCAAAATTTACTTTTTTTTCGAACAATCCTCGTATATTAGATATTCCTGATGAAACGATAAGAAAAGAAACATATGTGAAATTAATTGATTTGGTAGGTATATAATATCGTTAATCTGATTATCTTTCAAGATTCCTCGGATAATCATAAACAATTATAAATCTTGATTAATTTGATTTTGCAATTTCATGATAAAAATCTGTCATTATATTGTAAATAAATTTTCAGCATTTTCTGATTTCGTCAAGAGAATGGTTCTCAAAAACTTTGATTCTTTCAAATCCAAATTTCAGAAGTACACACATCAGATAATCTTGAAATGAGTGTGGTATCTACCACATATTTCGCACTACTACATGTCTGAGAAGTTCGAATCTGAGCAATAATAATAATGATAAATTGTCTCTGTTAAGTCCTGAAACAATACAGTCGAACATAAGAAAAGACAAACTTTAGCATTAGCTTCTAAAGTTAACCCTTATGAAATGAAAATCATACTGATATATATATATATATATAAAGATGATGCTGAACCCTTTCTGCACCAGAGAGCAAAGGTAGGTGGACGGATCTCCATCAGAAATAGCAGCGTCTTACACATATCTGGGACAGATTGTCACGGGAGATGAGGATATTACACCGGAGATCATGCAAATAACCAGAACAGCTTGGGGAAAAGTTGGCCGACTGAAACACATCTTCAAATCAGATATGCCACTATACTTAAAGAGCAAAGTGTTTGACCAATGCGTTTAACCAGCGATGATCTATGCCAGCGAAACTGGGACCCTGAAATCTGCTCACATCCAGAAGCTTCGAACAACCCAGCGGAGTATAGAAAGATACATGATGGGCCTAACCATACGAGATAGAATATGCTGCAGCTGGATAAGAGGTCAAACAAAGGTGAAGGATGTCGTGGAGTGTGTAAAAAGGTCTAAGTGGAAATAAGTAGGCCATCTAGCCCGAATAAAGAGATGATGGTGAGCTGCGGTTAGTGTTTGGGAGCTCAGAGACAGGGTAAGACCAAGAAAGCGTCCTCAAGATCGATGGGATAAGGAGCTTGTGGATTGGCTGGGCGTTGCCTGGAAGAGACTGTCGATAGGAAATCTTGGCAAAGACAGGGAGGCCTTCGTTCTGCAGTGGACGGACAGAGGTTGATGAAGATAATGATGAAGATGTCAACACTCTATTATTAGGATTATTAATTAGGGTTTCTAAACATAAAAGAAGCTACATCAAGAAAAAACAACAACAAAACAAAATCACAGTTCAAATACGTATTCACTATATTACATTAAGAAACGAAAAGTTATAAACTTGTTACTTATTCTGTGAAATATACCATTTAGTAATTATACTCTCTTCACGAATCGGTTTTTATTGCAAAATAACTCGTTATTTTCAGAAAAATATTGTTGAATTAAAACCTATTGAAAATTTATTCATGAAATTTGAAGGATATCTCTTGATTTATTAATCATTTTATCAACATGTTTCATCTCCAATATTCTTCATCACCTAATATTTGTTTCAAAGCTTCTGGACAAAAATTTGATTTCAATTTAATTGTTCAACTCATTTCCGAAGATATCAGAACATTTAACTGAAAAATAGTGAAGGTTATTTCATTATCTAAAACATTTAGACGGATTGAACTTTAAATTGTTAGCTCTATTTTCTTGGGCATCAGATTTAACGAATTTTTAAATTAATCGAAAACAAATTATTCCACAAATTGAATCATCTTCATTGATATTAAGAACTTGCTGCACTTTGTTTTCATTTGAAAAATCTCTAATATTTTATAATGAATTTTCTAGATCGACATCCCATGGAAGAGAATGCTTACCTCTTCTGCTTTCTGGTCTATTGTTATCGCTCAAATTGGAGCACTCTGGTTGTTCAACGTAGAATATGGAAACCTTATGGTATTTTTGAATATATTTTACGATGTTCGCATTCGCAGTGTAAGTTAATATTTATTTAATAATAATTCAACTTTGAAATAGTTATTTTTGTAATTTTTTTTGGTTCTTCATTGTTTTCTAAACTTAAATAAATGTACGTTTTCTTCATGGTGCGTTTGATCACCAATCGCTTGCAATTTAAATTAATTGACTATAATTTCATTTCAGGGTGCCTTTCTCATCGTTCTTTCGATATCTTGGATTTTTACTTTCATATACAGTGCTGTAGCACAATTATTCATTAAGGAGAACAAAACAACAATAGGACAATCGAGAAAAATATTCAACACTATTGGTTTGTATATTTTTTCAAAATTGGATGGCTACAAAGTCTTAAAAAATCTAAAACATTTCATTTGTGTTCGCAATTAAACATTCCTGGACAATTTGAGCGTTTCTGCTTCTATTGCAAAGTCATATTTAGGAATTTGATAAAGAAATAACTCTCTCAAATACTCTTTTCCGAAATCATTTCAAACTTTCGATCTGTAGATGTGGATAGGCATGTTTATGGTTTGGTGATGGTGAAGATATTGGAATATAAAATAGTAATCATTAAATTTATTAAGAGACATTCCTCACATTGTAAAATTACACTCATTCAATTGATACAGTAATTACAACTAAAAAAATGCTAACAAAAGGACTGAATTCAGTTTTGAGTCTGATCTGCCATTCAGCCCTCGAACAAAAATATTGGTTCAGTTTATTTTCGCAATAATATATAACTATCTTTAAAAAGAAAAGAAAAAAAATAGCTTAGAAATCTTAAACATTTAATATATAACAATAACAACTATTTGAAACAAACTCACATGGTGAGGGACATTCGTGGTAAAAAAATAAACAAACATATGATACAAAAAATAGATTCATACATAATTGACTATATTCGAATCATCGAAGTGCGCTGCCACACTATAGTATGTCTTTGTTAACAGCAATGACTTAACTCTCTTCTTAAACAATGAGTTTTCAGTAAATTAAAATTTGACGGTAAATGGTTGAAGATTTTAATCCTTTGATAATAGAGTGAGTTCTCGATTTAACCTGTTTTATGATTAGGAATAAGTATCACATCACTGTTCCTTGTTGAATACTCTTGATTACCATTCAATTCAATAAACCTATCTTCATTTTATTTAACATACAACAAACATCTATAAATATATAAACGGTAGGGTGAGAATGTAATTATTAATTACCGACGTCAATTCGTACAGCTGGAGGGTATCCAGTCGTCTGAATTCATTCCTACCTCTAGAATATAATTCTAGAGGTAGAATTCCTAAATTTTTGTACAAATCTGCACAATAGTATTGATTGTCCTCCTCCCTTGTCTGCTTTGAAATTTCGTGTTCCTAGGCAAAATTCTCGTAATACAGAATTATTCCACCTAGAGACTCCGAGGGCCAACTCCCTAATACAATCCACCATTTGGTTTATGGAGTCTACATTCAATAGAGTTGCCAATAATTGTAACATTCACTTTGACTCCACATAAGCCATTATTAGGAGTTATGTGAACAAAGGAAATTGACTTAAATGAATTTATTCAGATTGATATATTTGTAATATTTCATTGAATGCTATAATGTATTTATAAGTTACTTTTTTTTCAGATTAGATTGAGCTCTTTGTTAATTTTTTTTTAAAATTATTTAGTTGAATCTTTTTTCTAATTATTCAGTTATGTAGTCAACATTGTTATTATTTTCTGTAATTGGGTGTTATACCTGTTGAGAATAAAGAACTTATTATTATTATTATTAATGAAGATAGGTTTACAAGATGTTTACATTGATGAATATTGAATATTAATCGAACTATTCGCTTCTGTGTAATAAACACGCTATTTATTTCTGTAGAGCATCCCCACAGCAGAATATTATAATTTAGCATAATACACATTCATAACACAGTTTCTCGGTAAAATGTTCTCTTCCATTCTAGAAATTGCAAAACATACGTTACTCAATTTTTTACATAATACATCATACAAAAAACCACAGAATCGTCATTTTCTTCTTATTCCTGAAGATGACCTAACACATTAAAAACACATTGAAACGTTTCCACTAATAGTTGTAAAACCATTTCCGAAGCGATCACTGAAGTAATCAACTGATCTTGACAATATTCGTTTCTTCATTAATGTTCAACTATTTTATCTTATTTCAGGATGCTTGGTTCCCTCTGTGATCCTGATTTTATATTTGATATTACCAGCCTCGAATCCATTCGTAGGGGTTTTTCTTTTTACTATTTTGTCTATTGGCAGTGTAGCAACAATTGTTGGATCTAAACTGAATATCAATGATATAACAGGCAATTTCGCACCTATAATTTTTGCAGTCGCCAACTGGATGGGTATTGTATTTACTGTAGTATTCACCCTACTTATAAACATACCCTTCGTGAGTATATTTCTTCGTTTATCAACCTTTATTACGTAAGTAAATATTTTTCAGGTTGACACTTGGACCGTAGTCTTTGTGTTTACGATAATTCTGCTTATTCTCACCAACCTTTTCTTTTTGAAATTTGGTTCTGGAGAAGACCAAATGTGGGAATCTTACGAAGAAGTCAGAGGTGAGCCTTCGCGAAAGCTTTATCAAATGATCAGAAGTTTCACTCTGAATTAAAACACTGTACCAGTTACAATTCTATCAATATCGTTAAGTTGTTAAATAAACATAAAAATATATTCTAAATGAATCCTTATTTCAGACGAAGAATCAGAATTGTCCAAGTCGACATCCAGAGCTTCCAACGATGAAAGGAAGTACCTACTTTTCATAAAAAAGCATTGAAATTTTGAGTGGTAGCCTCATATCTTCGAAAAATTATTCATTTTTACTTGTAATTTCATTTCTACTAGAATAATGAAGTATATATGACAAAGTGCATTAAATTCTGTATTTTCATTGATGTTGCAATATTTAGTTTCATTTTCCCTGAAAACAATGGACAACAAAACATTGAGAAGTAGGACAAATTGTGAAACAGAGGTTTCTAAAAGCTTGTTTCGATTCGAATAAACCAGATTTGAATAAAGATATCAAGATTAATTCAGATATTAATGTGACTAATTTCATAGTAAAAATATTTTCTGTGGGGAATGAACACTCAGTATTTTTAATTCGAAATAATTTTAAAACATTTACAAACTAATTATTGATGAGGCCGATACTTCGAGAAAATTAATATCCATAATGAAACGATATTTAGAATTTTCTCATAATTTAATAAAAATACGGAAATGCAGAATTAACAATAGATGTAATTTTACACACCCAATACTTAAAGCTATTCTCACAGAACATACCAGATATGTTCTATGACTAACGTGGAATGAGGACAATAGAATACAACTCAAGTTTAACAAGAAAGAAAGAATAGTATACCTCAGTTGAACACAGTAAATCAGTTCTTCAAGTTAGGTATACCAACTAAGAATTTAGGAAAAGATACAAAATAATTATACAAAATACGATTTCTGAAAACAGATAAAGGAAAATTAACATTATTGAACATTGAAAAAAATAAAATTTAAAGTGAATTAACTAAAAAATACGTAATCAATCTGATCTGCTACCTGGAATATTGTTATTGAACATATTAAGTAGAGGGCTAGTATTAACCTCTAATTGGCTATTGAGTTTTTGATAATAATAATAACAATATTTATTTTAGCATTAGCTATTACAAAATCATACATACATTTAGGTTCAAAATATATTATTTACAATTATATGTTTAAAACAAACTTAACTAATTTACGCTTGAATACCTTAAGGTCATGTTTTTATGGAGCTAGGCAATTTATTAAATACGTTGAATCCTTCATAAAATATAATATTCCTATGTTTAGAATACTTACAAACTTGCAGGTAGAAATTGTCAACATTTCTTGTATTACAACTGTGCACATCACTGACACATGTTACATTTCTTATTACTTTATGTGGGAACAATTTGTTTTTAACTTTAAATATAAATATATATGTAGCAAAAAGTATTCTTTGTTTAACTGACATTAATTCTAAACAATTGAGCATGCTTTGGATTGGAGTATATTACATTTCAAAATTGTTCGCATAGCTCTATTCGGTAACTTTTGTAACTGTTGAGTTTTTTCTTTACTCAATCTCAATAACATAGTGGAACAATATTCAAAGTGTGGCATAATTGTGGCATAAATATGGAGCAATAACTTCATATATGTGGTCAGATTTTTTCCAATTCTTTTGAATAAATTGATTTTCTTGGAGATTTTAGACGATATCATGTCGACATGATCTTTGATACTCAATTTCACATCTAACATAACGCCTTTAAAATTATTCAACAAGTTCTACTCTTTCAATGTTCTGGTTTTCAATTTTAATACTTATATTTTTATTACTAGTTACCTCAAGAATTTAACTTGTACCAAAAACTATAAATTTGGACTTTGTAACATTCAGCGAAACTGTTATCGCTTAGCCATTCATTTATTGCTGCCAAGTCTCAATTGATCCATTATGTCATAGCCTGGATATTTTTATCACTAATAAAAACCATAGTATCATCTGCGAACAATTGTATAGAGCATTTTCACATGCAAAACAATATCATCAATGTATAAGGAGAATAGCAATAGACCTAAGACAGTGCCTTGAGGACTCCAAAATCCACTCCAATGCTGTCCGAAATAACACCATTGAATTTAACTTTTTGAGATCGCGAATGTAAATAAAAATGGAACCATTTGTTTACTAAACCTTCTAAACCAATTGTATTTAGTTTTTTCAACAGCAATGATCTACATAAAGTTTCGAACGCTCTTTTGAAGTCCAATAATAACACAATCACTACCTCTCCTTTATCGATAGCTCTATACCATTCCTCAGATATGTCTCACTTCCTGTCTCACAAGAGGAATTTCTCTTGAAACCTGATTGTAAGTCAGAAATAACTGAATGTTTTTTGCATAATTCTAGAACCTGATTTTTAACAACTAGTTCTAGTATTTTTTCATATGGTTAAAGTTCCGACTTTTAGAATTTTGTAATCTGTAACGATTCTAGAAGATTTGGTTTGTAACCTTTGTTCTCTCTATTTGATATTTCAAACTCTGAACTAATTATATGACTCTCTTTTAGTGGAACATTTACAAACGTAATTTCATACAGGCAAGATTTGGAAAGACGGTTTTTTTTAATTCAATGGTCATGAAATATTAGAAGTAGATGGGAAGCTACTTACTCATTCAAATATTCTCATATTGTCATTCAATATAAGCTAAAAGATATTTCAATTCGAAAATATTTTGACGAAAAATAAAAGAATTCTCGTATACCTTATGCAAGTTATCGCAAGCATGAAAAATAATTATAACAATATTGAAACCACAGGCAAATCTATGTAACATTGCGTTATTGAATTTATTTATATTATTTCACGTTATCTCCAAATGAAAAGGAAGCCTTGCTTCATGTTTCTCTTAGGATTTTCTGTCTTTTCACCTTACTAAAAATTACGTCATATTTGAAGTAGGGATTAAAAACCAGATAAAATCTCCAATGGGACAGAATTACTTCATAAAAATATGTTCAAAGTGTTCGGTCCGAGCATGGGAACAGAGAAAAGTACCCACCCTGTAAAATTTTGCAAAATCAGTAAGTATAAATGAAAACCCTTTAAATTCTCATAGAAGTAAGATAATATAAAATTATAAAACATATATGAAAATGAGAACTTCATGAATCAGTATAATATGATTGTCAAGAATATATCTCAAACATTATTGTGCTAAATATAGCACACAAGACGTTTCGAGCTTGTTAACAATCGTCTGAGCGAACCTAGCTAACTCTAAGGTTATTTTTTGAGGTCTATAATCTAATATCTATTATTAATTTTTAATAACGTAAATATATGTTTATATTGATATTTTTCGTCACCATATTTCGTATTTCATTATTCATTAGGTATTTTATTATAATTAGGTTAACCTATTAAAAATAGGTTATAATAATTAAGATCCTTTATGGAATGAATATTATTGTCAAGCTGTACGTACTTTACTTGAATCGTTGAAATAAAAATTGTACAATATTTCAGGTTTAGGTAGACGCCATGTACAATATTCACTCCTCTTCTTTGGTGGTCTTATCGCATATGCTATCAGAGCAAGCCTTTCCGTGGCCATTGTTGCCATGGTCAGTGACCACCCTCCAGATCCAGACATAAAGGTTAGTTCAACACTACTTCCTCTCAAACACCAAGAGAAAATATTTATTTCAGACTTATCCAAATTGGACTAACAAAGACGTCATTCTATCGTCATTTTTCTGGGGATATGCGTTACTCCAAGTGCCAGCTGGGTTCATATGTTATAAATATGGTCCGAAGTATTTCCTAGGGGTTTCTTTCTCTGTAGCGTCAGTTTTGACTGTCCTTGCACCCTTAATGGCAGAAAAAATGGGGTCGAGTGGAATCATGATCAATAGAATTATCCAAGGGTTGTCTCAAGGTTTTCTTTACCCGTCTACGCATAGTATCATGAGTAAATGGACACCACTGCCAGAAAGATCAAGGGCTATATCATTTGTATATTCTGGTAAAAATTGCATGAGTAACAAAGTGCTCGTTTAAGTTTTTCACAATTGCAGGTGGCGTTCTTGGTCCTACCATTGGTATGCCGATAGCAGGAGTGATATGTGGTTCAAGATACGGCTGGCCAATGGTTTTCTATTCATTTGGTACCATTGGTCTACTATGGAGCTTCACTTTTCTATGGCTATGTCATAACAGTCCACAGGAAGACCCAGGTATTTCTGAGGTGGAGCAAAAATATTTAAAGCAACAGGTTCACGGTGATTCCGGAGGAAAGGTATGTCGTTTGAAGGTGTTTTCGAATATTTATCACTAATTTTCAGAGATTACCAGTACCATGGAGGTCACTTTTCACATCTATCCATTTCTGGGCAATCGTTATAGCTAATAGTGGAAACAGTTTTGGGTTTCTAACTCTATTGGCAGAAATACCGTCATTTATGGAAGGGGTTCTCAAGTTCAATATTGAACAGGTAATCATAAAGTTACAGATATCAATATGACATTGACATGCTGAATTTTTCATTAGAATAGCTTCTTATCAGCTCTTCCTTTTCTGGCAAGCTTCGTAATCGCTTTGTCTCTCAGTCCTATATCTGACTCTCTGATTGCAAGGAAGAAGCTTTCTATAAAAGCATCTCGGAAGATTTTCAACTGTTTAGGTGACAATTTACAACCTTTGTTTTCCTTTATTTCATTCTTAACTTTGTCTATTTCTGTAGGAACTTACATACCAGCAGTTGCGTTGATCATTTTATCATTCATTAATCCTGAAATGAAATCTTTAGCAGTATTACTCTTGGTGATAGCAGTAGGATTCAATGCAGCGATTCTTGTAGGATTTAACGCTAACCATATTGATATAGCTCCGAATTTTGCTGGTATTCTGGTGGGATTCAGCAATGGTGCCGGACAAGTAGCAGCTATAATTGGACCACTTTTGGTACAAGTAATCGTTACAGATCAGGTACAGTTAATAATATAGAAACATGCATATATACATCAAATAGTTTCCCATCATATGGCAAACATCAAACGCCTGCCTTTTATATTCATTGTATAGAAAACTCTAGTAAAGGAGTTCAGTTGCGACCCCAGGTTTTCAACTTTAAAACCCAAATAATAGATACAAATTAGTATCCTAACACAGTCTTTAAATTTGAGGCAAATTCTCGTGATCATAGTGATCATCACATTCAATGCTCTACAGATGTGACAATAATATGAAATTGAAGATGAGTATCTCTGAATAGGATTGAGATATTAGTAATTATTCAGATATTCGATAAACAATCGGCAGTGACAAATAGATGGGATCACAATTGGTCATAGGAACAATTTAATGGTATTGTTGATAATAAGGATACACATTGTGTTGTTTTGAAATAACTGATATCTGATACATCGGTTGAATGATGTGAAAACTCTGAAATTATTGAAGAGAAAAAAAAGCAAATGGATTCTTAATAATATACTTGATTGTCAGGTTGAAATATAGGCAGGTTTGAGTCTTCTGTTCGAAGACTACACCAAGATCTCTCAACCTTATCAGAACGAGTAAGAACCTGTCCACCGACGCTATAATCACACTCGATTCGATCTTTTTTCCTTTTGAAAAAGACAGCATTACACTTTCACACATTCAAACTCAAATAATTATCCTCACACCAATCAGAAACATGGTCCAGCGCGAGCTGAAGTTGAACACAGTTGTCCTGTGATCTAATTTCATGATATAGTTTCAAATCGTTCAAGAACATCAAATGAGCAAATTATAAGTCATATCAAAATTTATATTTCGAAACATTTTGTTCTATCTAACGGATAGTCAAATGACCCCTTTGATTTATCTGAAAATTTCTATCTCATTACCAAAATACATACAACTAAATATTTATTTATAGAGTGATCCAGCCCAGTGGAGAATTGTCTTCATTATAGCAGCAAGTGTGTTCATATCAACCAGTACGTTTTTCTTAATATTTGCGTCGGGAGATATACAACGTTGGAATGGTGGTGGAGAATCAACCACTCCGAAGGGTATAGCTTTAACCAGCTATAAATATGTACAAAGCTATGAACATGGATGCAGAGAGTGAAGAATTAATAAACATAATAAGTAATAATATATATTGCTAAAACTGAATCTCAATTAATAAAATCCGAATTACATTGAAGTCGTTACATTATTTCATTCATTCGAAAACAATGTAGATGTCGATAGGTATGTTTATGGTTTGGTGATGGTAAAGATATTGGAATATAAAACGATGATAATTAAACTTATTGAGAAACATTCCTCACATTGTAAAATTACATTAATTCGATTGATAATTACACTGAATGATTACAACTAAGAAAAGAGCTCACAAAAGGACTGAAATCATTTTTGAGTCTCATCATCCATTCAGCCCTCGAACAAAAATATTGGTTCAGTTTATTTTCGCAATAATATAAAACTATCTTTGAAACGAAAAGAAAAAAATTAGCTTAGAAATATTAAATATTCAATATATAATAATAATAAGTATTTGAAACAAACTCACATCGTGAGTGACAATCGTGGTAAAATATAAACAAACATATGATACAAAAAATGGATTCATACATAATTGCCTATATTTGAGTCATCGAAGTGCGCTGCCACACTATAGTATGCCTTTGTCAACAGCAATTACTCAACTCTCTTTTTAAACAATGAGATTTCAGTAGATTGAAATTTGACGGTAAATGGTTGAAGAATTTAATCCTATGATAATGGAGTGAGTGTTCGATTTAAGCTGTTTCATGATAAGGAATAAGTAGCATATCACTGTTCCTTGTTAAATACTCATGAGTACTATTCAATTCAATAAACGTATCTTCATTTTCTTCAACATATAACAAACATCTATAAATATATAAACACGGTAGAGTGAGTATGTAGTTATTAATTACCGACGTCAATTCGTACAGTTGTAGGGTATACAGTCGTCTGAGTTCATTCCTACCTCTAGAATACCTCAAGGGTCTAATCTTGGACCACTATTAGTCAATCTGTTCGTTAATGATGTGATGGGGAATATTTATTCTCCACATCTGATGTTCGCAGACGATTTGAAATTATATCATGAAGTTAGATCACATAACAACTGCGTTCAACTTCAACTCGCGCTGGACCATGTTGCTAGTTGGTGTGAGGACAATTATTTGAGTTTGAATGTGTCAAAGTGTAATGTTGTTTCTTTCACAAGGAAAAGAGATCGAATTGATTGTGATTATAGCGTCGGTGGTCAGGTTCTCTCTCGTTCAAATAAGGCGAGAGATCTTGGTGTAGTCTTCGACCAGAAGCTTTCCTTTGTCCCACACATCACCCAACTTATTTCATGTGCTGTTGAAAATATATGGATTCCTTATACGTAATGGCAAATATTTCAATAATTCTTCAATATTCATAGGACTATTCAATACCCTAATCCGTAGCAAGTTGGAGTATGGCAGCACGATCTGGCATCCCATTTACACTTGCCATCAACTCCATCTTGAGGCTATTTAGAGAAGATTCTTGAAATTCTTAGTTTGGAGGGAGGATATAGTTTATCCACAGAGAGGAGTCAATCATAACGAATTGTTGAGTCGATTTAGTTTTATCTCATTGCAGAGCAGGAGAGAAACTTTATCACTAAAATTTTTGTACAAATTACTGCACAATAGTATTGATTGTCCTCTTTCTTGCCCACTTTGAAATTTCGTGTTCCTAGGCAATATTGTCGTACTACCGAATCATTCCACCTAGAGACTCCAAGGACGAACTCCCTAATACAATCCCCCATTTGGTTCATGGAGTTTACATTCAATAGAGTTGCCAATAATTGTGACTTTCACATTGACACTTTGATAGAATTTATTACCAGAAATTATGTGAACAACAAAAATTTAGTTGAATGATTTGATTCAGATTGAGTTATTTGTAATATTTCATTGAATACACTATCTAAGAATTCAAAATGTAGTTAAAATTCACTTTTTTCAGATTACATTGAGCTCTTCGCTAAATCTTTTTTTAAATTATTTAGTTAATTTTTTTTCTAATTATTTAGTTATGTATTCAACATTGTTATTATTTTCTGTAATTGGGATTTTACCTGTTGAGAATAAAGAATTTATTTTTATTATTAATAATGAAGATAGGTTTACAAGATTTTTACATTGATGAATATTGAATATTAATCGAACTATTCGCTTCTGTGTGATAAGCAGCCTATTTATTTATGTAGAGCAGCCACAGCAGAATATTATGATTCAGATGACATCACATAATACACTTTCATAATACAGTTTCTCGGTACAATGTTCTCCTCCATTCTAGGAATTGAAAAACATGCGTTACTCAATTTTTCACATAATACATCATACAAAAAACAACAGAATAGTAAATTTCTTCATATTCCTGAAGATGACCTAACACAATCAGTTGAAACGTAAGGTTTCCACTAATATATGCAAAACCATTTCAGAAGCGACATATCACTCAAGTAATCAACTGATCTTGAAAATATTCGTTTCTTTATTTATGTTGAACTTTATTTTATCTAATTTCAGGATGTTTGGTTTATTCTGTGATCCTGATTCTATTTTTGATATTACCAGCCTCGAATTCATTCGTAGGGACGTTTCTTTTCACTATTTTTTCTATTGGCAGTGTGGCAACAATTGTTGGATCTAAACTGAATATCAATGATATAACAGGCAATTTCGCACCGATAATTTTTGCAGTCGCCAACTGGATGGGTGGGTATTGTATTTACTGTAGTATTCACCCTACTTATAAACATACCCTTCGTGAGTATATTTCTTCGTTTATCAACCTTTATTACGTAAGTAAATATTTTTCAGGTTGACACTTGGACCGTAGTCTTTGTGTTTACGATAATTCTGCTTATTCTCACCAACCTTTTCTTTTTGAAATTTGGTTCTGGAGAAGACCAAATGTGGGAATCTTACGAAGAAGTCAGAGGTGAGCCTTCGCGAAAGCTTTATCAAATGATCAGAAGTTTCACTCTGAATTAAAACACTGTACCAGTTACAATTCTATCAATATCGTTAAGTTGTTAAATAAACATAAAAATATATTCTAAATGAATCCTTATTTCAGACGAAGAATCAGAATTGTCCAAGTCGACATCCAGAGCTTCCAACGATGAAAGGAAGTACCTACTTTTCATAAAAAAGCATTGAAATTTTGAGTGGTAGCCTCATATCTTCGAAAAATTATACATTTTTACTTGTAATTTCATTTCTACTAGAATAATGAAGTATATATGACAAAGTGCATTAAATTCTGTATTTTCATTGATGTTGCAATATTTAGTTTCATTTTCCCTGAAAACAATGGACAACAAAACATTGAGAAGTAGGACAAATTGTGAAACAGAGGTTTCTAAAAGCTTGTTTCGATTCGAATAAACCAGATTTGAATAAAGATATAAAGATAAATTCAGATCACGGGTGTTTTTTTAGAGGTATATAACTTTAAGTTGGGATTACTATCGAAGATGACGTCCATTTTGTCGTTTAGCGATGAAGCGCACTTCTGGTTGAATGGCTACGTCAACAAACAAAACTGCCGCATTTGGAGTGAAGATAATCCTCAAGTGTATGTCAAAACACCGTTACATCCAGAAAAACTGACTCTTTAGTGCGCTTTATGGGCTGGTGGAATCATTGGTCCTTACTTCTTCAAAAACGATGATGGCCAGGACGTTACAGTCAATGGTGATCGGTATAGAGCCATGATTACTAACTTTTCCATTCCTGCATTGAACAACCATGATGTCCAGGAGCTGTGGTTTCAACAAGACGGCGCAACATGTCACACAGCTCGTGTGACATGGTTCACGTTTTGGACCTGTGAATTGGCCTCCAAGATCTTGTGATTTAACACCGCTAGACTACTTTCTGTAGGGCTATGTACAGTCATTGGTCTATGCGTATAAGCCACAATCGCTTGACCATTTTGAAGACAATATTCAGAGTGTTATTGCCGATATACGGCCACAAATGTTGGAAAAAGTCATCGAAAATTGGACGTTCAGATTGGACTACATCCGAGCCAGCCGTGGCGGTCATATGCCAGAAATCATATTTAAAATGTGATGCCACAAGATTATCTTCCAAATAAAAACAAATTCTTGTCAATCGAATGATTCATCGTTGTTTTAAAGTTCTATTCCTTTAAAAAAAAACACCCTTTATAAATGTGCCTAATTTCATAGTAAAAATATTTGTTGTGGTGAATGAATATTTTGTATTTTTAATTCGAAATAATTTTGAAGCATTTACAAACTGATGATGGATGAGGACGATACTTGGAGATAATTGATATCCATAATGAAACAATATTTAGAATTATCTCATAATGTAATAAAAATACGCATTACGCCTTTCGAAGAAGTACTTCTTTGTCTAATGCTGAATTAACAATAGATGTAATTTTACGAATACAATATTTATAGCTACTCTCACAGAAGATACCAAATATGTTTCATGACTAACCTGGAATAAGGACCATAGAATACAACTCAAGTTTAACAAGAAAGAAAGAAACAAGAAAGAAAATCAGTTTTTTAAGTGAGGTATACCGACTAAGAAGGTGAGGAAAGATACAAAGTAATTACACAAAATAAGATTTCTAAGAACAGATA
Organism: Henosepilachna vigintioctopunctata; assembly: GCA_030704895.1. Taxonomy (NCBI): domain Eukaryota; kingdom Metazoa; phylum Arthropoda; class Insecta; order Coleoptera; family Coccinellidae; genus Henosepilachna; species Henosepilachna vigintioctopunctata. The sequence goes on along the minus strand of JARQZJ010000121.1, from coordinate 3,614,853 downwards.
AAGAAAAATTAAAACTTTTGAACATTGAAAAAAATAAAATTCAAAGTGAATTAACTGAAAAATACGTAATAAATCTGCTCTGCTACTTGGAATATTGTTATTGAACATATTAAGTAGAGGGCTAGTATTAACCTCTAATTGGCTATAGAGTTTTCAATAATAATAATGATAATATTTATGTTAGCATTAGCTATTACAAAATCATACATACTTTTAGGTTCAAAATATATTATTCACAATTATATGTTTAAAACGAACTCACTCACGAAGTCACTAATTGTTTTTATGGAGCTAGGAAATTTATCAAATGTGTTAAATCCTTCATAAAATATACTATTTCTATGTTTAGGATGCTTACAAACTTGCATGTAGAAATTGTCAGCATTTCTTGTAATATAACTGTGCACATCACTGACACATGTTACATTTTTATCACTTTATATGGGAACAAATTATTTTTAACTTCAAATATAAATATATATGTAGCAAAAAGTATTCTTTGTTTAACTGGCATTCATTCTAAACAATTTAGCATTCTTTGGATTGGAGTATATCTATTACATTTCAAAATTTTTCGCATAGCTCTATTCTGTAACTTTTGTAACTGTTGAGTTATTTCTTTACTCAATCCCAATAACATAGTGAAACAATATTTAAAGTGTGGCATAATTATGGACTTAAAGAGCAATAACTTCATAAATGTGTTCAAATTTTTTCCAATTCTTCTGAGAAAATTGAAAATTTTTCAAATTTTAGACGATATCAAGTCAACATGATCATTGAAACTCAATTTTTCATCTAACAAACGCCTAAGTATTCAACAAGTTTTACCCTTTCAATGTTCTGGTTTTCAATTTTAATACTTATATTTTCATTACTAGCTACCTCAAGAATTATACTTGTACCAAAAACTATGAATTTGGACTTTGTAACATTCAGCGATAAACTGTTATCGCTCAGCCATTCATTCATTGCTGCCAAGTCCCTATTGATCCATTCTGCCACAGTCTGGATATTTTTATCACTAACAAAAATCATAGTATCATCTGCGAACAATCGTATAGAGCATTTTTTTACATGCAAAACAATATCATTAATGTATAAGGAGAATAGCAGTGGACCTAAGACCGTACCCTGAGGTACGCCAAAATCAACTCCAATGCTGTCCAAAATAAAACCATTGAATTTAACTTTTTGAGATCGCGAATGTAAATAAGAATTGAACCATTTTTTACTGAACCTTCAAAATTAATTTTATTTAATTTTTTCAACAGCAATGATCTACTTACAGTTTCGAAAGCTCTTTTGAAGTCCAATAATAACACAATCAGAACCTCTCCTTTATCGATAGCTCTATACCATTCCTCACATATGCTCAACAGGGCTGTTTCACAGGAGGAATTTCTCTTGAACACTGATTGTAAGTCAGAAATAACTGAATGTTTTTCGCATTATTCTAGAACCTGATTTTTAACAATTAGTTCTAGTATTTTTTCATATGGTTAAAGTTCCGACTTTTAGAATTTTTCAATATGTACTAACGGTTCTAGAAGATTTGGTTTGTAACCTTTGTTCTCTCTATTTGATATTTCAAACTCTGAACTAATTATATGACTCTCTTTTAGTGGAACATTTACAAACGTAATTTCATACAGGCAAGATTTGGAAAGACGGTTTTTTTCGATTCAATGGTCATGAAATATTAGAAGTAGATAAAAAGCTACTTACTCATTCACAATATTCTCATGTTGTCATTCAATAAAAGCTAAAAGATATTGCAATTCGAAAATATATTGATGAAAAATAAAAAAATTCTCGGATACCTTATGCAAGTTATCGCAAACAATAAAAATAATTATAACAATCTTAAAACCACAGGCAAATCTAGGTAGCATTGCGTTATTGAATTTGTTTATATTATTTCACGTTATCTCTCAATGAAAAGGAAGCCTTGCTTCATGTTTCTCTTAGGATTTTCTGTCTTTCCACCTTACTAAAAATTACGCCATATTTTATGTAGGGATTATAAACCAGATAACATCTCCAATGGGACAGAATTACTTTATAAAAATATGTTCAAAGTGTTCGGTCCGAGCGTGGGCACAGAGAAAAGTACCCACCCTGTAACATTTTGCAAAATCAGTAAGTATAAATGAAAACGTTTTAAATTCACATAGAAGTAAGATAATATAAAATCATGGAACTTATATGAAAATGAAAAGTTCATGAATCAGTATAATATCATTGTCAAGAATATAGCTCAAACATTATTGTGCTAAATATAGCACACGAGACGTTTCGAGCTTGTTAACAATCATCTGAGCGAACCAAGCTAACTCTATCATCTAACATCTATTATTATTTTTTAATAACGTAAATATATGTTATTATTGATATTTTTAGTCACCATATTTCGTATTTCATTATTCATTATGTATTTTACTGTAATTCGGTTAACCTGTTAAAAATATTTGCTTATTATAATTATGATCCTTTATGAAATGAAGATAATTGTCAACCTGTACGTTCCTTACTTGAATCATTAAAATAAAAATTGTACAATATTTCAGGTTTAGGTAGACGCCATGTACAATATTCACTCCTCTTCTTTGGTGGTCTTATCGCGTTTGCTATCAGAGCAAGTCTTTCCGTGGCCATTGTTGCCATGGTCAGTGACCACCCTCCAGATCCAGACATAAAGGTTAGTTCAACACTACTTCCTCTCAAGCACCAAGAGAAAATAATTTATTTCAGACTTATCCAAATTGGACTAACAAAGACGTCATTTTATCGTCATTTTTCTGGGGATATGCGTTACTCCAAGTGCCAGCTGGGTTCATATGTTATAAATATGGTCCGAAGTATTTCCTAGGGGTTTCTTTCTCTATAGCGTCAGTTTTGACTCTCCTTGCGCCCTTGATGGCAGAAAAAATGGGGTCGAGTGGAATCATGATCAGTAGAATTATCCAAGGGTTGTCTCAAGGTTTTCTTTACCCGTCTACGCATAGTATCATGAGTAAATGGACACCACTGCCAGAGAGATCAAGGGCTTTATCATTCGTTTATTCTGGTAAAAATTCCATGAGTAACGAAGTGCTTGTTTAAGTTTTTCACGATTGCAGCTGGAACTCTTGGTCCTACCATTGGAATGCCAATAGCAGGAATGATATGTGGTTCACGATATGGCTGGCCAATGGTATTCTATTCATTTGGTACCATTGGTCTACTATGGAGCTTTACTTTTTTATGGCTATGTCATAACAGTCCACAGGAAGACCCAGGTATTTCCAAGGTGGAGCAAAAATATTTAAAGCAACAGATTCACGGTGATTCCGGAGGAAAGGTATGTCGTTTGAAGGTGTTTTCGAATATTTATCACTAATTTTCAGAGATTACCTGTACCATGGAGGTCACTTTTCACATCTATTCCTTTCTGGGCAATCGTTATAGCTAATAGTGGAAACAATTTCGGGTTTTTAACTCTATTGGCAGAAATACCGTCATTTATGGAAGGTGTTCTCAAGTACAATATTGAACAGGTAATCATAAAGTTATAGATATCGATATGACTTTAACATGCTGAATTGTTTATTAGAATAGCTTCTTATCAGCTCTTCCTTTTCTGGCAAGCTTCGTAATCGCTCTGTTTCTCAGTCCTATATCTGACTCTCTGATTGTAAGGAAGAAACTTTCTATAGAAGCATCTCGGAAGATTTTCAACTGTTTAGGTGACAATTTACAATCTTGGTTTCCTTTCATTTCATTCTTAACTTTGTCTTTTTCTGTAGGAACTTACATACCTGCAGTTGCGTTGATCGTTTTATCATTCATCAATCCTGAAATGAAATCTTTAGCAGTATTGCTCTTGGTGATAGCAGTAGGAATCAATGCAGCGGTTCTAGTAGGATTTAACGCTAACCATATTGATATAGCTCCGAATTTTGCTGGTATTCTGATGGGATTCAGCAATGGTGCCGGACAAGTAGCAGCAATCATTGGACCACTTTTGGTTCAAGTAATCGTCACAGATCAGGTACAGTTAATAATTAATAATTGATGAGGCCGATACTTGATGTAAATCGATTAACATAATGAAACAATTCTTAAACTGATATAGACATATATTAAAAAGAGTACTGCATGACGTACGTTTCGATGAGATTCGCCTTTTTCAAATGCTACGTGCAGACTAATGAAATTTCTCGAATACATACAATATATAAACTTAACTTATGAATACAGAGAAAACAGGTAGATAACAGGTAGAAGGTTCATACGGAACTATTATATAGTAAACTGAGTAATTTTGAAAAGGTTGAGAGGGGGCTTGAGGTATGATTGATTTGGCTGTTCAAAAGGTTGTCAGAATATTTGTATTTATTAATTTGAAGTGATTCTAAGAAATTAAGCTTCATTCCCTTGTTTGCGGTATTCAAAATTTCAAAATCGGAATTGAATATATGATTTTCATTAATCAAATGATTTGCATAATGTGAATCTGTCCCTTTTGGAATTATGTCTCGAACAAAATTATTTTTGTTTTAATAACCTAATTTATAATAGCACTGAAGGATTAATTATGGGAAATCCACTTAGTCCCTTGTTGGCTGAAATATTCATGGATAATTTGAAAAAACTAATTCATTGCCACTCCATTAGTAGTCAATTTATTTATTGGTATAGATATGTAGATGATATTATCTGTTGTTTCACTGGTACTCTTCGGCAACTCGACACTTTTCAGACATTCATTAATTCGTTACACCCTGAAATTCACTTTGGAACTTGAGAAACCATACCATACAGATAGTATCATACATAATACTTTCATGCATCCATTTCAACACAAAATGGCAGATTAGTAGATATTCCTCTTTCTAGAACCAATTTCAACACCGAGAAAAATTTAATCAAGCAAATAGCTGTGAATAATAATTATAATCCTGAAATAATAGATAATAAGATATTAAAGAAAAACTTCAAAAAGGCGATTGGTGTGGTTTATCCCCTAGTCAAAAACAATATCAACTATAACAGTCTTACATACATCGGTAAGCCCAGTGAAAAACTCAAATCTCTTCTTTTTAAGTATAACATCAACATTGCTTACCGTACTGGAAATAACTTAGGAAAGCATATCAAAAATAATAAATCTAAGGTCAACAAAAATAAAAAATCAGGTGTATATAAAATGAACTGTGGTAGTTGTGATAAGTTTTATATTGGTAGAACGTTTAGAAGTTTTCAAATAGGAATTTCGGAACATAAACGTAGCTTTGATGATCAGAAGACAGATTCACATTATGCAAATCATTTGATTAATGAAGATCATATATTCAATTCCGATTTTGAAATTTTGAATACCGCAAACAAGGGAATGAAGCTTAATTTGTTAGAATCACTTCAAATTAGTAAATACAAATATTCTGGCAACTTTTTGAACAGCCAAATCGATCATACCTCTAGCCCTCTTCTCAATCTTTTCAAAATTACTTAGTTTACTATATAGTAGTTCAGTATGAATTGATCTCTTCTACCTGTTATCTACCTGTTTTCTCTGTATTCATAATTTAAGTTTATATATTGTATGTATTCGAGAAATTTTCATTAGTCTGCACGTAGCATTTGAAAAAGGTGAATCTCATCGAAACGTACGTCATTCAGTATTCTTTTAAATATGTGTGTAAATCAATTTAAAAATTGTTTTATTACAGTTAATAATATAGAAACATACATGTATACATCAAATAGTTTCCCATCATATGGCAAACATCAAACGCTTGCCTTTTATATACATTGTATAGAAAACTCTAGTAAAGGAGTTTAGTTGTGACCCCAGGTTTTTAACTGTAAAACCCAAAAAATAGATACAAGTTAGTATCCTAACACAGTCTTTAAATTTGAGGCAAATTCTAGAGATCATAGTGATCATCACATGTGACAATAATATGAAATTGAAGATGGGTATCTTTGAATAAGATTGAGATATTGGTAATTATTCAGATGATAATAGAAAAATGAATAGATGAGATCACAATTGGTCATAAGAACAATTTAATGATATTGATAATAAAGGATAAAAATTGTGTTGTTTTGTTGTAACTGATATCTGATACAGTGGATAAATGATGTGCAAACTCTCAAATTATTAAAGAGAAAAGAAATAATTGGATTCATAATGATATCCTTGATTTACAGGTTGAAATATACGCAGGTTTCAATTGATTATTTAGAAAATAATGCTTTTGTTTGTTGACTTTCTCACCTGTGAAAATAATAATAATTATAAGTTCTTTATTCTCAACAGGTATGATACACAATCACAGAAAATAATAATAAATAATAACATGATGTTGTATAATAACAAAATGAATAAAATGAAGGAGTTATAACAAAGAGCTCAATCTGAAAAAAACTGAAATATATAGTAACTAATAACTGGATAATGCAATTCAATGAAATATTGCAAGAATTCAGCAAGATCTCGATCTAAATAAATCCATTTTAGTCAATTTCTTTTGTTCACATAACTCCTAATAATAACTCCTATGGAGTCAAAGTGATTGTCACAATTATTGGCAACTCTATTGAATGTAGACTCCATAAAACAAATGGGGGGGGAGTAATTTTGAGGAAATTATAAGTCATATCAAAATGTATATTTCAAAACATTTTGTTCTATCTAACAAAGAGTCAAATGACCCCCTTGATTATCCGAAAAATTTCTATCTCATTACCAAAATACATACAACAAAATATTCAAAAAATGACACGGAGGTTTTGCTTATCTCTTGGTTAAACATTATGTTAAAAACTATAAAATTAAAAATTAACACACTTGACTTAACCACCCGAAACATATGTAGAGTTTTCAATATATTCAGTGAAACTGAAGTCAAGTGTGTTAATATTCAATTTTTCAGTTTTTAACTAAATATTTGTTTATAGAGTGATCCATCCCAGTGGAGAATTGTTTTCATTATAGCAGCAAGTATGTTCATATCAACTAGTACGTTCTTCTTAATATTTGCGTCGGGAGATATACAACGTTGGAATGGTGGTGGAGAATCAACCACAACGAAGGGTATAGCTTTAACAAGCTATAAATATGTACGAGTTGAAAAAGCTGTGAACATTGAAGCAGAGAGTGAAGAATAAACATAATAAGTAATAATTTATATTGCTAAAACTGAATCTCAATTAATAAAATCCGAATCACATGCAAATCGATGTATTATTTCATTCATTCGAAGAAAAATGCGAACATTTGAACAGAGACATTCTTTTACTTCAGTTCATTTCACAAGAAACATTCCACGAGAAGAACTGGCCACCTAATTCGCGCGATTTGGGACCATTATCCAAATCTTCTAAAAGGCGATGATTATACTTTTTTAAACCTAATCATTTTCTAATACAGCTATTTCGACTTATAAATTTACTACCACCTTATGAAAAAAATTTTAGAATTTGTAGTGGAAAACCAGGTATTAAAATTATGTGAAAAATTTTCTGTCGGTCCTGAGTTTCAATCAGGATTTGAGAGAAATTGCTCTTGTGAGACAGCAATATTGAGCATTTGTTAGGAATGGTATAGTGCTATAGATAAAGGAGAAACGGTTATAGTAGTATTATTGGATAAAAGAGCTTTTGAAACGTTATGTAGATCATTATTATAGAAAAAACTGAATAAACTTGGCTTTGAGGGAGTAGTAAATGATTGGTTCGGATCTTACTTGTATTCGAGAACACAAAAAGGTAAGTTTATTGGCATGCTGTCAGATAGCACGAAAGTAGATGTAGGCGTACCTCAAGGAACTGTCTTAGGTCCGTTGTTGTTCTCCTTATTAAAAACGATATTGTCTCTCATGTGAAAAAAATGTTCTATACGTTTATTCGCTGATGATATTATACTCTATATATGTGGCAAATATATTAAGAATATGACAGAGGGGATCAATAGAGACCTTTCTGCAATTAGAGAATAGTTATGTGACAATAGCTTATCCCGTAATGTGCTAAAATTTAAATTCATAGTTTTGGGCTCAAGTAAAATCCTTAAAATGAATGAAAATAAGGATATAACAATAAAGATTAATGAACAAAAAATTAGAAGAGTAGAAACAGTAAAATATATATAGACGAAGAATTGAGTTTCAATGATCATGTTGAATTCATATCATCTAAAATCTCCGAAAAAATCAATTTTTTCAAAATAATAGGAGAAAACCTGTGGACAAAGGTTAAATTATTGTTCAAATCAATAATAATGTCATATTTTGAATATTTCTCCACTTTGTTATTTGGTTTGACTAAAGAAAAAATTCAACAATTACAAATGTTATAGAATAGAGCCATGCAAACAATTTCAAAATGCAATAGATGTACCCCGTTTAAAATTATGCAGAACTCTTTGGAACTGATGGTATTTGAACAAAGAATACTCTTTGCTTCATATATATTCATATTTAAAATAAAAAATCAGTTGCTTCCATGTAATGTAATTAGCAACGTAACATATATCAGTGATGAGCATGTATATAATACTAGAAATACTGATAGTTTTTATATCCAAAGTTTCAAGCTTTCTAAATCTGAAAATAGCATGTACTAGGACGAATTTAGGGCTTTAGGGTACAATAATGTACCAAGTATATTGGCAACTAGTACTAGTATTAAGATATTTAAGAGTGATCTTAGAAAGTATAAATATTAAAAAATGACAGTGCAAAATATATAGATTTTTTGTATAGCTTCAGCTAAATAAATATTATTATCATTATATCAATATTTTTCACTACACGTTATGCCTTCATTTGAAAAACTTATTTTAGTGTTCCTACATATATTTATACATTTCAACTATTTTTCCTACGTACATTTCTGGCAAAAAAAAGCTACCAAATCATATTCAAAATTAAAAAAATTATTTAAATTTTTATCGAATGCGCAACAGTAATTGTTTCCAAGTTTCAGTTTACAAAGTAGCTTATTAAAGTCTTAAAATAATAGCAGATAAGAGAAGGTGTGTATTAAACAAACGCCAGCAATAAATATTCGAATAAATTCATTGTTTGGTATTGACTAACATCAAGCTGACTGACTGATATGTAGTTGCCCTCTATTTGGTTGAGCTCTTTATATTTGGTTTGTTCTATTTTTATGCGTAGGTGTGCATATACGAGTATATATATAAAAAATAAAGTCAATACTGGGAATTTTTATGGAAATATTTAAAACAAAATTTCCAAGGAGCTGTCCACACAAATGTTGTCAACGAGAAGGAACCTATCACTTTCTATAGTGAATGTTAATTTGAATAAAATCAAGTAGTTTTTCGATTTTCACTATAATTAATTCAAAACATGACAAATATCGTTTCGCCAACACAGTGGCTTCATCAGATGTTGATGATAATCTGAGCTATTACATTGTGGACTGCGTATGTTTATCCTGAACTGCGTGGGGTGGGAATGACCATAGAACACTGTCCCTCTTTCACAGGGGGATGACTATGGAACATATTTCTTCTGAATTGTGGGGGATGACCATAGAATACTTTTCTTCGATTGCATTTTTTTCATTAAATTTATTCCAGTGAAAATGCAATCGAAGAAAAGTATTCTATGGTCATCCCCCACAATTCAGAACAAATATGTTCTATAGTCATCCCCCTGTGAAAGAAGAACAGTGTTCTATGGTCATTCCCACCCCACGCAATTCATGATAAATAAACGCAGTCCACAATGTAATAGCACAGTTTATCACCAACATCTGATGAAGCCACTGTGTTGGCGAAACGATATTGTCATGTTTTGAATTAGTTATAGCGAAAATCGAAAAACTACTTAGTGTTATTTGAATTATGTATTCAGATTTTAATCAAGTATCGGCTCAATCGATTAATAATCATCGAACTTGTTGAATGATAACACTGGGAACATCAATTTTGTTGTCTTAGATGTGTGACTTGTTTTTGACTCAATTTTGGTCTCTGAATTCAAAAATGTTATGAATTTTTCTATACAGGATACCCTCTATCCTGTAGACAATTCTCGCATGATGTTCCACGTAACATTCTCGCTTGATGCTCCAACAGTAGTCATCCATTCTACTGACATCTCATCAACCTTGATACCTTGCCTCAATAACGTTCAAACCTTGGTGGAATCGCTCACCCTGTTCATCACTAACAGCGCCAAGATTTTCAAGAAAGTTAGCAAGATGGCTAACTTTCTAGATTGAAAAATGCAGTTTGATACTCATGATACCAAGCTTTTCAAATCTTTCTTAGAACTATTGAACAATTTCGACGTAATTCTGTGCTCGTGTGTTTTCAAGGAAGACCTTGGCTATACTTTTTAATGCCAATCAACCATTCTTTACCAGTTCGGTCATTGTTTGAATGAAACGTTCATCTTTAATAAGTTGACGAATCTGTGGCCCATCAAAGACACCAGCCTTTATCTTCTCATATGACAACCTAGGAAATGCCGAAATGATTCACTTAAAACAGTCCCCTTCAGTTGACAAAGCTTTAACAAATTGCTCCATGAGACCTAGTTTTATGTGCAGAGGCGGAAATATAACGTTTTTTCTGTCGACAAGGGGCTGAATTAGAATGTTTGGATCACCAGGTTTCTGGTCAGATCTTGGCGGCCACTTTGACTGCACCCAATGCTTCTTACGATCTCTGCTGTGCCACATACATAGAAAACAAGGATGCTTGGTGTATCCGCGTTGCTGGTCAAGAAGAAAACAAAGCATTTTAAGGTCAACGCAGATGATCCATTGGTGTATGTTATATTGCAACAAGTGAATGTCCTTATTAATGTCTTCGTATTCTTCCTGCAAAGAAACTGGATGACCTATTGGGACTGAACCATATAAATTTCCATTGTGGAGGGAACCACACTTCAAGCTACGTTTTGAGCTATCTACAAACAATCGTCATTCAGTTGCGTTAAAGTCTGAAATTCTTCAATAAACCAGCTATGTTATGGCAATACACAAATCTATCAGCACACCGAAAAACCTGCAGATATGCATTTTCTCTCGATCGGAAGTAGGTGACTTTAGCTTTAGGAAAAAGTTCTGACGACAGGAGTGCAGTAGGGCTTTCTGTAATTCGTGTTCACTCCCGCGAAGGTTACAACTGTAGAAAAAAACATGACGTGATAGAAAAAACCGATCAAAATTTTGAAATCATCAAATTTACCTCTAAAACAACCTAAAAATCGAAGTAATTTAACTTTTAATTGTACTTGTAACAGAAATTATGTTACAAATTGTTCCCTAATGTTGTCTGACGAAAAAACTGTTGTTCAAAACTGTTTCAGGTCAGATCACGGCGACCACTTTGACAGCATCCAATGCCCCTCTCGAGCTCTGCTGTCCCACATACATAGAAAACAGGGATACTTGGTATTTCCGCGTTGCTGGCCAAGAAGGAAAAAACCATTTAAAGGTCAACACAGGTGATCCATTGGTGTAAGTTATATTGCAGCAAATCAGTGACCTTCTTTTTATCTTCGTATTCTTCATGCAAAGCTACTAAATGATAGATTGGGACTGAACCGTACAATATTCCATTGTGGAGGAGAAAACACTTCAAGTCACGTTTCGAGCTATCTATGAACATCATTTGTCAACGTGAACGAACCTATCACTTTCGAGAGTAAATAATAGTATTGTTTCAATTATATTAATTGCTTTAGAATTGTTTCGGGGTGTGACCCGAAATTGTTTCGGAGACATTTTCAAGAGTTGAATTCGATACTGATAATGAGTCAAAACTGGAATTTAATATAATCCTGTGAAGTTATCCCAAGTGTTTCTTATTTAATTCTATAGTAATCAAAATATTTATTCAGTGATATATAGGTACAAATATAGGTACACTAGTATATTTTGGAAACTCAGAAATTTTGGTTTAACATACCTCATATTTTAATATACTTGTTGAACATGATCTAAAATACATCAACACTAGTGCTAGTAGACGATTTCAGTACTGCTTTTGTTACTAGTATGTGTTACTAGGATATTTTCAGATTTAGATAGTCTACAATCTTGAATTCAAATACTATCAGTATCTCAAGTCTTATTACTATATTTTTCACTGGCATATGTCACGTTTTTTATTACATTAAGCAACTAACTTTCAATTTTAACTACAAATATATATGTAGAGGAGGTATTATTTGTTTATCAGACATAAGATCAAGATATTTCAGCTTTCTTTCGACCCCTCTCTTTTCTCCTTTCTCAAACTCAATAACGCAGTAGAGCAATACTCAAAGCGTCGTCCTTCCTATTATTGACATTTACAATAAAAACAAATATGTTGACAGATTTCCTTTAATTTGTTTCAAAAAACGGATAATTGAATTCAGTGGGAGGAAATCTCTACATGATCAAAACTCAATTTTTCATCGATTTTGAAAATTCAATGAAAATCGCATTGAATGTAATCTTATTTTTCATCTAAAAGAAGTTTTAAACGGAAAAGTATATATATATATATATATATATATATATATATATATATATATATATAACGGGCAACGTGATTAACTGGGCATTATTAATAAGGACCGGCTATTATTAATAATGTCCAAGAGTGATGGGCAAAGTGGTTAATTTATCACTTTGATCGGCAATTATTAATAATGCCCGACGGCCCGTGGTCCATGTAATAAGTCAGTGTTTGAGAAAATCAGTGAGCTTGAATTTATCACTTTGATCGGGCAGTATGAATAATTCCCTTATTGTAGCCGGGCAATGACATAAATAAGCCAAAGCGGTCGGGAAAGGATACCAGATGTAGATTGAGCCAAGAAGGATAGTCGTAATCGTAGTCGATCGACGATGTTCAAAAAATTGATATTACTCTTCGAGAATGTGCTCGAAAAGACTTTCATTTCGATGGACAAGGCTTACATTGTTGTAAATGTAGGGTGACTGCAATTCAATTCCAAATGTCACAAAAGCTCATCTTGCAAGAATAAATAATTCTAAACTCAATAACTTTCTTAAACAGTCCTTCATTATTAGATATTTCTCTTGTTTTTTCACAGTTTACTAATTTTGAAACTATTGATCTTAAGTAATATTTCTATCGAAATAAAAGTAGGTAACTATTATGTTGTTATATTTTTAACTGTTTATTTTTTAACTACTATGTTCAACAGTTTACTTTTTGTTGACATTTCATGAAAATTTTGTAAGTTTAATTCAATTTAATAAATAAAAACACTACAGTTCACCTATTGTATTACTTCGTCCAAGATCAGGTGGGCATTTTTCATAATGGCCGGAAAAAGTGATTAATTATGCTGTTTCTATCTCATTGTCCAATTGAGTCGGGCATTATGAATACAGACCAGCCTTATTAATAGTGCCCGGACTTGTCAAATTGCCCATAATACACACACACATATATATATATATATATATATATATATATATATATATATATATATATATATATATATATATAATTTCAATTTCCAGAATTTCCATTTGTGCAATGAAATTAAAAATAGATATCAGAGGCAAGAATATTCAATGAAATTAAATGTTTGACGCATTTGCAAATATATAAAGAATTTTGCTGTCAAATTTAACAATTCTATCATCATATTTAAACACTATATGTTTAACTGATAATTTAAACTTACATAAATTAAAGTGAAGTTGAGGATTAAAAACATTCCTCTTAATTTTTCCATCACTATTAGAAGTCATTCAAGTTGCAGTTAACTCTTCTTTTTACCAACATGTATAACTCACGTAAGTAGCCTAATAATTACATAAATTCCGAATTTTGGTATATAGATATAAACATATAAATTAGCTTTGCACATCTAGTTTATCTTTTCGTTATTATTGAAAGAGGTTTATTGCCCACTGAAATTTCAAAAAAGGAACTTTTCGCAGAAATTGTCGCAATAAGAATTCATTTCGAATATTGCCATATTTTTTCAACACAGAAACCGACCTCAAAATTATCAAAGATTCTGAGAAATTCTGATAATTTTTTTGAATTTTTATCAGTTTTTCGAGGATAAAGTAAGAACAAAAAGTATAAAAGTTACGTTTGATGGCATGCTGTAGGATAGCACGAAAGTGTATGTAGGCGTACCTCAAGGTATTGTCCTAAGTCCGTTGTTTTTCTCCTTATATATAAACGATATTGTCTCCCATGTGAAAAAATGTTCTATGTGTTTATTGATATGATATGATCTATATATGTGGCAAAGATATTAAGAATATGACAGAGGGAATCAATAGAGACCTTTCTGCAATTAATGAATGGTTATGTGACAATAGCTAATCTCTAAATGTGCAAAAATCTAACTCCGTAGTTTTGGGTACAAGTAAACCTTCAATATTAATAAAAATCAGGATATCACTGTAAAGATTAATGAACAAAAATTAGAAGTGTAGAAATAGTAAAATATTTGGGCATTATTTTAGACGAAAAATTGAGTTTCAATGATCATGTTGATTTTATATCATCTGAAATTTCTAAAAAAAATTATTTTTCGAAAAGAATAGGAAAAAATCTGTTGACATATGTGAAGTTATTGTTGTTAAAATCAATAATAATGCCACATTTTGAATATTGCTCCACATTGTTATTCGTTATGATTAAAGAAAAAATTCAAAAATTACAAAAGTTACAGATTATAGCTATGCGAACCATTTCAATGTGACTAATTTGAACTAATTTCTGCTGAACAAAGAACTATCTTTGCTTCATATATATATATATATATATATATATATATATATATATATATATATATATATATATATATATATATATATATATATATATTCATATTTGGAATAAAAAATCAGTTGCTTCCATGTAATGTAGTAAAAAATGAAACATATGTCAGTGATGTGCATGGGTATAATACCAGAAATACTGCTGTTTTTATATCAAAAGTTGTGAACTCTCTGAATCTGAAAATATCATATACTACGACGGATTTAAGGCTTCCAATAATTTACCAAATATATTGAAAACAAATACTAGTATTAAGAAAGTATATTCTAAATAATGAGATAGCTATGTAATTCAAAATTGACCGTTCAAAATATGTAAATTTTCTGTATAATTTCAGCAAAATACATATTATTATTATTATTATATCAAAATTTATAGAAAAAAATCTTGACGATACACTTGGCACTATTGATGAGTTCATTATAGAACGGAACAACCTGTCTTTTGCTTCCATCGAAGCATAAGAAAGCATTCCATCCTAAATGTCACAAACCCAGTACACATATTACATTCTTTTGATCAATTTCAATTTTTAAATGAAAGTCCTAGTATTTAATTTAACAATGATATAACAAAAATGAAGGTGGCAAAGGTTGATGGTTTCGGAATTGAATCATTTTTAGCCTCTTTTCACTTGAACAGGCCTACGTGATAAATGACATCTAACACAGGTTGAGTAATGAACTGCCTAAGTCTGACGTCATATTGATTCCAAACAAATAAGTTTATTAGTGTAAAATCCTATGACACTAGTGTTTTCTCCTCTTTTGTGATTGAATGAGAAGTTCAATTTGTGTATTTTGTGTAATGAGTCCGCTCTTCAAGCAAATCATATTCGTCAAGACTTAGGCTTTACTTCATTTAACTGAATTTTTTTTTCAGCTTTAGGTAAACGGCATATCCAGTATATCCTTCTATTTCTTGGTGGAGCTACTGCGTTCTTCATAAGAGCAAGTCTTTCTGTCGCTATAGTTGCTATGATAGAGAAGAATCCTCCACATCCTGGGATAACTGTAAGTCACAGACGAATTTTGCTTAGTATTCACTCATAAAAATTATTTTAGACATACCCAGAGTGGCAGAATAAGGACGTTATATTATCTTCCTTCTACTGGGGCTACTTGCTCCTTCAAATTCCTGCTGGACTCATTGGGTACAAGTATGGTCCAAAGTATTTCATCGCTACAGCATTCACCATTGGATCAATGTTCAGTATTCTTGCTCCTTTCTTAGCGAGAACGTTTGGATCAACCGGAATAATTATGAGCAGAGCTGTGCAAGGATTCTCACAAGGGTTTCTTTTTCCATCCACTCATAATATTCTCAGCAAGTGGACTCCACTTCCAGAGCGATCAAGAACTTTTGCATTTGTTTACTCTTGTGAGATGTTAAGTCTAGAATAACCCATTTGCTAAATTGATTAATTTTAGCTACTATTGTTGGTTCAACTCTTGGGCTGCCTGTCACTGGTTACATATGTAGCACTCCGTTGGGTTGGCCAGGAGTCTTTTATTTCTCTGGAACAGCAGGTCTTTTATGGAGCTTGTTGATGTTTCGCTATTGCCATAACAATCCACAAGAACATCCAAGTATTTCATCAACAGAAAAGCAGTACATAGAGGAAAATGTCCAAGTGAATCAGAGTAATTCAGTGAGTTTTAAAATCAAGAAACGATGGATAAATTTAAAACAATAAATAATATTTTAGAAGTTGGACATTCCATGGAAGAGTATTTTCACCTCGGTGCCATTTTGGGCTATTTTAATATGCAACATGGGTAACAACTATGGATTTATGACCATGTTAGCAGAGATTCCTTCGTACATGCAATCAGTTTTGAAGTTTGATATAAAGGAGGTAAATGAATATCCTAAAAAGATGTTCAAATGAATTTATCAAATATTGTTTTGCAGAATAGTTTGTTATCAGCTCTACCATTTCTGACTTCCTTCATAGTGGCTCTCTTTGTCAGTCCTTTGTCCGATTTTTCGATAAAAAATAAAATAATGTCCATAACTGCTGCCAGAAAATTTTTCAATACCTTTGGTAAGTTTTTTGCTACACGAAGTGACCAAGATTTATCTATTTGGATAATTAAATGGATTAAATATTCTCTACTTGTAGCTCTCTATAAATCTTATCTCACTAAGTTTTTCCTTCCAGGAGCTTATGGTGCTGCAACAGCAGTCATTTGTCTGGCATTTGTACCTCCTGAAATGAAAATTCTCGCAGTGTTTCTTTTAGTATTGGCAGTTGGTACAAATGCAACTACATTAGTTGGCTACAATGTTAATCATGTTGACATAACCCCAAATTTTGCGGGAATTACAATGGGTTTTGTCAATTTCAGTGCTCAGGTCTCAGCTATAGTTGCACCATTGATGGTGCAGATTTTAGTAACAGATCAGGTAACCTAATTGCCATCAATTTATGTTCTATCTATGTTGTATATCGATCGGTTAAGTAAGGTTTAGTTAACACATTTTAGGTTAGCTAAGGTTAAGATAGCTTATCTTAGGTTAGTTTATGAAATAATGGGTGTTTTTAGGGGTGTAGATCTTTATATTGCAATAAAACAACGATGGATCATTCGATTGACAAGTTTTTTTCTATTCGAAAGATACTCTTGTGGCATTACATTTTAAATATGATTTCTGGCATATGACCGCTACGGCTGGCTCGGATGTAGTCCAATCTGGACGTCCAATTTTCGATGACTTTTTCCAACATTTGTGGCCTTATATCGGCAATAACACGGCGAATATTGTCTTCCAAATAGTCAAGCGTTTGTGGCTTATCCGCATAGACCAATGACTTTACATAGCCCCACAGAAAGAAGTCTAGCGGTGTTAAATCTTCAAGGTCTTCAAGGCCAATTCACTGGTCCAAAACGTGAAATTAGGTTCTCACCAAACTTGTCTTTCAATAAATCGATTGTGGCACGAGTTGTGTGACATGTTGCGCCGTCTTGTTGAAACAACAGCTCCTGGACATCATGGTTCTTCAATTCAGGAATGAAAGTTAGTAATGATGGCTCTATACCGATCACCATTGAAAGTAACGTACTGGCCATCATCGTTCTTGAAGAGGTACGGACCAATGATTCCACCAGCCCATAAAGCGCACCAGTCTGTTTTTCTGGATGTAACGGTGTTTTGACATACACTTTAGGATTATCTCCACTCCAAATGCGGTAGTTTTGTTTATTGACGATTAAGTTTGTTAACGATTTTGTCACTTCTCAGCTGTTAAATTGGTCGCCATCTTCAACAGTACAACTTAAAGTTATATACCTCTAAAAAAACACCCGTTATTAGATTAGTTCAGGTTAGATTAAATAAAGTTATGATATTATAAGGTAAATAATCAAGTACAAAATAACATCATTTATACTATGAATTAATTTAACTAGTGAACTATTTTAACATCTCAATTATTAGCATAAACATCTTAGTATATTTTTTTCGAACTTTCCAGAGTGATGTCAAGCAGTGGCGTGTTGTTTTTATTATTGCTGGAGTGGTGTACTTCATAACCAGCACCTTCTTTCTAATATTCGCTTCCGGAGAAGTACAAAAATGGAATGATGGGAAACCCAAAGAGAAGAAAATAAAAACACTGAAAGAATACCAATACACAGCAATCAAGGAATCTATGAAACAAGATGTCTCACTCAATATATCTGATAAATGAAAGATAATGCGTATGGGGGACAATTTTGAAAAAATAAAAACAATGTGTATTGTTGAATTATTATCAACGTTTATTCTTGGTGGTATTTTTTGAGTTTTATTTTGATATTTTTCTCGACTTGAATGACCTAAAAATCTCCCGAATGTTGTCGTGAAGAGATATGGAAACAAAGAATGTATTTTCATCAATTTTGTTCTTGGAGTTTAAAGATTTATATTTCAATAGTTAATCGAAAAATATCTCTAGATCTGAAATTGTAAGGGGAATTTGAAAATTTGGAAAAATATTGTATATTGTTATTGTAGATTGGGAACTAAATGGTTTTCAATGCATCAAGCTGGAGTAGATGGAACTAAAGTTCATTAGTAAACCAAAATTATAGAAATACAACATAAATCAACATATATTAATAATAATGAAATAAAATTTATTGAGAAATATTCCTAACATAGTAAGATTACATTTATTCAATTGATACAATAATTGCAACTAGGAGGAATGCTCAAAAAAAGAACTGAATTCCATTTTGAGTATGATCTTCCATTCAACCCTCGAAAAAAATATTGGTCCAAACAAAAATATTGCTTAAATTTATATTCACAATTATATACAACTTTCTTTGAAAAGAAAAGAAAAGAAAAAAATTACCTCAGGAATATTAAACATTTGAGACAATTTCACATGGTGATGGAAGCAAAAAAATATAGAAACATATGATCCAAAAAATTGTTTCATACATTATTGCCTACATTCGAATCGTCGACGTACTCTGCCACACTATAGTATACCTTTGTTAAGAGCAGAGATTTAACTCTCCTCTTCAACAAATGAGCTTTCTGTACTTTCAAATACGATGGTAAATGATTGAAGATTGCGATACTCTCATAATAGAGAGAGTGCTCAAACTTAGCAGTTTTATGCATAAGAATAATTAGCACATCTCTGTTCCTTGTTGGATACTCATGTTTACTATTCAATTTAATAAACCTATCTTCATTTTCTTTAACAGATAACAAACATCTATAAATATATAAACACCGTAAGGTGATTATGTAATTATTAATGAATATAGGTTTACGAGATCTTTGTTGATGAATATTGAATATTAATCGAAGTATTCGCTTTTGTGTAAGAAAAAACCCAATAAACACCCCATTCATTTCTGTAGAGCATCCCCACAGCAGAATATTATAATTTAGATGACTATATACAATACTGTAATACACATTCATAACACAGTTTCTAGGTACGATGTTCCTAACTCTAGGGATTGCAAAAAATGAGTTATTCAATTTTTTACGTAAAATATCAATGTGTGATGTCCATCTCAAATTTCTGTCTACAAATATTCCAAGAAACTTTGTTGTTTGGGATGATGATATAGTGTTGTCCCCATATTTAACATCCAAGGTACTAATTCCATTGCCCTTCAGACAAAAATGAACACATACAGTTTTGTCAACATTCACCATCAGATTGTTCATTCGACACCCATTTACAAACTCCCTCACAATGCATTCACATGCCTCTAGAAGTTCGTCAGGGGTCCTGCCACAAAGAACCACCGATGAATCATCTGTGAATAGTGTCACCAAAATCGGGACAACTTCGCAGACAGATCATTTATGAACAATATCAATAGAAGAGGTCCGGGTACAGAGCCCTGCGGCACATATCGGCAGCAAACATTTTCAATTTGCTTTCAAATGATGGTTTGAAATAATAACATGTCTGAAATATCGAAGGCTTTCAAATTATGAAAACTCCTCGGTTTACGTGAATAAAATATAATCATAGAAAATTCAATGAGTCACAAAATAATTTAAAGTTCACAGAACATTGTGATCACCATATATAACATTTTCTGCTGACGAAAAAGTCATCTAAAAATTTAAATGCTGAGTTAATGTATGAGCTGAATGATACGCACTTCATATCAATCATATGATCCAAATAAAGCAATTAAATAACATTATTTTCATAAGTATATGCGTCAGTATGTTTTCAGAAAAGATAAAGAACCAAATGATCATAATCTTTGTAAAACCGTGTGTAGAATTCACAAATAACACTCATTAATATAGCAATTAATGAGGTACTTATTTTGTGAACATTTATATCGATGATGAAACAGTAATAATACTATATCCACATTCATTATCGAATGTATCTGTGGATTATTTCAATTATTTGTTTGATTATTCGAAATATGTAGGTGAAAATCTCTAATGTGAAAATAGAACGTTTTGTTCAGAGGATTATTTTCTCTAGTCAAGATCTGTATTTTTTCGATTGAAATTTAGTCATGATTGTTTTTCAAGATACCGAATCAAAGAAATTCTTTCTATGGCTTCAACACGGCCAACTTTACTACAGGCCATGAAGAACGTAGTCCGGCGGTGTTGCCAAATTGTTTTGAGTGGTATACTGTCCTAGTCGGTTCCCAAACTTTCAAGCATTATTTCAACTCTCTTTGTATATTCCGCACAAACAAGAAATATTATTAGTATTTATAATATATATAGAATATTATATTGGGTATTGTGAGCACATATTTTTGTAACAGAAAAATGTGAAACATTTATTATTGCAAGAAAACAACATGTTTTCGATAGAGCCCCACTGCGAAAAAAATACTTCTATAAGGCACTGGGATTTATTTACATGAAAAGTTGCCTAACCAAATTTATCGAATTATTTGAGAGAATAGGAACCTTGAAAGAAGCGCTGTAGGAATTACTCAAATTGAATTATTTACCTAAGTAAAAATAAATATTATATTTCTGATTAGCGCAACCAACAAACTACTTTATGGAAGTATTGAACTTTCTTCGTTTATTTTTTGATTCAGTTTTCTCGTGTCCGGCTACATTTTTTTTTGTGTAGTCATTCAATAAGATATTCGAAAAAAAAATGGAACACAGCATGTTCAGAATATTTTTATTATCTTCACCACATAAACAGCAACAATAAAAATCTTGCAAGGACTCATCCAATGACACGCACAAAATAGAGAGATTACACAAAATTACTTTCTGGTGTATAATATTCAAAAGAGAGAAATGCCATTAATAATTTTTTCAAATATGGCGCACATGTGAAATAAGACATTTTTAAATGCGAAAAAATGCGAGGCACAAACAACTGAATATTTTTTTGGAGCCCAATTATCTCGTGGTATACATTTCATCTATTTACTCTTTAAAAATTCATTTTTAGGGAATCTGAAAGTCGATACTAGTTGCCCACCCGCCCGCAGGGTGCTGTTATAACTTGATTTACAACCAGGAATGCTACAAGTTTCGTCATTTTAAGAAAATATACTTATTAGAAACTCACCGATTCCATGCTTGAAACTTATTGAATCATCTACGGAATACCTATCCTCTACACTATATTTCACACAGAAATTATTTGTGAGTAATCACAAATAACACAACACAAATTCGATTCGACTGAATCGATACACACAAAACACTTCGTTTTTATAATTTGATGTTAGGTTATCCAAAAACTATCAACACTAGCACCTAAATAACACTATAGAAAATTGATGAATAGAGGATTAGAACTGAAATCGTAAAATCTTCAAACTACGAAAGTCTTAAACAACACAAAATTGATTTCGTTTCACTGAAATTTGTGTACAAACTGAACACTTTGTTTTTTATAGTTTGATGTTGAGATTTCAACAAATTATCAACATCAACACAAGTATTACACTGTGCACCATTGGAAAATATAGAGTTTATACCAAAAGCTCAAATTATTCAACTTCAAACTGCGAAAGTTTTGGGAAGCATGCTATTTGGATTAGTATACCAGCTCAACTAGTGGCGGGATTGTTAGACCACTTCTATTCTATGACAGATATTCATTTCATGGCATGTACTAAAGTTGGCCGTGGCTTCAACCTATTGAAGCCTCCTCTACTATGGCGTATTCTAAGCTTCTATGTGCAACATAGAAAAATGATTTTCTATGCATAAGTAAAATTGGGTCATTTTTGTGAAGATTTTATTCCTCAATCGTAATGTTATTATTTAATGACACTGGTTAATTGATTAAAACTACATGACCCAATTTGAAAGTATACCTTTCAATGAAGCTGTAGTTTTCCTAAAATATTTATCAGAATGTTTGGCATAATCAAAACAATCTCTCGAATCTTTTTTACATTCAAGGTCAGCTCTTCTTATCTATAAATGACCGTGAAATAGTTGACTAGAAGTTTATTATCCTTCATTGGCCTTTTCTATATTTCAGATATAATATTTAGGTGATATTGACATATTTTTCATTTAAAAACCAATCAAATTTCAGTGAATATTCTCCATAATTGATATTATTTGGAGAAAATAGGTCTGATATTGAAAATGTTCGAATGACTCAAGAGATATTTCATACGAACAATTTTGCATGAACTTAATTCATTTATTATATGAAGAAGGTATTTATATAAATCAAAACTCAAAACTATTGAAAATTTAAGCATAGAATGTATGAATTTTGTCTGTATTATATTATATGTACTTATATTGACAAAGTTCCAAAATGTTTTTGAGTGGCTGAATATCACATATAGTTAAATTCGAAATCATCAATTTTTTCAACTGATAATTTTTTCAAATTATAAAATAGCAATTAATAAATGCGCATTGTATAATAAAGATAATATTTGCGAAATTTACTATCGACAGAATCTAAAAAGAATTGTACCCTAGATAATTCGAGATTAATATCAATGTATATGATGTTAATGTTACTACCGACACTGCCAGTGATTTCAGAAATGAAGTACGCAATTACTTGACGAACAATCCCAAGGTTTCTGATGAAAACTCAGATAAAACGTTCCTGATAATTATTTACCTAAAGTGTTCAGCATAATAATGTCACCTCTAATTGATGTTTGATGATAATAATTTCGTAAACACTCTTTAGTTTCTACATTATATTGTTCCAAAATTGAAATATCAAAGGAACAACAAAATTGATCATTTGAGTATGGGTCTTATAGACCCCATATCACTCTTTCAACAGTTCTGTTCAGATCTTGAGCCGATTGAATACAAGAGTTGTCATGCTACCCCAAGCTAGATATATCACAATAGGGGTTTCATAGACCCCACTAAATATAATCATAGAAATTCCGTATTCGTTCCATATTATTATCGCTGTAGAATGAGAACAATAATTGAAAGTGATA
Source organism: Henosepilachna vigintioctopunctata (assembly GCA_030704895.1). NCBI lineage: Eukaryota > Metazoa > Arthropoda > Insecta > Coleoptera > Coccinellidae > Henosepilachna > Henosepilachna vigintioctopunctata. The sequence continues at coordinate 3,591,150 of JARQZJ010000121.1, read as the reverse complement.
TACAAGAATTATAAAAAAATGGGTCTTACTGACCCCTGCTTGTCGATTTCATCTCACACACTGTTGTTATGAAATTCTCCTGGCTAAAAGTATTTTGTTCCATTAGATTCCAAAGTTATTATGTATAGACTGGTATTTTCATTCCAAGCGTTAGTTATATGGCGACTATCTTCAATGAGACTCGATTAATGTAGTTTTTATATTTCCTGGCACATTGTCTCAGTTGTATTATGTATTGTTCCTTCATTACTAGCAAAGTCTCGAAATAAGATCACTAGTTCCAGCTCATAAACTCCAATTTAGGTTCAAATATCCTAGAAGAAACAAAGAACACTACTTTCACGCTTTCAATAAAAAATACGGCTTTATTGACACCACTGCGCCATTTCAATCACGTTATGGTTCACTTGTATCATGAAATTTATAAATGCAAAGATTTAGATGTATTCAACAAAACATAAATTCCACTACGAATAATTGACATGAAAATAATGTAAGTTATCAGAGAATATTCAATTGTTCTCTCAAATGAAAAATAAGGTGATTGAATGATTAAATTCCAAAGATTTTTATTGATATAAGGAACGTTATAAGTTTCCCACTTCAATAAATTGTAATCAATATTCAATCAGATGCCGTATTTATAAAGTGAGCAAAGAAATAATAATCACTTCTTTAGTAATTGGAACAGTGATTCGTTCATCAGAAGAATTCAACATGGAACGTGTTAGAAAACAATCGAAAATCATTCAAGAATATGGATTCACCAGTAAGTCTATATATAATTTATTTAATACTAATAATTGTAGCTCGATTCAAAAAATATCATTCTTGAATATCTAATATTGGTATCAATATAATGTTGACGTAGTAAAAGCAATTTCAAGAACTTTTTACCATGCAAAAAACGGCGTGTGAGTAAACTTTCGAATAATAATTTTGAATATTTATTAAACTGATAACTTTGCAAAGTAGCATGTAGATTACAGTAGAATAGAATATAAAATAAATATATTGAGAACTGTTAAAGTAGATACCATTCTCTATCATGTAACCTTATTTCCTTTCAAAAGGAGTATTCATATTTAGAAAAAAGTGCCTTTGGAACCACTGAACAGAAGGGATTAGTAAATGCTATAATTTTTGATAGAAATAACGTGAGTAAGTGTTGCTGATATTCCCATTATAAAGCCATTATAGCGAAATAACGAAAACAATTATAAAGGGTGTTTTTTTAGAGGTATAGAACTTTAAATTGCAATAAAACAACGATGGATCATTCGATTGACAAGAATTTTTTTTATTCGAAAAATAATCTTGTGGCATTACATTTTAAATATGATTTCTGGCATATGACCGCCATGGCTGGCTCGGATGTAGTCCAATCTGGACGTCCAATTTTCGATGATTTTTTCCAACATTTGTGACCGTATATCGGCAATAACACGGCGAATATTGTCTTTCAAATAGTTAAGCGTTTGTGGCTTATCCGCATAGAGCAATGACTTCACATAGCCCCACAGAAAGTAGTCTAGCGGTGTTAAATCACAAGATCTTGGAGGCCAATTCACAAGTCAAAAACGTGAAAATAGGCGGTCACCAAACGTGTCTTTCAATAAATCGATTGTGGCACGAGCTGTGTGACATGTTGCGCCGTTTTGTTGAAACCACAGCTTCTGGACATCATAGTTGTTCAATTCAGGAATGAAAAAGTTAGTAATCATGGCTCTATACCGATCACCATTGACTGTAACGTTCTGGCAATCATCGTTGTTGAAGAAGTACGGACCAATGATTCCACCAGCCCATAAAGCTCACCAAACAGTCAGTTTTTCTGGATGTAACGGTGTTTCGACATACACTTGAGGATTATCTTCACTCCAAATGCGGCAGTTTTGTTTTTTGACGTAGACATTCAACCAGAAGTGCGCTTCAGCTAAACAAAATTTGCTTATGAAAATCCGGAACAACGGCAATCTCGTTTTGGGCCCATTCGACGAATCTACGCCTTGCTTGATGGTAGTTTGGTGATTCATGATGAATTGCCAAACCAAACTGAGAATAAATCACTTCTCAGCTGTTAAATCGGTCGCCATTTTCAACAGTAATGCTAACTTAAAGTTCTATACCTCTAAAAACACCTGTTATTGAAATTTTTAATAGTGTTGGCGTTTACTTGATGTAAATGCATTATAATTGAATATACACCTAAATTCAAACACTGGAACTTATGATTTACACTTTATTGACTACATAGCCTGACACGTTTCGTCGTTACAAACTAGTTTTTCGTATGTTGGTAACTGATTGAAAGGGTTGATATTCTGGTATGAAGAAGAACATTCGAATCAATGGGATCTATGTCAAGGGAACACCTCTGTTCGAGTATTTCTTGCTACCTTAAATAAAATATCAATAAATAACCTTTAGATAAATGAAGAGCAAAGATTCTTAATTCTAGCAATAGCAAAAAATACTTCTTCAACTTACTATTATCACCTTTATATTTCACATAGAACCTACTGATTTTTCAGTATTTTTCGAACGAAATAAACACATCAAGTTTCATAATGTTCACAATTGAATTGTTTTGAAATTAAATATAAGATAAAAATCAAACACTTGAACTTTTGATCATACCATCATGCCTATGTCAATAAAAGTATAAATCAAAAGTTTAAGTGTTCGAATTATATCTTATATTCAATCATAATGCATTTACATCAAGTGATCGCCAATATCATTCAATATATTAAATTGTTTGATCGACACCAACACACAAAATACCACAAAATGGATTCACAGTCCCTCATAAACAACTACTAAAGCCTCATCTGCAACTAGTGTCAATAAGAAACACCTCAACCTCGAGGAGAGGAGATTTAAAAAAATATGATAATAACGTGACCCAGCACGGAGCCTTGGGACACTCCAAGGTGATCATTTCGACTTTCGGAATCACTTTCACCAATATTTATCGATGTTATCAACTGTGGAAAATGTCACTTAACCATTCGATTTCTGCCAATTGAAGCTTTTTGTTAGATTGACTTTAAACCTCTTTACAAAAGTTTTCTGGTACATACTCTATTAATAATGAAATGGTGTACCAAACTATTCATAAAAACTTGAAAATGAGTGCCTTCAAATTAGACGGAACTAATTTTGTTTGGCATTCTGTCTTGAAATGATTGATTATTTTATCATACAAATTGATATCTTTCGTCAACTCGATGTCTTCGTAAAAATTTGTCTGACCTCGTTAAAAAAGTGAGTGGCCATGAAAAGAAATTTGAAGATCAAGTATCTATCTCCTTTAATAACTTACATCAATAAATAAAATTAAAATGATGATGTTTACTTGTAAGTACCAAATAAGTACGCAAAAAAATACCTGATGAAAATTTATTAATGGGAATAGGAACTGTACTTCACACTTCATGAATCGATATTAGTGAATTGAAGTAGTTAAAGTGACATTTTAGCAATGAAACTCCTAAAATGGAGCCAGTCTTCATTACCATGTCATTGTCATTAGTTTCATGATATAATTCATTTATTTCTGATGGTCGTTCACTGTTCTTCAGTTTTATTCGTTTCAACAGATGTGGTTGATAAACTATTTCAGTAAGTGATTTAAGAATGTCTTAATTTCATTGAATATATTATACTTTTATATTGTGAGTTGTTCATTTCACATTTCTATCAGATCTAACGAGCTGGTATGCATTACGAAATAATTTATTTTATTGTTGTCAATTCGAGTTGTAATTTTTTTTATCTTTGTATTGAAATCAAGAACTGATATCAACTATATTGATTGAATTATTATCAACTGTTTAATTACCTTGATCTATAAAATTAGTTTAATTAATTGATTGAGCAACCATCTCCCTGAAAATGGAAGGCTTTGGATTTTTTTAAATAAATTAGAAAACGACGTACAAAAGATATGAATACTTGAATTAAAATGGTAACAAAAACACAGTTTTCTAGGTTTCAACACTTCGGACTTATCTAAAATAATTTATAAAATATATACTGAAACCTGTCGTTTCACAAAAAGTATGTTCTATTTTCAAACATATTTTTGAGAAATATGTTTCAATTTCAATGACAAAAATGAGGAAAAATAAGCTATATTCTTGTTTTATATTTATACCACAGAATTTCGACCTAAAACTTCATTGAATTCAGTATAGATTTGAGAAAAACTCGAAGGAATGAAAACTTAATAAAAATTTAAATATAGAGATAAATTTTCTCTGTGAATTTTCGTATATTCCAATGAATTGAATTTTAATCAGTCTACAGCTTTTGAGTAATTAAATTTCAACATAAACTCAAAATATTCTTCATATTTTTCACAAAACTTCAGCTTCTATCAGAAGTTTGTTCCTCAAACTCTTCTATACATTCAGGTCATTTTTCAACATTTTCTGCTGTGTTCTGAACCAATTTTATAGACGTTTTATCTGGTAGCGTATTATAAAGATTGAATTCAAATTTCATTCAAATCTTCGACGCAAAAAATTACATAACAATTCCAGTATCTTGACTCAATGTAGGAAAGGAAGTTGAATTTAATCAATGAAATATTTCAAAATATACCAGAATACACAGATTTATGACATATCATTCACTTATAAGGCCAATTAAAGACATCGATGGTATTGACATCAATTCCATGTAAGCAGTTAGACCAGAAACTTTTATTTATGTATAAACCTGTTCAATAGTTTTTATTATTTTCTATAACTCGAAACCTTTATAAGCGGTCCTTGTATCTATTGATACAGTTCGACGAATGTTGTAAGAATTTTATAGTAAATCCACTCATTTGTTTCAGGAATGGGTCAGAGACACATCCAGATAGTCATGCTGTTTTTTGCGGGCTTCATAGCCTATGGTATTAGAGCAGTTATGTCTGTTGGTATTGTTGCCATGACGAGTGAGAATCCACCAGATGATAGCATTCCAGTGAGTTATTTCAATTATTCAATTAAATTAAATACTTTAATTTTTAATTTTCCAGTTACACACCAACGTCACAAAATATCAAGTTCATTTTTCGTAAATTTTTCATCTCTAAATGAAATATAATATACTTTGTTTCTTATCGTCACTATATCTATTCATTTGCAACTTGAATATCTATTAATAGTACGAAACTCCAAACTCTAATGAATATAAGTAATAAAAACTGAAGTATTTTTAATAGTTGAATTGAAAGACAATTTGAGAAGATATATTAGAGTACATAGAGGCATCCCTTCGAAACACAGTACACGACATAGAATATAAATACGAGTAGATCACTAAACAGTTAGTTCGGTGGCATTCGTATTCGAGTTCCAAATTTCTTTGAAAAAATCACGATTTTTTAAGATCATAGAACGTACTGACATAATTATCCTTAAAATATTATACATCATATTGAAAAGGATAAAATGTGGGGAGTAAGGTAGTGTTTATATGAATTTTGAATGCCATAATCATGTTCCTAAGATATGATTACGAGCGGCCAATTATGAGGTACCAGTTGAAAAAGGTATCTGAAAATGGAACTACCGTAGTTAAAATTCTGTATGCTGATTTCTACATTTTTCTATATTTGAGGGGAGGCTGAAAAGCTTCCGGCCTGACCAAGAAAAACTATGTTTTAAATTTTTTTTTGCTTTATTTTTCAACATAATAATCTCCATCAACACTAATACATTTCTCAGAACGGTGTTCTAATTTAGTTATATCGGTTTTAAACGTAGATTCGTCAAGCTACTCAAAATACTGATTTGTAGTTTCGATAACCTCTTCGTTGCTCTCAAATTTTTTACCGCCAAGCCATTTTTTGAGGTTAGGAAATAGATATTCGTCGCTGGGAGCTAAGTCTGCAGAGTAGGGTGGAATCCCCTTCAATTCGTTGATTTTGGACATGACAACAACGACGAATGCGCTAGTGCGTTATCGTGATGAATCAAAATTCCTTTCTTTGCCAAATGAGGTCGTTTAATTTGCACCTCGTTCTTCAAACGTTGCAATAAGTCTGTGTAGTATTGACCAGTGATAGTCTTACCATTTTCAAGATAATCAATGTATATAATTCTTCTCGCATCCCAAAAAACAGTAGCCATAACCTTGTTTGCTGATAAAATTGTTTTTGCCTTCTTTGGAGCTGGTTTTCCTTTCCAACCCACTCTTTTGATTTTTCTTTATTTTCATGAGTGTAGTGGTGAACCCAAGTCTCATCAACAGTTATGAATCGACGCAAAAATTCGTTTGGATTACGCCTGTACAGCGCCCAATTTTCGGTATAAATTTCTTCGTCGAGCATCAGCAAATGCGTCACCCATCTTGCACACAGTTTTTCCATGCTCAAATTGTTGTGCAAAATAATGCACACACGTTCAGCTGACATCCTACAGGTCTCAGCTATCTCATGCACTTTCAATCTGCGGTCTTCCAATACTATTTGATGGATTTTCTCAATCATTTCAGGAGTTGTGACCTCAACGGGCCGTTCTGAGCGAGGCTCGTCAGAGGTGCTCACGCGACCCATTTTAAATTCAGAAACACATTGCTTAAGAGTTGAATATGATGGGGAGCATTCTCCTAGTAATGAATCCATCTCTTCTTTTAATTATTTGGATTAGAAATCTTTCAAAAAAAAGTATTTAATGACAGCACGTTTCCCCAATTTTTCCATTTTCACGAAAACAACAGAATCGTCTCGCGCAATGTGCTCTCAAACGCAAACTAACGTAGTAATTGGGCTGAAACTTTACATAGAAAGTGTTTTTTTTAGAGGTATAGAACTTTAAATTGCAATACAACGATGGATCATTCAAGACAAGAATTTTTTTTTATTCGAAAGATAATCTTGTGGCATTCCATTTTAAATATGATTTCTGGCATATGATCGCTACGGCTCGGATGTAGTCCAATCTGGACGTCCAATTTTTGATGACTTTTTCAACATTTGTGGCCGTATATCGGCAATAACAGGGCGAATATTGTCTTCCAAATGGTCAAGCGTTTGTGTCTTATCCGCATAGACCAATGACTCTACACAGCCCCACAGAAAGTAGTCTAGCGGTGTTAAATCATAAGATCTTGCAGGCCAATTCACAGGTCCAAAACGTAAAATTAGGCGGTCACCAATCGTGTCTTTCACGATTAATAATAATAAATCGATTGTGGCACGAACTGTGTGACATGTTGCGCCGTCTTGTTGAAACCACAGCTCCTGGACATACAAGGAACGAAAAACTTAGTAATGGCTCTATACCGATCACCATTGACTGTAACATTCTAGTCATCATCGTTTTTAAAGAAGTACGGACCAATGATTCCACCAGCCCATAAAGCGTACCAAACAGTCAGTTTTTCTGGATGTAACGGTGTTTTGACACACACTTGAGGATTTCTTCACTCCAAATGTGGCAGTTTTGCAGTTTTGTTTGTTGACGTAGCCATTCAACCAGAAGTGCGCTTCATCGCTAAACAAAATTCGCTCATAAATTTTCTAGTTTTGGGCACATTCGACGAATCTACGCCTTGCTTGATGATGTCTTGTCTATTCATGATGAATTGCCAAACCAAACTGAGAATAAATCACTTCTCAGCTGTTAAATCGGTGGCCATCTTCAACAGTAATGCCAACTTAAATTTCTATACCAAAAAAAAACACCCACTAAAAGCTTGGAAGCGGAGTTGAAATGGTTCTCCCAGCTCCGCTCCAAAAGTAGATCTAGTATTACACAGTTATAAGCATAAAATAATATATCTTACTGCCAGTTGACAGTTTCAGCAGTTGGAGTTCATCATAGTCCTGTCAAAAGACATTCAGGTCAGCCCAAAATTAGCATAGAAAAATAATTTAAATTGTGACGATGTCGAAATATGTGCTAAAGAGAACTATATATGCGAAAACTTATTGAAGCTAATCAAAATTATTTTGCATGAACCCTCAATTGCAAATTTGAATAAATTCATTGTGCATTATTTACATTAGAGGGCTAATATCTCGCACTTGTCCCAAAGTAAGGTTCTCGAGTTCTAACTCTCCGCTGAATATATTTTGGTCTGGGGGATGTTTGGTAGATGCAAATTTTCTGGCTGAATAAGTGCACATTCGAAATGTCTTCCTGAAGAGAGTCACGTTGAAAATAACCTTCAGAAAGTAAATTGAATCATCATTTTTTTGACTGGCGGAAGTCAATTGCAAGTTTGATTGAATTTATCATGCAAAATTTGCAGTAAACGGCGAATATCTCTCACTTGCTCCGAGGTAAGGTGTTCCAGCTATCCACTATTATTACTATGTATTTGGGTCTGGCGTATGTTTGGCCGACGCAACCTGTCTGGATGAATAAGTACACATTCGAAATGGCATCCTGAAGAGATTCACGTTAAAAACAACCTTCAGAAAGTAAAATGAATTATCATTTTTTTGTCTGGCGGAAGTTATGGCTTGATGTTACTGTCTGTCAGTAAGAAATATCATTTCATGCTGGTAATCGAGTAAAATACGGGTATTTATATAACAACCAGCCTTCAGAGTTTTGAATGTGTTTTTATGGAATTTTCAATGTCTCATTTTCAGATATATTGTTCCCTTGGTACCTGATAATTGATTATCGGAACAAATCAGTAAGTATGCTGCTATTCAAGCTTCATATGAACACTACCTTAGGCCCCACATCTTGTCCTTTAGAATATAAAGTATGGACCTGAACTATAACTATCATACCTTTATGACAAATATATCAATAACAATGACAAATCAATTCAATATAACATTGCAGACCTATCCCGAGTGGGAAGGCGAGGGTCAAATATTATCATCTTTCTTCTGGGGTTACATTATTTTACAAGTTGTGGCTGGACAGATTGCGGAAAAGTATGGTCCAAAAAAATTTCTAGCAGGAGCATTAACCTTAGCGTCCTTATTAAACTGTTTTATTCCTCTCACCGCGGCGAAATTCGGAAAAACTGGAGTTATAATAAACAGAGCCGCGCAAGGATTATGCCAGGGTTTCTTATATCCATCAACACATTATATTTTGAGTAAATGGACGCCTTTGAAGGAAAGATCGAGGATTGCTGGATTCGTCTATTTTGGTAGGTAACAATAAATCAATAAACTTATATATGATGTTCAAGAATTTCGTCAAAAATACTCCAATTTAAGGTCTGTTCTAAAAATCATCATCTATTCTCAAAGAAATCTTATAATTCTTAGTCTTTGTATGGTCATTTAGAGAAATATTTGATGCCATTTTTGGAAAACCTTCACATAGTATTCAGTTTTGCAGTTGAAAACGTTAAATATTAACGATACACTTGAAATGCATCAATCTGGGGTAACTAATACAATATGCTAAATAGAGTTAAGAAGCCAAAACATTGATTGCTGAATGATTATTTCGGTTCTCAAAACTCACAGATATTGAATTACACTTCACACTTGTTAGTAGTTCTAATTCGAACTTATCAGTAGTTCCAAATACTTGTTGGTAGTTCCATTACTTTGGTACTAATGTTGATTACATGTTTCTTACGTTTTCTCTCTTCTTTCTCTCTCAAGAAGGTTTAAATATTACCGCAGGGTTCTCTCTTGAATTTGGGTTCTTGTGGGCGTTGTTGCCTCTATATTCAGTGGGATGCTCCCAAAGAAACTGTAGCTAATATTTGGAGCTAAAGCAGCCGTTACCAAATTTTTATACTCCCTCGTTGAATTTTTCAGGTGGTCAGTTTGGAACTGCTGTTTCCATGGTGATAACAGGTGCCATCTCCGACACAAAGCTTGGTTGGCCATATGTATTCTATTTATATGGAATTTTTGGTTTTGTCTGGGCCGCGTTCTATACATGGTTAGGTTGCAATAGTCCAGCCGAACATAAATCAATATCATTCGAAGAAAGGAAATATATCGAACAGACTACTGAAATCACTAATGTGGAAGAGGTAACAACAAAACGATTGAACATAGATCGAAATATTTAGGTGTAATTGGTTTTCACAGAATAAGATGCCAACTCCGTGGAAGGATATATTCACTTCGCTACCATTTTGGGCTGTCATCATTTCCCATTTCGGTAATAATTGGGGATTCTGGACTCTGCTCACAGAAATGCCAAGTTTTATGTCCAAAGTTCTAAACTACGATATCTCAAAAGTGAGTATATTTTCAGTTTGCCAAGTCTGTAATGACATAGTTCGAATAGGATGCCATTTTGTTAAGAATGAAAAATATTACTACATACAGATCAAAAATATGGTTATCAGTATAATGGGCTGCGTTCCGTTTCTAAAATAACCAGTATAGCTAACTACACAGAAACGACTTCAAGTATACGACGTTGCCGTCACACCTTACAGTGCTTGAAGTGTATATCGGAACATAGCCCATATATCCACATTACAAATGTCAAGGCACACGACATTTCGCGCCATCTGCAAAATGGCGGCGAATTCAAACATTGACATTTCTTGTGTACCAATGTGTGTGTATTATTTATACACTTAAAGTGATTAATGTTGTAACATTTAAACCAATTGTACTTTTTCAATTTCACAGGAAGGCAATCTTTCTGCCCTACCGTATTTCTTCTTCACTCTGTTGGCAATAATAATCAGTCCATTATCAGATGCGATTATCAGTAGAAATATTTTAAGTCTACAAAAAACCCGAAAACTATTCAATTCCTTTGGTGAGTGCTGAACAAATACTTTCAAAACTTTCATTTCGATTGTAACCTATTAACACAGAAAATGTTTTCAGGTTTTCTAGGGCCAGCTTTATTCTTGACAATTCTATGCTTCGTGTCTACGGAAAATAAAACAATACACGTAGTTTTACTCATCCTAGCTGTATCGACAAATTCAGGGATGTTAGCAGGTTTCAACGTAAATCATATTGATATATCGCCAAAGTTTTCTGGAACTCTGATGGGTATAACAAATACTTTCGCTAATGTTGGGTCAATTATAGGACCTCTTGTGGTGGATATAATTGTAACAGACAAGGTAAGAAAATAAACTACAATAACATTCATCTGGCGAATATTTATTTAGAATACGCAATAAAATCAGTGGTCCATTGACGATAAACACATCTGCAATTTAATTGGACGCATTCACGCCATCTATTGAATTATATTATTAACTCAAGACGAAGTTTTTAACATCTGTTTATTTGTTGTTTTCAGACGGATGAATCACTCTGGAGGATAATTTTCTTATTATCTGCAGGTATATACATATTTGCCACAGTTTTTTTCTTAATATTTGGATCTGGAGAAATACAATCTTGGAATTTCCCAAAGGTTAACAATAAAAGTAAGTTTCAACAGTAAGTTCTAGTATACGTTAACTACAGTTTTCTGTAATTTTCAGGATCTACGCCTGCCGTTTCTCCACATCCCTCAACCTCGAATATGCCTGCTTAATTACAACTTTTTTAGTTTGATATATTTTAATTGTCTGTGATATTTTTATTATTAAGTTTTAATGAAATTATTTAGTTAGAATTTTGTACCTGCATTTTCAGCCTTTATTTTGAGAACACTTTTCATTCAATTCGAAGACAACATAACTGTTGAGTCTTGCTTCGATGAAATATATCAAAATGTTTAATATTTATTCAATATTCAATTTTATATAATATTGATTTGTTTGTAATAATCAATAAGCGCACTGTCTATAATTTTCCTCGCCGTTTTTACTCCACAGCTTCAAAACTTTTTCAAATCATTCTATATAATATATAATATCAATTTTGATGAATTTGTGAAATTTACTTTTTTATCGGAATTGAGAAACCGGCGTAGTGCCATCTTACCGCACGACTATGTACTCTAATTTCACAAAAGTTGTTTTCAATTTGTCCTGTAAAATAAATGTATTGGAGATGACAGATGGCAGCACTATATTTTATGAATTCGTAGAATAATTTTCAAATTGAAATTGATACTTATATTAATGTAATAATCTGTAATCCGTTCCTAAATAAAATTTATGTAGGAGATTTCGTGTCATTCATAGGTCATAACAATGGTTGATAATAAAAAAAACAGTTTAACCGTCAAATTATTAATTGTAGGTACCTATACATAATAGTGAACTTGTCAAATTATTACATTTGATTGAACGTATATAAAACAAAGCAATTGTATCGTTACTGTTGCACACTTAATGAACAATCAAGTGTTATTTAACGATTTCTGATTTCGAATTATGCAGGCAACATCCTGGATGTATTCATTTTAATCAATAACAAGAATTTACCTTTTGCGACTCTCCGTTCCTCAGAAATCCTTCAGTTTCGGAATCGGAAAAGTACGTGCTCTTGTATGAATGGAAATGAGGAAGATTCTTCATTCAGCATTGACCAACAGTTTTCATTTAAGGAATAGTAAAGTAGACGAGGTCTCTACAAGTTCAAGGTTAGATTATACGCACTATGTATCTTAAATGACTTGTTTATTATATTCATTCTTTTCTCAGTGCATTTATTGTTGTAGCCAAGTGAGTATTTACAGAACGAACTGTATTTTCATTATTTTCGATATAGTTAAGATTCAAATATATTTCTTTTATATCTTACAACTCTAGTCTTTTTACAAGTTTGTGAATACAGTTCGTTTCTTTGAATTATGTCAATAACAGCTTCAATGGATTGAAAACAGTGCACAATCGAATTCTTATGCCAAGTATTTAACAAATTGTTTTAAAAGAACTATCGGCTGCAGCATTATCGAGAATCAAGTCATTGATAACCTTCGAGTTTTCAAGTTTTCACTTGTAATCTTACTTTGAAAAAGGAACAATAAGAGATCAGTCATTATTGTAATCGCCCACCCGTAGAAATTTTTGAAATAATTACAGAAACAATCATTAATATACAAGAATGTCAGTGTATTTATAACAATTTACATTCCTTAAATAATTGTTTGATTGGAGTTATAATGAAAAGAGAATAGCCAGCTTCTAATAGTAATAATTCCATATAGAGGAACGATCTAATTTATTCATAATTTTTTCCTAAAATTTGTGACAGTTTTTATATAATTTATGATATAGTTTCTGTGCTTATGGCACTGAGTTGAAATATTAAAGGAACAACAAAATTTTGCATGTCTCCGTAGCTTGATCGGTAAAACTCCCGACTATGGCGCGGTAGAACTCGGGTTCGAGCCCCGCTGTAGGCATGGGTGTTTGTGCTTGTCTATGATTTAAGTAATTTAAATAACGAAATATGCTAGGTAATGTACATCGATTACAAGCCCAATGGCCGTTCGGAACCGGCGTTAAACAGTAGGTCCACTAAATTAAAAAAAAAAAAACAGGAATATTCATTCGAAATTGTTGAAATTAACCTGAATTTATCATGGTTGGGATGGCACAATGAGAATAAATTGCTAAGCCTCACTTTCCCATCATCCTTCTAGGGATAGTGTTAGAGAATATTGAAATAGTTCCCACACTTGATGAGAACCAAGGCAAACTGTTTCGTTCTACAAGGGACTCATCAGTTGTGCCACATGCACTTCAATATCCACTTCAGTTTTCAGGAACCTTTTTTTTAAATAAGTACGAAAATTTCAAATTTTTTTTATCCAGATGACTAGCCTATTGCCCTCATTTTTAATATTCTTTAATTAACAACAGATATCATCTCTATATACATATATCTTAACGAAATTTCAGAGTGAATTCATTAATTATTTGATATATTGGTTTTAAATGAAAATCTGCATTTAGTTTCGTTTTAATTATCATTGCCCTTTCACCTATCGATATCAAGTGATTCAGGAGTTGTTAAATAAATCTATGGAAAAAATATCAAGTGCATCGAATGGCGTATCATTTCTGAGCGAGGGGACTGAAGATGATGTCCAGAGTTTGAAATTTAACTTAAAATCAGCAAAAAACCCATCTTGTGAGAGTCTGAAAATGTCGTTAAATCGACGAAACACGTAATGTTATAATTCCAAAATTCAAATATTTGAATGTACTCCATATTTTACTGAGAATTTTTATTCATTTCCAGCTTGGCAAGAAAAAAAATGAGTTCAAACTCAAATGTCAAGATGTCAAAAACCGTTGGTTTTAATTTTCGAACTTTTTTTTGAAATTATTCGTTATAATTTCATACGTAATATGATCAAAATAGTGTTTTCAATTCGTCGAATAAACTGGACGTCTATAAACAAGATATTCAAATGTCAATATCAAAGCAGGGCGTCGAAGTGTCACTGACAGTTCAGAAACCTCAATTCGACGTCGTGGTCAAGAATTGCGAATTTCAAGAAGCTCTCTACAGCTTATACTCACTAAAAACTGTATCTCTATGCATACATAATTGAATTAACACAACAACTAAAGCCTAAGGACCATGAGCTACGAAGAGAGTTTGCAGATTTGCAGAGGATACTGATTTTTCGAGTAAAATCAACTTTATCGACGTTTTTGGGGTTCTGAGAACTCGCATGTGATTGTCTGAAAACAAATTGATCCACAACGTGTTTTTGTGTGGATTTTGGACTGGAGGCATAACAGGACCATAAGTTCTTAAAATGAGGCTGGTCAAGCAGTAACTGTTACTGGGCTCGATATCACAAGATGATAGCACAGTTTTTTCGCCTAATTGGATGATATCGATGTGGCAATATGTGGTTCCAATAAAACGGTGCCGCAACAGCCCGTGAAACACTTCAATTATTGCATCAGATTTTCCATCAGATCTCTCGTTTCAATAATCAGAATTGGCACACTAGATCGTGTGATTTAACACCATTCATTCTTATACGGTTACATGAAATGACAGGTCTTTGACCACAAGCCTACGACCAAGCGTGCGTTAAAGGAGGAGATTCAACCCTGCATCAACGAAATTGAACCACATTTATGTAGCATGGTCTTAGAAAATTTTGACAAACGAGTGCACATGTAGGGGAAGGGGGACATGATGGGGTATCTAAGGAAAATACCATAAATACAGTATAATCATTGCGTTTATTAGGCTCATTTATTTATGGCACAATGCCTTATTAATCTAACTACAATTTGGCATAGTCTTTGGGACATGAATGTATAGCATTTTTTTTTAAATAAATGATTTTATAGGAACTTTCGAAAAACCATCTTGCCCCTTACCATGGGGTAAGATAAGGTAAACTAATTATTATCACAATAAATACAAATATTAATTTCTTCGGTGTTTTCGTCATCGACACCATCTCACGTCCACAAAGCTGGCAGCCTACCCAACCTTCGGATGATTTCAGAGAGATTACAATAGAGACAAATTGTATCTTCATCATCGTCATTTTCCGTCTTGGCTGCAACTGTAGTCTTTTGTTTCTTCTTAGCATTTTTTTGAGCCGAGGATCATTAGGATTGAATACTTTCCTCAGTTTTTCAACGAAAACCCACTTCTCCATATTGTCCCTATAACCCATCTTACCCAATACCCCAAAGATTGTGTCATTCAGACATCGTGCTATTCTTGCTGCTTTTGTTGCCTGCTCCCTTACCTCTGCCTCGACATCACCATAACCCGAAATCTCTATGCCGAGGTATTTAAATTTCATTTCCTGCTGGATAGATTTACCATCAACCTCAAGCTTGCATCTCAATGGTGTTTTTGATGTAGTCATGCACTTTGTTTTAGAAGCAGAGATATTAAACGATTTGGCTGTACGGTTGAACTGGTGTAGGAGGCGCTGTAAATCGTCTTCATTTTCTGCAATCAGCACAGCGTCATCGGCGTAACACAGAATGGATATCTCTTTGTCCCTCATTTTGTAGCCCCTCATTCCTCTTACTTTTTTGATTATCTCATCCATGATGATGTTGAACAGAAGGGGGCTTAACGAATCTCCTTGACGAATACCACTTTTCACTGATATCTGTGTGGTAAGCTCCCCGTCTAATCTTGCCTGGATCTTGTTCGCAGTATATATATTTTCGATAGTATTCATTATATTACGTGGGATTTACCTGTTGTAGAGCAGATGTATAATGTCTGATAGTTGGACCCGGTCGAAAGCTTTGAGTAAGTCAATAAAGCACATAAATGCTGGCTTATTATATTCTATAGACTTTTCTGTTACTTGTCTTATGACAAATACGGCGTTGGTGCAAGATCTTCCAGATCTGAATCCTTGTTGTTCATCAGCGAAAGAGGTGGGGCTATTAATTTTATTTGTTATAAACTTCGTAGTAAGTTTCAGCGTGGTGCTCAGCTGATTTATTCCCCTGTAATTCGAAGGTACTTTATTGTCTCCTTTCTACACATAAATATAAACATAAGAATAGTAGTACTTGTACGCCATTCATCTGGGATCCTGTGATGATAAAGGATCTTTTGAATTAAAATTGGCAACTCTTGAATAAGACGTTGTCCGCCATATTTGAGTAGTTCGTTGCTAATACATTACATCCTACCTATAAATTAACAGTCTGAAATTTATTCATAAGATCCGTTTAAAGTTACTTCAAGATTATTGCATAAATATGTTCATTCAAAGAGATCCAGGATCACAACACAAGAAATAAAAAAAATTTTATATTAGACCATAAAAATAAAAAATCTACTCAAAATTCTGTATTCTTTAAGGCGGTAAATGTTTATAATAAATTACCTAACAATATAAAAGAGTGCAAAAAATTGGCAGAATTCAACAGCAAACTAAAGCAACATCATCAAACGAAAGACTGATGTATGTTAAATATCTGGCATCTAATGAGTAGTATAATAAGTAGTATGTTTTGAATGTTGTATAAATTGTATGTTGAATTTTATTACTTGTAACAACAATATATTCAAGTGTATTTATGGCTATAGCAAAATGCTAAATAAAATTTGTATTATTATTATTATATTATTATCATTGTTACGCCACTGTCTAATTCAATATTTGATGTGGTAAACGTATCTCCCGAAACAACAAAATATTTGTTCACCTGAATCATAGCATGACAATCAGCAACGCCTTATGTATACCAGTACCCCAAATCAAGCGATATTTTATTATTGTTATCGAATATATGGAAATTTGAAGACATATGTTCAGAATCTTATCGTTATTTTAAGTATATGTGTAGAATTATTCCATTGTTGACTAACGCGTGAATTTTTGTATTAAATGCAGTATTTTTTGACTATACAGTCAGTTAGTGTCAATAATGCAAAACGAGTTACAGCCCCTTATACAGAGTAATACTCGCGCTAATAATTACAATAGTACATGTGACTTTGAAAATGACATTTCTTCATTTTTAACTGACGATAACAAAACAGTTCTACATTTGGCGTTGAGGGATAAACTACGTAAGTTTGTTAATGTCAATTGTATATTACGATATTTAAGAAATTATTATATGCACAAAAGAAATGCTACTTTCGTAGAATTCAGACTAAATTACGTATTTTCATGAATACATTTCTATTCTTTTAATTATTAAAAACATAAAACTCACTCTTAAACTTGGTCTTTGTGGCTCAGTCCGGAAAACTCCCGACTATGGAGCGGAAAGACTCAGGTTCGAGCCTCGCTGAAGGCATTATATTTGTATGTCTATGATTTAAGTAATTCAATCATTATATTTTTTTGATAATACACATAGATTACAAGCCCCATTTGGCTGTTCGGAGCTAACGTAGCTCCACCGTATTAAAAAAAAATTAATTTCTGACGGAGATATATTTCTGTATTGATATAGTTTAAAAAATTTATAGATATATGCACAAGATGAGGTAGAAGTCAGGTTAAAATTAATTTAGGCGAATAACAAATCATTTAAAAATTTAAGTTTCTATATTTTTAAAATATTGAAAACCTCGGCAACACCCATTTTAATGTTCCAATATGCTGATATGTCAAGTATATAGCGTTTCAAACATTTTTGGTGTGGTTCTTTATTCAAAATATAGACTTAAGTCTATCTCCATTTATGAATCAAGGAGATAAAAGTGAATTTTCTCATTTTTTCTTATCCAGTATTCAAATTTCAGATTCATTGACATATGACATATACATTGATGCCTGTTCTGAGTGACAATTTTAGAAATAATTTAATACAGTACTCATTTTTTAATCATTTGATAATAATTTAGTCTCATCTCACAAACAGAAACACTCGTTCATACCTGAGCTTCACAAAAGGCATAAAATTGTCCACATATGCGGTGTTGTTGGTATTTATACATAGAGCCGAAGGAAACTGAGTATGTTACACTTGACACCTGTCAAACACTGAGGTTTGTAGCTTATATTTCTAGTATTTGCAACACTGGATGTTCAGGCATTATCTGGCGTTTCAGATAGAAATTTAGATAAAATCATAATTTTGACCAGTTTTAATTCAACGTTATGTTGTTTGCAGTAAACTAGGTTTGACATTTGACATTTCATCCATTTACATCGCAATCATAATGGAGAACATAGATTCAAATAAATGCAGATATTCATTAGCACTGTCAACAGAACAGGCCATGAAATGAATATCTGTCAAATAATCGAAGTGGTCTAACAACCCCGCCATTAGTTGAGCTGGTATACTAATGCAAATAGGACGCTTCCCAAAACTTTCGGAGTTTTAAGTTGAATAATTTGAGCTTCTGGTATAAATTCTATATTTTTCAATTGTGTACAGTGTAATACATGTGTTGATGTTGATAATTTGTTGAAATCTCAAAATCAAACTATAAAAAACAAAGTGTTTAGTTTTTTCACAAACTTCAGTGAAACGAAATCAATTTTAAGACTTTCGTAGTTTGAAGATGAATATTTTACGATTTCAGTTCTAATCCTCTATTCATCATTTTCTATAGTGTTGAGGTTTTCAATTTTTATATTTAGGTGCTAGTGTTGATAGTTTGTGGATAACCTAACATCAAATTATCAAAACGAAGTGTTTTGTGTGTACCGATTCAATCAAATCGAATTTGTGTTTTGAGTACGGATAACTTACAAATAATTTTTTGTGAAATGATGTGATAGGTATTCCGCAGATGATTCAGTAAGTTTCAAGCTTGGAATAGGTGAGTTTCTAATAAGTATATTTTCTTGAAATGACGAAAACTTGTTGCATTCCTGGTTGTAAACCAAAGTATAACAGCACCCTGCGGGCTGGTGGGCAACTAATATCGACTATCAGTTTCCCTAAAAATTAATTTTTAAAGAGTAAATGGATGAAATGTATACCACGATATAATTGGGCTCAAACAAAATATTCAGTTGTTTGTGCCTTGCATTTTCCTGAAACTGATATCATCAGGGAAGAGAAATTCGTTTCAGCTAGTGGGATTGTAAGCATACCTACAAGAACAAGATTAGTCTCTCACGCGTTTCCTTCAATTTTTCCGAATTAACCGCATTATTTGTCAAAAATTATGCCCTTACCTAGGAAAAGTTGTTTTCCTAGTTGATTTGAAATAGTTGTTTTCTTGCAATAATAATAGATGTTTTACATTTTTCTGTTACAGAAATATATGCTCAAAATACCCAATATAATATTCTATATGTTATAAATACTAATAATATTTCTTGTTTGTTCGCAATATACAAAGAGCGTTGAAATAATGCTTGAATGTTCGGAAACAACCGACTAGGAGAGTATACCACTTAAGTCAATTTGGCAACACCGCCAGACTACGTCTCTTCATGCCCTGTAGTAAAGTTGACTATGTCATTACTATATGTGTAAAACATGTTGAAAGAACCCAATTTCGACAATAGCATTTTTGTTTATTCGGCCAGCAATATAAAGAAACCCTTGTAAGGTTGAATACTTCGCAACAATAAAAACATTTCATTTTAATCGTTGTGGTTATAGATATGAGTATGAATGATGAAAATGTCTTTCAAAATATACGTAATATATAACTTCAAATGACAAATACAACTAACCTCGAAATTCGATTAAATGATCTGTGACAAAGTCATCGAGATTTATCTAAAAAATAGTCTTATCAATAAAATCTCGAAAATCCTTTCATTCTATGAAAAGATGGATAAGAACCACATGCACTTAATTTATCATGCGTGTCATTTTTTTCACTCTTCACTTTGCTGATTTTCACAAATCATTGCGTTAAATGATTACTGTTTGTTTTATGAAAACAATAAATGATTATTTTGTATGTTCTTCAATAGCACTTCAACAAATTGGTTCAGGGATGATATCGTTATAAGAATTGTTGATTTGTCATTTTTTTATAAATGAACCTCATGGAAATGAAAAATACTCACTTAGAGGTCGCTTGATGATGTCATTGAGTTTTCCATAAGAAAATCCAGTATTTCTCTCATCAATCAGATATAATGAGGTGTATTATATGAATGCTCTTGGTATTGACGCAATTGGTAATAAAAACTATGATACAATATTTGAAATCTAAAAGAAATAAAATAACAAATATGAATGATATTATTCTAAATAAAAGCTCCTGGCTTGCTTTAACAAAATTTATAATAAAAACTTGACAATTGTTTCGGGTTGTAACTTCATTTTTAAATGTTAAACTGAACAACATTTCAAAATGGGGTAACACCCCCAAACAATTGTCAAGTTATTATTGTAAATTTTGTTAAACCAAACTAAATGTTTTTATTTAATATACAGTAACAGCTCCTCTTTTCGCGAATCGTCAACATCGCTCGAAACATGTTGACTATTCATATTGTTAAATAAATCGTGGAACATTAAGCCAAGAGTTTAATTTATTTTAATATTCAATTATGTTTCACCAAGAGTTAAGCGAGAATTCAATCTCAGTCATAGTTACTATTTTAGTTTCTTCAGATTAGATTGAGCTCTTTGTTATATTTCTCTCATTTTATTTATTTAGCTATTATTCAACATTATGTTATTATTTTCTGTAATTGGGGATTATACCTTTCGAGAATGAAGAAATTATTATTATTATTATCAATTCTAATTTATTTTAGTATTTGTTTCCAGAATTTATTTATTTATTTATTTGAATTAACGTGTCTCGACTACTTGGTCACTGACACATAGTACAATTTTTACAGTTTCATGTAATAGTGTTAATGCTACAGATACTTAAATATAATTAACAATTTAATTGTAGTGAAATAAGATGAAACTGTATTCTTTCTAGATGTGTAAGCTACACAAGGTTGTATAAGCCACATTTCTGGATAAATTTTAGTGTAACTTCGATTTAGGCCGTTGTGCTCAGAATTTCTTTGATGTTGTGTTTTAGAACTTGTTGGTTACGAACTGCCTCATTTTTTGGACACCAGATGAGTATATGTTCAACTGTAAAGGGGATATTATAACAGTATTCGCAATTGGGTTGTTCGCCTGATGTCATCAAATAACTGTGGGTCAGTTTCGTATGACCAATTCTTATCCTCCTAGCTATTTTTTCTTGTCTATTCAGGGCTAATCTTGTTTCTTTTTGAATTTTAGGTTGAATTTTGTGCAGCTTGCTGGTATCATTTTCCCATTGAACTTGCCATTCTTTTATGATTCTATTTTTTATTGATCGAATTAGATCTGTATGAACCACAACGTTTGTAACATCAAGATCTGAGGATTTTGAAGCTTCGCGGATTGGTCCGCTGCTTCATTCCCTGGGATTTCCACATGAGATGGAATCCAGATCATGGTAGTAGAGATGTTCCTGTTGTTCCAGATCGTGGCATTTTTCTTGGATTTTTTGTACAAGTGAGTTTTTCGAGCAAATGTCAGCTATAGATTGTAGGGAGGAAAGGGAGTGTGTGACTACTGCAACCTTGTGTCCTATTATGATATAACTGAGAAGAGATCTATAGATGGCATATAATTCATCAGTGTGTATGCTACAGTTAGTTGAAAGTTTGTAGGATACAGATGTATTTTGCTCCCTTATGATCGGTTAGTGTTTGAATTGAGTATCATACGATTTGGATATTGAAGGTATTCTCAAACTGTATTTTGTCATCGTGCCAAATATATTCAAATTTACTGAAGATAAAACTGATAATTTTGATTTCGTTAATTTAGTTATCTTTTTGGTCCTTTATTTCGAAGATAAATCATATCTTGCTTTTTGAATTTCGGGTGAAAAACAGTTTTCACAATCAGATTTATCATGACTCATTTAAATAGATCTACACATGTGTATTTTATCGATTGTTCACAAGTTGACCTGTTCAAAATTCTATGTCTGACGTAAAAATCACTAATTTCCAAAAAATCTACGTCAGAAAAGATCGGAAGTTTTATTGATAAACTGAGATATCATCAATTGGATTCGTGTAAATTAATTTGAACATTCCTTTATTCGCATCTATATTCGATAGTAGTAATAATCTTCTAGTAATCTTTTTTACCTTTTTAAAGAAGAGGGAAGTCAAATAAATATTTAATAGTGTTGGCGTTCACTTGATGTAAATCCATAATAATTGAATATAAACTCAAATTCATACACTTGAACTTATGATTTACAATTTATTGACTACATAGCATGACGCGTTTCGTCGTTACAAACGACTTCTTCAGATGCTTACAGAATAATAACACCATTTTGAAAAACACGGGTATAAATATCAGGGAATTTGGGATTCTATGACTTTGGTTCTACCTAAGATATTCCATTCTGAAAAATAATTTCTATTACCTGAGAAGGTTTAACAAGTGTGAATTGTTTAATTCTATCTGTTCATTGAGCAAATTTCCAGAATTTTTATAATCTTGGAATAATCTAATTGACTACTTCTCTCTGTATTGTTTAAAATTTTGAAATTCGTATCAAAAGTATGGTTTTCTGTTAATAAATGGTTAGCATAATTCAAATTACTTTTATTATGGGCGAAGCTATATTTATGTTCCTGTATTCTAATACCGAAATTTCTACTAGTTTCACCTATATATATATATATATATATATATATATATATATATATATATATATATATATATATATATATATATATATATATATATATATATATATATATATACCGGGACGTGTTCCACAATTCATTTGGTAAACACCTGATTTGTTTCCTCTTTTAATTTTGTTTTTATTGTTTCTAATGTGTCTCGATAAATTATTATTCGTTTTAAATGAAATATTAAAATTATGTTTACTTAAAAAGGTTTTGACTTTTTGACTGACGGTTCCAAAGTATGTTAAACTATTATATTTACGATTTATACCCCCGGCTAAAAACGCCTATTGAGTACTATTTGAAAAAGTTTGATGATTGATTTCGGAAGCCCGAAAGTGCCTAGTTTATTCAACAGAAAACCGTGGTCAAGCCTGTCGAACGCTTTAGAGAAATGCATGTATATCACATCAGTCTGTTTGCTATTGTCAATGCCCTCAGCAATATACTGAGTGATACATATTGGATTATTAATTGTTGAACGACCTTTCATAAAACCGACATATGACATAAATGTATGTGACACAAATGTAGATGACATAAGATGTAAAACTGGTGGATTCCAGTATTGGTAACTGGTAACTGTGTGTGGTGGTACCATCACACCAAATACAAAGTATCTCACATCTCACAGAAGGTCAAGAAGCAAGCCTTGATGTTGTTTATTTTGAGTACATCAAATGAAAATCTCAGATTTGATCTACTATGCAAGAACGATTTCCAGGAGAGTCTGATAATCAGGACCAGAGACGAAAACAAATGTGTCATCCACATACTGAAAGACCAAGACCTCCAAGATCCCCCAACAATATTCTTTGATACAATTCTTGGAGCAGAAAGATCACTAGACCCCGTATTGATCTCTGTGGTATTCCTTTGGCAATAGAAAGAGAAGAATATTGATCCTTCAGATAAGTTTGCAACAGGACCTCGCAGTTTTCTAGCATTCCATAGTTTTCTGATATGTCTAAAAGAATTATATTATTTATGGTGTCGAAAACATTAGGAAGATCAAAGAATAAGCTTATCACTTTCTTATTTTTGTCTATTTTGTCAACAATTAAAAAGATTATCTTGAAGACACCCAATTTTATCGAGTGATTGGGTTGGAACCAATGCTGGTTTTTCGTTAGAATTTCATGGGTACCTATATAAAAATTTCTAAGTCTGGTATAAATTACCTTATTGAGAATTTTTGATACTGAGCAAAGTGACGAGATTGGACTGTAATTCATCGTCTTTTTAATGAAAAGGAATTTAACTCAAGGTTCTATTCTGAGGCCTACAATATTATTCATCTAATCAACTGGGCAAAAAAGAAGAAAACTCTTCAGAAGTTCACTTTTCCGTCACTTTTGACTCCAATTGTAACATTATTTACATAAAAGCATGCATTTGATCATCAGGTTGAAGTACTACAAATTGTTACCTAATTATTAACAATGATTGGTGATTCTGAATAAAATAATTCAGATTCATTTATCTCTAAAATATCGCGCATTGTATTAGTTAAAACCTTCAATTTTTATTTTGCAAATACTTGAGAGATATTGTCTAGGCCGAGAGACTGAATTGTGGAAAGAATTCCTGATTGATAAAATTATTTAGCAAACAAACTAAACAATATTGACCTCACTGTCTTCAAATATTTGATTTCTAGACTGATAGACAATCAATCATGGAAATTTTTGATAGATGATGTTTAAAGTATTCGAAATAATAACAAAATATGCTTGACTTGAGTTTGAATGGCTGTTATTTGATGTGGATCAATTACAATATAAAATTGGTGAAAAAACCACTAGAGTTTACTAGAGTTACATCCTGAAGAATATTCCGATTACATATAGTCAGAAAAAGCCACACTGGTGAAACGACGTCACGATTGTAGAATAAAGTGCATAAAACTAGCCAACAGTGTTTTCCACTTTTTTTATAGCATGACTGATAATATAGTTTTACTGTAGAAAGGCACATATATTTCGAATCCTTTGCTCCTCTAAATCTAACTCAATAGTAATGGGTGATTTTTTAAGGGTAGTTTTTTTTAATCGAATAAAGCACTCCATTTGCATCATATAATCAAAAATTTTCATTTAAATTGATAACTTGTCCTTTGCCATTTACATTTTGAAGATAACTTCATGTAAATGTTGTCCGCGGCTCCGTATCAAATGGTCCATTAGGAAGGGCCAATTTTGCGTCACATTTTACTCGCAACGATTCACAATGACTCTACATAACCCCACAAGAAAAAATCCAGAGGCGACCAATCGCATGATCTTGGCGGCCAATTCACAGGGCCATTTCGAAAGATAAGCTGCTCACCAAATCCATCCTTCAACATGTCCACTGTTTCACGAGCTGTGTGGCATGTGGCACCGTCTTGATGATACCACATGTCAACTAAGTTCAACTCGGCCAACTAGGGCAAAAAAAGTTGCGTATCATGGCTCGATATCGTTTTCTGTTGGCGGAAATGTTTCTTCCACGGTCGTCTTCGAAGAAAAATGGATCGATGATGCCACCAGCCCATAAACCACACCAAACTGTTGTTTTTTCGGGATGCATCGGTAATTCTTGTATGGCATGTGGCTGTTCATCACTCCAGATGCGACAGTTCTGTTTATTTACATATCCGTTAAGCCAGAAATGAGCATCATCGCTGAACACAATTTTTCGATAAAACAGCGAATTTTCATTAAGCTTTTCTAAGGCCGATTCACCAAAAATTAGACGTTGTGGTAGGTCATTCGGCTTCAATTCTTGCAGAAATTGAATTTTATAGGCTTTCAAACCCAAATCAACACGTAAAATTTTCCATGTGGTTGAGTAACACATGCCCAATTACTGAGAACGGCGATGAATTGACATTTCACGATCCCCATTAACACTGTACGCTACGGCTGCAATATTCTCTTCGGTACGCACTGTACGCATGCGAGACAATGGTTTAATGTCCAACAAAGTGAACTTGGTGCGAAATTTGGTGATAACAGCACGAATTGTTGATTCACCAGCTTGATTATGAGACCATAATATGGTCGTAACAAACGATACAGATTTTTCACAGAGCAAGAATTTTGATAGTAAATTTCAACAATTTGCAATCGTTGCTCGTTTGTAACTCTTACCATGATGAAATGGCAGAGTATATTGATAACTTTTCACTTTGACAGATGAAGTTTGGATGCCATTACCAACCAGTGCCGCCAACCTGAAAAACTTAACTCTCAGAAAATCACTCTTTATTTCGAATAAAGTTAAAAAATTAGACAATTTCGAACGGAATAATAGAACAAATAGATGGAGCGTTATGCCTGAATCGAAACCTTCCAAAAGTTAAAATATTCAGAAACATAGAGGTGTTAAAACAAGGGTGTATATATACTTCTCCATATTAAAATATATATTCACAAATCTCAGTTCTTTGCGAAACAAAAATTTAATAAAAATTGAATGATAAAATGTTTGACGAAGTTTCATAGTTTCATTTGTTTTTCCTTCAATTTATATGGACATTAATTTTTAGCATATTGTCTTTTTACGTGCTATTTGGTATGTGAAACGTATGACAATCACTACAAAGTATTTTTAAATAGGTACACTGTATCTCAAGTTTGTATCCTTTACCAGCTAACAACTGTGAAAAAAGGATTATGAACTAATGTTTGTAGCGTAATAACGAAAAGTTATTAAATTGACAAGCAAGGATGGCATTTATTTTCTGTTTCGAATCGCTATATTGATGTTTCCTTCAGTAAGTACACTTTGCAGTTTTTATGCCAATAACTTACAATAAAGAGACGTAATTCTATTTCGTTTTATTTTTGAATACTTAAGATCAAACTCAATTAGTGACCTTATTTTTATCATTAATGATGTCATCTTATTTGATTTTGATAAAAGATGATTTTGTTATTAATTGGTTAAAATAAAAAGGTGATTTCACCTTTTTTCGAGCAATATTTTTAGGAAAATAATATATCAGTTGTGTATAGAGAAAACTACGTATGCGTCTAAAGAAAACTTCTCAACTATTGTCAATGTATTTCGGTTTATTTGGACATCATCAGAGTATTAATTTGAACAAATATTATATTTGGAAGTTTTTCGCAAAATTTGCTAGTTTTTCCTGAATATACCTCAAGTAAATACCACAATCTCGCATGGGTGTTTTTTTTTAGAGGTATAGAACTTTAAGTTGGCATAACTGTTAAAAATAGTGACCGATTTAACAGTTGAGAAGTCATTTATTCTCAGTTTGGTTTGGCAATTCATCATGAATAGACTCACGCCTGAACAACGTTTGCAAAAAGTGCAATTTTATTTCGAAAATTATGGTTCTGCGAGAAATACGTATCGCGCACTACGTCCATTTGATCCATATGCTCACTTCTGGTTGAATGGCTACGTCAACAAACAAAACTGCCGCATTTGGGGTGAAGATAATCCTCAAGTGTATGTCAAAACACCGTTACATCCAGAAAAAACTGACTGTTTAGTGCACTTTATGAGTTGGTGGAATCATTGATCCGTATTTCTTCAAAAACGATGATGGCCAGAACGATACAGTCAATGGAGATCGGTATAGAGCCATTATTACTAACTTTTTCATTCCTGAATTGAACAACCATGATCTCCAGGAGCTGTAGTTTCAACCAGATGGCGCAACATGTCACACAGCTCGTGCCACAATCGATTTATTGAAAGACACGTTTGGTGACCGCCTAATTTCACGTTTTGGACCTGTGAATTGGCCTCCAAGATCTTGTGGTTTAACACCGCTATACTACTTTCTGTGGGGCTATGTAAAGTCATTGGTCTATGCGGATAAGCCACAAACGCTTGACCATTTGGAAGACAATATTCGCCGTGTTATTGCCGATATACGGCCACAAATGTTGGAAAAAGTCATCGAAAATTGGACGTCCAGATTGGACTACATCCGAGCCAGCCGTGGCGGTCATATGCCAGAAATCATATTCAAAAGGTAATGCAACAAGATTATCTTTCGAAAAAAAAAAATTATTGTCAATCGAATGATCCATCGTTGTTTTATTGCAATTTAAAGTTCTATACCTCTAAAAAAGCACCCTTTATATCGGCATATATGTTTTGTTCAACAGAATATAGTATATAAAATCCGAAAATAGAGGTATTGACTGAATTAGAAAGGCATTTTTCTGCAAAACTCATCGCATATCCAGCACGAATTAATATAGACGCGAATTTAGTTGTCACTCTCATCTAATTGATATTCTAAATCGCGAGTTATCTAAATTTTAGAGGGCAACCCCTGGAGGCAACATGTCACATTATTCAAGCAATGCACGTGTATTTACATGATAGTTCCTGATAAATCACAGTCTGCAGTTTACCGGATGATATCTGTAAAGGTTATAGCATATTATCAGGAGGGTTTTCTATATAGGTAGAAATCGGAACAGTCGATACAACCTTCATAGTTGTAATCAGGTACTCAAGTATTTGTGTTCAAGGAAGTGTAGATTTATAAAGCCAATAAAAATCGTATTGTTGCTATTATCGTGTTCATTTGTTCGATCCCGGCGTTAGCTACCAACAAAACGGATAAATCGGTTCGCATTTTTGTTCTTACTTTAATTAAGTGTGGCAATTGCAGTGCTAGGCAAGTTTGTTTTTACGTACCATCGTTTCCATTATCTCTTCATCGGGTAAACATCTTCGTACGGGTTACGGAGTATTTTTGTCAACGTTCGTATTTTTGTTGATCGAAAGTTGATTCGATATTTGAAGATATTTAGTCGTCATGGTGTTTGTAATTACTAGGGATAAAATGAATCAATGAAGAAGGAGATCAGCCTGAAACCAAATGGTAAAAAATTTATTTTCATTATTCTTTCACATTATTTCGAATAAAATTATTTTTACTACCCCTAAGGAGTTGTATTTTTCGTTAATATTTTTCTTATGTGTGAGACTACAAACAAAACTTTCAACAATAAATATATTTTATTCAGTTGCTACTAGTTGATAAATATCGACAAAAATTTTGTATTATACGACAAAACAAAAAAACCCTTGAAAAATCAAAAAATTCAAATTAAAATTTATAATATCTATGTTTTCGTTTCATTTCGTATAAAATTATTGTAATTTCATAAAACTTTTTGAATATTATCATATTTTATAACAATATTGTTCATATTGTTGTTATTTTCGTGAATCTTTTCATGAAATTACAAAATTTATTTTTGTTATTGCCTTTAATTTGTTTATGAAGTGTGGTTTATATGAATTTCTCATTCAATAAAAATATTAACGAGAGAAAATAACACACTAAAAAAAGAAAACAACTATTCAATGATAAATTGAAACTAATTCAATTTAAATAAAACTAAGTATTTTTTGATTTTCACTATAATTCAAGTTAAACATAACATTATTGTTTCGTCAACACAATGGCTTCATCAGATTTAGATGATAAACTGATGAATTCAACTGAATTATGGTGAAAATCAAAAACCTACTTAGTTTTATTGGATTATGTATTTATATTTTCATAAAGTATTGGCCCAATCGATCATTGATTTGAAACTTATTTTATAATTCGATTTTAAATTCAGATATTGAACTTTTCACATGTTTCCTATTGTTTATATTGTTCTTATTTTCGTATGAATTTTAATGACTGGAAATATATTCTTCTTCATTGCGTGAAGTTTGTTCATAAAGTTTAATTTTATTTAGTTCCTATTGTTTATCATTTTCACAATCAATTAACATATTTTTTAAGGAAAATAAACAGAAATCAGTTTCAATTTAATTCTATAAATTTTATTCCCAATATTTACATTTTATCGTTTCAATGAATTTTTACTGTACGAAATATTTCATTTATCATAAAAATGTTGTGTTATACGAGAAAAGTAAAATAAAAAAAAATTACAGTTACACAGTGATAAATTCACAATTAATTTCACATCCGTCTTTACGTACTTTTTTCATTTTTTCTTCAATTTTATTCATTTTAATTGTATACAACCTTTTGGATATCATCTTTAGTTTATATTGTCCTTATTTGTGTGCAATTATTTATCTAATTTTCAACAAATATTGTTTGAATTGTTTTTTTTTTTCATTTCATATGTTCCAAATATTTCCAAAATGTTCAAAAAAGAAGAAAATGAACGCAATGTTTGATTCCAAAGCATTATACTTTCAAACTTTGGAATCAAACTCTAATCAGAAAAAACTCTGTTATTTTTATTATATTTATTGCGAATTCAATTTCAAATTTAGTTATTGCAATTTCTCACATGTTTCCTATTGTTTATTCCTATTGTTTATGTTATTTTTATTATATTTATTGCGAATAATAATAATATTGTTCCCGTTTATTTCGAACGCCTTGTAAATTTTATAAGGTATATTGAATTGTTTATACCTTTTTGTATTTCACAATTATTCGGAAAATTTTCCACATAATTAGAAGAAAGTAAGAGACTGATTAATGTTTTATAACGCCCAATTGATTGAAAACTCTCCAAGGTTTTCATTTGTATATTCGAATTATTTGTTGTGAATTGTATGAAATATTTCATTTATTATCGCAAATGTTGTTCTTTTTGAGTTGAATTCCTTTGAAATTGTTTACAACGTTTTTTCTCTTTTTATTAGGCAATTTTCCAGTTACGCAAAAATTTTGGATTATCTGAAAAAACGGAAAACAAATAAACAATTATTTATTCCACCTTAAGGAATTTAATCCGTATTTATATTGAACCGTTAATCTTAATATTGATAACATTGAAAATATTCGTGATAATATTACTGCTAATCAAATGTCTATTCGAATTTTATTTAATATCGCTAGGAGGAAAGTTTTTCGAATTTCCATTCAAAAAGAATTTCGTTATTGAAAATACAACAATTATTTTGCATAGTTAATTTAGCTAGCTTATCTTACAAAATGAAAATTAATAATTCAAAGTTCAGTCCCTTCTTCAACAATTCATTTTTTGTTGAATCGAAATAAACATTTTTTATTTTTTATATTTAATAGTGTTGGCGTTTACTTGATGTGAATTCATTATAATTGAAATATAAACTGAAATTCAAACACTTGAACTTATGATTTACACTTTATTGACTACATAGCATGACGCGTTTCGTCATTACAAACGACTTCTTCAGATTTTACATTACATTCTACATTATTCTGTAAGCATCTGAAAGAGTCGTTTGTAACGACGAAACGCGTCATGCTATGTATTCAATAAAGTGTAAATCATAAGTTTTTGAACTTAAGTTTATATTAAATCGAAATAACATTACAAAATCAACGATGTTTGATTGATACCAAGATCTTCAATTTTCACTCCATAAAATCATCAATGTCTATCATTTTTTAAAAGAATATTCAGTTAAAAATGATAAAATTGAAAATCTGTAAGTAATGTATTCTGGTGCTATAAATACGACGAAAAACACATTGAAAATAAATTATTACGCCCATATAGCATTTATTCAATGAGCATTGAAGAAGAAAAATCATATTTTCTGTGTATATTCGTGGAAATTTTGAAGATGTTTATTATAAATAGATAATAATTTGGGAAAGTTTCATTTAGAACAGAATAATAAACGTAAACAACTAAAACAATAAATCGTTATTATATACCTTCTAATTAGTTTGTTGAACTCTGAGATATATTTCCACAACCATTCAGATTACTTTATCGTTCTTCAAATATCAAAGACCAGGGTTTAATTCAATTAATTTATGAACTTTTTGAACGGGGATTTGGCAAAAATAATTGAAGAATGTGTAATAAAAATATGTATACAAAAATCAAGAACATACTTAACAACTTTCTTTTTAGTTCTTTCTGTTTACTATATTCTGTTCTGAATACTATTTTATGCTGACTTTGAACTACTGCTATCATTGGTGATTAAGCAGACGAGTTGTGGCTATTGATGAGATAATTGTAAACATAGTGGAAGAATACTTGCCTTGCAGATTTTAAACAGCTTTTAAAAGTATCAAAATATACGGTTTGTGCCATAAAAAATGAAGAATATGCACTATACAAGACTTTATATTCAAGAATCATTCTATAAATCCGAAGAATTAGAATTCGGTGGAAAGACCGTACAGCGCTGTTTCATCCTATTCAGGAAATCATCAGTGGTATTTATCCAAACAATGGACTCTCCACGTTATTTCCAAATCGAAAAAGGGTAATGAATCCAATGACATGTGTACTTGATATTCCTATATTGGAGAAACAAGATCAACTCTTAAATGTGGTGGAATGCATTCGGGACAAAATTTAGTACTTACTTCCATACAAAGATGGCAGGCTTCGTAGACATTCGATGTTTTTCTTTCTTTCTAGAATTTTTCTCTGTAGAGTTCGATATTATTCGAAATGCACGAAATTTTCACTCTAGAAAGTTGATAGTTTGTGTTTTTGTTGGCAAATTTATATAGACAGGTTCCTGAGAGTTTAATTCGCATGATTTCGAAGATAAATGTCAAAATAAGCTAATTATGTAATCATTATGAATAATTGAGAATCTCTTCTAAATAACAAATGAGTCGTATTGTTTTCCACCGAAAAACATTGCAAGCCACTGGTTTGAAATAAAATTTTAATCCTTGTAGGTTTCCTTCAAGTCATATAATTTGCAAATTTACTAAAATGTGAAAGTGATACCTTAATTCCTTAATATTTGTGTAATGCTGAAGCCGGATGTAATGATAATTTAAAACAACTCGAAATTGACATTTCCTGTAATTAATTCATTGAACAGAATGGCAAAATATAATATGCACTGAAAATTTCATTATATTACGCACTTGTTTAAATATTCTTGAAATTATAATTTAATTTGCTTATATTGTAAACAGCTAATTGAGGTACAATAAGAAACGTCCGAGGCATATTTGAGGTTTTCTGGAAATGTGTTTCTCCCAATTTTTCAAGTAATAACTTGAATAGAATAAATGTTCGAACTCTCATCTATCTTCAGACGCTGGATGTTCTCATTTTCTGACCCTTCTTCGCAAGTTCAAAGCCTTCAATACATTTTTCAATGATTGGCGTACACTTGCACAAATTTTATTCAAAAATCTGCATTTTTCGATGGATATTCTGTCATTGATCATTTTGTTATTGCGTCGGTAAAATTCGAAGAAATAGTGTTTGGGTACGTTTGCTTTTAAACAGAGTCTACGTGATTAAAAAGAGTTACTTCTTGTGAATATCAATTATTTTTATCTTCATCCAAGTTCAATGAGTAGTGAGAAATAAGAATCAAATCAAAAAAATTATTCAATTGGTTTTAATTGTATGGTAATATGATGAATTTGCTTATATAATTTTACTCAACTGTGAGATTATGCTTTCAATATTTTACGTT
Source organism: Henosepilachna vigintioctopunctata (assembly GCA_030704895.1). Classification (NCBI taxonomy): domain Eukaryota; kingdom Metazoa; phylum Arthropoda; class Insecta; order Coleoptera; family Coccinellidae; genus Henosepilachna; species Henosepilachna vigintioctopunctata. The sequence goes on along the minus strand of JARQZJ010000121.1, from coordinate 3,557,824 downwards.
ATTTTGAAACTTATACGAATGGTTTTAAAAGTTGGAAATGAAACTATTTCCAGCTTGTTTTTTCATGAAGTTATTAGGCCAAAAAAATTTTAATAAATTAAAAATTAAATAATTTATATATACATTTGGAATATTCATGTCAAAGGTTCATTAATCCGAAACAATTTTTTATTTAATAATCTTCAATTTATCTATATTAGATGATCTTACTCGTTTCATCTTATCATTTCATCTTTGACTCCATAAACTCATATCTTAAATACGATCTTAAAAAGGATAAGGACGATTTTAAAAACTCATAATTTCTTAAATGACCCAATCAAAAAATGACCACGGTATATTTAAATCATGCATTCAATAATGGGAAGATGGGATCTTGCAAGCAAGCTCTTTCCAATTTTGAATGATTTTTATAGGAGGCTTTATGTATGTTTTCAAGTAATAATAATGGGTGATATTTTAAGCGCAGTTTTTTTAATCGAATAAAACACTCCATTTTCATCATATATTCAAAATTTTTTACTGAAATTGATAACTTGACATTTGCCATTTACATTTTAATGATAATTTCATGTAAATATTGTCCGCGGCTCCGTATCAAATGGTCCATTCGGAAGGTCCAATTTTACGTCACTTTTTCGAGCATTTCGGCCTGTATCCCACGAATTACGCGTGTCATGTTATCCTGTAAGGCTTCAATCGTGTTCGGCTTGTCCACATACAGTAACGACTTTACATAATCCCACAAGAAATAATCCAGAGTCGTCAAATCGCATGATCTTGGCGGCCAATTCATAGGGCCATTTCGAAAGATAAGCTGCTCACCAAATTCATCCTTCAAGATGTCCATTGTTTCAAGAGCTGTGTGGCATATGTCATGATGAAACCACATGTCAACCAAGATCAACTCTGCCAATTGGGGCGAAAAAAGTTGCGTATCATGGCTCGATATCGTTCGCCGTTGATAACGTTTCTTCCACGGTCCTCTTTGAAGAAAAATGGATCGATGATGCCACCAGCCCATAAACCCCACCAAACTGTCGCTTTTTCGGGATGTATCAGTAATTCTTGTATAGCATGTGGCTGTTCAACACTCCAAATGCGACAGTTTTGTTTATTTACATATCCGTTAAGCCAGAAATGAGCCTCATCCCTGAACACAAGTTTTCGATAAAACATTGGATTTTCTTTAAGCTGTTGTAAGGGTCACTCACCAAAAATTCGACGTTGTGGCAGGTCATTCGGCTTCAATTCTTGCAGAACTTGAATTTTATAGGCTTTCAAACCCAAATCAACACGTAAAATTTTCCATAGGTTGAGTAACATATGCCCAATTGCTGAGAACGGCGTCGAATTGACATTTCACGATCCTCATTAACACTGTACGTTACGGCTGCAATATTCTCTTCAGTACGTACTGTAAAAATGCGAGACAATAGTTTAATGTCCAACAAAGTGAACTGGGTGCAAAATTTGGTGATAACAGCACGAATTGTTGATTCGCCAGGTCGATTATGACGACCATATTATGGTCGTAACAAACAATACACATTTTTCAAAATTTGCAAACGTTGCTCGTTTGTAAGTCTTTCCATGATGAAATGGCAGAATATACTGAAAGCTTTCCACTTCGACAGATGACGTTTGGATGCTATTATCAACCAGTGCCGCCAACCTGAAAAACTTAACTCTTGAAAAATCACCCGTTGTATTGATACTGTAGCGAATTTTGTTTGCTCGTCATCTGAAATAGAACGAAAAATTCTTATTATAGACCAAGGAAGAATTGTTATCGTATTTTATTCACAAAAATCTTATTTGGACTGAATAAATCCTTGATAAATTCTTGACCAGTGGTTTAAAAATTTTCTAGAGATATATTTCATCTTGTTATTTTTTTTCCAGCATGGTATGGAGCACGTCATACACAAGCAGTTCTTCTGTTCGTCCTCCTCACAATTGGGTACGCAATGAGAGTTATTTTATCTGTAGGAATAGTGGCAATGACTGATAAGACAGCTAGCAGTAACCCAGATATACCAGTAAGTAAATCGATCATTTTTTCAAGATCAAGACGCACGACTTTACGAAATAAAAACTGTAACAAGGAAATCCTGTGCGACTAGTAGCAGTATTCATAGGTTGTCACATAATTTACCAACAACTTCTCGTATTCTCGATTTGATTTCATTGCCTGTGTCATGTCTTCGAATCCGGAATAGAGGTTACTTTCGGTGAATTTAAATTGGTTATAATACCACTCAAAAGGTAAAAATAACATTAATTGGGTAAGCCAAAGCGGGGTTTCCGGTGTCGGTTTTGGATCTACGTCAAAGTTCATCTGAAGGTTAAGATAAGGATCATCCTCTTTGAATCACTCGAGGTTCTTGTTTGTAATCAGAGAGTACATTCATTTCATTGCAATACAAACGTCCTTGAATAATATGATTACGCAGAAATAAATTGGACATGAAAGGTAGGTAACTTGTACGGTAGATCTGATGAATGAACAACCAGAGAACTTTCAAACTTTCCGCTATCTTTAACCCCATTAAATTCTTCTTTATTTTTATAGTAAACTGTAAACGTATGTCTAAAATTTCACATTTCTTCTGATTCATCATTTCTTTCTTTTGTCTTACTTATCTACGTATTTTTATGTTGTATTTTCAATTTGAAATGGACAGTATTTTTAATAAATGTCACGGAGGTTTCGCTTGTCTCTTGCTGAAACATTGTGTTAAAAACAAAAAATTAAAATCAACACACTTGGCTTAAGTTTCATTAAATATGTTAAAAACTCTGTATATGTTTATATAACTATATTATAATTAATATTTTTATAATTAAGAGAAATTAAACTAACACTTAGTTTATAAACTTTGTTAGATTCTTTGGAGCTTATTTGGTATTTTCAAAAAATGACCATATACGTACTTTTTTGTATCTAATACCTACACGACTTGGGTCCCTCGGACTTCAGTTTTCTTAATTTTTTTTTAAATAAGTTTACTACTATTAAATTCTTCATTCAATTCTTACCAATGTAGCGTTCAAATCTTTGTACAAATAACTTAGTGTAAAAGACAAAGTTTATTCACTTTTAATATTAATGTTTATTTGTGAAGACTCTCACTTGGTTGTTGAAATTCATTCCAACAAGAAAATAAGACAATGTTTCTAGTTCACGCATTTTTATTCGCTACTTGTAACGATTCTTTGGAATGACAGTTGGAAGACGTCATCGTTATGGTCAACCTGAAAGTATTTCGACCTGAAAGTGGCCCCTAAAAAAACAGGATTTTCTTTTCCATTCTATTTCTCGATATCAAAAGCGATTAAAGTAGGTATTTCTTTTGATAAGAATTAGTTCGCACCTAAATGCAATTCAGAGATTGTAAATAAAATATAAAACTTTAGTGTATATACGGTTCATTATTTCGGCATAACTCCTTACATATAAAATATAAATATACATCGTATCCCTTCACGACTTCAAAGTTTATTACACTAATTGAAATTTTTGAACGAAAAATTTAGAAATAAAAAATATAGCGACTTCACTTTTACATTTGGTATCGTTATTCAATAATAGCTTATACAATAACTGATAGTACAAATGAATCGTAATAAACCTTGAGCATTTGAAACCACATATTAAAAAAATTAAACAGCTAACGCTGAGGTATAAAAAATAATCGAGCTGTCAATGAAGCTTACGGCGTGTCAAATCAGTTAACTGTTGAAAAAATAATCTGTAGGAAGTCAGTGTGCAAAATTAGAATGAAATAGATCAGTTTTCAATAAATTGAATGTCCAGTTTAACCTCGATGTACTTGCATTACTATAACAAAAGGTTATGAGTCAGCGTTTCGTTCTCAATTTAAAAACAATATAATCTGTATTGCCCGTAGTACCTCTTGATATTGAAGAGAAGGTTCCAATGATCAAGATGGTATCAGAATTGAATCGATATGTTTGTCACATGCTTCTGATAACAGATATTCAAATACTTAATAAGCATCTCAAACAATTGACAATTTCACGTGACGTCTACTTTTCAGCAATTTCAGATAATTAATCACTAACATAATTCATCCTGAGTTTGTTGATACCTCAAAGGAGTTATTTACTGGAGTTCTTCATTATCTGGTTGTTTTGTTTTCAGTACTCCCCCGTACCATTCCGCATAATCCTTTTCTGTCAATATAATTGAAAATTATTATCAATAAATTCAATGGACGATGAATCAACTCTGTGATAGTTCATACCTATCACAACTCTGTGATAGTTCAACACCTCTCATTTAATTATTATCAACACCGACTACACAGATGCTTATGCAGACATCACAGAATCTCTACGGAATTTCACAGAATTAAACTCAATTATTTAGAGCAGACAATTCTTGAAAATTGTTAGAGATATTGAATAATTTCATTTTTCAGTTTTATTGTTGTTAGCGTTATCCTCTTCCTCATTTCGCAGAGCTAGAGAAACTGGAGGTCAATGTCACGGACACCGCACGAAGTAATTATTTGTGACCAACGTAGCACGAACTAAATCGATTTCATTTATTCAAGCGAAAAAAGATTCACTTCCTCCCAATAAAAAGCGAGTTTGAAACTTCGATCCTTGGTCATTTCCTAAGAGAACGCTTTTTGTTTTTAAGTATTTACGGCTTGATTCTTTTTTCAATTGTGATAGGTATAAAATACGTGTAGAACGACAACGAATTGAAAGGAATGAATTTATGGATATAAGCGGAAACCTAGCACATATTCATCTTTCATTTTACCACAACATTAATGATATTTCACTTTATCTTATTTTTAACAACGACGATGTAGTTTATTTGGTTGTAACCTGGCTTGCATATTTTTGAATCGTATTTCCACTCTGCGATAACTTCCCAAATGTTATGTTTGCATGGAATTTATATAATCCCTGAAACAATATCAATCAAAATCTCATCTTTTTTTGCATCTTTTCAACATTTATTACTTTTATAGTCGGCAAGAACTATTCAAAATATATAAACAAGCTTTGTAAGGTTAGGAATCCAAGTTTCCTACTCTTACTTTATAACTAATAAACTGAAATATAAGCCTATTTACCGTGGTTTTCAAGTTGAGAAAACAAAGTGATCAGCTTCCAAATGGTTTAGAGAGCAACTATCTTGTTGTGTCCCTAATTTTCCTCTAAATCAATGTTTCTTTTTCAGACATACGACTGGGATGACAAAAGTGTAGTCCTATCGTCCTTTTATTGGGGATACGTGATGCTACAAGTTATAGCAGGATATTGTGCAACAAGGTATGGTGCCAAATTATTGCTGACATGTACCATGATAATAAATTCTGCAGCTTGCATAGCTATACCTTTTATGGCTGATGAATTTGGTTCCAAGGGAGTGATGGCCTGCAGGGTTGCACAAGGGTTAAGCCAAGGGTTCTTCTATCCTTCAACTCATACACTCCTTGGTCAATGGGCTCCAACTTATGAAAGATCCCAGTTGGGTACATTTGTCTACAGTGGTAAGTAAGGTTTACTAATAATTATGCTAAATTGCATACCTATTTCATTGGGAATTAGTTAGACCAACAGCTCTTTCTGTCATACAACATTATTATTATTATTTCCGTAAACATCCTTCAAGAACTCTTAAGATGGCTCTTAATATAAATTTATAAAAGTTGAATTTATACATATAAGTAACAAGAATTACGTAACAATTAATTTATATTTCATTTGTTTCCTTGTATAATTTTTCACTAAAAGCTACTTTTTTCCTGCCTATTTACATTTACCTACCTTTTTAAATGCTCAACTCACTGTTTTCTAACACATTATTTAACATCCTCAGGTGCTTCTTTTGGAACCATATTAGGCTTAATTATCACAGGTTTGATTTCCGCAAGTTCATGGGGATGGCCTATGAGCTTTTACTTCTTTGGAGCTACTGGATTATTATGGTGCATTTGGTGGTATTTGTGTGGCAGTAGCAAACCATCGGAACATCCAACCATATCAAAAGAAGAACAATTTTACATAGAATCCTCTTTGGGACATTTAAACCATGAAAATGTATGTCATAGAAGATAGTTCATAATTTATTCAAACAGGAGTAAAATTTAAACCTCGCATAATATTTTATCAATTTATAGTTATCTAAACATTGACAAGTGTAGACAATTAATAACCAAATAATCAATTAAAGAAAGGATTCACACATCATATACTCCCAATATTTTTTTTTTGCTTTGGACTACAAGAAAATATTTACGCATCTTCGATTTATTCAATTCTAAGATGCGAACTTAGTTACCCGTTTACATACAAATTTTTTGAATGAAGTGATTCGAAATTTCTATCATTGCAGATACCAACACCATGGAAATCTATACTTACGTCACTACCCATGTGGATGATTGTGGTAGCTAGTTTTGGACAAAACTGGGGATACACTACTCTGTTAACTGAAATACCAAACTATTTACATGCCGTCATGGGCTTTGACATGAAATCTGTGAGTTATTTTTTCAATTCGTTCATTCTATCGCTCAATTAAAAAATTTGTAGATACTCATATATAGCATTCAAATTTTGATAATATTAAAACATGAATAATGAATAATCCTTCAAAAACAGTTTTTTTTTCTCAACTAAGTGCAATCAATAGAGGGATCATAAATATGTATAGTAAAAAATCTCATTAACTTAAGTAGTTTGAAAACGTTACAAAAAGAATTGCTTGCCAAATAATAGACTTTTATTTTTTAGAATAGCTTACTATCGGCTGCTCCTTATCTAGCCAACTGGATCGTTATGTTGAGTGTGGGTCCCATTTCTGACTTTGTTATAAACCGAAGGATGGTATCAAGAGGAACAGGAAGAAAAATATTTAATTCAATAGGTACAATTAAGAAATGTTGTTCAATGTCAGTATGAGTTTTGAATTAATTTTTAGGTGTTTGTGTACCTGCTTTAGGACTTGCAATATTGAGTTACTTGCCCAGTGAACAAAAACTTTTATCAGTAGCACTTCTAGTTATGATTGTTGGAATAAATGGAGCAGTAGCATCAGGATACCAAGTAAATCATATTGATATTTCTCCCAATTTTTCTGGAATTTTAATGGGAATCACCAATGGGTCATCGAATATATTCTCTATAATAGCTCCATTAGCTGTGCAAGTTATTGTTACAGATGAAGTGAGTATGAAAAAGATACTTAAACACTATTTTACTATCATTGTTGAACTGTCAATGGGCTAAACCAATTTAAATCATCATTTTCTTTAATATTAATTATTGTTAACAATCGTTAATTGGTTTTTTTTACAGGCTGATAAATCCTTATGGAGAATAGTGTTCCTTACAGCTTCAATACTATTTATTATATCAGCTGTATTTTTCAACATGTTTGCATCTGGTGAAATACAAAAATGGAATTACATTCAATCCCAAGACAGTAAAAAACCGACGGAAAAGTTTGCCTATTTTGGAGGTAGCAATGTGCCAACGAATAATCAGCAAGTGAACGATGAAAAAGTTTAAGCAAAATTAGATTGGTGAAAAGAAATCCCCAATTTGGAGTATTCTATGATATTAAATAAGTAGTTGCTGCTGACTGTATTGATGAGCTTTTCAATATTCTGTTGTGATCAATGTTTATTTTGAACAAGACAGTTTTATTATAGATTTATGTACAAAGTACATGTGTAAAATATTATTTAATGTATTGTGCTTTAGTATATCTGTGATAAATAATTGTGAATATAGTTAAGTTATTTATGGCATTATATTGCTATTTTTAGAATGAAGATGAAATTAAACTGTTGTTTTTTAACTTTATATTGGTTTTTTGGAGAATACTGAAAATAATGACAATATATAAATGCATCCCATACATCCGATCGACAGGGTGACTATAGATACCAACGGATAGTGATCCAAATCACCAACAGGTACCAACATTTCGTTAACTTCGAGTAACTGAAACAGAAAAAAATTAATCGTATACACAATTTTAGATGTAAGTACATACTTGCTTGTACCTACATTTGTGTAGGTACAAGCTACACAAATGGAAAAAGGAATATGTAAAGAATGTATGATATAGCTTAATATATATAAAAGAACTGTTGAATAAATTCATAATTATGACTGATTTTGAATCTTAGGTTTATTCTTTAAAATATCTCAATTTCTATATATTTGCAATATGCTACTTACAGATTTGTATTTTATATCAAACCACTGGCATTTTTCATCGCCTCTGAAATCACATGGGGCTTCTGTAGAAAACTTTTCACACAATTTTTCTTTTTTCTGTAAGCATCTAACAAGGAGTCTTGGTTTGTTTAACACAGCTTTTCCATAACCTCCAGATATCTGTGACCTTTGATACCTCGCATGGAATGGTAATGTTAAAGAAACTTTACTAAAGTCATCAGTCTCAATAAATATATATACTGTATGATTGGTTGCTTCATGTTCCGTAAGTTCAATATCAACAAATTCGCCAATGAAAGTTTTCAACTGAAATTTCCAAAGTGACTGAAAAATTCGTCACCAAAATAAACTACCTTACTATTCCTAATCTCTGAAGATCAGCCAATTCGTCCGGATTAACGAATACGCTTGGTGGCATATCCAATTCAACAGCAAAACTGCATTCATTTTTTATCAAAGTAGAAGTATCAGGACGAATAACTTCTAATAACCATTTCAATTCTCTGAAAATTTATAGTTAAAAAAGAAATAATTCTTTTCGTTCTTTATTAACCTGTGAAATCCCTGATTTTCTATGTTTTGTGTCAAAAGCACATCAAAAGAAAGACATCCATTATTTGAAGCATACACATTGCTTGAAATATACAGGAAAAATATTGCTGAGAGATAGTATACGTTTATCATTATGAATCTTCATGTATTAAAGCAATATATTTCCATTCATCATTTCTTCCATAAATAATAAATAATATCAATGTATTTATCTAATATCAGATATATGTATCCTTTATTAGATAAACAAAACCTAATGTGATTTAGGTTATGTCGCTATCTGACATTAATGTCACGGAAATTTTATTATTTTATTTCATTTTCTTGCCGTGTTCTATAACAAACATCTTGCCAGTATTCAAATTGAATTGAATTGCCAGTCAAATTTGAAAGAAATCTTCATTTACGTAATTTCATTGCTGATACGTAATCTTGCTTTTAACAGTTTTCCAAAACCTGTCTCCCAAATTACATACAAATAAAATTAATAAATATTATATATTTGATATCATTTAATAAATTGTAAACGAGGTACTACTACATTTTGAAATTAGTCTTCTTATTAATTTTTCTCATTAATTGAAAATCCAATAGTTTCATTATATTCAACGAAATTAATTGAATTTTCATCTTCCCTGCGCAACAAGTAACGTGTCAATTTAATTTCAAAGTTCATTTCTGTGAAACAATTGTTGAAAATCCAAATGAGATAACCAGTCTTAGCACAACAAAATTTCGGAAAAGAAAATGTCTCTTATTTCATGTTTCATATTTTCGATTTTCATCTGATATAATTCAATTATTTGAATATCTTTCTTAATTCATAATACAGAGCTTCATTGATTCCTAACGGATCTCAATGAAAATACTAGATAACTGTCATTAAGTAATGCTAGTAATTGTTAATTTGGACATCCCTGACTATAATAAAGATAATATATTTTCAATAATTATAAAACAGAGATAGCCCATATTTACAGATGATAAAGTGTTCAAGTTAATTTTTATAATTAGTCAAAGAAGAACGAAATTAAGTTTTCCATTGCAGGTATGCAATTTTGAAGTAATACTTGAGTAAAACCGTCAACTTACATTAGTTTAATTAATCAAAATTACTCTTCATTTCATCTACGTTAACTCTCATTATAATAAAACATATTGAGTAAAGTTAGAATTATTTGCCACTTGAATGAACTTCTCAAATAACGCGCCTTTTAAATTGTAAACTGAGAGAACTAACGTTATTTTATGGCTAAATTTGGTATTACATATTTTGCTTTTGAATAATCGAAATGTATTAACGACGTGAAATTTACCGCCCTCTATGTAGAATTATTTGTAGTAACTGATTTCTTGGGAAGTATCCTATATATGTTTCACTGATAAGATGATCTGATTTTCGAAAAGAATCCAGATGGCACGACATTTTGAAATGTGGGTCTATTTTTTCGTTAATTCCTACTTGATTTAAACTCAACAAGAAATAGAGATGGCGCAGATTACTTTGGATTTTGAAAATTGGTGCTGAAAAATTCAGTAATAATAGATGTCCACCAAGAAATGGAAAGAGGATTTTCTTATAATTCTTATACTACAATGCTCATGATATAACACGTAAAAGAAAAATATTGGACGTATCTTTATTTGAATATAAACACAAGTAAGAAATCGTAGTAACAAATACTTATTATTTCAGTAATATGACAGTTTATTAGTATACCCATATTTTGTATTTCTTATACCTGTATGTATAAGTAATATACAAGTACAAATTACTTAACCTTATGTGATGAAAATATAATTGAAAACGTGATATGTGATGAGTATTTAAAACATTATTTTATTGTAGATAAAAAACAAGTATACATTGAGAAAATAATTTAATTATATGAAAATAATTCAAATACTTTATAATTTCCGTTTTCAGATTTATGTAATAAATATCGAATATATTAATGAAACTTGACATCGTGTTCATTTTAATATAGGTCAATTAATCGACCTCCAATATTTCCAATTCACATCAGTTTCAGTCAGTGGTTTTACCTCATAAACATAATTTGAATTAAGGAAGGTTATAATAACCCTTCTGACAAACAATAACAGGATTCAAATCAACTTCTTCTATTCCAAGAACTATATTCTATGTATATGTGTCGGTAACCTGAACTGGAGACGGCTGGCTAATTATTTAGTTATTACTTTGTAAAATTCAGATATATCATTATTACTTACAAGACGGGTATGTGAATTACAATTATGACTTCAAGTATGTTTTGAATATCTAATAGATTGTGAAAGTGTCACGTATTCGATTCGATTTATTTGTTACTCTGTGTTTATCCTTAATAGGTATGTACATATAATGTAAGTTTTCAACTTATTTATTTGAATGATTTCTCACCCTACATCACTTAATGTCTCCATGTAACTTTTAAATAATATACATAGTAATTATTAGGTTTTGACTTATTCGTATTGTGGAAGTTTACAAAACAATGTTTAGTAACATATTCTTTAATAATTAGGTACAAACATTCGATAATTAATTCTGCAAGTGTAATATCAGCAATATTCTTAGAAGAGAACTATGAATTTAATGGAAATATGAATTATATATTATATTACAGTATTTGCATATTTTTTGATAAGGAATAGAAATTTTATTAGAAGTTATTTGTGAAAAATACTGAAACATTTTTCGCTTCGGAAGTATCTTTTATCAACTTTTACAACATGAGAAAATAGACCACTGGAAAACTCTAGACAGATACACGCTTTACTAATCCTTTAAGTGAGTTGAATGATTAAATTTGTTGACATTTTTGGACTATAATATTTTAATGTACTAATCCACAAAATATATATAACTTGTATTTGTTTTTTTATTGGTTTTATGGTATATTATGATTATTATTGTTTGTTAATTATGGTTGTTTTTTGTTTAGTGTTATTTGATGATAAATTCATTGATAATATATCCAGATATTTTTTAAAATATAGAAAATATCACCACCAAATTTCAGAGAGTATAAGGCACTCCATTTTAATATATAATACGGAAAAATTGTTTTGTTTTTCTGCAACACGAATATATTCAGGTTTCGATAGTCTACGTAATATATTACAAGTAGTCGTGAACGCTCTTTGATCTCAATTAATGATTATACTTTAAATGAGGCAATCAACTTGTTTTTTTTTGGATTAATTCATTATGATAATTGAAAAACTCGTCTTTCTGCAGCTTCAATGACACGATGATCAACTATAAAAGAATATTAAAAAAATTTTAGTTCTTATTGAGGAATAATTGAATTATTCAATGATTTCATCGTATTTAAATATAAACTTAATGATAGTCCTTAAATCATCATATCTGATGAATTTGCGTAATTATCAATGAAAATAAATTAAACAATGGTGAAAAATTTATAATGAAATCACTTAATTATCAGTGAAGTATTCCAATTTTATTTTCAAATGATTTCAAAACTGTGGGTATTGTTAAAAAGCATAATAAAATTCAAAACATTTGACTTAATTGCAGAAAGTTGTTTGATTCAGTTCACATGTTTCGGGTTAGTAATTCATTACCAAGATTTGATTCAACTCTTTTATTAATTGTTGTGAAATGTTACCTGTACGAAACAATAGCAAGTGATTTGAATAGTTATAAGGAATTTTGACACGTGTTTGAATTATATTACAGTTTTCATGACCTAATATCCTGACAAAGCGTTACCTACGTCCTTTTAAATTGTTAATTCGATTCATATCGAAAATGTTTCATATCGAAATGAAAGCGCCTGCCGTTTTCTATATTGAAATTTGCCTGCCCTTGATTAACCTCACCTTACTTTCATGATATAAATTTAATAAAACTTTATTCAAATCGATAGTATATCAGAAAATGATATTCTATTCGATGTTAAGAAATTTAGTTAAAAAATACAGCTGGTCTAGATAAAATAACTTGTTTTATTGTAAGATATTGCATTCATGTGTTCCCTGCACCTTTAGTTTTCCCTGCAATTTAATTATTAATCGAAAATATTTCAGAAAATCTGGAAACCTGCAAAAATAGTACCTGTACTGAAAAAACGTGATGCAAGGGTTATCAGCAATTATAGACCTATATCTATTATTTCCAACTTTTCAAAATTATTTGAGATCATAGTATTTAATAATATTTATCCCAAAGTAAAAAACCGAGTGAAGATTGAGCAACACGGATTCATGTCTCATAGATCTTGGATGACTAACCTTGTAACATTCCCACAATTAGTGTTGAAGAACCTTGATGAAAGAAGTCAGGTAGATGTTGTATATATTGAATTAATGAAAGCATTTGATCAAATTAATCATAAAGTTATGTTGTACAAACTGAAAGCCAAGTCAGGTTTCTCCAAAGATCTAGTTTCCCTAATTCAGTCTTATTTAAATAATCTTACACAGTTTGTACAGTTTGAGGGTCATAAGTCATATGTATATACTGCCATTTCTGGTGTACCACAAGGCTCTAATTTAGGCCCACGGTTGTTTCTTCTTTTCGTAAACGATCTAATAGACTGTCTAGCAGTTCGTAGTCTCATGTATGCTGATGATTTGAAAATATATCGCAAAATTGAAACATATGAGGACCGCATAAGCTTACAGATGTCCTTACCGCCGTTTCTGATTGGTGTAACCACAATAAACTCCATATGAATGTAACTAAATGTAACGTTGTCACATTCACTAAAAAGAATGGACCTATACAATTTGACTACACAATTAACGAAACCATTCTGACCAGGGTTACGAAATTCGAGACCTCGGTGTAATATTTGATCAGAAATTCACCTTTGTACCTCGTATAAATAAAACATTTCAACAGCATTCAAATCGTATGGATTTATTGTGCGTAACGATGGGCACTTTTCGAATACAAAAACTCCTATACAATTATTTAATGCGCTTGTAAAGAGTAAATTAGATTGCTGATGTATCATTTGGGGTCCCATTTACAATTCTCATGAAAATCATTTAGAGTCGATACAACGAAAATTTCTCAAATATCTAATTTTGAGGGAAGATCACGTTTATCCGGCAAGAGGATATAGCCAAACTGATTTGTCAAACAGGTTTGGAGCTAAATCACTCGAAATTGGCAGGGACTTGTTGTCTGAAGTTTCTGTATAACCTCTTACATGGTTATATAGATTGTCCTACCATTATTGGTTATATTGATTTTCATGTTTCTAGACAATATTCACGTTCAAATAAATTTTTTTCATTGGGTACTCCGAAACTAATTCCCTCGTACTATCACCCATTAGATTTATGTGTTCAATATTCGAGGATGTGTCCAACAAATGCGATATCAACAGTGACTCATTTACTTTCATAAGTCGGGTTTACTTGGACTCTTTTCATGTATAATAAATTCTGAAGTAAACCATAATCTCATTGTCTATTATTTATCATAATTACTTTTTTTATTGATAATCATTTTTCAAACGTTTGTATCATATCATTAGGTGTTAATACTGTATATATGTTTTTGAATATTTCCTGTATGTGGTTGTTTTTACCTGTAGGAAAATAAACACTTATTATTATTATTTTTATGAAGATCGGATGGAAACTAAATGAAAACATGACGAGAGAGTTACGTGTTTTTATTCTTTAGAAAACGGATTTGAAAACTTCAACTCTGTCATTTAGCCTACAGCACCTTCCCAATAATTCTGATAGGGCGTTTGGTTTGAATGTACTTCCTAGATGTACAAAAGTAGTAAAAGCTCTTTGGCTTTAAATACAATACATTGATACAATAGTGACACGACAAATTGGTTCAGGCTTTCAAGGCCAGTCGTTGAACTAGTGTTGTCCTGGGTCTAAGGGCCGTCGTCGGTTGGAATTTCTTCCTAACGTTTCGCTAGCACTAGTGGCGAGCTTCTTCAGAGGTCGTTGCATTTCTGATTCTGGAAGTGGGCTGGCGAATTCTAGGAAGAAATTCCAACCGACTACGGCCCTTAGATCCGAACTAGGACAACACTAGTTCATTGACACGAATATCGTTCGATATTTACTGATTGACATATTTTTTTTCATCGACATACGAAATTTCTACAGATAAAAAATGGAATACGTCTGGAAATTCCTGGGAAATTTCAAAATGGAACCAAAACTTGTATCCAGCTTAGGAATCAAGTACCCAGCTAGAAGAGGCCACCCACTCCACGGTGGTGATATTTGGTTAAATGAAAAAAGTGCAGATGAAGGCGCAGAGGGTCTATGGAGGATCCATGATGGTCTGTATGATCTGACAGAACTTATTTCTTCTCATCCTGGTGGTAGCGAATGGATAAGAATGACGAAGGTACATTTTTAATTGATTTGTAAGGAAAGATTCTTGACTAACATGAGTTTTGAGATCATTCTGGTATGATTTTAATACCGCAGAAGGTAGAAATATACACGAAATCCCTTCGAATAAATTGTGGGGATTTTGCTGAAATTCTTACGTTCACAAAAGTTGAATAGCGAGTAATTTTCGGCTTGAGTGTTGTAGATGTTTAAAATTAGTCTTCAATGAAAGCTAGATATTTTATGTAGTAGTAGTAGTAGTAATTCGTTTATTAATTTTTATATGGCATTTTTACAATAAAATACATTTACAAAAGAAACAGGAGGGAGGTTATAAGGCCGTTTTGACCTTCTTCAACCCTAGAAAACATAGTATGTAAAAGAAATTTTCTTATTATCTGAACAATAGATAATAGAGTTTTTCGTATTGAATACAATTAATTTGCCATTTTTTCATTGCGGCTTTGGTTAAATGCCGATTTTCAATTACGTCGAACATTTAATGGTAGATATTTTTATGAGAACTTACGTGCTTTATATAGTCGAAAAATAGTGTCAACCACCCCCCACACTTTTTCATTGGTGTCCAATACAGTCGGACAACCAATGGTTACGAGGATAGACAAGGGCGTGGCCAGATACGAGTAGAGGGGAGAAGGTTATATGTGACAACTTAAACCATTTAAACATTGATGACAACTATGCTACAAAACCGTTTGCACAGTTTATTATGGGTGTGTTCCGTAATATTCACCAGTATACTGTCCATTGCTCATGACGTCAGAAATAGACTACATATTGTACTGGTATACTCCTCCATATAGTAATGGTAACACGGGCATGACAGTGTACATGTGTTCACCGGGTGTTTGTGCAAGAAATTGATTTATTTATTGCTCATGAAAAAGAAATAATGACGTTTGAAATAAAAAAATCTGAAAGTCAATTTTATTCTTACACTGCCAATGTATGCAAATTGATATTGCCTGTTATAAAACTTCTAATAACTTTTGGAGCTCAAACGTAAACAAACAGTGTTTTCTAATATGGCGTTAGTTTATGACTTCAAGTGGCCAGGCTATTTGGGAACCGATCACCAGTATGGCATATATTTCTGACGTGATCAGTACTAGCCAGTACACTGGTGAATATTACGGAACACACCCTATATGTTCAGTGTCGTCAAAGTGTACAATTGTAAAATTATAAAGCCGAAAACAATGTATTTGAACCATTCTGCAAAAAACCTTGAAGACTGCGATTAATGGGGTTTCCATTAAATCAATTTTTTAGTTGTTTCATTCTTTTTATTCTTGTTTTAGGGTACTGATATAACAGAAGCATTCGAGTTACATCATCTAAGTCACACACCAGAACAACTCTTACCGAATTTCTTCAAGAGAAAAGCAAATACTCAAAGAAATTATCCTTTCACATTTCATGATGATGGCTTTTACAAGACGTTGAAAAGGAGAATTCTTCCAGAAATTGATAAAATGCCTCGTCGCTATGTTATACAATCTGAAATGATAGCTGATACGTTTTTTGCTGCTTATATGGTGACTGCTTACTTGGCAATCTACACCGGCAGTTTAAGTTTGTGTTTTTTATCTGGAGTGATCTTGAGTTACTTAGGCGTAATTGCTCACAATTTTGTCCACCAGAAAGATAATTTTAGGATGTATTACTTGGATTTAACGTTATTGTCGTCAAGGTGAGTTTCCAATCATTTATTAATCTGTCATTTTATGTCAAACTGAAATATAATACATAAAAAATCGTGAATTCTCATCAAATAACGATAAAACAAGTACTTTTTGATTGTTGAGTGTAATTCTAAGACAAATAGAAGAATATAAAACTTCTGACCATAGAGTGTGAGTTATATGACGTTCCCTTGATGACATTGACAGTTTGTATGACAATTTGATGACATTAGTAACCACATATAATTCGTTGT
This sequence comes from Henosepilachna vigintioctopunctata, assembly GCA_030704895.1. NCBI lineage: Eukaryota > Metazoa > Arthropoda > Insecta > Coleoptera > Coccinellidae > Henosepilachna > Henosepilachna vigintioctopunctata. Next base: position 3,540,723 of record JARQZJ010000121.1, on the reverse strand, counting down.
CGATTTGTAACACTTTTAAATAATATGAATTAATTCTAATTTGACATTTTATGTCTGCAAACAAAACATCTTTCATAACGTTTCAGGGAATGGAGAATTAGTCATGCATTGAGTCATCATATGTATACAAACACGGTAAATGACTTGGAAATATCTCAATTAGAACCGTGGTTTTATTGGTTGCCATTCAAGAAGCATTCTTTGATGAAATACATTCAGTGGGTTTATGCGCCTATAGTTTATTCTTTGATATTCTATGGTTTATGGATCAAAACGTGAGTGCTCAAATATTTATTTGTTAGAAATGGGTTTATATAACTATTTTCTGAACACTGCTGATGTACTTAGCATCAGGGGTGACGTTTTTTGCTACCTGTATAGTTTCTATTAAAGCATTTTTTTTGCAGATTGATTACCAATATTAGAGTAAGGGGAACAGTTCCATTGTTAACTTTTCTTCCATTTGTGATTCCCATATTTTCCTACGTTACAACAGACCGCAGTTTTTCTCAATGTATGTTGATGTTTTTATTTATAACTCTGTCATCCAGTCTCCACTTTGGGTTCGTAGGATTTAACGCAGCTCACCACCATCCCGACATATTTCATGATGGAGATACGATAAGGTAAGTTGTTATATCAACTGATATCTCCAATTTTCTAGTTTTTCCAATATTTTCCAATACGGGGGATGTTTCCAGTTTCTGAAAAATTTCCATCTATCTATTCATGGCATGTTTTACGTTAGTTTAACACCCAAATCGAACACCCCGTAAGGGTTTCTTCAAATCTAAGAACACATGATAATCACTAGTTGCAAGGTTCATGGAAAAAAATAAGTACGAATGCAATTATTGTAAATCCGTCAGAGTATCCTTCGTTCTTCTTTCGTCTGTGGCCTTACATCATCATATTGCAATAACAGAAGCTTATGCAACTTTTCATAGTAATTTTCATAAGAGCCTGTCGCAGTGGTCTGTATAGATCATCTATAGAATGTGCTTTTTGCAATTCCAGAATACAGTAAACATTACCTGACCTACAAACTGAGTTGCGCGCTATAAGTGGAGGTCTTATTTAGATTTCCGCCATTCTTTGGATTGACTTTTGGTGCCAGCTTTGAACTAAGGAACCCACGTTTCGTAGGGGACAATTATTCAAGTTTGAATGTGTCAAAGTGTAATGCTGTTTCTTTCACAAGGAAAAGATTATATCATATTGACTGTGATTACAGCGTCGGTGGTAAGGTTCTTTCTCGTTCTGATAAGATGAGAGATCTTGGTGTAGTCTTCGACCAGAAGCTTTCCTTTGTCCCACACATCACCCAACTCATTTCATCTGCTGCGAAAATGTATGGATTCGTTATACGTAATGGCAAATATTTTAATAATTCTTCAACATTCATAGGACTATTCAATACCCTAATCCGTAGCAATTTGGAGTATGGCAGCATGATCTGGCATCCGATTTACACTTGCCATCAACGCCATCTTGAGGCTATTCTTGAAATTCTTAGTTTGGGAGGATGAAGTTTATACACAGAAAGGAGTCAATCATAACGAATTATTGAGTCGATTTAGTTTAATCTCATTGCAGAGCAGGAGAGAAACTTTATCACTCAAATTTTTGTACAAATTACTTCACAATAGTATTGATTGTCCTCTTGTCCGCTTTGAAATTTCGTGTTCTAGACAAAATTCTCGTAATACAGAAAAATTCCACCTAGAGACCCCAAGGACCAACTAGCTAATACAATTCCCCATTTGGTTTATGGAGTCTACATTCAATATAGTTGACAATAATTGTGACATTCACTTTGACTCAATAGAATTTATTATCAGGAGTTATGTGAACCAAGAAAATTGACTGAAATGAATTGATTTAGATTGAGTTCTTTGTAATATTTCATTGAATGCTATAATGTAGTTATAAGTTACTATTTTTTTAGATTAGATTGAGCTCTCTGTTATATCTTTTTCTGTTATTATTTTCTGTAATTGGGTGTTATACCTGTTGAGAATAAAGAACTTTTTATAAGACTGAACAGTATTGCACTAAAGTTCACGCTATTGCACTAGTTGCATAAACATGTCGAGACAGGTCTTTAATAATATCCATAATGAAACTATATTAAGAGTTTTCTCATAATTTAATACAAAAACGCATGACGACGTTTCGAAGTACTACTTCTTTATCAAATGCTGGATTAATACATGCGTACTTGTATTAAATTATGAGAAAATACTGAATATTGTTTCATTATGGATATTAATTTTCTCCAAGTATCGGCCTTAATAACTGTGAAAACATTCCTTGTATATGAAGTGTGAAGAATTGACTTTTTGATATTGTATTCTCATCAATATGATTTTGATGTTCAGGCCAAAAGAAGAAATGGATTTTGGAGTATTTCAATTAGATACGGTAACAGATCGCAAGGATATCAATAGATCGCCTCTTCTAGTATTAACACACTTCGGAGATCATGCCCTGCACCATTTATTTCCCACCATTGACCACGGTCTTCTACCATTCTTATATCCAGTGTTCAAAGAAACCTGCGAAGAATTCGGTTTGGAATGGCGATGTACTTCCCAAATGGATCTTATAAAAGGACAATTCTTGCAGTTGACAAGAGATATTAATCAAAAGGCTCCGAAAAAATTGAAAATACTCAAATGGAATTGAAATATACATTACTTTTTTCATTAGAGTGTATTCATTTAGTTCCATCCCTGTTTTAAACAGTGTTATTCCGAAGTGAGACTCCGAATTTGGAAAGAACAGAAGCTAACACTCTAATAACTGTACCTAGTAGTACAGAATTATCAAAAATAACAAAAATAGCTCACGACTAAAATTTTAGAAGTCGCTTTTATTACGCGTTCCTTTTGCTTCGATATTCGAGAAAAAAAATTCGTTCCAAAAAAATGGTGGACGAAATATTACGACAAAGCATCCAACCTCAAAAGAAAGAAAAACAATAGTAAATTTGTAGATAGAAAGTGTAGAATCGAAGTCATCAGAAAATCCATACTAATACAAGTCAAGAATGTATGAAATTAAATTAAATTATATAATAATAATAAAATGATTAAACAACCTAATAAGAAGCAGCTAAAAAGTAATTATTAAACTAACACACTTAGACGACAAATCATCGAGATCTATCTCTATTGTAGACCAACCTGCAACAATATTCTGTACAACAGAATATACCCTAAGATATGTTCTGTGCTCTCTACTTCTCTTTTCTGGAAGTACAGACAACCAAGAACATACCAAATTAAGGGTATGTTCTGTGATAGACAAGATGGAAAAGCTAGCGAATATCTCCTTTCTCCCCACGGTGAAACATTTAACTAATTTTAATGTTTCAATATATGTCAATAGCCTGTCAAACAGATTGTTTTTATTTCGTATTTTATGACTGTTAGCCAAGTGTAGTTTTGTTTTTATTTACTCAAGATATCGAAGACGTAATCCAATATATCTTATCAAAAATATTTAAAAATATAACTCAAAACGTAAATAAATATTTGACCTTAAAGTACTGGTCATTTCGAATAAGATATGAAATAAGTTCACACTGTTTTCATATGATGCTAATGATTGTTGTAATTTTAAATTGATCCTGTAACTTCAATAACAATTATCTTCGTGAAATAATACTTTTCATTGAGTAATCAGCACATCACTCTATTTACAAAGACCTGCAAGCAGTGGCGTCTCGTAGGTCAAGGGGAAGGGTCACAATTAATTGATATAAGAATACCAAAGAATTATATTATTTTTAGTTCTATTTGACGAATATTTGCGAATCCATGATGTATTTGGGGAGGGGGGTGTAAATCACACTATGGGTTCAGGGATAAGCTAACAAGTATCTGCTTTTTGGAGAACTAAAACAAATTTTTCAAAGATAGAAGGATACTATATTTTTCAATGAATATTTTAATTATTAAAATGTATTTTCAAGCCAAATGAAAATGGTTAGTACAAAAATAAATGTGAGAAAAATTGTTATGAAGTTAAACAATTCAAAATTTTACCTGAACTAAAATATATAATAATGCCGTATATTTTCCTGTATTTTCCTCTATTATAGAACAGTTTCTAACTGTGTGTTGAGTGAACCATTGTATGTAAAATATTTCTCCAATCTTTACCCTGCATGTTAAAAAAAAAACAGCCCTATATATATATATATATATATATATATATATATATATACTCGTATATATACTTTTATTTCACAATTTAGGGATCGGGTGCAAATAGCACCAAAAAGGGCCAATCTTACCCTGGATCCCCGCGCCTGTAAATATATACTGGAGTTGCGAACCTAGTTCCTGGATAGATTGGAAAAATAATCATTAACTCGAAAAATGTTTTTAGTTATTGGCCATTGTAGAAAGTTTTACTGTCAAGTAACAATAGAACGATAAAACGAGAGTTAATTCAATCAATATATGGTATTACTAGTCTAGTGCTTGAAGTTTTCAATTTATTATTCAAATTTGTTTCACCAAGTGATTAACCTTAATCAGAGACTCATTATTTTCATTAAGTACTGATTTCTTAGAGTTAATTGACAAAATAAACAATAAACGGCTGCTATGATTTCGAGGTTAAAGGTTGTCACATTTACCGATAGCCGCTGTGTTATTTAGATTATATTATATCACCAATCCACTTTTCGTTGTGTTAGTTCTAGTGACAGCTTCAATTTCTTGGTACTTTCCAAACAAATAAAGTGTATAATTAGTCAATAAAAAATGGCACCTAGAGATGAAGGAACAGAGATTGTGTCGAGTATAGGAATGAAATATCATACAAATAGGGAGCGTTTTTTACCATCTGCAGCAGATTGGCTTGAGGGCAAGCGAAAGGACGATAATATCGAAGGGCTATGGAGGATCCATAACGGACTTTATGATTTAGATAGTTTTATTAAAAATCACCCAGGGGGTCCAGACTGGCTCATCATCACTAAGGTGAGAAAAGGAATATTTCAAAAATAGTTTTCTTCTAGTAAACTTCTTGTAAGTAAAAATTATATATAAACTGAAAATTTTGATCTTTAATAATAACAGACCTTAAAATGGAAAAATTTCATTCTTAGTTGAGGTTATACTACAAATTGTAGGTTTATCAAAATTTGGGAGTTAATAATAATTTCCACTAAATAACCGTAGGTATTAATGACAGAAACGAATTGGTTACTAAAATTTGCCTGATTTCTCTATGAATGCAGTTATATAAAGCTGTAATTTCTCTGGTTTCTGTGTATAATTCTTTGAAAGCTGTGATTTCCAAAGCTTAAGTATGAAATTTATGAAAAGTAATGGAATAGAAATGCATTAATTCGTAAAAATTTGAAGAAGATGTACTATCAATAAATGAAAAGATTTAACATATTTATCAAATAACACTCCTCAAAATAACATCGCATAAATGATACACTTGAAAGTATATTATATATTTTCTGTATTAGTACCTACAAAAAAACACATTCTTATGTGAAATATATTCATAAATGTCATTATTCGGCTTATAGTTTTTTTCATAGTTCTTTTCATTTTTCAACGTTCAACCAGAATTTCTTCTTATATAATATATGAAAAACGCAATAAGTTGAAATTAACACATTTGACCTAAGTTTCACTGAATATATTAAAAACTCTACATATATTTCGGATGGTTAACCCATTGTCAAGAGTATACAATATTACTGAATTTCAAAATGTACAGCTTTCACTCATATATCCTAAACCACAGAATTAAACAGTGGTTTCACGGAAAAATCCACATGGTCATTACAAATAGGTTAATTTTTCTTTTTGGCTATCGAAATTTCCAAGACTCAAGGGTATCTTACTACCTGACTGTACTATTTCGGTCTTCTTGGGATCCAAGAAATGATTATGTTTAACGAAGTGTTATGAAAAACCCGTATTAGGTTTATTCAATAATATTGATCTTCTATGTTCATCGATTCTTTTTTGTATAGAACGACCAGTTTGACCTATGTAAAAACTATAACTTTCACTGCAAAATATTTTATAAACGCCACTCCTTAAAAATAAATCAAGTTTGTCCTTGTTATTTACCAACAATGAACCCAAATTCTTTTTGTTGGTTACCAACAAAAATTTACCTATTTGCAATGACCAGGTGATTTTTCAGTGAAACTAGAGTTGAATTCTCTGGTTTAGGATATATAAGCGAAAGCTGTACATTGAAATTGAATAAAACTGTAAATTCTTGATAATGGGTTAACCACCCGAAACATATGTAGAGTTTTTAATATATTCAGTGAAACTTCAGTCAAGTGTGTTAATTTTAATTCAATGTTTTTAACATAATATTTCACCAAGAGATAAGCGAGACCTCCGTGTCATTTGTATATGAAAAATACTAGAAAGCCAATTTAAAATGACTGATTTGTCTCTATGTCATTCGTGATAATAATTTATTTCCAATGCTAAATTTGAAAAAGTTGAAAACACGAAGTAAATTTTTAAAATTTGTTTTTATAGTATATCAATATAAATTTTCACTTATATATATTTCATTCTTATATTGTCTCATTTCATGCTTTAGTTGACATTGTGATAGTGAATTTTTTAGTGCTTTTGAAGATTCTATGAACTAATAGTGGCATTTTTAGGGTACAGATATCACTGAAGCTTTCGAAACTCACCATATAAAAGGGGTATCTGAACAGCTTCTATCGAAATTTTACGTTAAAAGTGCGACAACACCAAGAAGAAGTCCCCTCAAATTTAACGAGAATGGATTCTACAGGACATTAAAAAAAAGAATCGCTGAAGAATTACCAAAAATTCCGAAATTTGTGGTACAACGTTCTAAATTATTCGCTGATATAACTGTAGCATTTTATATTCTTTTTTGTGTTTTATCAACCTTTTCAGAAAGCTATTTACTTGGAGCCCTTACAGGTTATGTTCTTGCTTTGAACATAAATATTAGTCATAATTTTATTCACATGAAGAATAACTTTAGAATGTATTATTTAGATTTGTCCATGTTGTCATCCAGGTAAGTTTTTTCTTCAGATCTTTCATTCAATTGAACTATGCTTTCGTTTTAGAGATTTCAGAGTAGTCCATGCCCTTAGTCATCATTTATTCCCAAATACAATTCACGATTTGGAAATTAGCATGTTTGAACCTGTTTTCTTCTTATTGCCACAGAAGAAGACACAGTTGAGGAAATATTTATCATGGATATATGCTCTAATTTTTTTTCCATTTATTGCAATCAGAGCATATACACTGAAGTAAGTTCATCTAAACACAGCAGCAGTAATATTTTCTATGAAAAGACACATTGATTGCTTGTGTCAAAGTTGTAGTACACCTAATGAAAATCTTCTCATACAAAATATTCTCATAAAATATTATTGCTTGAACAATAACTATAAAAGATTACACATATAGTATCTAGTATGAAACACTACAGAATATCAATAAATCTTATTCCATAATTGAATAAAATCTACCCAGTAGTTCTAATGAAATTAGTTTCAATTGTTTACACTTAGTAGTTCTAATGACATTATTTTCATTTTTTGCAGTTCTAATGCATTTAATGTTATTGTTTGCAGTTGGTAGTGAGTAGTTCTAATGCACTTTTTTATTGTTTGCAGTTTAATCATTCAGAGGAGGATCAGAATTAACACGTTGATTCCTTGGATTGCCCTAGCTACCACATATTGGTTAACCGGACAACCCTTTTTCACGTGTCTTAAGATATTTATATGGATAATTTTATGGGGTAGTTTTTGTTTTTACTTGATTGGGAAAACAGCTGCACATCATCATCCTGACATTTTCCACGATGGTGACGATGCAAGGTAAATTGAGAATATCAAAACCCACTTTAATTTCTTCAGCAGAAACTTCTAACAAAGATGTCTGGAATTTTAGAAAGAGTAATTTATCACGTGAATTTCATCGCTTGATTGTTTTCATTCCTATGCAGTTTTTGATGTATAAAAAAAAATGAGTTTTTCTAAATGAGGTACCATCATCAATATTAAAAATCTCAATTCAGAGAAATTTATTTGATCTTATTTTATACTTCAGCATATAAAGTTAGTATGAAAAGTATAATTGTAGACGACCAGACTTTGTGAAAGTTCTATGCGCAGAATATTCTACCACTCAAACACAGAAGGCTGTGTGGACGTCGCCCATCGAATATTATAGATTACTAGGATTAAAAATCAGTTACTTTTGTAACGATATCAGAAGTTATGCTTTTCACTTTTGTAGTTTTCAGAAATGCAGAATTCATATGAATATGTTAATTTACGTATTTATTTCTGACATTCCTGATATAGTGATGGATTTTATTACTGAATTTTCAAATTATTCATCTAAATTATTCTTAATTTCAGATCGAAAGACGACTTGGACTTTGGGGCACATCAATTAGATGCTGTGGGTGATAGACCGAATATCAACGAGTCCCCATTTTTAACATTGACCAATTTTGGTGATCATGCACTTCATCATCTATTTCCAACGATAGATCATGGAATGTTGCCTTACTTATACCCTACATTCCTTAAAACTTGCATTGAATTTGGAATAGAGTGGAAACTATTTTCATCTGTTGAATTAGTAAAAGGAGCCTTACAACAGCTTGTAAGAGAAAAAACTAACAAAAGCCTACCTCCACCCCTGAAGAAGATTTCAACAAATTCACACAATTCCACTTAATAGCTCAAAATGGATGTTTACACAATCTATTAATACTTGTGTACTTTTTCACCTTTGAGAGTTTCTGTAGAATTTTAAGTTTCTTTGTTTATATGAATATATTAGTTTTAAATTTGTTGAGATTTTGTTTTGATTTGAATAGATCTTGAGAATTCACAACATTCATCTTAAAAAAAGTGACAATTAAGATTTTGTTAGAGTATTCAAAGTCATCAACAGAATATCTCCAAACTTCAGTTAACTCTTTCGTTAATTTTGCTGTCTTTTTACTCTGAAGAATGTTTACAAAACCTTTCTTTGCAATGTTTTGATAAAAATTAGTATGATACTTGATATAGTGAGCAGGAAAAATTGAAACATAAAGTACCAATATAATTTATATTATTTTACATAAATAATTAACAATTAACATTAAAATAAATACAGAAATTGAATATTGACCTTGGAAGGATAATGAAAACAACTTGGCAATAAATACAGAAACGATATAACCTGTTTATTGGTGCCTTAATCCATACAATTCACACATATACAATACATGTTGAACGAACCTACGAAATAACACGCTTCTAATGGCACGCAGAACATGGAGAACGAAAAGGGCTGCTAATGTTGGAAGTACGTGTCTCTTTTTCCCATTCTCTCCTTGTTTTCGTACACATTCGCAAACGTTTATCGGAATCATTCAAATTATTCAAAAGAAATAAAAAATAAAAATGAAATGTATGTAAAACAACTGAAATATGACGCGTTAGATGTTTGTTTTTGCGAAAAGTTCATTATTTAACACAGTGCCTAAGTTTAGAAATCTTCGTTGGCTAGGTCGAACCTAGGTGGAAAGGTTCCCCCAAATCCGTCCATGGCTGGACGTTGCCTGGGCTGTAAAAACGATCAACACTTTAAAATCAAGAAACAACACAGTAATTTCAATAAATAACACAAAAACTCTCTTCTTTCTTTTCAGAAATAAATTCTTTAGTTTAAGATCTGAAGCATTTTAAATATATAACTGTACAAAAAAGGAGTTTAATAAATATCCCTCATTCCTCAATTTTTTCTTCTGAAATATAATTTTGAATATCCCCCAAGAACCCATTTTTTCACAGTGACATACACTCACAACGAGCAAATAACAAAATCAACAGTTTTTAAAATTCAATACTGAACTAAACGAAACAAAATTATAAAGCATCAAGACAAAGAACATTTAAAAATTGAAAGATCAAGAAAAGCTAAATTGGTGTATATTTCATTATACTTTCATTGTCGTAAGTACTGAACACAAATGAAAAAATCAACTTCAACGAAACATTCGAAACTATAAAGGACTCATAAACATTCACAGGGTTTGAAGAATAACAAAATCTTTAAATCCTCACTTACTCTAAAGACCAGTTACTCCAATGCTAATTGTAAACGTGGTTTTTGTTGCGGCTATAAGAAATTACTTGTAAGATTCAAAAAACCCATCGAATATAGTAAATAAGTGAGGTATGGAACGTGAGATGATAAGTGTAGATTCGATTCAATTTCTTACACAAAATTGTGTCCATTTTTAGCGTGGAACATTCTTGAAGGTCATGATTTAGGTGTGAAAACTTTGTGACATATACTTACTGCTGGACTTGCTCCTCTTGGTAAAGATGGTGCACGTCCCTTCGCTCTGAACTTAGAGATAGCTTGCTCGGCAAGGTCGGCACGTTCTTCTGCCTCTTCAAGTTCCTGTTGTGCCTTGCGGAATTTGGCCAAATTGAGTGCGGCAATTTCTTCCGCTTCCTCAATCTGCCTCTTGTAAGTCTTGATCTTCTGTTGGAGTTTATCTACTAAGTCTTGCATACGTTCGTGGTTCTTGCGGTCCTCTTCGGCCTGGAAGCTGAGTTCCTTGATACGTCTCTCGGACTTCCTGAGGTTCTTCTGGGCATCAGCATGTCTCCTCTGTTCACCGTCCAATTCGTTCTCCAACTCTCTGACGCGTTGTTCCAACTTCTGAATGGCCTTCTTTCCTCCTTTGAGGGCGTTAGCTTCGGCCTCGTCGAGACGAACTTGCAGGTCCTTGATTTGAGTCTCGAGAGCTTTGCGAAGTTTCTCTTGTGTCTGTGCGTGATCTTGTTCAGCGCGGAGTTCGTCGGCTAAGCGAGCGGCGTCGACCATAGCCTTCTTGGCTTTCTCTTCTGAGTTCTTGGCTTCGTTAAGAAGTTCATCGAGATCTGAATGAAGGGTTTGGAGTTCGCTCTCAAGTTTCCTCTTGGCACCGGACAAAGAGGAGTTTTGGGCAGAAAGGTCGTTGAGTTGTTCGTGAGCATCTCCCAATTCTTGTTCGGCCTGGCGTCTGGCACGGTCTGCTTGTTCCAACAGAGTGCGGGATTCTTCGAGTTCGTTTTGAAGAGCGTTAGCGCGACGTTCGGAGATTCCAAGTTGTTCACGAGCTTCGTCACGAGCACGTTGTTCTTCTTCGAGGGCAGTCTGGGTGTCCTTGAGTTGTTGTTGGTAACGTTTGATGGTTTTCTGGGCTTCGGCGTTAGCCTAAAGGAAATAAATGTAATGAGCAAGATATATTGATAAATTTCTCTTCGATTCTTACCTTGTTAGCGTGATCCAAAGCAATTTCAAGTTCGTTGATGTCTGCCTCTAATTTCTTCTTCATGCGAAGTGCCTCAGCTTTGCCCTTGGCTTCTGCCTCGAGGGAAGCTTGCATGGAGTCGAGGGCACGTTGGTGATTCTTGCGGGTGTTCTCGAATTCCTCTTCTTTCTCTTGGATGCGACGGTCAATTTCTTGACGGACTTGAGACAATTCCAATTGTGCGCGCAATACCTTGTTTTCTTCCTGTTCAAGAGCAGCTTCAGCCTCTTCGAGAGCGGCCTGTAATTCGTCTTTCTCTGCTTCCAAACGCTTTCTTGCTTTCTCAATTTCGTGGATGTTGCGGCCTCCTTCACCGATTTGATCGAGAAGATCTTTGACTTCGTCAGCCAAGTTCTTGTTTTCGCGACGTACAGCTTCCAATTGTTCTTGTCCTTCTTCGTAAGCTCCCTTAAGTCTGAACAGTTCGGTGGAGTAGTTTCTGCATTCCTTCTGGCTGGCATCGAGTTCGGCAGCGAGGTCATCGACCTTAAGTTTCCATTCGCCAATAATTTTGTCGAATGCCTTCTGTTTCTTTTCGGCAGCGTTGGCAATTGCGTTGGCGCGGTCGACTTCAAGTTGGAGGTCTTCAACTTCAGTAGCCAATCTCTGTTTAGTCTTCTCAAGAGCGACAACCTTTTGGTTGAGAGATTCGATGGTTTCTTCGGCTTCAGCCAAACGAGCTTGGAGTTTCCTCTTGGCTTCTTCAAGTTCTTCCGAACGGGCCACACCTTCGGATTCGTATTTCTGTCTCCACAATTGAGCTTCAGCGTTAGCTTTGCTAAGTTGACGTTGGATGTCAGCCTTAGCTTCGGCTTCCTCTTCGACTTGTTCGCGGATGTTGTCCAAATCGTGCTCGAGGTTACGGAATTTGCCGAGTAGTGTAGCACGTTCACGTCCTTCTTCGTCAGCTAACCTCTTGGTGTCTTCCAATTGTGTGGTGAGCGACACCTTGATCTTGCTGAGCTGAGAAACTTGAGATTCGGCTTCTTCGAGTTGTCTGAGGAGGTCGGAGTTTTCAATGGAGAGCTTCTTCTTGGCGGCGTCGAAGTCGTTGAGAGTGCGGTTGGTTTCGTCGAGTTTGCCTTGGACGTCATTGAGTTGTTGCGTGAGTTGTTTAGATACTTTTTCAACGGCAGCCTACACAGAAACGATTAAACGTTTATAAATCACGAAATAACAACGGATAAATACAACTGTTATTACGAATACAGTTAGAAGGAGAAATTATTAGAGTACACACAAGTCCAGCATTAATTGAATGTAGAGCTGAAATAGTTTTAGATAAATAGAAAGCATCAATTTGCGGCTCTGCAATCTTTGTGTACCTTTTCGTTAGCCAAATGGTCCACAGATGCGCGTAAGTCGTTGAGTTCGCCGAAGTATTGTGCCTTCTCTTTTTCAGCCCTAGAGAGGTAAGAGAGTACAGATAACACGTGAACAACTAAACACAAGCACAAGGGTGGAGGTGCGGGTAATAGTACATATAAGAATACGATTTGATCGTGAATTTAAAAAGTACCTTATCTCGTCCTACTTGTTCTACAGCAGACCTAGTCTGTTGAAGCTCAGTATATATATTTGCACGGTCTCTTTCAGCCCTAAATTACACATAAGTTCTAGTTATTCAATGTTTTTGACTATATTCTAATGTTTTGTTTGTCGCTTGTCAAATCGTGATGTGGTGGATCAAGATATGGTGCTGTTGCATATTAATATCTGTTTTGAATGTTCAAATTGGAAGGTGGAGTGTTGGAAGGAAAAAATGAATACTTACTTCGCCTTGAGTTTGTTAAGTTGGTCAATCTGTTCACCCATTTCGGAGACGGCATCGTTGTGCTTTTTGCGGAGGTTGGCGAGAGTGCTTTCGTGTTGGATGTTAGATTCTTCGAGGTCCCTTCGGAGTTTAGCTAGTTCGGCTTCACGTTTCTTGTTCAATTCGATCTGGGCAGAGGTGGCACCGCCGGCTTCTTCCAGGCGCTCGCCGAGTTCTTCCAATTCTCTGGCCAAATCGGCACGTTGTTTCTCAGCCTTGGCGCGAGCTTGACGTTCGGCTTCGACCTCTTCCTCCAATTCTTCGATGCGAGATTGGAGTTCCTTGATCTGTTTCTGGAGCTTACCAACAACAGACTGTTCGTCTTCCAATTTGGCGGTGAGAGAGGAGATTTCTTTGTCTTTGCGTTGGATGGTCTGTTCCAATTCCTTCTTGTTACGTTCCAAGTCGGCGACGGCCTCTTGGGTAAGTTTCAAGTCACCCTCGACCTTCCTCTTGGATTTTTCAACGTCACCGCGAAGTTTCTTCTCTCTTTCCAAGGAATCTTCAAGTTCGTCCAGAGTTTGTTCCAACTTGGCTTTCACCTTGTTAAGATGGTTAACCTTATCTTCGGCAGCTTGGAGCTCTTCGGAGATCTTCTGGTTGTTCTCTCCCGACAATTTCTTCTCTTTGTTCAGTTTGTTGATGAGTTCGTCCTGGTGAGCGATCTCATCGTTCAAGTTTCTGATTTGATGTTCTTTGGTGGCCTTGTCTTGTTCGGCCTTTTGTAGGTTGAGCTCCAAGTCTTCGATATCCTTCTTGTAACCGCCGATTTCCTGTTCCAACTTCTTCTTCTGTTGGTTGAGCTGGTTGCGGGCATCCTCCTCTTGACTGAGACGGTCTTGGGTTTCCTGATAGATACAAGAACAGTTTAAACCACTAATTCGAAATTATAGATGGATCTTGAATGGGGCGAATTGAAAATGAATGAAATAATGTCTAAATTTGAATAAAAATTACTAAACAGGCACAATTTAGGATAAATCGGTACGTCGAATGAGTTATTGAGCTTTATGAAAATACTCAAGTCAATAAAGATATTTTTTGGTTAGATAAGGCCTACTTGAACGTTATTTCCGTAAAGTCTACCATTAAGAATATGAATATGTAAAACAAAATCGTACCTTTAATATTTGAAACTAGCTTGAGAGAATTTAATCCTAGTATTTCAATTTAGACTTGACTAAGGTGGAAAATAAGAAGAACTAATCGCATTTGATCAAAATTTGATAAACATCATTAAGAGACACCTTCCCATGGCATAGTTCCAAATACATATTTATGAAATAGGTGAAAGCATCTTCTATTTTCAATCTTACTACCTGATTACAACCATTTTAATTGAGATTACACGCGAAAATTATACATAAAGACATCCTTTATTTAATTTAATCAAAGAACTCTTGCATCTGATCTAAAATAACCCGTTCTAAATTCTGATACTTGGCGATCGTAAATACGATAAAATCGATGATAAAACCGCTATATTCAAGATGTTAAAATAAACTAATCGAGGTTGAACAGGATACATAAAGGTACTTCTGTTCGATAAATAATCAAAAGCGTTAAAATAACACGTCGGATTTTAAAATAAACTAAGTTGACTCATCAAAACGCCATCTCCAGAAATTTATGGACGCTGGTTATTTTTAAAAATATATTTTTCCACGAAATTCGACAGTTTCCTACCTACACGAGGACAAATTAAGAGAAAACTTGATGAAATTAATTAATTCTCACACATACTATATCGTATTTTACTTCGTTCAAATGTCTTTAAATTATTTTTCCAGAAATATCAATTCGACAAAAACTGCACCGAAAAACTTTCAAATTTACCATTCGAAGAAATAAAAAAATAAGGCGAAATCAAAATGATTAAACCAATGACGAATAAAAGGAATAAAATGGTTTGAAAACACTCAAACTTACCTGTAATTGAGATTCCAAGTCGTTCTTCTGTGCTTGCAATTTGTTCGCCCTTTCTGTGGTTTCGGAAAGCGATCCCTTTTCACCTTCCAAATTGGCCAACAGTTCGGTCTTTTCAGCCAACAATTTCGAGTATAGACCTTCTAGTTCTTTCTTGGCTTTGGATTCGCGTTCGAGAGCTTCCTCAGCCTTCTTCGCCTTCTCTTCCAGTTTCTGCAACACGAGATTTCTGTCAGACATCTTACGTTCGATGTCGGTAACGACGCGTTCGTTTTCGTTTTCTGTGGTTGTCATTTCGTTTATTTGACGTCTCGACGAATCGTTTCGTTTTGTTTCAGGTGAACGACAGGGATGAGGATGCGTGTGTGTATGACCGAAGGAGAGTCCCGTCGACTGTCGCCCGACTGAGAGACTTAAGATGCGACTGGAAGATCTCGATACGCCACCCCACCTTTCCGTATTTCAGGATACCTATTAATTTGATTCGCGTGGGACGCGGCAGAGTAGGACGATTTGATGAAAGATTATGAAAGTATGCGATACTTCATAAATTAATGACGACCGAAGGGTGGGGTAAGGTAAATTTAGAAGGCCGATGTAGGCCATTACTCAGGTAAATTTGTATTTTTAGGCGTAGAACGCGATTTATAAATTTCTGCATCGATTTAATATAAGTTTTAAAAATATGTTTTTCAGTGGTTGACGTAATCTCTATGTGTCAATTCCAGTCGTACCAATTTTGGGAACATCACTGGATACCGTGATGATACCGTGGTTTTTTCGAGAACACAGGTGAGTATCGAACGTTTTCTAAATAAAATATTGGTCAGGTACAACTTCTATTGAAAATATTTTTCCCAAATTGTTCGAAACTTGCAAGAAGTCGACATTCAAGCTTAGAAAGTAAGTGAAAAAGATGGGGATCAGTTGAAAATGATTTTTAAAGGCATGTATCGAATTTAAATTGTGAGGGTTTTCAATATTTCTCTAATAATTCATAACTAACAAAAATTAACCATTTTTCCTGAGAATTTCGGCAATTTGAAATTGTTTTCTGAGAAATTATAGACATTTCTCCTTTTATATTCAAATATAATAAAAATTTTATGCTCAAATTATACATAACTACAAAGTTCAGTACAGAATTTGTATCGATAATTGAACAAAAAAAAGAGATATGTATGGTTCTGTTGACTCTCGAAAACGACAGAATAAAAACAGTATTTCTTCAATTTCATGAATAATTTTGAAAGTTTATTATTAAAATGAAATGGGCGAAAAAGTCAAGAATATTCGCAAAAAATATTTAATCTTTTTCCCACAAGGTAGGAAAATGAAAAATTTTTTCTGAAAGAATTTCTATAATTTTCAACTCTAACCGAAAATATTTTGAAAAGTTCGTCAAAGTCTTCTAATAATCGAATGAAAAATTATAACCTCTTTTTTCAAGTCTCCGTTCTTTTCAAGAACTCGGGGATGATTAATAAACGTGTCTCTTCGAAAAATGTCGATAATTCTCAACTGTCACGAAAATTTTTTTGAAAATTCACGTCCCCTATCCAATTAAGTCCTTCAATTCACAAAAATTGTCCCTACAAATCACACAAAACGAAATTTTTCAAAATTGACTTGATCTCCTCAACTGAAACTTCAGTTCGCAATTTTTTTTCAATTCGAAAATAATTTTCAAATATTCAAAGCGAATTTGAAATAAAATAACCTCGAACACTCGATATTAAAATCAATTTTCAAAAGTCGTAAAATCGCATCTCCCATCCCTCAAGGTTTACGATCCAATCATCCGAAGTATTTACAGAACGTCCCAATAAACAAAAAATCATTTCGACCTACCTAAATGATTCATTTCGGTGATATTCGGCAAATCAAAGTTAAATTTAGACGAGTGAGGGGTAGAGTGGGACGATCGTTTATCCGAAAAGAATGCGAGCGATGAAATTATTAATGTCGAAAAAAAAATTCCGACATCAGTTTTTTTTTTCGGTCGCTGTAAATATTTCGTATTTACGGCGCCAGAGATTTCCGTAATAGTAAATGCCGGGCTATATTTAACGGACGCAGTTAAATGACACCTGGTTTAATCGAACACGGTTGACTCATCTAGATTCGTGTTTCGTATTCCAAAAATAAATAATTTCGGAAAAAAATCCTAATCTCGACGCGTGAAAGTGAACGGGGTCACATCGCGACGTAATTTGTAACTTCGTGCGTCTATTTCGAAAACTTTCATTCGAATTTCGCTTGGAATTATCATTTTAAATTTTATCATTTTTGATGAAGTTTTGATCCGTGCAATGCATTCCAAATCATCTTGAATCATTGAAATTCAATGATTCCGCAAAATATACCACATGACGTTTCAGACCTCGCAGTCGTCATCAGGCACAAAATATGACGATTGGTGGCTTTTGAGCTGGTATAGGTAGATACGTTGATTACTGAAGTATTTTCTCAAATATTCAACAAATATCTTACGTATAACTTCATGGAATGAAAAGAGCAAAATTTTTCAGTTCTTATAATTATTTGAACTTATTGGCGAGAACCAAATATTAGCAATGAACGAAGCTATGAAAATCCCCAATATTCATGGGCTACCAGAATATTCATCGAATCATATCGAATCATTTAGATTATTTATGAATTTTATTATTTATATATGAAAAGTGATAATTATAGACTTATACGAAGTAGATGTTGTATCTAAATATATGAAACATTCCATAATTATGGTAATTAGCAAAAAGTCACATCCACTATTTGATTTTGTTGGTGATACAAAAACAATTTGAAATCAATTTCGATTTTTGAATATTATTATATATTCCTTCTACCGAAAAAGTTTTTTCGGTTCTCAAACATTCCATTTAAAAATTTCATTAAAAATTATTTCAAAAATGCTATCTCATTTGAATGCATCTCTTTCTAACAAATACTATGAACCCCATAATTTCAAATTCAACGATTTTATTTTTATAACTCTAAAGAAATATAGAGAGGAACACCTAATATCAAAAAATCTTGATCCAGGATAATGGCAGAAAAAAAACAAGAGAAACAACTTGAAGTTATTCTGGAAGATGTCACAGCAATAAGGTATACGTAACGAATTGATTTCCGAATTGATCGTTTCCGAGAAATTGTGATTATTAAGGGACCCCAAGACAAAAAATGAGGTTCAGTGTCAATGAAGAGCGTCAGAGACTTCTTATATCCCTTTGAGAAGGAAATATCATCGATATAGGAAGTGTTAGGAAAATTAGAACACCAAGAAACATTTGTAGAAATTATTTACAGATTGGAGAAAATAAAAATTCTAAGGAAGAGTACCGATTCAATCAAAGACGAAGTATCTCAGTAAGATACACGAATATCTAATCACCAAGGAAAGATCTGTAGAAAATGACTACAGGATGGTCTTTAATAAAAATTGAAAGAGAAAAAATCTCTGTAAGGTCCATGATTATCGAGACACCAACAGAAAAAGGAGCAGTCAAAGTAAAGAATGTAAGGCGTAGCAAATAGCCATTTCAGGAGCAAGTATCTCACTGAAGACTTTGAATAGCAACAGACCAAGACAAATTTGAAAAAAATGATGAAGGTTTTGGTGAAATGATTTCAAAGAGGAAGTACCTCATAAAGTTCATGAATATCGAAACACCAAGACATAACTGAACTTCCAGAAAATGATGAAAGGCTACCCAAAATAAAGATGTGAGGAGCAGCAAAGAGCCATTCAAGGATGAGGTATCTCAGTAAGGCCATGAAATATCAAAGCACCAAGACAAAGTTGAAAATTGGCAGAAAATGATAAGCTGATCAGATTGAAGAGTGTGTAGGGGAGAATAGATCAATTTTAGACAGCGTAGAGTCGTTCAAGAACATATAAATCACAGTTACATATTTTGGAAAGGTTCTATAATGATAATAGAACTATCAATTGCAAAGACCAAGACAGTCTTTCATTAAGGAACATCTCACATTAAGTAAATAACACAATATCGAAACACCAAAACAGACCGCTTAGAAAATGACGATGGGGATGCTTAGAACAAAATTTATGACATACATCCAAGGAACCATCATCAGAATGGATCACTGTAAATGCAGATACTTACAGCAATTTCATCCTCGATACGGGTGACGTTGAGGAGTGGCCTGACCTTCTGCCAGAGTTTGTACCATGGCCATGTACGCAGTTTGAGGTATTTGCGCAGATTTCTCTGGCACACTTGGAGGGCCAAACGTTGCTCTTGCAGCTTCTTGAATTCCTTTCTGACAGGTAACCACGGGCCCAAGATTGCATCCAGGTCACGATCTTGCTGAGACGGTCGTCACGAAGTTCTTCCATCTGACCGAGGACTCCGGCACGGAAGAAGACCTATATAAGCGACAAAATTAAGTTAGGGATATGAAAAACGAATCGAAAATTGCTGAGAAACTCTAGCTTTTTTGCAAAAAACATTTCTCAACAGCAGTTGAAAAGGAATCTACTTAAAATTTGTTTCATATTGAGCAGTTAGTTATAATTTTTGGAGCAACAAATGGTTTCTAAAAACCACCAAGTGAACTTCTGCAATTCTGTAGAAGAATATAATTTTGACAAACATACACCGATAGTTAAAATTTCAATATAATCTCCAACTTTTTAAAAATTTGTCTCTTGTTCGCTGCAATCTAAATATATACAGAAATTCCTATCAAAAGTAATTTTTTTTTCAAATATCTATAGTTGAGCGAGTTTGAATTAGAAATTTGTTAGCTAATGAAACAGATCTTCATTATTGGAAGTTTGAAATATCAACTGTTGTTCTTAATATTAAAACTTCTAACTTGAAATTTTACAAAGCAGTTAATTAATATTTGTGCTTCAAAGCTGTTTTGAATAATATATCTTTAATTTCTTATCTTACTATAAAAACTATTGTATTAACCATTTATTTCGCAAAATTTCTAAAATAAAAATAAAAGATACGTATTGGTATTTTTATTGTACTTCCCGAATTTTGGAAGACGTATTTAAATTTGAATACCTGATAATAGTTATATAGACGAAAAGTAAAAAATATCTACAAAGAATATATGAGCAGTAAACAGAAATGATTTACTTCACACATAATAGTAACAAGTTTCAAAACAATAAGAGCAACTGCGTAGCCAAAAAGGCATTATGTACAGGTAAAATTTCATATTTGTAAGCGAAAATATTAATATATATCCCAGTAGGTTAAAACCAACTCGAATTCAGTTGTTTCACTGTCATATTTGACAGATGACGTTGGCATATGTCAACTTGACAACTAGATACTGTCATTTCATGCTTAGTTTGTAACGAAATTAAATGTTGTCATTTGAAAGAAAGCAAAGAAGCGGTGATTGAATTAGTCGCATAAGCTGTTGGGCATTGTTTACGTATTTCGCCCAGGAAAGAATACCTTTGTCTTGCCAAGACGGTACTGCTCCTTATCAAGTTGTATAGAGTCCAAAATGGCGACAGCAGCTTTTTCAGGAGAAATTCCATCCTTTACCGCACTTGCAGCCAGAATTTTGTATCTGTTTATCCGCAAGTGGTAAAGATAAACATAAAAAAAACACAAGATGATAAAACACAACAAAAAAATCGAAAGGTATCATCGAAGGTAAATAACATAAATAAAAAGTAGGTAATGAACAACAATCATGAATGCAACCTTCGTCAGTCTTTTCGACGAAGTGTGACAAAATATCCTGCGAAACAACACAAACAAACACAATAAGGGGACATGCCTTTGTGTGTCCAAGACGGTAGGTCTCTGCGTCGAGACCTGTTGCGTCCAAAATCAACGCCGCGCATTTCTTTGGATCAGCTTCCTTCGCTACAGCGGCGGGGTTGAGGATTTTATAACTAAGGGTGCAAACAGGGTTGACATGATTAATTAGGGTAGAAAAAACATGGTAAAAAATTTTAAATAACGATACAACATAAGGTGAACGTTTTGGGGTGGTTCAATAAACTGTAAATGGTGGATGCACAACGATATGTAAGGTTATATCGTTTAAATCCCTGTGACGTTTCACGAGAGACAAAACTACCATGCTAGACTGAAAGGGTAAACGAAATAACAGTAGGTGGGGGACAAATATCCCTTGCCTTAGTGTGTCCAATTCTGTAACTGTCTTTATCTAAACCAATTTCCTCCAAACACTTCCTGGCAGCTTCCTTGGGGTCACTCTCTGCTGTCATAGTGGCTGGTGCTAAGATCATGTAACTAAACGAAATAATAAAAATAATTTGCTGCTATTCTCTCAATAAATTCATCTAAAAGGACACTACTAATACAAAGGAGATTTGAAATAATATTTGGCGAACATCCTTCTAATTTTTATACACGTAATCAATTGAAACATTCTTTAAAAATATGAAAACTCATGAAAAAATTCATAGCTAAAAAGATAAGTACAAAAAGTAAGACAGATCGCTCAGACCAAACCCCAAATTTTTAACTATATATTTCAATGTTTAATTCTGAAGAAGCTGGAACTTGATACTTTGTTTTTTTCTTATTCTCCTTGATCTCACATTGAAATATTCAGTTAAGTCATTGATTAGTTTCATACAATTCAGTTATCTTCAGATTGAAGTCCCATTTTTTTTTTGTGGAGATGTTAATTCGTTGGTGTTGAGGTATGATGCTTACCGAAGTTTGAAGTCAGGGTAGACCATCCTGTTGGGGAAACCTTTCCTACAAATACGGATACCTTCAAGTACACCGTTACAGGTCAGTTGGTGCATAACCAGGTGAGAGTCAATAACTCCAGGCTGTTTCAATTCGTTGGGAATGATACAACGTACGAAATGAGGTTGAGTTGATCTCAAGGTGGCCATCAGGTTGTTCAATTGTTCCTAGAGATGAACGAAACGTTAATATCGACAAAAACGCTTACAAATTAATTTTTAGTATGAGCAAACTGAATTATTTGGTACGAGTACGGAAATTAATAACTTTAAACAATAATTACATGGTGGAAAACATGGCAATTCGAAGTTTTGACTTTGTTAGTTTCTTGGTATAAAAGATATATGGACAAAATGGTATACTGAACATTTTGGAACGTTTTGAAACTCTAATCAATGTTGCAGGTATTGAAAACAATATATTTTGGAAAAAAGTGATATAATGTTTCGCGAAAGTTATAATTCTTGTATACCTTCACTGCAGTTTGCCATGTTCTTCAAATAGAGGTGAAATATTAGAAAATCAAACATTAACACTGACTTAGGGTGAAACCAGAGGCTTAGCAGTCAGCTTAGCAAAATGTAGGGTAATTTCTGGATTAACAATAAGTATTATTACGATTTTTTCGTTCACAAATTCGTTATTGTGCTCTATATGAACTCGAGCTATTTCACTCTAAACACCAAAAGCGTGATAAGGTTATGTATGCAAACAATCAAACGTCAAAAACGTTGTTAGGGTTCTTTCAGCTGTCGAAAGATGGTGCTGATCGATTCAGCTTTGATTTATGACATCTGGATTGAACACGGCACGTTCAACACAGAAGAACAATTTCACTGGGGAAAATGGATGATTTAAACACTTCCCGGTACTACTTTACGATAGTGTTCGGGAGATAAATAACAAAACCAGTTATTTATGACGATGTACGACGTTCTGTGTGCATCGCAATAAGATCGTGTCTGGTGCACAACTACACAAGTGACACATAAAACTATCAGATCCTCTAACGAGAACCTAACTATACCTTGTAAGCAGAAGATACGGTGGCGAAACCACCTCCCTTTTTACCACGGCCACCACCTGTTAGATTACAAGACATTAGAAGTGTTTAAAAACAAACGTAGAACATCCTCAGACCGACCGGTACGCTGTTCTAAAGATTTGAATGTGACTTAGAGACGCGATCGTTTCGAATTCGAAGCGGATTATGCTGCTAAATTTAAGCAATTTATACAAGTTAGATAGGCTTGGCTTAAACATGTTTTGATTTGAATCGTACCCTGTATAAACTGGAGACAGTCTGGAAAGCGGAACCCTTGGTTCTCTTTGAACCTACACGTTGAGAAATTCGTTAAAAATATGTCGAATTATGTTTTATTTTTCAGAAAATGAAAGATTCTCTAGCTGTAATGATCAACTAGGCTACAGATGACTATTAGAAAATACTTCATCATCTGAAAATCGTAATCTTTAACATCTGGTTTGAAGAACGTTCAGAATGATGGCTGGGAAAAAAATTTAACATCTTTATACCTTTGGCGTCAGCTGCGGATCCAGATTGGCCAGGGTGATCAGCGAAGATGTCTACCAAGAGTTTATTGGTACCCTTTTTGAAAAGATCGACGACGGTGTCGTTCAAGGGGTCCTTGTTCTTCTCCAACCAACCAGTGATGTTGTATGGTACCTACCACGAAACGCATACGTTAAAATTCAATTTAACCAACAAGGTACCGAATATCAAACGATACTTACATTACCAGCATAATGTCCAATAGCAAAGTGGGCGGCTTGTTGGCCAGGCTTTGGTGGTTTTGGCTTCAAGAAGTTCGGGGATTTACCCAAGTGGTTGGTGTTCAATTTTTCTTCAAAGGTCCTGTCGGTAGCTTTGGGGAACATAGACTCTTCCTCAAGGATGGAGAGGATACCCATAGGCTATATCGAAACATTAAGTCAGAAGAGTTCTTGAGAGCTAACATTCAGGAAACTATCGTCTTGTATTAAAAACTGATACGATATTTTCCTGAATCGTTTTTCGTTAGACATCTAGAATGATTAAGCCAAAACTTGAACTGTGCATAAAATATACAACTACGGTGCGAAAACTGACGATTGAAGTGCCCTTCGTGGGGAAAAACTGTGAAAATTAAAGTGCCTCGAACAGGTAAGACGTGAAAATCGTCGAATACCTTCTCGATGAGGTCAATGCAAGGTTGCAAGTCTAAACCGAAATCGATGAAATCCCAATTGATGTTTTCCCTTTCGTACTCTTCTTGCTCGAGAATAAACATGTGGTGATTGTAAAATTGTTGCATTTTTTCATTGGAGTAATTTATGCACAGTTGGTTGAAGCCATTGTACTGCAATTAAGCTGAATTTACATCGACATAAACACAAAATTTACATATTTTTATACAGTCTTAAGCGCGGTAAAAGAATAAGCGAAGCTGAAACACAAATGTTTAGTTCGTTGGTTTTGTTCGTTTAAAGTTACGATCGGCCAGTACCAGAAGCCACGTTACCTTCTCAATAAGTTCGATACAGGCTAATAAATCCATGCCGAAATCGATGAAAGCCCATTCGATTCCTTCCCTTTGGTACTCTTCTTGTTCGAGTACGAACATGTGGTGGTTAAAGAATTGTTGCAACTTCTCATTGGTGAAATTGATGCAAAGTTGCTCAAAACCATTGAACTATACGTGTGAAAAACAACAAAAAAACATTTAAAACATGGACAAATAGCAATTCGCTAATACCGGTCAAGTGGTGGAATTGCTTCTACTACATAAACACACAGTTAAACACAGAGAAAACGCTAAAGAAGTGGATGGGTGCACCACGTCTTGGTAGCGTTTTCCTCGCAGTGGGATTATATACAACTAACTAACGGCGATGAATCTTCTGGCTCTGCTAACAATTAAACTACACATATAGATATTAAGAATTTAGTGACATAGATAACGGTCGATTTGACCTCTTCGCAGCGATGGTGGTCTCCCGATTTACCTTCTCAATAAGTTCGATACAGGCTAATAAATCCATGCCGAAATCGATAAAGGTCCATTCGATACCTTCACATTTGTATTCTTCTTGTTCGAGTACGAACATGTGGTGGTTAAAGAACTGTTGCAACTTCTCGTTGGTGAAATTGATGCAAAGTTGCTCGAAACCGTTAAACTATACACGGGGAAAACAACAAAAAAAAAACAGATAAGACATAGACACGTGGCAATTCGTCAAAACCGTTCATCGGTAGAATTGCTTCTACTACATAAACACACGTTTTAACATGCGAAAACACCAACAATGTCACTCTTAACCAAAGTGTTGAAGGTGAGAGTACTCTTGTGGGTGTCTTCGGAGGTGTATGGACGTTTACAATTAAAATAACAGGGCTGAATTCACGTATTCGTTTTGGTTATACGTGAACCATAACATCACATAAACATATCAAAGAATCAGGCAATATGTAACAGCCAGATGGGTCCCTTGCGACATCCGTGGAATTACCTTCTCTATCAGTTCGATACAAGCCAACAAGTCCATTCCGAAATCGATGAACACCCAGTCGATACCTTCGGTTTTGTATTCTTCTTGTTCGAGTACGAACATGTGATGGTTAAAGAACTGTTGCAACTTCTCGTTGGTGAAATTGATGCAAAGTTGCTCAAACCCGTTGTACTAATAATATACAGGAAATTACATTAAACAACAAATACGTAAACGTGTTCGGACTGGTTCGGTAGTCGCGAGCGTGTTCGGACAGGTTCGGGGATGATGACGTAACGTAAATTAAAACAAATGAAAGTAAGCGTTCGGTATGAGGTATACCTTTTCGATAAGCTCAATGCAAGCAAGCAGATCCATTCCGAAGTCGATGAATTCCCAGTGAATGCCCTCTCTGGTGTATTCTTCTTGTTCTAGTACGAACATGTGGTGGTTGAAGAATTGCTGTAGCTTTTCGTTAGTGAAGTTAATGCAAAGCTGTTCAAAGCCGTTGTACTGCGAGCAAATTAAAGAGATATTCATAAAATGATGAGAATGAAAAAAAAAGCGATAAATAAAAAGATTAATAGGCGATTTAGTAAAAATGAAGAATGAAATAAAGGTGAAAATTATTCGATGGGGAATAGTGTGAATCGAATATCGAAGAATGTGGTCTTGAGTGTTGAAAGTGTTCATTTTATGTAGTAGAAGTCGAAAAGGGAAATGTACAAATGTTTGTTTTGTTTCGAATGAAATTTTACTGATATCATTTGAATCAAATTGATGTTTTAAGAATATTTTTTTCTTGTATTTCATTTCGTTTATGAAAGATCTAATATTTTCTTTCTTATCAGTTTTGAAAAGACATTTCATTCGAATCAAATCTTATCAACTAAATCAATTATAATTATTCAATCTGAAAGTAAATAGTCATTTAGTATCAATAAAATAGTTCCACATAACACATAAGTTGAACAAGGCCATGGACTTTCTCAAGATCTTCCACCAAGTTATTTTCCTCAAAAACCCTTCGCAGTACTCCAATCTGACTAGTTCAAAATATTCTCGATGAGAACTAAACTAATCGAAACAAGGTATTATCTTCGATAAACAATTATTTTTCTAACCGATTCCAAGACAATTGAACTTATAACCTGCACATTTTGAAAGTTACAGATATAAGACTTGTCGTTTTGAATTTACTGACAACTGACAAATTAACTCATTGACCTTTATATTCTGAAAAGTTTTGATGCCATTTTAACCCTTTTCCACTCAATACCATTGGTTTAATTGGTCTTTGAGTTTTTGAGTGCCATAGTTCTTCTTGTTCAAATTATGTGAAAAGTCCCCAAACTTGTTGAATGAAGAACAAGTTTTCTTTAATACTTACATCGAAAATTTCAAAACCTGCAATATCCAGTACACCAATGAAGTGCTGTCTCTTTTGTTTGGTGTCAAGAGTTTCGTTACATTTCTTAACCAAGTATTTGAACACCCTGTCGAACATAGCCTTGGACATGGCACCAACGGAATACTGGACTTGGTTAACATTACGACCTTGGGTGACGAATTCGTTACCTACTTTGATCTTGGGCTTACATAAAGCGGTGTACAAGGCGATGTGGTCGACACCCAACAATTTAGCAACGCGTTCACCTTCCTGAAAGTTAAGGGTGCAAAACGATGAATTAAGACAACATTTTCTAGGGTAGTTTTGGACGTACTTCTGTGCCATCAGCTTCGGCCTGCTCTTCGCGACCTCTCTGTTTGAACTTCATACAACCCATGTGCATGACAGAGGCAGTGATCTTGTAGATGTTGTCTTTCTCTTCCTGGGTGAAACCCAAGACGTCGAAAGCTTGCTGCAGGATAAAACGAATGTTTACCATTTATCCTTCAAGTAGATTGACGAATATCGAACCAAACCTCTTTGAGATTAGCTTTTTGACTCGATTGATTCGATAGTCATCAAATTACCACCAAACGGTGAAATTTTGATAGCATAAGATATATACAATGTAATGTTTATATACATATGTAACACAAACTTACCACACAAGTTAGTTCCAACAAAGCTAAAAGTATGAAATGCATTAATACCTTTTTGACATTTTGACACAGTTACTGGTGTAACAAATACTGAGGAGGACGAAAAGTGAGTACGATTCGAAACATTGTAAGTTTTGGAAAACTACGGGGTACATGTGAACATTCGATTATATATAACGAACACGTTCTGACTAAGGAAACAATAAAATAATGCTTGGGGTTTTGTACCAACTTACATCTGTAAGTTGCAATTCTTCTGCGTCATCTACGTTAGGAATGGTTACTTTACCCTGGGAGACGTTGTGATAGTCGTACACGTCGTTACTAAGCAAGCAGTGTTCTGTCGAACAAAGAAAAACGGAAACAAAAATAAAGATCAACATAAATGAGAAAAAAAAAATCTAAACAAGCATACTTCTGAGGAGAAATATGCTAGTTATAATAAATAAAAACGTGAAATAAATACGAAACAATAATAAGAACTCAATTAGAAATTATGAAAAAAAAAACGTTGAAGCAAAACTTCTTTGACGTGACATTTTTGAAGTTGACAAATGACACTGCGCGTTGTCACTACGCGCATGTGCATTTTTGGTTGCATAACAGGCTGAAAGGGGTTCCCAAATTAACCGGATAAAGAAGTTTTACTCCAAACATATATCCGCATGGTATATACAGCGAAGTGGTCGTTCGTTACGATCCCAGAGCTACTCATCAGCGTACATCAAATTGTCAAAAAGTGTGGCGCTTGTCAGGGAGCGACGGATGCCTAGATGGGAAATTTTGAATTGGTTCCTAATGTATTTTGAATCCATTCGCTCCCCTAAAATGGAGGATTAATGGAGGGCTTACGTCAGTTACTTCGGCTTCTAGAGAATCGTTTACTCCAGGTATTCTCGTCTTCCCTTGACTTATGAAGGGATAATCGGAGACACGATTACTTAAATTGCATAAGTCTACGACAGAATAAAACGTTAACATTTCAGATCTAGGCATCGGTGCTATAGCTGCAAAGTTAGTGGACAGAGTGGAGAAAACTAACACAAAGGGTGAAGAGTTAAGGAATGGACAAGTTATTTTCTTGAGACACAAGAAATTTAGGTTATGAAAAGGCGGAATTATTAACTGAAGAGGAAAGGTAATTGGTAAAAATTAACAGATATAATGAAACACTATAAATGAAACTTTACACATAAATTTAAAGTAGTACAAGAAGTACCAAAAGTAGTAGCCAAAGTACTATTTTTTTTAGTTGCTAAAGAATATAGATAACATGATTCAATGAAAATTTGATTATCTTATTAACATGAATTTATAATCTGCCTTTCCATGCATTTTTTCAGGTACTTTATAAATTTAGAAGAAAAATTAAAGAATATAAATTTCGAAAAATAAAACTGAAATTGAAAAGCTGGGAAATTTTGTTCGCATTAAAGATTGACATTCATAGGTTGTACTACGTCATGCCTGAAGACATCCAGCACTTACATCGGTGATGGTACCTTCTTCGCCATCATCAACGTTTGGTATGGTCGTTTTACCTTGCGACACGAAGTGGTAGTCGTTGATATTATTCGACAATAGACACATAGCTGTTGATCGGACAGAAAAGGAAGGGTAAATAAATAAGCCTTGTCCAGTAAAGGCTCTAACTTAAAGTCTAGTTATATGGGGTAACATAAAATATTTTCAAAACAAATACACGGACATCACAAAGAAATATATGAAACCGAAAACGATCCAATTCCATGCTATACCTTGGAGTGGATCGCGGGCAGTTGCTCGTTTTTCGTTTTCATATAAATCGAAAAAGGAAGACAAATGTCAAGTTAAATACAACTCTGGAAGCTGTCGGTACTCTGCAACGCCGCAGAATATGACGTCGCGAATGCGACGTTGTCGGTTTTCTAAAGCGATTCTTTTGTTTCGATTATTTGCATTAAATACCACTGAAAGTAACACAAATTTTGATGCGCAGATATCAATCTGCGCAGCTTACATCTGTCAAAGTACATTCTTCGCCGTCATCGACATTAGGGATTGTTGTTTTACCCTGGGAGACGAAATTGTAATCGAGGATGTTGTTGGATAGAAGACACATGGCTGAGATCATCGAAACATCGTATTAGATAATGCAATGATCAGTAGTTTTTAAAATTTACGTTAATATTCAATATACAAATGATATAGTCTTTATCTAATGTCTATATGATTGGATCTTAATGGAGATCAAAAAGGGGGAATCCCCCAGTACTTTTCATCTGTATAAAAATTGCAGTGTTGTTTAAGTTACTGTAAATTTGAATAAAACAATGCATTCACCTTTAAGTCCTGAAACAGATCCAGACATCATCTGGTAGAAGATGTGGTACGACCTCTCAAGTGTCTGTTGCGAGATGACACGAGCCTTTTCTAGCAGATCTGTTGGAGATTATATAGTTAATTACCATTCGTAAAGAGGGTTCAAGTTGAATTGAACTTACAAGTTTCAATATCGGCACCAGCCAGTTTTCCAGTTGGACCGAAGTGAATACGGATGAATTTACCCTAGAACAGATAGGGTTATTTGTTTCATCTGGTTATGAATAATTAAAAAATCGAAAAAGATCTTTAGGTATCGTTAATGCTGAGTTCAGATAAAAATTCAGGAGATTTTTTGTCTTAATAAACCAAGATAGGACCAAAATTGAAATGATTGCTTGATTGAATGAGGACTTCTGAAGACTAATCTTTTTCCAATAATCCTGACCGAGGTAGACTTATCACTTGTCATTTAAAATAATCCAAAGTATAGCTCCAAAGGTCCATTCAGGATTGGATAATTCCCTTCCAAACTTGCACATTCTCCACACGTTTAGAGACTTTTATTATATGGTGCATAGTGGTTTAAATTCAAGCTCATAGCTTCAATTCACCTGACATAAGAATTGAATTCATTTAGATGAAGAAAAGTACTTTTAAAATACAATTTAAAAGTTCAAAGTCTTGTTAGTCACAGTTTTTTCTGGTCCAAGGTACTCCAAGTCTACAAAGGTAGATTGCTCAATCTTTCTGTTGATACAATAACCCCACTTTATTCAGTTATATTATCAAATTATCGCCACCTAATTTAACTTCGCAGGATTTCAATATTTAGGGTTGTGTTATAGAATGGAGCCTACTTAAGACCTATAACGTATTTTGTATTGAAATAATTCATGTAGACTTTCAGAACTGGTTTGGAGTATCCATCTTATACCCTGCAGATCCAGCAGAAGTGTGTAGGATTTGGTGTTTTTGACAAAATTGTCATTTGGTTACTATTCGAACTCTTTCAGGTATCAATAAGAATGGTCTAAAGAAGAGGCATTCGAAAATCCTCATATATCAACAATGTAGCCATCGGAACAGTTATAATCTCCTTCAATATTCTATCTTGGTTGTTTCCTTATTACTTTTCTGTAGTGAAATACTTACGAAACGAGATGAGTTATCGTTACGGACTGTCTTGGCGTTACCAAAGGCTTCAAGTACAGGGTTAGTTTGTACTACTTGATCTTCCAGAGTACCCTTCTTCTTTTCTTCTTCGCTTGGTTTTTTGGTGGAAGCACCGACAGTGGCGAAGTACGCAATTACTTTCTTCGTGTTTTCTGTTTTACCAGCACCAGACTCACCACTATTGGACGAAAAGGCAATCAATCAGAAATATTGTGACGCAAAAATGTGAAAGTAACAAAGTTTAACGAAAATAATACTTACGTAATCAACATAGATTGATTTTCATGGTCTGTGAAATTAAAGATATAGGTTAATTTTGTCTTAGTGTTTAAGATGTTTTTGAGAACTTACTGGTTAACATGTTAACATAGGCACCGTCAGAAATTGCGAAAATATGGGGTGGAACTTCATTACGCCTCTTACCACGGTACAATTTGGCACAACGGAGGGTGTATACTGGGAAACGTTTGTAGGGGTTGATAGCAACGCAGAAAAGCCCTGAGTAGGTCTGAAAAATTGTAAGAAACGTAAGTACATCGAACTAATATGTGAACAAAACGAGGGTCTTTCGCCTCTTTTTGAAAGAAATAACTACAAATACATATAGAAAACGAAAAACATTTTCTCATTTTCGCCTTGTCTGACGAAGTTGACGGAAAATGATGACATAAGCAAAAATAAATGAAATAGCACCATAAGGTATTGGTTTTGGTGCGAGAAAAACTATTACTACGGGAAATACTCAAAAATCAACATAAAATCAAAATTTTCACTCTAGTACTTAGGAAAAAAATTTTAACATCTAAAAAGATATGCAAAAATCTTAAGTGAATATTGTACTAAAGTGAAACATTTTGATACAAAAAAAACACGTTATATACAAAACTACCAATAGTCTTCATGTTGGTAGCAAGGTGAAACATGTACAATGATTAAAAACCAGGAAGCAATTATATCAACTCTAACAGTTCACTGGAAGAACTTAATCCAGGATCCTTTGGGGCAAAAAACGATGAGAAAACTTCACAAAATCCCTTCTGGTGTTCCAGTTTTAGGAATTGTAATATAAAGAGAACCATCAGGCGACACCTGTTGTCGAAATTCCGTATTAACTTGAACTACGCCAAGGTAGAACGATCTAACAGTTCCCTTTATATCAATTCTGGACAGACGAACACAACGTTGTCTTTTCTACGTCGACTTACATAGATGAGCTTAGCGTAATATCTTTGTTTCAAATTATGCAAAACTGATGCGTCGTTAAGATACGTCAAGTTAGACATATCCTCAGCTTTTTCGTACTTTGGTGGATTGACTTGGGTAACCAGGTCCTTCTTGAAGTCCTTGGTCTATATATAAAAAAGAAACTGTTAAGATAAGGGTAGATGAAGTACTTACGTAGATGAGTTTAGCATAATATCGCTGCTTCAAATTGTGCAACACTGCAGCGTCGTTCAGATAAGTCAAGTCGGCCATGTCTTCGACTTTTTCGTATTTCGGAGGGTTCACTTGATGGACATTTTCCTTTTTGAAATTCTTTTCCTGATCTCACAAAAGTCCGGTTAGTATATGGAAAATTTCAATTTCTAGCTTTTTTCAGTAAAGTTTGTTTCACAATAATTATTTTATTTTTCAGAAATAACGAAAAATTTAATGAGGCTCTTCGCCTACGACATTGTTGATTTCTGTATACACGGGGTGTGAGTTAATCAATTATTTCATACATTTTTCTTCATTGTTTAGTAATAATGGACGATTAAATTTGTGATAACTTCTACAGCTTGATTTATATTATGAAGAGTTCTAGTTTTTTCTGTGAATATTACACTTGAAAATGAATAATAATAGTTTAAAGAAGACTATAAACAAAAATGACATTCCAAATTTGATTAAACATCCAAAAGGTAAACAATATATAGGGTTAAGATGTTGCCATATTTGAGAATAATTGGCAACACTGCAGCAATGTAACATTCATTGGGACAACTCGAAGATAATCCAAATTTATCTAATGTTTTATACTTTGTGAGCTTTTAATCAATCAACAACCGTGAAACACCCTGTATACGTGAAAAGTATTACAAACATACGATATAAAACATCCAATAGGCGAATTTCTCAATTTTGACGACGCAAATTCAATCGAATGTTTTTCAGTATAAACAAAAAGTCAAAATATTAAAAATGTAAGAATCGAAAAAATTCTTTCGATTTCTCCAATAGAAAATTTAGTATTCATCTTTCAAATTCAGATTGATAACTCAATTTCACATTCTTTTCACAATTCATTATCAAGAATTTTTTGAATGTTAACTATAATAATGATCCTTCAAAATTATTGATATTTATAGGAAATGTTGTAATAATATTCGAAATTAGATGACAAATCTAAAATGCAATCATATATATTGCGTAACAACGGAATAACAGAGATAATGGCAACACTGTATAATTGCAGTGTTGCCATTTATGAAAAAGTCTGAAATCTAAGGAAAAATTTTCAAAATGATAAAAAATTTGGTGTTAAGTATGCAATGAGCTTTGAAGACATGCTGGACATAAATATTGATATTTCACGTAGAATCGATGAAATCCGATTCTATTTGCTCTCGCGTATCCCTGAAGATGTTTACCTCTCCTCCTGGGACCCCAACGGTAACCAGGTCTCCCTTGGTTCCTTTAATCTCTCCCAGGACGAAACCTTCCTTGTCGTCCGGCACCCAGCATGATTTCTTGGCGTCATAGGGCTTAGTTTGATCGATACGCTTTTGTTCGAGGGACACAAACAGATATGGGGTTGGGTCCTCGTCTTCTTGACCTGCTGGTGGTTTAGGCATTTTGGCAGCGGACTTCTTGGGGCTTCGAGACACGTAAATACAGCCCTAGGAGCCTTTCTGTAACGAAATAAAACCTGTTACATTCCGAAAGTTGAAATAGACTTAGTTTATCAGATGCAACAGGTGATACGAAGAAGCTTATGATGGTACTTCGATTTGGTGAGGTTAGAAACAAGCAGAACCCTACATGTGTATTATTATGTTAATTAGTGAATAAATGATTTTTTATACATTTACATTTACGTAATATAAAATACATTCTATTTATATATGAACTATAGAATTATATACTTATATATAATTCTATGAAAGTTATCTTAGTCACTCGACTGATTTTTCAAATAACTTGCATCAATTCTTGACAATAAATTAGCAACCCGAAGCGTATAAGTAATCTTTTTCCTCAAATTTATCTAATGCTTCAATGCTTGAAAACAGTTACATATGTACTTCGAATATTATGTGAAAGATTAACTGACAATATGAAAAAGTCATTTTTATAATAAAGAAGATGGATAATACATTCATTAAAAACTGAGCTTCAAAAATAATTTATCTATTATTACTTAAATTCGAATCATCTCTGAATAAAAATTGCCATTATATAAAAACCGAAATATACTGCTATATAACCACACAAAAATTTTAGGATTTTATACTCGTTGAACTTTTGTTCGAACCCCGCTAAATAAATGGAAAATTTTGGATGCCCCATCATATTCTTTTCATGAATTCGAAACGATAATAATATATTTTATAACGAAATCAACCAGTACTCAAACAGTAGAAACAGAGGGTTGATAAAACTGAAAATATCACACAAGGCATTAATTTCCACATTAAAAATGACTTAATCTCAAATTATAAAGACAATATGTATATATTTTAGAATTAGAAAACACAAAAAAAATTAACGAATAGTAAATCTAGGAAGTTGTAACAAAATGAGTGAAAATCGAAACAAATTATGAAGAATTGATATTAAATCAAACCAATCAATTGAAACGTCGAACTCTGATAATACACTTATTGAATACTCGTAAATTTAGAATGAATTCTCGTTAAAAACGCTCTAATTTAATTGTGTTATAATAAATCTTCTATTCAGGTATTACGTAATAGAAAAATAATAATTTTTTTCATTATTCCACTATTCTTCAATTTCACCGAAAACCATTCAAAAGCGCTGAATTTCAATTTCAAAATTTGAAATTTTCAAGGACGAATAAATGAAATTCATAAAAATATTACACTACAGCATTAAAAGAACATCACATTCAAATTTTTTATAGGATTTGATTAATTTTCAAATCGATTGAAGTAATGTAATGAATTAGCTCCTCATATTTAGGAAAAGAATAAACGCCCATAGAAAAAATCAGAGACTTACGTAAAACCGAAGTTCAATGAATGCGAGTTACAAACAACAAACACAAATCCAGTCCAAGACTG
The DNA here is from genome assembly GCA_030704895.1 of Henosepilachna vigintioctopunctata. Classification (NCBI taxonomy): domain Eukaryota; kingdom Metazoa; phylum Arthropoda; class Insecta; order Coleoptera; family Coccinellidae; genus Henosepilachna; species Henosepilachna vigintioctopunctata. Next base: position 3,505,573 of record JARQZJ010000121.1, on the reverse strand, counting down.
AACGAAGCTTGGTAATTAAACAGCAGAAGTAACTCAGAGTTTAGTTCTAAATTTAACACCGCTGTGCCCCACTAAAAATTATTCACTGATTGCGAAATTCGGGGATTGTGTGTTTTTCCACGCATTCCAAAAATATATCATTCAGATTTTGTTACAAACATCGCCTCTTTGGTAGCCTTATATCATCTCTTCAAACTGGTCCATGTCATTCAACAGTCTGGTTTTCTTAGAGCAATGAACATGTATTTTTTTGATAAATGTAAGATGAATTACCGAAATATAGTTTGAACAATATAATTACTACAACTATATGGAAAATTATGAGATTCCTATTAAAATCAGATTTATTCATATATCAGAAATTAATAAATATGTTTGTCATAAAAATTTCTAAAATGGGTACTATTTAAAATGTTTTCTCATTCTACCAATCATTGATTATAATGAAAAAATTCATTATTATAATTTTGTCAACAAAGTAATCCTAAATTGCAACAGAAATCAACGTACTATCATTGTGGCTCAAGTTAAACACTGAATTTCACTTGAATGTATTGTTAAAAATACTAATGATTAAAAAGATTAAGATCGATCCATTCAAAGTTGTCACTTTCAATTGTACGTATTTAAATTTATAAAACTGTTTCGATTTTATTCAGGTTAACTGAAATTAATTTTCAAATTCATGTTGTATGTCTTGAATTAGAAATTCGATTTGTGTTCAACACCTTTCGTTCAGCACTAATATGTCGTATTTTAGCAATATCTTGATTTCATGTTCCTAATTTATTAATATGGAAAGTAACTAACCTTAAATTGAATCAAAGTAAAATTAAATGCTTTTCGTTTGTTTCTCCCTTTGAATAGTTTTCATATATATTTCATTCTTCAAAATAATCGCAGTTTGTTTTCAGTATAAACCCTTTCAAGTCTCACGAAACTTCCTAGTTACGACTTTTCATTTTAAATCCACTAAATTAATATAACCGTTAAAGATCTCAAGTATTACATTAAATTTTTTATTGAATTGTCATGACGTCATTCTCATAGATATAACTCCCTCCTAAATTACAATTGTTTTCTATGGATACTACAGAAATCGAAGCTTTCGCCAAAAGCACGTCATGAAAATCGTGTAGGCGAAATAGATTTCAATAGTTAATCTATGAATCGGTTCACGTTTTAGGAGAAAACGGAAGCTGAGTCTTACGCACACACGCCACCTCGGGTTAATTTCGATATCATCTAAAAATAATTCAAGAATTTGTGGCAAACTAAATCGAGAAACAGAACACGAAGCGAAAATGGGCGAAGAATAACCGCCGCGCACGTTGCCAAATGTTTTCAAGCATTGTTGAACTATTTGGCATCGTAATCATAGGCATCTGTAATAATTATTACATAAGATTCTTCCATTTTGAATATTCGAATGCATGTGAATTCCTACACGTGAAAATGTAACTGTAGAAATGTCCTTGCACGTGTAGTCATATTGTATTATCATTATTATGAATCACATTAGAATAAATCTTAAGTTTAAATTAAACATTTTAAGTGACAGGTCACAAATGGGCATAATAGTTTGTGTTAAATGATAGTTTTCAATATAAAGGTTTCTTCTAAAATTATTACTTATTGAAATTTGAAGAAAAAGATTTATTTTCTCAGGTAATCTATGAATTTAGAAGAAATTTCAGCATAATTTTCACTTTTATCTGAGAGACACTTGCTAATAATTAAAATTAAATTTTTTTGAACTTTATAATACAAAGATGATTAATTTTTGTGAAAATATGGATTCCTCTACAAACTTCATTTCAAGTAGTTATGTTAAACATTACTACAAATAAAATAAATTAAAATAATAAAAATATTAATAAACAAAAAACTATAACTTGATAGTTTTGAATAGAATAATCTATCAATTGATATTCTTCAAAATAATGTGAAGTACCTGTATTTAGAGTCTATTTTGAAAAGAATAAAATCCTAAAAGAACAATGGAAGGATCTCTGGAGAAATTTTAATTAAAATTTATAATATTGCATGGAAGTCCTAAAACCAATTTTCTAATTTTTGAAAAAATATGAGATATTCGAAAATATACTCGCATAAAAGAATGCAGTTCCAAATTAGTATATAAGAAAATTTCGACATTCTTCTTAATTGTGATACTTATTTATTTTTTGTTCATATACTTCGATTTTAATTTGAATTAATCAAATAAAATCATTGGAATTATTGTACTCTTATTAGATTATCAAGATTAATTGTATAAAAAGATGCAGTTACAATGAAATGTAGCTCTTATTTTTATAATAAAGTATTTTTATGCCGATTGATATTGAATAAAGTTTTGAAAATTATTATTAGTTGAATGATAATAAATAGATGGCCTTTGTCATACTAGTCCTTGAATTCATAATAATATTGAAAGAAATTAAAAGAAAACTAAAAAAAATTTCTATACGTCCTAGATTTGTAAAAGTTACAAAAATCTAAGGTTAGGTCATTCTAAGTTTCACCTCTACAGGTTGTCCAAAAATTTGAATAATTTCCCAATCACAGACACTGTCACATAAATTTGACAAACGAGAGCTAGTATGACATGTAGGGATGAATGAATGGTAGCCTAATTAACTGCACAAAAGATAGCACAATCCACTAATTAGAGCCACTCGCAACACAGTCCATAAATGAAATCCATAGAAGCGCGTATTATTGTGCACAGAATATCAAAATATGAAACACAGATTATGTAGGGTCGCACACTATTCACTTACAATCGCAAGGCGTTCTGAACGATCTAAGTGACGTACCAACAAATATAAATGTCTGCAACCTTATCCGGGAATGTAACGAGGCCTGCTATTGGTCGATAATATTATCCAATGATTTGAGCTGTTACATTTTCATGAGTCTACCTTTTTAGGATGGGGAACTGGGATAACACAGAAAATTTGAATTTGCAGCATCAACAGCATGACCGTGCAGGGTGAGTGGTGGGGGGATGGCTTTTCTTGGAATGGTGGGGGAAAAACATTAACCCGTTGATTCATTTATGCTTTGGACTGCTGAGTGTGATTGTAAATTGTAATGCTGTGCCCGTCTAGGAAGCTCAGAGATGAGTTATATGATTACACGGGATTTTATGACTGATGTTTTGACAAATAGTAATCGGTTGAGTGGTACTTGTTGATTTATGTTTACATGCAGCGTTGAAGGACAGGTAATTCTGGAAAAATCAAAGTTTTTAGGAAACGCGGAGGTTCAAATCGTAATATGAAATAAATTACATAAAACATCATTTTTTAACTAGCATTTTCAAGAAAATAAATCGTTCGGAGACAAAACATCATGCAATATTTTTTGTTGCTTTTAATGGAATAAAATAAAAATTGTGGTTATCAAAATATTATTTCATAATTGTCAAATTTAGTTTTTTCAAATATAGAACAGTTTTTTCACAAAATTCTGAAAAATCAAGAGACAAACATGACAATATTTCTGCTATATATATTTTGTGTTCATTATTTCTTAATTCTATTTTTAATGATATACAACATCAACTTGTCAAGAATGTTTTCACAGCGGCCCATAAAATTCACATTCAAATAACGTAAATTTCTTAGATATTCAACTTTTTTTACAGCTCAACGTATAGTTCCGCTTATATAAAAACCTTCAGACGAAACTCGAGACGTTAGGTATGACCCTTTTGCAGTTTTTACTGATTAGCATGTTTTGATGAAACTCTACAATATTATACAGAACCTACACAGCATTCTTTTGAGGATTGAACTGGAGTACATGCCTAGTCAAGAGGCTAGGCATGTACACCTGGCTAGGTATTTCTCTCCTATTTCATGGAATTTAACACTCCTCCAAGAGAAGTGTTAAATTGCTTTGAAATAGATTTCATATCTGCTGTCAAACTAATTATACAGACATTTTCTCAAACTCTGTTTATATATCTACTGCCCTATCGAAGATTGATAATCCAAATAACCAACACTGTTGTAGATACAATATACAGTATATATAGCAAGAAGTACATCTGAACTATCTTGAAAAGTCTCTGAACCAAGAGTTTTGTCCTATTTCAATAGAACTTTTTCTTTGGATCTTTAACCTCTGTACTTGTTACTTTTAATGAAGACATAGTTTCTCTTTCCTTAATCTTTTCTTGATCTTTTTTTTTGTCCAAGAACTTGTGTAAGTAGTTGGTTGTAGGCATGAAATACGAATCAAACTGCGATATAAATACGAATGCTCCCTAATTGTTTTTCACTTAGAGGACGTAGGGTTTAGCATTTTAAGTAATACAACAGCACTTCTAAGACCATTTCATTATTAACATTTGATATCATTGTCATTTTGATATCACTCATACATTTGATCATTGAAACCCTGAGTTTGAAATTCAGGCTAGTAAAAGACTGCTTCATTGGGATCTAAAGTTGCTTGCATTGTAAGATGCTCTAGTATTCGAAATATTAGGCTTATTCAATATAAATGTCATTTATCAAAAATAAAGCAATCTTAAGAAGACTGTCTATTTAATCTTAGAAATATTTATTAACATATATCCCATTTCTTACAATCAGCTTTTCGAACCATCATTTCTTGAAATATTGCATTCATATGTGATAATATGATAGGTTTATTTCGGTAGGTACCTCCTAACTCTTCCGGTTCTTTAAGAATTTCACCACTGTCTGAACTAACACAACTACTCCATATATTTTTCTTACCAACATTTTCTATATGGTTCCAGTACAGATTTTCTATCAATATAATGCATCATTTATAAATTTCACAGGATATCTGTATTATCTTATGTTTTACGCATTATAATTCCTAACTATTTCCGATATAACAAGCATTTACATCAAAGACTATATTTCTACACCTTTGTAGTGAAAATTTCAATGAGTCTTTTGAGATTTGCACGTGAAATGACTGTAAAATTTTTGACAAAACTTATGTCTCTTTAGCTGAGAGGTGAAAGTGAACGACTCTCATTAAAATATTCTGGGTTCAAATCCTTGTTAGGTTGTCAGCTTTTATTAGAGTTTCTCGGTGCAGTTTCAGTAAATTATATATTCATAAAGGTTAAAGCTGTAATTTAAAATCCGCACAACTTTTGAATAAAACTTTGGAATCATTCATTTGCTCCGAATACTTTTTTAAATTTTTTAATTTTTTGTGAATTTGTGGCATTAAACTAATTTCACCGCAAGATATTTAGAAGAAAAAATAGTTCTGAAGGTAATGAGTAATATGTATAGTTAGGAACTCGTAATCGAGTATTATAGTTCAAAAGATAACCTGTTCCACCTTCAAAATTTTTATAGACATCTATTTTTTGTATGACAATAATTTCATTTCGGAAAAAAAACTCTAGAGAACTGACCCATTTTCCATAATACCTGATAATTAGCGCAACATTGACAATAGAAGGAATTCTAGCGTATCAGTTTTTTTTAATTGAAGTTGTGCTGGAAGTCGGCCAACTTTTATCTCAACATCGAGGACTAAAATTGATATGGACCAAATCCAAATAGAAAATAATCTAGATTTACTCGGCTACGTTCGAAATGGAAAAATAAATTGCGGTAAATTGCTCGCAGCTTCGAGATCTAGAATAATTAATTGAATTTTCTCATATGTATCAAGACTGGCGTATCAATCAGCATGATTAAATTCATGAATATTGCGTACTAATAAGTATGTCAGTTAGAAAACGATATATATGTTCGAATATTTTTCAAAAGCTGTCTGATCCAATTTTGAAGCACTAGCGACCTCTACATTTGGAAACTCCAGTTCTCTATTGTATTAATTAAAATTTTTGTCAATGCAATTTTATCTTAGAATTTGTGGACCAACGCCCTAATGTTTTCAATTGTGACTCGTAAAATCGAAGTATCAGTCAGTTTTTTTTGTCATTTCAATACAAGAATGAAATATTCCTCAAATTTAAAATACAAAATAAAGAGAAGCCGTCAACTGAGTATCATAAAAATAAGTTCCGACAAACGGATCAAACCAATCACTGACATTTTTGGCTGAAACTCTACTCCTCGTAGAATCGGAATCAAATGGAAGTTTTATATTGTATTTCAATATATTGAATTCCAAAATGGAATTTTTTTTCAGAAAATTTGCAAAATATGAAGATGAACTTCTTGTAGAAGTTCATCTTCATGAACTTCTTCATCTTGAATGAAGAAGAATTCTAATACGACAAATGCATATAGTTACGACACACGTTCCAGAACTATAATCGTTCATTATAATTACTATTAACAGCTTACATTTAGCAGTTCCTCTATGTCAATTTTCACATATTAAAGACCGAAATTTAATAAATTCAATATGGAAACACATTTCTTTATGAAAATATTGCATGTTCTAATTTCTTCTCTTTGTACTACTGTAGTAAATAAATCCAAAACGGGCATTTCGGATTCATTTTTAAAAGATTAGCCTGTTGAATATCTTTCAAATTTTCGTCAAGACAAAAGTTCGTGAGCATCGAATCATCACACATTGTCCGCCAACTTTGCAATAATATAGATCACAAATGTTTTATTCTTCATTTAACATCGGTGTCTCGGGTTATTTATAGACTTATCAGCTTCTAGTTGTTAAAAATAACGTCCAAGTCGAAAAAACAAGTGATAGTTCTACAGTTTTAGTGGGCAGATCGCATTTTTGAAAGGTTATTGGGGCGGGCAACGTTGCCAGAATTAACTTTATTCGTACTGAGTCACATCATTTCATTTATTTTACTCTATAATTGTTGCATACATTTGCAGGTATCAAGCTATTTCCAAATGTTATATTTTTTGGCAAAAGTTCTGAAGGAATATTCGAGAGTTTATTCGAAAAATGTTTTGTTTTAGTTTTTTGTGGTAATAAAATGTGTATTACTTAGCAAAGTTTTACCTTGAAATTTTATTTCTACACGGTGTCAGATTTTCAATTCTTGTTTTTTGAGAGCAAATCTTTTGAAATGAATCATTGTGATAATTCATGATTTCTGAGTACCTAAAACAGAATATTGTAAATAGGAAGAACTAGAACATTCTTTCATTAGGTATTAGATATACCTATACCTATGTTATTTGTTGCAAGTTTGATTCTGCAATAAAGAATATTGAAGCCACAAAATGGTAGTTAAATATTCCAACTGAAGAAGTTTTAGTTCCAATTACATCATATAGTTTTTTTTATAGTTTTTTTTTTCGAATGGAATTTTACTGTAGGTACTCAATAAATATTCATTTTTGAAAAGGAAAATTCCCATTCAACATAATTTGCTTCATATGAAAAATACAATAAAAATGGTTAGGTATTTGTATTTAATATCTTGAGCATATTATAGCTTCAAGTCTGATGAAGCCACTGTGCACAGAAACGATTATTAAATATTATATATGTTGATAGAAATGAAATAAAATTTAATAAATACGTTTTATTCCTACAAATAAAAACTTCAAACAATTGTAGTAGTTATGGCAGATACAACTTTTTTCTGCTTTTGGGGGCCAAACTTAGCCCCCATTTTCGTTTTTGGTGAAAATATGTGTTCTTAATTTCGAGGTTGAATCATTTATATGAATTAATGTCTATAATTTTGTGTCACTAGTATAAACATAGAAACGAACAAATCCCAACTAAATATTCAGTTAAAACTTCAGGAAATATTAATCCCTCATAATATTATACATAAAATAGTATCAAATATAAACTGAAATCCATTTAGATCGAATATTTCTTCATCTTTGTATACTCTATTGTCTTCAAAATAATCATTGAAATATTTGAATAGTGACTAATCTTGCTTACTCCCACCAGAAAGAGCTATCCAAAAATAAAATGGCGTTAGTCATGTTTACATTTTCTCTACTTTTCATCATGAGTTACATCGGCACAGAGCCATGCGAAATTTTTCTTCATAAATATCTGCACTGAATTGAATAACTTCATTGAATCACTGAATTGAAAGTATTATATCATGTTCAATGAATTTCGTTCAGTATTCCGTCGTATTAAGCTATTATTCAAATTTAACTTGTAAGAAATCTTTGGTGTCAGAAAAATAATGAAACATTTAAACAATCAATAATGCTTTATTTCGAAATAACTGTTTTCTCTTCAGTACAATTTCTACTTGCAAAATTTCGTATTAACGTTCCAATGATTCTTTGATCCTTTATTGAGGTTATGTATTCTTCTCTGTCAAGTTTTTGACGTCTCTTTTTGAATAAAAAACTGAAACAAGCTTCTATGATTTCAATAAATCCAATCACAGATAGACCTAAAAAGAGACCTAAGGATCCACCCAAATCAGCTATCAAAGAATACCAATTATAGCTGACAGCTTCTTGTACAACAGTTACAATGCTAGAGTCGTAGTACAAGGACAAGAGACTGCGTTTTCTGACGTCGTAAGGTTTTCTTTTTACGATTTTTTGACAGTAGAAATATAAATGACAAGACACTGGACAATTGCAGGTAGAAATGTATTCTGTCCTCTTACTAAAAATGAAAAATATTGCTATCAATTGCTAAAGATCAAATTATAATTATATTGTACGAGGGGTATACGATAAGTATATGGCTCAGTTCAGAAATGTACAGTTAATATTTTGGAGAAATTTTGAGTTGTTCAAGAACATTATTGAAAGAAAATATGAAATTTTGAGCACAATACGTAATTATATTTTCTTCTCATTCAGACCATATATTTATGATAAACTCTTCCTATTACAATTTTTAATTTGAATACATCCATAATAAAAACTCACTTATTAATTGTAGACGTTATATCGTCTATAACTTCGGAGTTATTACACCTAGGGTATATTTTATCCCCTTTTAACCATGGTAGAGAACAATTGAATTCTTCCATTATTTTATTATGTAGGCAATTTCTGATACACTGAAAAAAGTTTCATATCTTACATTTAGTTTTTATATTAAATAATCAGGTTTTTGAATGATAATTCAATTATCTCTCTATATACAGCATTGGAAATTTTTATATCAACACGTCTTGAGCTATAAGTTTAAAAAAAACTTATCAAATTAAATTTTCATTAACCAACCTTCAGAACTATAAAAAAAACAATTGTTTTTGAAAATGAACTTTCATAATAATGTCAATAAACTTTCATTACTTTAGTTAATAAATAAATTTTCATAATAATGTTAATTTGTCCATCTCGCCCCCAGGGGGTTCAACTGAAAAAATTCATAATGAACAATTATATTTATGTGTTGAATAACAAATACTGAAGTTCAAAAGTCTATCTGTTATCACTAAAAACTTTGATCCCTAAATGTCACCTCTTTAGGAACAGGTTCCCGAAATATTTCTCCGTTTTCTCGTACAGTATGTAAACGAGAGTGTAAAATTTGTAAAAAAAGTGTGAAAATGTAAGTGTAAAATTTGAGTTCTCTAAATCCAAGAGTTTGGACTCAGCTTAAACGAAAAATTCATCACTTATTTATGAAATTAAAAGGATCCATAGAACTCACTTTTGATTGGCTGTAATTTTCATTGGATTCACAATGATCATTGGAACGATCAACTGTATGGAACACTTTGATATCTAGAGCTGCGTACAGTAATTCTCCAGCTTCGAGAGATATTGATTGTGAATACGTTTTTTTCTGATACTTCAAGTCTAAAATGTAAGAAGAAATAGCTAATTGGTTCATGTAATAGGATATTTTGGTAAACTCGGTGACGTTCATAAACTATACTATTCTAGAGGAAAATACGACATGAAACAAGACAATAGACAAAATGGTCAACAAATTCGCTCCACAAAATATGTGAAAAAAAAGATTATTTAAGTAATTAAAAATATAACCATTATATTGAAAACATAAAAAAACTTGCCTGCAATAACTTCCATTGCATCATGTATGAAAATATAGAGACCTTCAGCAGAATGTTTCAAATCTGGTAACAAGTGAGTCGTGTTAATGTTATCAAAATCAAAATAAAAAAATATTCCCCCATCAATGGTCAATTTAGTGGCAGATTCGTTCGTTTGAAAAGTATAACAACGTCCCAGTTGCATATAATATTTCTCAGTTATATTCAATACTGAAAAGTCATTTAAATCCTTAGGTTAATTATAATTAACAGTTGAAAATATCAAAATTTAAATCTTGTGAACTAAGTAGCGATCTATACTTTTCTTGTTACGATTCATCTAGAACCCAACAGGTGGCGCTATACAAGCATTTCAATGTTCCATCTCAAAATTTAAATGAAATAACGTTCTTTTCAATTAAGCGATGTAATTAATTCTTCTTACAAAATAAACTAGTAGAAGTAGGCCACAATTATTTTTCAATAATCTCAAGATACAATAATCTTGAAATAAACAAATTTAGGCCTTTAAGAGACCTAAACATCATACGTCAAACTAGAGAAAAATATTCAAGTTTAGAATTGAACTTGATTGCCATATTATTATCATTTCTCATTACCAAAGAATATAAGGTAGGTAAATCTCAACGAATTAATTATTCAAAATCTTGAGAGTTTGCAGTAAGTATTTTCATGCAATAAAAGCATGGAAATAAGTACATGACTTTTATGCTTTTTACATCCTGTTAAACTTGAAATGCAATCATTAATTTAATAATAAGAAATCACAGTTCTTCCAGATCGTCATTATTGCATAAGTCACTTTATATCAACGTCTGAAGTAGAGTGTAATTTCGAGTTTCTTTCGTTAGCCTATTACTATATTTGGACTTTCTTAGATAGAAACAAGAAAAGTTTATCTTGAAATGATTTTACTGTTACTGAAGATTGTATAATTGATATATTATAATTAGGAATGTATAATTGATGTTAATTTCACCTAAAAACTCTGAAATTACTTACCATTGTTGAAAACAATACCATCATATCCGTACATATATATTGTTTCTTGCAAGGAATATGTAGTATCTTCCATAAATCTGTCTAAACTTACATTACCAAATGGAAAGTTTTTAAATGCTCCTTTATTAGTGATTTCAGTTCTTCTTTTCAAACCGTAATTCTGATAAGATATTAAGATGTAATTGAATATATAGAATATGAAATACTACAAATTTTACAACTATTTCAAATTAAATAGAAGGTATTGATTAACCTCACATATTAACAAGATGAATTTTCAGTGCTTCATTTCAAAGTGCAGAACAAAAATATATGAAAAATATGAGTAAAATTCTAGAAAGCTAAACTAGTAGAATGAATGAAAATTGACAAAACAACTTCAACTCTTCATAAATATTAAACTTTTATTCTAGAAATGTTGTTGATTTTGGATGAAGGAGACGAACACTGTTTTGAATTAATATACTTACAGGAAAAAGATTGATTTTGAATGCAGGCTTTCTACATATTGTTATTGAAGGAAATCTAATGCTGTCATTTAAAATTAGTTTATTAGAAGTTGATATTGGAGAATGTAGTATCTTTTCTATACATCCCATCAGCTAAAATTTGAATAATTCACAAAAACAAAGAATTTCCAGAACATTTGTGTCATATTTATCTATTTACCTGGTAAACTGTAACAGCAACACAAGATAATAATACAATTAATCTTATAAATTGTTTTGGATTTGTGAAACAAGTATTGAAATCCACAAACATTTTACCTACTAAAAGGTACTGAAGATTCTGAAAGGAAACTTTCTCTTAAAAGACCTAGTTGACATTATCACCACAATTAATAATAGACAAATAACAGATAAAAGACAATATTGGCATTTTCTGAAAGATTTATTATATTAAATATTTATTGGTATTTTATTACACTTTTTATCTTCAAATGTTATAAAAGTACTATGTATTATATTGAAGCGTCACTAGTTAATAATTATATCACATATTCACATAATATTTATATACAATAATTTATTATGACATAATTAGAAATCAATAAAATGAAAAAATATACTTTCTTTCCTTTCAAATTGGCTTAAAATTCACAACAAACAAAGTTTGCATGATTCAATTCCAATAATATCACTTCTTTATCTTATTTTATAGCAAAAGTATAAGCAAAGTAATTCTAAAATTTTGAATAAAAAATATACAAAGCATTCTCAATTTATTATTGTAAAAATAATACAGTACCTACATAGTGAATTATTTAACTATATATAGAAAGTTGTTTTGAGCTTATTAGATCTAACAGTACAGATCAGTATTCGAACTGCTGCAAAGAAGTTACAAGAGTGATGAAATTTGAATATAAATTGACAAAAACAAAATTTGGAAAGTTTGTAATTAAAAAGCATATTCAATATAAAACACAAATCTAAGAAACTAACTGTAGTAATTAAAATAATACTATATATTTATTTTAAGTATAATGATAAAATGATACCAAATATATACAACTGTTTTGACCTTATTAGATCTCATCAGTACAGTGCACCTAAGAAGCACCTGAAAAAATGGAATGAGCGAAAAGATTCCACAGTTTTGGATAGTTACCGAAATTTAAAAGATAATGAAATCAGAAATAGATTATCGAATTCAAAATGTAATGAAGATATTTCCATATTCATTGCTTGTCAAAAAACACTAACATACAGAACTGGTTTCTAATATACTGAATATGTACAGCTGTTTTGTCCTTTATATCTCATCAGTACGGTGCACCCAAGAAAGCCACATAAAACAGTACCTGCAAGAAAGTTTCGAAAATATTTCGACGGTTGATTACTGAAAAGCCCAAACTAGGAGATTAGTGTTTTGTCCTTATTATCTATCATCAGTACGATGCAACCAAGAAGTACCTCAAGGAATGGTCTAAAATTGAGCAAACAATTACAGTTTCGAATAGTAAAAAATAAAAAAACCTTTACTCGAAATGAATCAAATTATTTCACTTTTCAAGGAACTATGAATCCATAATTTTGCCCTTTTGAGTTCCTAAAAATACTATTCTTCATTTTTTCTTTCAAGAACGATAAAAGTCATTCAATCCAGAACTATGTACAGCTGTTTTGATTTTATTAGGCCCCATCAGTAAGACTCAACAAATACGAACTCCTTATGAGCAAAAAAATTCAAAATTTTGAACAATATTTAAGGAATAAAAAACCCTGATGGAATCAAATTCATACTTAGAAAAAATTATTCTGCAAACCGTTTCACTTCTTGGCTATTTTATGTACAACTTTGAAAAAATAAATAAAAATAATTAAACTTTCACTTGTTTTACGACATGATATAACCTGTAAAACATAAAAACGTGCTGAGAAGAATTAAAACAGGGTAATACATTTGTTGAAATGATGCAGCACTTTCAGAGTTCAATTTTGTCGCCCTTTCAACAGTTTGGTTGGTACTTGGAGGTAGAACGATTCCTCGAAGATCTGAAGAATCACACACTGTTCCTTTGATAGCCTCAGAAACTGGTGCAGTAAATATCCTGAAGTTAACATCTGTTGAATCTAATTTCTCGTACATAAACTTAGGAAGTCTATCTGAAAGAACCCACAAGTTATCATTAGCGTCCACTTTGACGTCGTTTGGGAAAATCATATACACATCATCTTGATACACCATGCCTTGGTTTCTTTCGTTATATTCCTTAGTGGTTTTCCAGCAACCAACAGCATTCAAATTCACCAAACCATAAAAGAGAACGTTAGATTTCCAATGAAAAGCAGACGCAGTGCTTTGGCTTCTTGGTCCACGAGTACCTAAATTGGTGAACTTATGGTAACTAATCCTGGCTAATTTTGGGTCTCTCAGAATCTCTGTGCTGACTGAGAACTCGTTTCTGCTCACCAAAGGGTGGAAGTACAAGGTACTGAACCCTCTTTCATCAGGTGGCGTTAATGCTATACCAAAGAGTCCATCGGTCCATTGAAACTTGATTCCAGATACATTAAATTCACTTTCTATAGGGTCTATATTGAAATAATTATGGTTGATCTTCCAAGATGAATTACTCATCCAGGAGTATACGATTAGAGCTCCTTTACCCAGGTCTGCTACGTAGGCGTAGGTGTCATCGCAGCTTACGACTTCCACAGCGATGTTACCAAGGAAACTGTCTTCTTTCAGTTGGTCACTGGGTATCGTGAATTGACGAATTAAAGAATCGTTCTTTAGGTTATACACTGATATTCTAGCAGGGGCTAAAATTTTGGTATCTCCCAAAAGATCGACTAGACCAGTGTCTAAGACCCACAAGCGACCGCACTGGTCCGCTTTGATTCTAAAGGGTGATACTATTTCTGGGGTGGTACTGGTGTTGAGGTTATGAGCTGACCAATTTGGATACGGTCGAAGTTTTGGCGTGAATTTGGAATCTGGAAAAAAACAAAACTTATTCCACCAAAATCTTTTTTTTCTTCAAATGTTAATGGAATCTTTCGTTAATATGTAAAAAACCAAAGGCTATATTCTTGTGTGTTTTTAAGACTGAAACTTATAACTACTACAGCAATTTGAACCATTTTAAGTGAGTTTTAGTCTCGAATTGAACTTCTGTAATATTAAACATGAAAAACTAAGTCCTACGTTTTTCATCGCGTATTTCTCGATACTGCTCATTTACTTTCACGTCTTTTGACACAATAAATTGATTCCAGCAAGTCTTTTCAACAATGAATAAGAAAAATTACCTCCTTGAGAAACATGATAAAATAAAAATTTTAATCAAACCCTTGGCTTAATGTATCACAAATTTTACCCAGAATTAGTTGATAATATTTGTGAAACATTATGCAAAGAGTTTGATTAAAATTTTTCTGAAAAATAACATACAAAAAAGTTCGTGAAAGAAGTGAAAATGTCACAAGAAGTAAAAGAGTAAAGGAGAGAACTGAAGAAAATGGGGTAATACCCCGAAACAACTGTCAAACAATGAAAAACCTGTAAAATCAAGCCAATTGTTATTTATTTAATTTTACCAATGTTTTACCCGAAAATCCGCAAATTATCAATGAACTTCATGAAAACGTATTAATTTCATTAAATCGTCGTAAATTCGTTATTTCGAATTTACGACGTTTCGACTACAAATCATCTTCAGAGTAACAAATTTTGAGGAAATCGAGTACTTATTTCGATCATGTCGGCAAACAAACAATTAACAAACCAGTGAACTCAGTATCAACAATTTTGCGTGTTTAATTTCATTTATCAATGGAAAATACTTTTAATGCTTCGCTCATATAGATCTCTCTTAGTTTACTGCATTTCTTAAATTGTTATCGATTCAATCAATCCCGAGCAGTTTGTATCGCAAAACTATAAACGAATTGTTCGAAACATCAATTTCAAAGTACTGCTTTTTAATTAAAATAAATTGTTTCATTGAATATCTGTCAGATCCAGCTTTCTCAAAGACGAGGACCTTCTAACTCGGTTCTAAATGGTTCTAATTTATTCAACCTTGAATTGTGTCGCGTAGCCAGGACTTGAAAAGTTTTTAATAAGTTCGTAAGGATATCTACTCACATAATTTCCGATGATCATAAAACAATTCCAAGAATACACCATAGAAATGAAGGATATACATGTACAGAATAAGAACATAGGAAATAGTTTGAATAATAATGAGATTTTTTAACATACTACCTAGGAAAATATTGCGATTTGAATGTATGCATGTTACAAGATTCCTTGAATATATAAATAACAATTTTCTTGGAATGAACGATAACAACTTATTTGAAGAAAATTTTCAATGTATTGATTCACTTTCTATTATATTAATAGGTATGTTCGTTTTTACTAACAATACTTTACAACAATATAAAGAATTTTACATGAGAGGTAATAATAAAAACTTGTCTAAAAATCACTGACTGAACAATTCTTTATTCGACTAGTTTCGCCTTTTTCATTCTTGATAATGCTGTAAAAGGCGAAACTAGTCGAATAAAGAATTGTTCAGTCAGTGATTTTTAGACAAGTTTTTATTATTACCTTTCATTTAAATATGAACTATCACAAAGTAGATTCATCGTCCATTGAATTTAAAGAATTTTACTTTACAACAATATAAAGAATTGCATAATTTACCATAAAATTGTTTGTGGAATGTTTATTTGTTATGAACATCGTGTAATTGACATTCTTGCATCGTCTTAAACTTTTTTACGAACTGCATCCATATTCACTCGTAAATCACCTGGACGATTAAGGACGTAAGACCTGGTGGTCTTACGTTCAGAACTAAACCACTTTGCTCACAAAAAATGGCATGCTGTCGGATAGCACGAAAGTGGATGTAGGAGTACCTCAAGGAACTGTTAACACATCACTGACGCATGTGGTATTTCCAAAAGATTAGAAATGTTCATTAATAATACCTGTTCCAACAATTTGCAATACTGTTAAAATGGAGAAATGTTTCGGCCAATAAATTTACCACCTTATGAGAAAATTTTAGTAGTAAAAAACCAGGTATTAGAATTATTTGAAAAATTTTCTGTCATTTCTGCGCTTCAATCAGGATTTGAAAAAATTGCTCTTATGAGACAGCAATATTGAGCATGTGTGGGAATGGTATAGTGCTATAGATAAAGGAGAAACGGTTATAGTAGTATTATTGGATTTTAAAAAAGCTTTTGAAACGTTATGTAGATAATTAATATTGAAAATACTGAATAAACTTGGCTTTGAGGAAGTAGTAAATGATTGGTTCGGATCTTACTTGGATTCGCGAACACAAAAAGTTAAGTTTAATGGCATGCTGTCGGATAGCACGAAGATGGATGTAGGCGTACCTCAAGGAACTGTCTTAGGTCCGTTGTTGTTCTCCTTATATATAAACGATATTGTCTCTCACGAGGAAGAATGTTCTTTACGTTTATTCGCTGATGATAATATGCTCTATATATGTGGCAAAGATATTAAGAATATGACAGAGGGGATCAATAGAGACCTTTCTGCAATTAATGAATGGTTATCTGACAATAGCTTATCTATAAATGTGCAAATATCTAACTTCATAGTTTGGAGTACAAGTAAAACCCTTAAGATAAATAAATATGAGGACGTAACTATAAAGATCAATGAACAAAAAATTAGACGAATAGAAACAGTTAAAATATTAAGGCATTATGTTAGACGAAATATTGAGTTTCAATGATCATGTTGATTTCATATCATCTAAAATCAATTATTTGAAAAGAATAGGAAAAAATCTATCGACATATGCGAAATTATTGTTGTTCGAATCAATAATAATGCCACATTTTGAATATTGCTCCACTTTGTTATTTGGTTTGACTAAAGAAAAAATTCAACAATTACAAAAGCTACAGAATAAATCCATGCGAACAATTTTAAAGTAGAATAGGTATATCCCTGTTAAAATTATGTTGAACCCTTTGAAACTAATGTCCGTTAAACAAAGAATACTATTCGCTTCATATATATTCATATTTAAAATCAAAAATCAGTTGCGTCCATGTAATGTAATAAAAAACGTAACATATGTCAGTGATGTGCATGGGTATAATACTACAAATACTGATAGTTTTTATATCAAAAGTTGTAAGCTTTCGAAATCTAAAAAATACCATGATGGATTTAAGGCTTTCAATAATTTACCGAGTACGAGGGTGGGATGAAAAGTTTCCGGCCTTACCAAGAGATGGTGCCACTAGGTTTACTTTTGGAGCGTAGTTTTTGTACATTTAAATTTCATAGATTGTCAAACACATTAAAGTTATTTGATATTTCAAGTGACAAGTATAGAAATATAACAACACAAAAAATTTAGTCCCTCATGGCAAACCCTATACCTATTATTTCGGTTAAAAATATTTCTTACCTGTTATTTCAATATAGGCTAATGAAGCCGCAACTCCAGATTTCCATCGAGGCACAGTTATGAAAAGCCTATTTTCGTAAACCTCCAATCCCAAAGGAAGATTATTTTCAGGAATAAAATCACCCCGTTCGATCGCAGCCGTTCTACTGTTTTCCGATGGAAACATAAAGTCCAATTCTCTCCATTGAAATTTAACATCCAAATTATTTTCTGTTAGAGCTTGCGAAAAAAGCAAGATCGTAACTATAAGTTCCTTCATTTGATTTGAGTTGATCTGGAAAAACGAATGTTGTTAAAGTACCATACGTAATTCGAACATTTAAACAATATTGTGGAATTTTAAACGAGTTGGGATAAAAATATCTCATAACCGGTTTTGTGTGTTAACGTAACAAGAACGATGTGATAATCATCAAAAACAGCGTCATAAAATAGGTATTCGGATATAAAACTTCTTCTGAATCATACGCTAATAGAGAAATAAGTAATTGTGTTAATTGTTGAAGCAAACATCTCGAAAAAAAAATTGATGACTGAATATACAAGAATTAATTTTTATACGAGGGTTGGTTCGAAAGTTTGATGTTCTAAAACGGGACATTTTTATTAGGGGTGTTTTCAAAATTTTGAGACATAAAATTGTTCGTTTTCGAATCAATTTCGAAAATAATGGAACTTTTATCTCTTAAAATGAAAAAGTCGTCACCCCTTAAATTGGATGGGTGAAATAAATGAAGTAAATTTGAAAATAGGGCAGTGTAAATACCCTTTTTTGACTCTAAATTACAGTGGCGTATATAAAGGGGCCCAGGGGGTCGAGTATGAGTTGGGTGAGATTTCTCATGCTCTCATGGGAGTAAATAAATAAATCCCCGCAAGTAATACTTGAACGATCCCTTTGCTTAATGGAAAAGAATTAGAGATGAGTTGAAGATAAAAATCTTTTTCTGCAACCAAAAACTTTTGAAAATTCCAGAATTTAACAAAAATTAAAACCAACGTGTTTCTTATACGAATGTGAGGTGGAAGTTTCAGGCCTGACAAAGAGATGGCGCCACTAGTTCACTAGTAACTTTCCTACTGAGCTTGTATGGTAAGTTTCAGCCCAATCGCTACTTTTTGCGATTGGGCTGAATCGCAAAAAGTAGCGAATTGCGATAGCAGTTTGCGTTTGAGATCCCATTGCGGAGAGTCCTACTCATCATATTCAATTATTAAGCAAAGAGTTTCTGAATTCAAAATGGGTCGTGTGAGCACCTCTGACGAGCCCCGGTCAGGACGGCTCGTTGAGGTCGAAACTTCAGAAATGATTGAGAAAATATGTGCGAAATATTTTGCACAACCATTTGAGCATGAAAAAACTGCCTGCAAGATGAGTGCAGCGTTTGCTAACTTTTACCAAAGACTGATTCGAAAAAAAAATCGACGAAAAAATTTTTGCGTCGATTCATAACTCTTGATGAAACTTGGGTTCATCACTACACTCGTGAAAATGAAGAACCGTCAAAACAGTGGGTTGGAAAGGGTGAAACAACTCCAAAGAAGGCAGAAACAATTTTATTGGCTAACAAGGTTATGGCTGCTGTTTTTTGGGATGCGAGAGGAATTATTTACATTAATTATCTTGAAAAGAGTAAGACTATCACTGGTCAATACTACGCAGACTTATTGCAACGTTTGAAAAACGAGGTGCAAATTAAACGACCTCATTTGGCGAAGAAGAAAATTGTTTCATCATGATAAAGCACCAGCGCATTCGTCGATTCGTTGCTATGTCCAAAATCCACGAATTGATGCCGCATCCTCCATACTCTCCAGACTTATCCCCCAGCGACTGCTACCTGTTTCCTAACCTCAAAAATGGCTTGGCGGTAAAAGATTTGAGTGCAACGAAGAAGTTATCGAAACTATAAATCAGTATTTTGAGGAGCTTGACGAATCTACGTTGAAACTGGTATAACTAAATTGGAACACCGTTTTGAGAAATGTATCAGTGTTGATGGAGATTATGTTGAAAAATAATTTGAAGACATCCGTTTTTTTGGTCAGGCCCGAAACTTTTCACTCCAAAGTCGTATGCTCACATAGGCTTGAGAGGGGGTGAGACCTTTACTCACTTTCACTAACAAGCGTCGAGGGGGATAAATAATTGTAATGTATCTCTTTAAGTAATACCTGAAGGGCCACTTTGCTTAATGGAACAAAATTAGAAATATTCTTCTGCAACCAAGAAATCATGAAAACTTCCGCAATTTAACAAAAATTGAAAACAACGTATTTTTTATTCACGTTTAATTGGTTTCTTAATTAACTACACTAATTTTCGTAACATTCAATCCAAATATTTTCAATATATTCAATTATCCAAATATTTTTGAACGACCCCCGTACAAACTCATGCTGAATTATAAGTAGGAAATATCGTATGTCTAAAATCTTTCGGAACATTGGCAAATTTGAAAGGAATCTAACTTCCTGTGTGGGTTAAGAATTTGGAACAATGGATGTATCAAACTTCTAGTGAAATTATATACGAAACCCTTCACATTTTTTCCATAACAACTTCCTTTTTTTTATAAAATATGATATGCTACAAAATTCAGTTGTTTCAAACAATAAATCGAGATGAATTGAGACATACGATACGAATGCTTAAAACTAACTATGAATTTGGAATAGATAGTGTAGTGAGTAACAAAAATTAATGAACATTATAAATATTAAAAAATAGTCTTATTAGTCGAGTATAATAATAACATAACTATGGAATGGCAACTCATTAAAATTTTCCTCAAATATCAACAAACAAGTAGAATCCATAAGCAACAACGGCTAATCATTTCAAAAGGTTGTTGATACTGGTTTTAGCCAGACTTATTAAATCCACTTAGACACAACCCAACACCCGCCCACCCCCCGTTGAACCCGTATATTATTCCTAAAAATCTTTTGCTTCTCTTTTTTCTGTTTATCTTACAATAACTTTTTCATTTGCGTCTTCTTAACATTCAATAATTTCGTCACGCTGTATTTCTTATTCAGTGTGTTTAAATATTTTGAGACCAAGTACGAAAATGATGACTGAAACATTACGGCATTTATTTCGGTATATTCATCAGCATTTTGTCGTGAATGTTATTCGTTTTTAAGAACACTTTTAAAAGATATAAAGTATAAAAAAAGATAAAAAAGTACTATAATAATAGTAATACATAATAAAATAATAATAATACATTTATTCCCGACAAATTTTCATCCAATTACAAGTGAAAATGACAAATTACTCAATTAAATCAAATGATAATACGAATACAAAAATTGAAAAAAAACACTTAAATAAATATAAGTTTTATTGTCATTAGAAAGAGTAGTTTACAAATTTCAACAAATTTCAATTATTCTATGACAAAAAAAAACCATAAGATGCACCCAATATAAAAACAATGATAGTATTTAACAAAAAGAGAATACGATTATCAAACTAAACATATCATAAATTTGACAGTTCCCGATATAGAAGCATCGAAAAATTTAATATATACAATAAAAATAAAACTGAAATTCAAACAAATAGCAAAAATAACAAATGCTTGGTTAACCATACACCTTCTATATTTCAAGATACATCTGTCAATGAAAGTTAGCATTTTAATTCAATGCCATAATGTGGTTCCTCTTGTAAAACTGTTACTTCCTATTGGTTTTTGGTTTAACTTAATACATAATCAATTTACAGTATTAGTAATCAACTAATTTAAAGCCGGATTTACGGTAAACCGCATCCATTCTTTCGTTGTCGAATATCCAGAATTTGAATGATAATCCTGAAGCGACCTAGTTCCAAATAAATCCGACAAGTCATACAATTAAAAATGTATTTAAATAAATAATAATTCAGTTATCAAAATTCGAAATCAAAACCCTAAGTGGAAATCGAATCGAAAAATTCATTTGGATTAATTTTTATACACGGCTTGTTTCATAAAAATTCGGGAATGTATTGAAAAAAAATTTCGAAAAAACATTGTTTTTTTATGTAAGTATTTAATTTTTCCTTTTCATTTCAGACATTTAGCGCATAGTTCATTCAGTCGATAAAACTCTCAGCTGTTACATTACATATATAAATGAAAAATAGCTTTCTGAAAGCTCTTGTGACAATCTTTTAGAAAACTTGTTAAAAACGTATGCAAGTCTCACACCTCAAACGTTATGATAAAAATGCATTTAGTTTTCAAGCCAAGACAACGTAAGGGTGGTATATGTGTAAAAAGTAAATAACTACTGATGACGTGATCATCATATAGACCCCCCTACCACCCATGTCATCCAAAATAAGCAAAACAAAGTCCCCCGACCCCCTATAAAGCTTACGTAATACTTGAACGGTGCCCTACCGCCAATTTTGAATATTAGGAATGAGATCATCATTCATCTCTTTAATAGAAAATATTAACTGACAATGTTAGTACGTTAAAATGGAACAACTCGAATCGAAACCGTCTTTACTGAGAAGAAAACAATTCAAACAGCAAATAGTATAATTGAAGCGTTGTTTCACAAGTTCATTAAATCAATTACCCCCTATATCTAATAATAGATTATTCAAACACAACAATAAAAACTTTAAAGTCCTTAAATTACAATTGCTTTCGTTCCCAAGCAATAGAGATGATGGTATACTCGTAAATCTGCAGTTAAATTAAAATCAACAACTTGTTCATTTCTAGTTCTTCGATGAGTTTTAATTAACAGTTCGTTTTTTACGATATAAATTTAGAGACTTTCTCTTTTCACTAAACTTGATTATGTTTCGATATAGCGAACCTGTTTGTCTACAGAAAATATTTCAAATATTCTATGGTTTAAATTTTCAATTTTATTTTGCTTTCGAATAAAAATGAACTATTAAATTAAATTGAACTCTTGGCTTAATGTTATTATTAAACTCTTGGCTAATGTTTCATCAAGAGTTAAGCGATAATTCAAACTCAGTCATTAAAAATGAACTACTACAAAATACCTACTTTTTTGAGATAATGGCTGTAAAATTAGACTATTTTCACTAAAAAAGAATTAATTTGAAATTGTAAAGTAGAATATATTACGTACTTTTCTATGAAAAGTGAAAACCACAGAAGTCCATATCTTTTTTCGATATTTTTATGATATCACAATTTATATATTTATTTCTGCAAAGTCCTGTTCAAAAAAGAAATTAAGCACAAACAAATAAATGCTATTTCAGCGAAAATAAAGTAGCTATAATATTTATAGTAAATCTTAAAAACCTCGTAATGTTTTTGTACAATAAACTTTTTTTCATTAAGAAGTATGCACATAAGTAGAATAAAAATTGAAAAGAATTAGCTCAAATTTGTATGAAAAAATTGTGTTGCTACTCATTCTGAAGAACAAATTGATAATAAAAAACATAGACAATTGATTATCTTTTTGATTTCTTTCATTTTTAATTCGTTATCAATTTCATAATGATAATCAAGGCTGCGATGATGAAGCATATTTTTTCAATCTACGCTTTCTCCGATATAAACATATAATGTTTCCTAAGAAATGTAAATGTTAAACGATCATTTGAATATAACAACAAATAACTAATACAAACAATGATTCAATAACCAACAAGTACTTGAATCCAGGAGTTTAAAACAACAACCTCTATTGATACTAAATCTCATCACAGTATTTGTGTATTTATCACATTTGTTTACAATAATAAAATTATGTATTAAATAAGATAGTTTCATATTCATTCGTCAGCTAAAATGCCCTCACAAGATTAAAAGTCACCGTGTTGAAATCCCACTTATGGAATAAAATTAATAGAAAGAATTTTTGCAATCTCTCATGTCTTTGTAGAAGGGTAGCGAAAACAAATAGTGTCTACCCTTTTGCGTGTTGCTAATAGGGTGAAGTTTGATCGATATCTTACGTCTTGATAGTGTAACGTCTTTTTATTGATTCATTGGCGCAAAATGAGACAAAACATCGTATAAACAGTCGAGAAAAGTATGTGAAAGTTTTTAAAAAAATTAAACTTTTTTTTGCGTCATCAGAATCTGAGAGTAGTTTCCTACATTTTGAATGGGACAAAACGGCAAAATTATATGCATTAGAAAGTTAGAGTTACTACTTTTCGTAAATTAGTGAAAAATTTTCAAAAAAATCAAAATTAAGTATTTCGTTAATGCACTTCTGAACCACGAGTTGTATCAAAAACATGTAAATAATGAAAATTATTATCAAATACTATGAAACAGCTTAGGAAATTTTATTAAGTTGCACTGGAAATTGCAAAAATTTTTCAATATACAGAACATTATGTTCTATCATCTTCTGCCTTCAAAGCAATTAGTCTCTATCACACTGTGTGAAAATTTCAATTAATTAATTTTCATAAGTATTTACGGATTAGAAACCTTTTATTTTGTCCCAATCCTTAATACTTTAGCTTTATCAAATCTCCAAAAATAAGTTCATACTTATATTCAGAAGACAAATATTCAGTATTTGGTTAATTACACGTAATTTAAAAACATTTCATTTCGTTGCTAAAAATCTTTCAAAGAAATAAGTGTCCTGGTATTTCTAAACCATTGTTATAATATCTTCGACATTATGAAGTTTAAAGTCATTACAAATAGTTTACCACCTACAAATATTAAAATAAATACGGTACTTACTTATGGTTATAGTAAAATTGGTTCAAAAAACACACAATTCATTCCAAACACGTTAACCTTGCTGAAGAAAATCTTCAAGTGACTTGATTATTAGGAAGTGATTCATTGGGAACCTCCAGGATTAAAAATTATATTCATTGACTTCCCTTTCACAATTCTATGTCACAAAACTTGTACCGCAACAGTCGTATTTATCATAATAAATAGCATTACTCATAATTCTAAGAAACTCCTCAAAATTTTTTAACTTGTTCAAAATCCAAACTATTATCGGTAAAATAAGATGTACAAAATTAATACGTACTAACCTGAACACTGGAAGAAAAACTAAACGATTCTGTTACACAAACACAATACCAATTAAATCACGCGCGTTTTCAACTGTTTTGTTCGAATCGAAGTAACCAACTGGACCGTTTGTTGAAAAGCACATGACCAGCGACAACAAGGTGTGTCGATGTCTTAGACTTAGCTCTAACCGACCTTCACTATTATTCGATCATGAGAATATAAGAAGTGAAAGTGAAAAGCGATTTATACGTTACACATATGGGTATTACCAATTATCAAACAAAAGGGTTTTAGCGAAAGCCGGTAGGGTAAGTCGAGATAGAGATAAGGGCGCATGTGCCGAATGCAAGGGGTCCATTTGAATTGGACTTTCTAATCAAATCGAATACGTTCATCATCACTGTCTGGGGAGAGTAAAGTTCCAACTGTCGAAAGCTGTGATTATTTCAATATTAATTTTTAACGTGATTTAGAAATCTATACCTATAATAAAAATATATTTGATTCCTGTCTGTACAAGGAAGATATATAAGGGACATTATTATTGGGGGACTTAATTAAAGAAATAAAACTTGAAACAATGATTTTTAGATTTTTTCTGATTGTCTGTGTGTTTGTGCGTGTTTATTTCAGAAACGTCTCAAGTTTTTCGAATGCGGTTTTTACTAATTTATTGTAATGAGCTTCACTTAAAATTAAGAGTTTGTTTTATTTCAATCATTCATTAACAAAATTTTATATTAATTTGAAGAATCACGTTGAAAACGCTTTAGAAATGTTAGAAAATAATTGCCCAGTTTAATTATATTTCACAAAAATGACGTTTATATACCTATCAGTCTTTATATAAAGACTATAATTAATGAAGATATTCTGTCAATTTCCCAAAATATAGCAGTGAATGTCTGTTAAGTAAAATGAAAAAATCTGCCAATTGCGAATTATTTCAGGGTGTTGTGTAAGAGTTATAAGAATATAATGTAAATTGGAGATAATACTATTAAATACTCCTACAAAAAAGTATTCGACAACATATTTACCTTTCATATGTAAGCCGTTATTGCCATAATTGTGAAGCCTATATTTATTAAAATGTAATACTTTATTTTCTACTTTATTCGAATTAACAAATTGGTTCTTATCAAAATAAATACTTTTATCGTCTTCAATCTTTAAAGTGAACAAACTTTCAACGAATATTTTAAAAATGCAATGAGATTAAAAAAATAAATTGAATAGTACAAAACGTATTTTCAACCTTCTACTTACCATTTTTTCACAAATTGAAGTTAAATACCTGAGAAATTTTGCTTTTAGAAATTCTAGGATAACCAAAAAATTGCAACTCTTATCTAAAACAAATGGTTCACAAATTAACCCTATGTTAATTTTGATATTTTTATTAATGCACCAATAAAATTCCATTATATCCTTTGGTTAGAACTGAAACGAAAGTATTGATGGAATTAACATTTCCGTGAAGCATTGAAAATTATCAGTTTTAAGGAAATTTCGGCAATTTGGCAACAATGCACAATAGTTCCAACACTTAGAGCTGGCAACCCTATGAAAAACTTCACTTCAATGAAAAAAACTGAGCCGGCAATGTGGACTGCATTAAATTGATTATTTTCAGTCGGCTTTAATATTTTTGAATCCAAATCTCGGAAATTTTGCAAGTAGTCGCTCATTTATTTTAAAATAAACAGTTTCCAGAAAATTTCGACAATTTGGCAACAATGCACTTCAGTTAAGTTACACCACTTAGCTGGGAACCATGCTATAAAAAGTTACTTCGATGAAAAAAACAAAGGCGGCAATGTGGACTGCAATAATTTGCTTAATTTAAGTCGCTCATTTATTTAAAAATGAATAGTTTTCAGGAAATTTCGACAATTTGACAACATTGTACTTTAAGCATCACCCTTGATATTTGTATTTAAGCTACACCACTTAGATGGCAACCTTGCTATAAAAAGTTCACTTCGCGGAAGCGTAGACTGCAATAAATTGCTCAATTTCAGTCGGCTTTAATATTCTTGAATCCTAAATCTCGGAAATTTTGAGAGTAAACACTCATTTATTTCAAAACAATAAGTTTTCAGGAAATTTCGACAATTTGGCAACAATGCACTTTAGTCAAGTTACCACTTAGCAGACAAACCTGCTATAAAAAGTTCACTTCGATTAAAAAAACAAAGGCGGCAAAACTGCAATAACTTACTGCATTTCACTCGGCTTTAATATTCTTGAACCCGAATCTCGGAAATTTTGTGAGTAGTCGCTCATTTATTTCAAAACAATCAGTTTTCAGGAAATATCGGCAATTCCGCAACAATGCACGATACTTCCAATACTTAGCTGGCAACCCTGCTATGTAAGACTTCACTTCGATGAAAAAAACAAAAGCCGCAATGTAACTGCAATAAATTGTTTAATTTAAGTCGGCTTTAATATTCTTGAATCCGAATCTTGGAAATTTAGCAAGTAGTCGCTCATTTATTTCAATATAAAGAAAGTAGTATTCAATAAAATGACAATTCTGCTTAAT
Organism: Henosepilachna vigintioctopunctata; assembly: GCA_030704895.1. Taxonomy (NCBI): domain Eukaryota; kingdom Metazoa; phylum Arthropoda; class Insecta; order Coleoptera; family Coccinellidae; genus Henosepilachna; species Henosepilachna vigintioctopunctata. Next base: position 3,478,184 of record JARQZJ010000121.1, on the reverse strand, counting down.
TCACTTAACAATTGCTCTGGGTCGACGCACCATTTTTCTCAATGTTATGATGGTACCAATTAGCCATATGAAGTCAACTCACAAACGAGATTCAATGTTGTCATTACTCATCGTGTGATGAGAATTCTTCAGCATTATTTAATATTTCGGAATGCTTTAGACGTATTCCGACGTTTTAAAAGCCTTGATGCCATGTGTGACAAATTTCACAAGAAATTTCGAATTTTAGGTCAATTTTCGTAAGATCTAACTAATTCATTCGATTTATCTAAATTTGAATGACTCAGACATTTTTTCCCGACAGTCTGAATACTGAGATAGATCCAGAATCGGACTAAGTATTTATGGTAATATAAACAAGCCAACACTACAAATGAGCAGGGTTGTATTCAGGAGGGGCATTCGCGTACTCGAAAATAGCAATATTTTGTTAATGTAATTATTTAATTGATTTCTTCTTGATTAATTCGAATATCATCGACGAATAGTAAGCTGCAGTAACCTTTCCAAGGTGTTGTTTCAAACATTATCTCATTTTGGAAAATACTTCATCTTTGTAAAAACGATCGATAAAGGAAAATATTTCAATTTTCAAATAAAAAAATTAGAAGAAATTGATAACGAATTAATGAACCAATTGATTTTTTCAGATTGATAAAAATTATTTTCACTGAAGTGACATTAGAAATGTCATTTCTTAAATATTCAATAAATGTTCAGAAGAATAATTTGAAGTACACACCTTTGATATTAGAAAACATTTCGTGATGAACTCTTCCACTTTAGCATGGCTCATTTCGACTCTATGTCTGAAGAAGCACTGGTAGGGTTGAAACGTTTTATGAAATTCGTTCGTACTTTATAAGCCAATTTTTATAGCATGGAATTATCTCATCAAATTACAAGTTTTACTATAAATATACGAAAAAATATAAAATGAACTATTCTCGTTGAATACGTAATATTTCTCACACAAATGAAATGTATCTACTCAAATAAATCATATTCATGTTTGGGGTATTTTTGTAGAGGAAATAAATTGAATTTTGTTTTTATTAAAAATTTATTTGTTTTGAAAATTTGTTTCAATTTTTCTCCAGATTGAAAAAAAGTGGTCGGATCCAGTATATTTACATTTTTCAATAAATTATTAACTTAAAGTAATTATTTTAGGCACAGCGTAGTCTAGAAGTCATTCCAAATGTCTTAACCGTCATTTTGTTCAACATGATTTTTACTTTTCGAAATTTTGAATACGCTGAGATATTTGGCTCGAAAACAGATGGTAATACCTGAAAAAAGGAATAATAATCGTTGAAAAAATACAGAAGAAAACAATAATATTCTATAAATAGGAATACGAAAATGCATAATTTCACAGATATTCAATGTAATCACAATATTAACATAATTCACAAAAAAATTCATAACTAAATTATTTTGAATAATTCATTTTATTAAGTATTGATAGCAAAATATATTTATATGACGAAATTGAAATGTCATTTGTCACTGTAAACATCTCAGACCGTTGGACAACAAAAAACAATCATGACTTTGAGAGGAAATAGTTATTTTGGAAACTTATTCATACATGTTTCCCAATAAAATGAGCTCCTATTTTTAATTAATCATCTTGATCCCACACAATAGAAATTTAGATAAAATAGATTTCAATGATTATCTGCAAATAATCAATCGATAAGATTGGATATTATTTGAAGACGTCTCTATTTTCATCGATGATAAGATTTTAATAGAAAAACATTGAAATTAGTTTGAATTAAACAAACACGTGAAAGATATAAATTGTTACAGTAGGTACATTCGAATTGGAAAACTTATGTGTCATTCTCGATTGTATTCTATATCAAAAAGGATTCAAAGGTTAGCTACATGTCTAGAAAATTTGACTACGATACATACAGCTACCTACAGGGTTGCCAACTCTGTTGAATATAGCCAGAATCTCAGATGTTTCACAAAATTAACTAGATCTAAATTATATGTCTATATAAACCCCATAGACTTCTGGTTTGTATAAGAGTTATACAAACAACTATATATATAAATTTATAAGTGTTATAAATATAAAATCTGTGAGGTCTTAATGCAGTACTTTATCTGATGGTTATGATGAAGATGATGGAAAGTACATTTAGTTATACTCACTGTAAATGGCATAAATTGGATATACTAAGAAATTATACAAGCATCGTTATCGCTTTTTGTTGAAGAAGTATCACCACTATCATCTTCAGGATGTTCTCGTAGAACAGTAACATTACATTCTTCTTCATCGCCACCACCTAGTTCGATTAAAGTATCTTCTAGTGCTTCCTCAGCATCGCCCAACACTTCTACTTCGCTATGAGAAACATCGACTCGATCTTTATCCAGAGTAATTGATATTTCCGAGTTATCCAATAGTTCAACATGAACTACGAGAGATTCTGGAACTACTACCTCATCTTCGGTGGATTTTTGATTGTCCAATGTGTTTTGTGCATCTTTGTTTTCAAATATTTTCTTCAGCGATGATACAGTTTCCATGCCATCTCTATTTCGACTCATTTCGTTAAGGCTTTTACTACTCAAGCAAACGTCTTCTGAATCAGATGTTTCTTCAACTTCTTCTTTTTCAAATTCTTCCGTCTGATCTTGTAGCGTTTCATTTTTGTAAGATCCCCTGTCAAAAGTTTTATGGGAACTGGAATCGTCGGTGACAAGGGAACCTTCATATTCGTCTGCAAGTTCTGTTTCTGTCGATTCAGTTACAACCGTGGTTAAACTGACTTTTTCTTCTGTTTTGTAGTTTTCAAACACGGTATTCTTTGCCACAGAATCATAAGTATTAAGACCGTTATCAACACGTGGTTTTCGTGAATAATTTTCTGTGACTTGCTGTTTACGTAAAGTTGTGTTACTACTGAATATCGCTTTCAATTTTTCAACTGAACCAAGTATAGTTCCATTTTCTACAATAATATCGGGCGATTTTCTGTCATTATCGTTTGAAGAATTACGAGAACTGGATTCAAGTCGTTCTATTGAACCAACTGCACTTCCTACAACCGGAACAATAGATTCTGTATCTTCATTTTTACGATCTTGAAAATCTGGTGAGATCAAGGACGAATAAGTTTTATAAGTGAAATCAAAATTTTCATTTGATAATGTTGAAGGTAATTTACGGTTAAGTTCTTCAAATCGGGTTACTATACAGGTAACAATTTCCTTCTTCTTTGCGACAATAGTTTCACTGCCACCTGTGTCTAGGTTAACAAGTGCTATCAAAATTTGTAATAGTTCCTGAAGATGCTTTATGTGAGTTTCTTTAGAGTATATTCCGTATGTTTTTATTCCAGATGTACTAGATGCCAATTTGTCTTCCACTTTGTAAATCGTATCGTGGTTCCCATAAAAGTTTGATCTGTATTTCTTTTCAGAATGCGACAACGAAGAAAATGATTTCGATAAAGGTTTATTCAGCCTAATCGCATTTTCCTTTCTAGAGCGATTTTCGAAAAGTTCGATCATAGAACGAACTTTATTACATTCTGAACGAGTTTCCATTTCTCAAGCCAATACCTAAAATTTCGAATGTTAAATAAACTTATATTCTATTAAATTCTTTTATTACTCTTGAAAATGAGCTCACTCTCGAAACATGTTGACTAATTCATGTTGTTAAATATAATCGTGAAACATTAAGCCAAGAGTTTAATTTAATAATGTTTCACCAAGAGTTAAGTGAGAATTCAATCTCAGTAATTAACTATTTTAATGAAATAGTACATTATTTCAAGCACGTATACAAAATGTAGTTTAAAATTTTGAAAATGAAAATCAAGCTGTTGTCTAAACTATTTGAATTTAGTTTACTGCTTATTTTAAACCTGAATGTTTGGTTTTATTATTTTACTAATATTTTAATAATGTAGGTGTTGTTCTCATTTGGAGTTAAAAGAATCGAAAATTCTTTTTCTCAATTCTTAAGGTACTATTTTTTTTTAATCATCCAAAGCCTAAATTTATACTACAATGAGAAAGGCGACAGATGTATGAAAATACCAAGTATTTAGATATCGCCTTGTATTTTGAAAATTCAGCTATCACTATACAGATTACAATATGTTCCCAAGCTTTCGGAAAGTAACTTTCGAAAGTAAAAAATTTAGAAGAACTGATTGGTATTCGCAACTTTAAATAATCAAACCTGTTCTTTCCTGTTACGAAAATTTGCTCTAATAAATCAGAGATAAACTTTTTCATTTCTGCTATTTCAAAAAGGAGTTTACGATCATAAATATCAGTTTAGGCGTACTAGATAACAGAACAGTTTTAATAACAGTTTTTAACAAAAAATTGAAAAAACATTCAACTTACCCTAGTATAGAGAAAACCATGAAACATATGCATCAGAAAACGAAATAACATCATTACCTTTATAGAGGTAGGTATATATAAAACTTATCAGAAGATATCAATCAAATCATAGTCCATACATAAGTGTCCCCCATGTAATACTTGATAAGATGTGTCGAGCGAATTTAATTCAATTTTTATAGAATATATTACATATCAAATTAAATGAATCCAAATGTATAGTAACCAAAGCAGATTATCAAGATATATTTATTTATCCTGAAAACTGTATAATTACTGAATAATATAACTTGTAGTAGGGATGGCGATCTGAGATCTATTAATCGAAATATCGATTTTTCGAGTCAAAAAAATCGATTTTTTTAGATCGACACATCACCCTTTGAAATCGACATTCAATTTTCCTTGTTTTGGTATAAACCGTACAATTATATTCAAAGTGCCCGCATTAGAAGAATTCTGCCGGTTAATAACTTAAAAACTCTCGAGATGGATGTTTGCTTGGTCTCCTTCGCCTCACTTCTCTTCAATAAAAAAAGTCAAGGCTTAACTGAAAATTTCAAACGTTATTTATGCAGGCAGTTGTGCACCTAAAGTATGATCCTATAGTTTACTGGCAAGATACCTTTTTTCGATAGCCGGAAAGTTTCCAGCAGTGGAAAAAAAGCGGAAACATCTTTCGATGTTTCCGGCGGACATCGTAAGTGATGAACAGAACTGCTTAGATCCCAGTAGACTTGACAGACTGTTCTTTATAATAAGTTTAGATATTGAGAAATGGAACTATAATCTAAATTATCTATTTGCTTTGTAATACATTTTGTAAACGTCTTGTTTTGTACCTGACCTAATATTTTGATATGGTAATAAATAATATAATTGTTATTATCGGATTCCGTGATTTTACTGATTGAAAGATCATTACCTAATTGTCTTGTTTTTAATAATATTGATTTATTCTTACATTGTAAAGCAAATTTGGATAAAGATCGATTTTTTGGAAATCGATCTACTTTTTGCTCTACTTATTTTTGATATCTTTCCATGATTCCTAAGATCATTTTATTATTTCTATAATAAACACAATCATATAAAAACATAGAATAGGCCAATGTTTATGTAAGCATTGAAGGGGTAAGAGCTTCACCTACTTTTACTGTCAAGGGGGGGAAACAATTGTAAAAAATTTGTTTATGTAATACTTCAACGGCCAATTATGTACTAAAGTCCGAACTCCAAATGCTTCTTTGTACAACATTGAATATACATAATAAGCATTTAAAAATAAAGTCAAAGCTCGCATTTTCTTTCATTTGGACTACTAAACTGTTGCTTCCATAAATAAATAATTAAGGAGCATCGGTAACAGGTAAAAATCCAGAGTTTTATAGGCTCTTAAGAAAAAGCCATTCTGAGTAAATATTTCGAGAACTTGGAGAATTTTTGAATGACCATACAAAAAAAAATCATTTTTCCTCTTTCGCTGTCTTGACAGTTAGTAAGTTGCCGCAAGATAAAAATTAAAATATTTATTCTCAACCACAATCTTGAAATATTTTCCTGTCTAATAAAATTATCATTTGGTACATCTACTGTACATATTATTAAAATTGGAATGCTATTGATGAAAATAACTGTAGTCATCCAAAAGTTTATGAAAAAATATCAACTATTATTTAATAAAATTATAATAATTTTGTTCGTAGTGATGAAAACTTTATTGCAATTTCGAAGCAATTGATATAAATTTCCATGCAATTTCATTCGGTCACAAATATTTAAATTCTACATATAAAAATCGTAGTGTTGTTTTTTTAATGCGCAGGCCCCAATAAAAAAATAATGAGTTTTCGTTATATATTCGAGGTTTATCGGACCTCTATGGTTGGATCTATGTTTATAAAATAAGCTGTCGAAGATATACCTGCCATCTGGATAGTATAAACTTTACTAAAGGTATGTTCAGCATTCAAAGTCAGAAGAATTAAGTATTTGGTACTACGATTCATAAGTTTATCAATTACTTGAAAATAAATACTGGTAGCATATTCCACAACTTTCGTTATTACTTCCAACATAAAATATAACCTCTGAAAAGAAAATTGGTTGCAAAAACACACATTTCCAATTAAACTTTTATTTATACAAACAGATATTCAATACATTTGTTTTAACACTACTAACATTTACAGCAACTTGAACAAGGGACCAAATGCCCAAACAATTTACATTCTTCGGATATTTAACAAAAAAAACAAAACGAAAAACAAAAAACGATGAAAAGTTTGGACAAATGTTCCAACAGGATGAAATCAGGTCAATCCTGTGATTGAGTTGGCCACGACGCCAAACCAATCGCCTGTTTTAAGCCACATGGTTGTTAAATGGCAGGGGACTGAACGCCCAACAGCATTTTCAATTAGATTACATTATTTAGACGCATGCTGTGACAGATAGATCACCTGTCTTCTCTGCTCGTACCATTATAAAACCTGACAAAAAATCTGTACGAGTTTTACTTCTCGTATGTCGTCCAAAATTGTATCATAATAATGGCGTACAACTGTATGAGTGGCATGTTGTTTACCCTTCGATAATTAGAAGCTATGTACGTAGTTGTTGATAATAATTTACCTCACTTCTATAATAAAGTGTTCAACAGATTTGTTCAAGACTAGTTTATACATAGACTGTTGGATTATATCGCTTATAACAACACGATATCCAAATATTTCGCTTTCATTTCAAAAGTTACGTTCACTTTAATGAAAACAAAACACAAGAAGTGTCAGATGTCAGAAATTAACCTAACAACAATTTCATCAAATTCAAAGATAATTTGGCATGATGGTTACTCAAATCGTCTAAATAACAATAAAAATAGTCCGCTGGCTAACTACTGAATGATTAGACATAAGCTGCTAATAAGAACTTATACAAAAAAACCGTGTAATCATAAACACTTTTTACGTATTCACATACTTCATATCGTTCAATACATAATACAATTCTAGAGGTATTCTTGATTTTTTCTCAAATCTAACACACAACCTATATAAAAAATATTCCTAATGCATAATTCAAATTTGCCTCTTTGATAATCAAGTTTTTTTTATATTTACTAAAGATCAGTCTAATATTCTACAACTCATTAACTCATCAACAAATGGAATGAAGTTAACTCCATATACTGTTTCAAAAATTGATTACTATCAAGTTCAATTATTAGAGTTTCAATATGCAACAGCTGAGACACTTTTGTTAACTTCATGAATTAGAGATTCATGGATTTTGAATTATTTAAAAATGTTTTAGTATAGGTTCTTATCAGGTGCTTTATCACGATTTAAACATTGGGCGATTATTTCAAACTAGTAGGAATAGACATAAAATTTTGTTTAATACTTAAAATTCGTAACTAGATCTAGCACTACTATGCCAGTTAATACTTGTTGCATCCACTAACAGAAGCAACCGAGTAAGAGAAGAATAAGAAGGATCAAAACTGACTAGAAGTTCCTTATTGCTTGATAAGGAATGATTGCTGTTTTTTAAATTGAAATCCCACCATCTTTCTGACCTACTACTCCCATTCCCTTGAAAATTAAACTAACGTGGAAAAACAAACAGGTCCGAAGAAGACGAATCGAAAGTAAAGGAAAAAATAATACAACATGTACCACCGAAGTCCAAACGTCACGCATGTTCTCTTTTTTTACTTTGTACTAAGCAATTTAGGTTGAATTCTCATAAGAACATTGTCAATAATGCCGCAGAAAATACATTTCGATTTCTTTTCTGCTTTTTGTTGAAAAAGAAATAGATTAAATGCGAAGAAAATTTTTGAAATATCAACACGTCGAAGTGACTTTTGAAATGAACGATACTTGGATATTTCCCATGTCGTCTTTCAAGCGGAATAAAACTCTACAACAAGAAAAATGTTATTTAAGTTGATGCTCGATATAAATTTTGCTATCTCGTCTCGCTACCCCGAAAGACGCTGAAAAAGTCTATAATGATTCAAGGGAAGACAGGGGGCGACTCCAGTCCAACAGTATTTAACTGTGACGTAGATCACCTGCCCTACAATAATCCCAAGTGATCAGACAATTACGTTCCCTTTCATATATTTACTCGCGCCATTTAGGCATATTTCAATATATGAGTCCGGGGAACCTTCTGTATGTGTGTACACCAGACACCAGTGTAAGAGAAGATGAAAAGCTTTCGTACCTTTAAATTACGGTAGAGAAGTTGGGTTATGGAACAAAAAAAAAACAAAATTCTGTAAACATCTTCAACTCCGTTACGTATTGCAGTTAGTTATTATATTTCGAATATACAGTTATAATAATGTCTTCAGATGACCTACCTTTCGGCCGGTAATACAACAAGAGAGAATCCAAAATATAATTCGGAGAAACTATACGAGATTTATTTACACTAATTCCAAGAAGTGTTGGCTTACCTTCGAGGAAAACTCTGAACAATGCACATACCACAGTAATTGCAAAGATCGTACAAACCTTGTTGAATGCGACACGAAATTCGGACTAGAAAACATTGGCGATGACCTTACGTGTAACAAACACCGAGCCTCCGGCATTTTTTGGTAGTAAAATACCCGCGAAAATTTGGACTCATTCAACTGGACCTCGTCAGTTACGTCCATATGCGAATGACGTAGCTTGACATTTCATATTTGCGAACAAAGCGCCATCTTTTACAATTCACAGTAACTAAACCATCTCGGGTGTTAGATTTACAGAAACCTTTCAGATGATTGGGAAGGTGAAGCTTCTCTACCAAAGTACCTGTTCTTAGGTGAATATTTTCTCGGATTATTCATTGAAGACCTTCAAATATTCCTTTATAGAAAAATAACGATCAAATAATAACATTTGTAATAAAAAAAAAAGCTGGCAAGTTCTAACTGTTCTTATAAAAATGGACATATATGTCTCGATTTCGAACCAGTTGCCACGTTTATATTAATATTATTATCAAGAAATGCGGTCTGGGTTTGTACACATAACGCCATCTCCCCTCGAACGAATTCGTGTCGAATAATGGACTTAGTATATACTTTACATAATTTTCTTGTTTTGCAATTTAAATAGAAAGTTACAACACACACTATTCATCTAAATAATTGAACTAGTTGAACTCTGGAGGGAAGCATAGAGGAATAAGATTGTAGTCTAAAAATTTTCATACTTATCTTCTCGTATCTTATAAATTAAACAGTAGCACTCGAGTAAAATGTAAAATTTGCGTCGACTTATCTTTTTTTTTTATTTTCAACTGGTTCGAATGATTTTTCTATACCACAAAATAAAGATTCTAAAGTCGAAATCGTCGCAATATTTACATCGAACTCTATCAACTGAACATTCATTTATCTCTTTACAGTTTTAAATGGATATATTCTTTAGGGAAAAAAATAATAATAAATAAAATAAAAAAAAACACACTAACCTTTCGATAACGCAGGTTTAAGGTACTCTTTTGAAAATTGAAAGAAAAATTCGGTACATACCATGTGGGCTGGTATATATTGTGTAATACGACACCTGTCAAAAATAAAACAAGGTCAATGTTTGTAATGCGAAAGATACTCGTCATGCAACCCGAATAAATTTCAGAAACTGGGGAGGTGTCTACGAATTTCGAAAATTTTAGACTTTAACAGATAAAACGTTTTAAGGAGTGAAGGTGGGGGGTGGGTGGTCGTAATTTTGAAATAATTTCAAAAATCGAAATTCTTAGCGTTAAACTTGCGGTTGATAGACCAGATAGATTGGAGATCATCTGAACCTCGGCTGCATCAATACGGGACCTGTCGGGAACATGGGGGCGCCGTACATCATTCCTGGAGGCATCCCGATCATACCTAAGACAGAAAAAACGTTAAAAAAATCCGACCGACACTTCGCGAAAAATCGTTTCTAACGTTTTGAATATTGTCACTTTTTCCATTCGCAATGTTGTAACTTGCCGATCTAAATTCGTCGAAAAAAATTGAAAAGAAACGAAAAAAGATAAACTAACGGAAAATACTTACCTGAAAATACGAAAATTAAAGGAAAAAAAAACATAAAATTTCGTATATTCGAAGCCTAGCATAGACACACAGCTAATTTAAATTCTACGGAAAAAATCACACAATACTCAAGTGTTCTGTATTTGATCTAAATTAAAACTAGTATTTGCCTTGATCGCAACTGTCGATTTTTCCACCCTCCCAAGGTTAATTAATTCAAATTAAAATCAATGAAATTTTATATATCTTTTGGGCAAATTCTATAGAAACCTTCATCAGGGAAGCGTGGAAAAACTGACAGTAACGATCTGTGAGTCTAAGAGAGAAACTGTAATAAAAAAAAACAAATTATATGTCGAATAAAATGACAATATTCAAGTGGTAGGATATTTTGGTATGCGTCAAAATTTTAAATGGAGTAAGGGTGATTTTGGTGATGGACCAGAGAAATCAAAAAATAAACGGAGAATGTTCAGTCCAAAAAATGATGCAATTAAATGACATTAAAAAACCACTGGCAATGGCAAAACTAAGCGAGTGACAAATATATTTTAATGCAAACATGCCAACACATATGCGTGAATAGTACCTGGGCTATTTTGCCGTTTTATGGCCCGCCAGTAAGTCCCTCTTCATTTTATTGTATGTGTGTGAAGTAGTCATTTTATCATCACCATCAAGATCAAAAACAGATGATTTATATTTACAGCTCTAAATTTTCCACTTTTTTTTTTAGTTGTTGCCCCCAAGACTATGACGGGTTTTACAGAGGGCGTTCGAACTTTTAATTTTGAAAGAGAGCAATTCTCGTAGTAAATTTATTGGAACCAGTTTTTTTTTTTATTTAAAATTCACATCGACCTTTCACTCATGGTGAATTCTCAACTCATCAAGATACAACAGACTGAAATTACTCTAGAATTATATAAACAATTTACTATAATTTACCTCCAAATAGAACAAGATAAATAACAGTACTCAATAAAGGCAACATATTATTATTGAAGGGTGATTTTTTAAGAGTTAAGTTTTTCAGGTTGGCGGCACTGGTTGGTAATGGCATACAAACGTCATCTGTCAACGTGAAAAGGTTTCAGTATACTCTGACATTTCATCATGGATAAACTTACAAACGAGCAACGATTGCAAATTGTTGAAATTTACTATCAAAATCCGTGCTCTATGAAAAATATGTATCGTTTGTTACGACCATATTATGGTCGTCATAATCGACCTGGTGAATCAACAATTTGTGCTGTTTTCACCAAATTTCGCACCAGGTTTACTTTGTTGGACATTAAACCATTGTCTCGCATGCGTACAGTGCGCACTGAAGAGAATATTGCAGCCGTAGCGTACAGTGTTAATAAGGATCGTGAAATGTCAATTCGTCGCCGTTCTCAGCAATTAACATTTGTCAAATTGATGGACCATAATGATGGATTATAATGGATCATTTGATACGGATCCGCGGACATTTGCATGAAGTTATCTTTAAAATGTAAATGGCAATGGCCAAGTTATCAATTTCGATAAAAATTGTGAATATATGATACAAATTGAGTGTTTTATACGATTTTAAAAAAAACTACGCTTAAAAAATCACCTATATTATAAACCTCATGAATGTTCGTCATATAAATACCAGAAACATGAAAAATTTGACTAATTTCAAGTGCCCAACATTTTGTCTAAAAACAAGAATTTGCCACATTCATTTTTCTGTCAATATATCATACATTTATACAATGGTTCATTTTTCTCTATTACTTCTATTTAACTTGATATTAAGAAGACACAGGAATCGTAAGCCTTCGAAAAAATAAAGGATATTTTTAGTGACATAACCTTTAACCTAGATTAATTTCTACTTACTTAATTTGCTTGGCTTTTAATATCCTACAGCTAAAATATCTCAAGTAAAATAAATGCAGACCTCAATAAACGAATTAAAACCTAAGTTTACTTCCAATGGAGGAACATTATTTCAAAGCTTTACATTACCGGAATGACGTAGAATGGTTATAATTTTAAATAAGCTTCAATCTGCTATCTAATCTCCAATCAACTATAAGCGATCTCGTCCGACTCTAAACCCAACGATTCTTCATAACCTCCAAATGTGACAGTTGAAGTTTGCAACGTATCCGTCCAACGCAGTTAAAGTTCGAGCGCCCTCTAGTGAAATCCCTTTACAACGCTTTTCGAACCATTCCAGAGACTTCGCGGACAATCTTCAATAATACTAAAAATATTCCGGCGATCCATCGAATGTTTCGAATTCGCATTGTGAACAGAGGTTAGCTTAATCGAGAATAACAAACACTTTGCTCAATCAATATATTTGAAGAACACACAAAACTAGCAACTATTTTTCATATAAGTCTTCAGGCGATTATTTCTGAGATAATACTGATCGAATAAAATGCATATAAAATAATTCGGATTAAAAAAAAAGAGTTCAACAAATTCGAAGGCGATAGAAAGACCCTCTAGTAATTCGATGTGTTAGTTACATACTATTGATAATATTCAGTTTTTTTTTTATCAGTCTGATAAGGAATTGGAGAATGACCAACTCATTTCCAGCATTATTATTTGAAGATCAATGACACAACGTCTTATTCGACTTTTCTTAATGTCAATTGACAAATGAAACTCGAACTAGGTATTCCTGAGTAAACCACAGTTTCGTATATGTCTGGCATTCCATAATGCATATTATTATGTAACATAGAAAGTTTTTGAAAGTAAAAATAAAAACGTTATTCTATTCGGAATGTTTCAGTATGTTAAAATAGAATGACTAATAACACATAACACACAATAAATAATAATTCACAAAGTGTCGAATTCGGAGGTGTCACTACAGACATTCCAGGATGTAACCTAGTCCACAGATTGCCTGGACGAAGATAACATTTTCAAGATGTGAAATATGATATTAAAACGAAAGTCTTTATAGACATTCTTTTAGAATTTATTTAATGGCATTCCAGAATGACAAATTTAATAAAATAGGAAAGACAACTAAAAAGAATAGAAAAAATTATTTTGAAGTATAAAACGAAAACGGGAGCCTGATTGAAACTTCAGGAATGTAAATTATCATGTAAATAATCACAAATTTACAAAAAAGTACTTAAACATTTTAAGTACTTTTTATTTAAACATAAAAAAACATTTTAGATGTTAAAGATGATACTAATAGAAAATTTACTATAGACATTCCAGAATGTCAACTACTTCACCGATGTTATTTAATGCCATCCCAGAATGGCAAATGGAAAAATTGTTATTGGAAAAATAAAACGAAAACAGAAGTCCGATTGAAACTTCCAAAATTACCCTCTAATTGATCACAAGTTTACAAAAAATACTACCTTGACAAAAATACCAAAATGTCAAATATGATATTAAAATGAAAATTTTCCTATATTCCAATATGGAAACTAGTCCCATTGTTTTTAATGGCATTTCAGAATGCCAAATTTGATAAAATAGGATAGTTATTTCTAAGTATAAACAGAAGACTGATTGAAACTTTTAGAATGTAAATTACACTCATTTGTTCAAAAATTTACATAAATAGTACCTTGACAAAAATAAGAAGATGCCAAATATGATATTAAAATGAAAATTTCTAGACATTCCAGAATGTAAACTATGGAAAAGCTTTTGCTTCATGGCATTCCAGGATGCCGACATCTCTAGAAGAATTATAAACATTTCATAACACAAAAAGATCGTTATGAATTGTATTTACTGGCACGTCAAAATGCCAACTGGCTCAGGTGAACCTTGCTCATACATTTCAGAATGCTTACTACCGTTAATGTGTCATTGTTACTCAAAGTAACCCTTTCATCGGTAATTCCAAAGATCGCCCATGAGTTGGTCATTCCTCTACCAGAAACTTGACAATAAGTTACTATCATTCGTTCGTCTAATTCAGAAAAAACGACCGATGACACACTTCGCCGAATCACTTTCTTCGTCGTCACGACTGACACGAACGTCGATCCCCAAGTTACGTACCTGGTGGCATGGTGAGCGGCGGCGGTCGCACCAGATGGCCCCCGATCAGCGTCGGAGGTCCGGGAATCATGTGCGGCCTCATCGGCGACATTATCGGTCCGCCGTGTATCATGCCGATCGGCGGTGCGGACACCCTCACCGGCTGCCCGAACCTCTGCATCATCGCAGCGTGATGGTTCATCGCGTCGATCTGTTTCGCCTGATGAGCGGCCGCTTGCTGTGCAGCCGAAACGGCGATTGCCAACTGTAAAAGACGAGAATATTAGATATTTAATAGTGTTGATGTTTACTTGATGTAAATCCATTATAATTGAATATAACTTAAATTCAAACACTTGAACTTATGATTTACACTTTATTCACTACATAGCATGACGCGTTTCGTCGTTAGACTTCTTCAGATGCTTACAGAATAATAATGATTCTTACAGAATAATTATTATAATAATAATGATGATGCTTACAAAATAATACATTATTCTGTAAGCATCTGAAGAAGTCGTCTGTAACGACGAAACGCGTCATGCTATGTAGTGAATAAAGTGTAAATCATAAGTTCAAGTGTTTGAATTTAAGTTATATTCAACGAGAAGATTAGATGTGCACACCACGAGAAACATGAGATAATAAATAACAATGAAGTTAATGTTTATTCTTAAACTTAAATGTCATACAGAAAAAAAGAGAAACTTATATCAATAATGAAGAGACTACCTTCCAAGAATTATTTACCAAATAAGGTTCAATTTCAACAAGCATATTGAAAATTGCAGATTTGAATTTATTTATATCAGATATATTGATTAAAACCTTCGGTAAGCCTTAAAGAGCCTAAAAGCCTTATGCACATATACGAGTTTTGCATTTTTTTTTTCCGTTAACGTCACAGCATGTCTCGGAAAGTGGAAATGAACAGTACGCCTCGCCATGTTTCGATTTAAAAGATCGTCGAAATAATGGCGGTTCTTCCGAACAAAGAGCAAACATTCTAAAATATACAGACTAGAAAAAGTTAGACTATATGTCTTATGAAACGGCCCCTACATAATTCACTATATTTCAGAAAAGGGACTCAAAACTTGAAAAATAAACTACTTTCAAAAGTAGGCATTCGGTAGTTGGTACTTGATGGGAGTTCTTTGTATGCAAAATTATATAGATTTTCTTTACAACTAAAAAATAGATAAGGGCTACTATAAATAGATAAGCTGAAAGCTACTACCACTATCTTCTAAGAAGGTGTAGAAATAAATATAGTTCTAAATGACAAAATATAAGAGAGATATGTGAAACGACTGCAGAAGATAAGACACAATATAAATTAATATAAAAAGAGAATATGGTCTTTACAAAGAACCCTGTATAGCAGATATGTATAGTTGAAGCACAAAGTGTCAGATAAATTTATCCTAATAATAATAAAAATTTGTCTTGTTATGAAGATGCAGGATGACAGTTTCTAAAATGTTGATCGTGTGCAAAATAGGAAGAAAAAAGCGATTAGGAACGACAATATAAAAATGGAAAAAAGAATACAATATCATAAGAGAATTAAATGTTGAAAATTGGTAAGGAGAAGCGAACGATCGAAGGAAATGGTAAAACTGTAGATCAAGCAATGGGCCAACTAAGCTTGTAGAGCTCTTTACTATCATCATTATAAGTATAATGTGCAACATAAATACTAACAATCTGGGAGACAACTGAGATCAAATCTGATCTGGCTACTGAGTATTAGTACCTTGTACATATGTTTGAATTTAGCCAGACTGCCTGTCTCTATTTCCAGAGGAATGGAATTGTAAACATGAACAACATTGAACAAAAACAAAAAAGTTCTGAGACAACGCGACTTTAACCATTTCATACAGACAAAATAATAAATTTATTGATAAATTTGTTTTTAAAAAGCATGTTGGTACTAAACAAAGAAAAACTACAGCAAATTTAATTCCGTTTCAGTCCCAATCTTTTGAACTAATCATCAACTTAATAAACATACAACTATGAAAAATACTCCGTTTACTTCAACTCGAAAATCACTAAAAAGTCACAAACAACGTTTCAACTTAGCTACTTACGTTCGTGGCCGCAGCGCTAGAGGTAGGTATTTGTTCGTCTTGCTTTTGAAACGTAACCTTCGTATATTTCAACCGCCTTGCTCTGATCTCTTCAAGAGAAATATCTTCAGCAGGATGTATGATCTTACTACTGGCTCCGGTGTTGGCGATCAGTGGCACCTTGTCGCTACCAGGAGTTGAAGATCCGGCCGGCTGATTCGTAGTAGGCGGCGCGCTTATAGTGGCCCCTGTAAACGAAGAACCTGAAGGCGGAGATCCACCGTACGAATTAGATTTAAAACAAAAACGAACAGAGGGCGCCTCCACTGTACCCGCGTACTGACCTTGTGATATCGGTTTGAAGTCCGCGCCAACGACCGCGCCACCTGGCGACGAAGTCGGTACAGCGCTTGGGAATAGCGGTTTGGCAGGTCCCGGCTGGCCTTGCATCATCATATGGGGCGGCATCATGGGCATTCTGAACAAAGAGAATATTAGGTATTATTACAATTGGATTGAAAATTTTGATAATTTACGATGTCCCGTACATAAAGGGTGTTGATACAGGGATTTTAAGCCACTCAACCTAACATTACTCGACAATAAACGTCAACTGATATAACAGACAAGCAATTTATTTAAAACAAGTGTTCTATAAAAACATGATTGTCAAATTTGAATGAATGAAGAATTTAAGCTAAGAAGCAAGAAAACCGTAAAAAGTACATTATATGATTGATTCTCTAAGCTATATTACATTTTACTGCTTCTGTCTATTCACAATGTGATTTAGTTGACAATAAGCCTTTTCTTTATTGTAGAATATTCTTTGGAAATTAGAACATGCTATAGTTGTCTTACACCTTGTTTAGATCACTTTGATATTATTTTTCGAATTGAAATCTGTTGTATTGAGTTGCTTAAAATCACCTTGATAAGACTCAATAAATAACAGACAAAGAAAATAATGAAGAATGATTATCACTTGTGGTAATCTTTACAAAAAAGTTCTACAATGCTATTCAACAACTCTAAAAATTCAAGTTTCGATTACCGTAAAAAGGGCTGGAAGAAGATATTGTACCCTAAATTGTACAATGAAGAGATAAATTCTAAATACATATACTTACAATAGCTGTGTCTGTATGTGTGATAGTACACCAACACACGTTAAAACAAAACGACCCTTTTGCCCTAAATTAGTTTAAATTTTGATGACAATAATTTCATTATATGTTCGAAAATCTTTTTGACCATCACTCTAGAGTCTAAAAGTATACACAAGTAATCAATTACTCAGTGTATAAAAGCACAATTCAACAACCAAATATTCTTTTAAAACACTAAGAGCATATTTTTCGATATTCCTATGCATGAATTGTTACAAGAGAAAATTAGATGAACAACAAATTTTAGCGTTGTGATGTTTATGAAGTTGAAATTTTTTTTTTTTTCAAAATTGTTAAGTGAAAAAATCATTGTACATACCATATAGACACTGCTCCACAAAATCACACTTTATTTGTACGTGCACATACCTAGGTACATTTTGACCCTGGAATATTCTTTTCATATTGCATATAATTTGTAATTATGTTTTAAAACTTTGATTTCAAAAAAATAACATGCATTTTCAAATAAAAATTCAAACTAGAACCTTGATAAACACAACAAAATGTATACAACTAAACATTTAATAACCTTAATTTCCAGCTTAACTGAGTCACACACTGTGACAAACTTTATAAATTCCTTGAGACTCAATATATTTTTCATAATTTACATAATACACATTATTTACATAATTTACATAAAACTTTGCAGGTTTATTGAATAGGATAGCTTTTTATGTCCGCCTTCATAAAAGGTTAGGAATGCTTTTGCAGTATATCACTTTTAATACATTAAATGAATTGAAAATTCAAAAATATATGTTTTCACATGAATTATTCTATATTATGATATAGTTCTCTGGAGGCTCACATAGTGGGATTTACTTACTCTTCAGATATAATTTATGGAAAATGAAGACTTACCCAGGATGCATAAAAGGAGGACCCATATGCATCATATGCCCCATTGGCATACCAGGTGGCATTCCAGGGGGAGGTAGCATACCTGGAGGCATCATTCCTGGATGCTGTGCACCACCTGGTGCATTACCTAAAAGACCTTCGGGTTTAGGTTTCTTAGGTGTAGGTTCATCATCAGAACCCGAATCATTACCACCTTGCCTTTGTTTTTCATGTTCTTTCAAATCAGTTGATGGTATACCTAGAAAATAATAAAAAAATTTTGAACTCATAATAATCATCAAAACAAAAAATGGTATACCCAAAAATAGATTGTTATTACTCAACTTACCTTCCATACCGTATATTTCTATTTCAATATTTGAACGGTGAGGCAGTGAATTTGGAACCTTATCAATAGTTTCCTTATGAACTTGCATACAATGAATGGACAAACCTGGTCCCGTGTACAACTTTTTATGGCAAATATGGCATTTGAAATGCTTCGCTTTTTGATGTTGTATTAAAATTTTTTCGTCTTCAAATTCACGATTGCAATACCTGTATCTGTATAAGGAACATACTTCAAACAAATATTAAAAATAGCCACGAGGATAGATAAAAATAGATTCGTTAAAACTCATCACTAGTTGGGGGAACTATCGAAATATTAAAGGAATTTATAGATTAGTTTTAAAAAGGATACCAGCACCAAGGTTTCGATAACTTCTTCTTCTTGCGACCCATTGTTTTTAACTATAATTCAATTAATTGAAAATACACTAAATCTCACGTATATTGCACTTGATATTTACAGGATATAACTGACTTTCGATACAATATTGAAATTCACAATAAAAAATGGCGGATAATCACAATCGCCATATCAGAAAGAAGGATAATATTAGTGTACACTAGTGTAAAGTTCATTGAACAATGCTTTCACGCTTGCGTGTTGCGAATGGCCTAGTTTATTTCTACTATTAACCACGGTATCAGATTGTCTATGCCTTTTACAGAAAGCATGTTTATAAAAATTCAGTGCATCGTATTCTCTTCTAGATGGCGCCACGAAAGCATAGAATATAAATATACGTATTTATGAGATTAAATTACAAAATTTAAAATGAAATGATATCCATATGGAATTGATAATCTTTGTCAATTAGATTTAGAAAATTTCCAACTTCATGAAACTGAATTACGGAGTAACAGGTATTGACAAAGGTTACTTAAAAAAAATTATTCATCAGAAAAGCTGACTGACACTTCCATATATATTTACAAGTTATGTCACTCTACTGAAATTTATTTTTTAGCTGAAACTTCCTGAACTTGCTGAAGAGCAGTTTTGTTTTTTCGTTATGTTTTCCAATATGGTCACGTTGAAAGTTTTTCTACTCTAAAATAACATATACGAATCGAAAGGAGACTTAATTTCTAATAAGTTGTACTTATATAAAAAATATATTTTGTTGTGCCTTTGTGAGTATGAAAGGTACTTTTTGAATAATTGAAAACTTTCAATTAACAGCTTAAATCATGTTGAAAACATTGTTTTTAGAATTCAGTTCTATGTATTATATGTATATGAATGTTATCATTTATACTAAGACATATATTTACAACTCTTTAGAGCTGCAATTATTCAGTTGAAACGACCGAAGTTATTTACGTAAGTACCTACTCAAAGGGTGATAAAAACAAAACTACATTTCTCTAATTTATCAGCAGGTGATGAAAACAAGGTAAATAATTGTATTTGTGCATCAAATTGCAGTATAAGCATGATTACAATCAGTGAATACTATTTAATAATTTTATGAAGAAAGTTATCCCACAGTGATTTGAAAATTAACGTTTATTCCTAATCATTAACAGTAGGTAGGTATTAGCCAGCAAGAACTATTCAAATTTATTACCTACTTCAAATGGCATGTTCATTTTCTATAATTCAAATGAAAACATTCAGGTAGAATTTAAAACTTTTCCAGCATTTTTAAACATACTTTAAATAATATTTATTTATTCAAAAATATCCTTGGGTAGTTTCTACTACCTATAACGAAAAGAGTATTCTGAAACTGTGAAATATGAACGAAATAAAACTAACAGACAGTCATAAATTTTTATTCAAAAAAATTCATTTCTTTCTATAAATTTGAATGGCATCTACGATATTTATCTTGAATACATGAGAAAATTTTGAATTTTCAGTAGTTTCAACAATTAAAGTTAAAATCACCGAAAAATAATGTTCTATGGCATGAGAAAACTTTTTTTATCCAAATACCTTCAAAAGCTCAAGTTGTTCAGACAGATTTCTATATCTTGAGTAAAATTCATCTTTGTACTTGAAAATTACAGGATCAAAAAATCTTTGACTAGAAATGTACTTGTCGCACTCAGGTAATATCACAATTGAACAATTACGTCTATAATGATTTAACTGCACTCGTCTACTAGAGAAAAAATATGTCCTGCTGATGCCAGGCCTCAAAGTATGCAGGGCGTAATGATTAAAAACCGTCAAGCTATTTGTAGACGAGATAAAACTCTTTCCAGATTCTTCTTTATCGCTCAATTTACTTCGAGAGACATGTTTGAAGAAAAAAACTGGTTCACCTTCTGTTTTATTATCCAATTCTCGGAAATAATAAGTATTACGCACGCTGAAAGATGCAAAATGGCCCTTAAGTGTACCAGATAAGGAACGAAATAAATCTTTCCAATTATTGTCTCGTTTAGGAACGATTACCTCATCTATATCCAGTGGAATCACGTAATTTGAATTGAGGTTATGGTAAAAACAATCGTTGTATGCTGTCACTTCATATTTTCTCTTCTGCCAGATTGTTTTTACGTCTATGTCGTTTACTTCGTCAAAATAATTTGAATTATCTGTAACTGGTTTAAAATATTTAACTTCAACGGTTTTATAGCTTGCTTGTAACCACTCAAGTAAGTTTCTCGTTTTATTTTTCACCATGTGATAGTATAACACAATTTTATTAGCACCTAATAACTCGTTCATAATAATCCACTGAATTAATTCTTTGGATATGTCTGTTTTAAAAGATAGAGGCTTCACACATACTGTGAAATTCACTTTATCTTTACGATTTCTTTCTATTTTGAAATAATTTTTCGGATTTTTGCAAGATTTGGTATTCAGGGATATAAATTTTGGTGTAATATTATTCTTTATTCTACAAGTAACTAATACTGGCTCAAAATAAACATTGGAATCACTTTGATTCCACCCCTTTGACCATATAGGGGTTATCACAGCTTTGGTAAAATGGTAAGTGTGGTTCTTGCTCTGGATTTGGCAATATATGTCGTCAGTCGAAACACCTGAAAAACAAATAATAGCTAAATTAGAAAGAATAAATATGGTTGTTTAATTTTAAAAATGAAATTTACTTTATGTAAAATTAAGATATTTGACATTTTTAAACTTAAACTTTTCATTATTTGTTCAACAATTATGTAAACAAAAAAAAGTTTCGATGACCTTGAGCGTCGTACTCAAGGTAATCAATCCGCAAAGATGTTTTCCATTTGTGTTTATTATCATCCTTTGTGAGCATTCCTCTTAGTTGCAATTATTGTATAAATTTAATGAATGTAATTTCACAATGTAATGAATGTTTCTCAATAAATTTTATTCTTATTTGGTATTTGTGATGTTCACACAAAATGTTCAATGTGTACATCTTCACTAGTCAATTTTTTCGATAAGTATAATTTTTATGTAGAGTGATCAACACAAAACAACATTCAAATTTAATGTAGAATTCAAATAGTTAATAAAATACACGATGTTGTATTCAAAATAACAAAGTTTTTGTTCACTTCCGATTTAACCGAAGCAGCATCTATGTCGAAATATTTTCCATTCATTCGTCATTACTTATTCTCTATCTGTGCCAATTTTCATAGACATTTTCAAAGCAGTTAGTAAGTATTTCGAGGCAAATATGATTTATTATATGGGTTCCATCGTCTATTCCACATTCTGTGCCCCCATTCAACAAAATACTTAATTTGTGCTACTGGACTAAGCGTGACGATTATATCGTGACGTGACGAATAACCTAGTTTAAACTCAGATTTTCATACCATACAAGCGTCCTGAATAAATTGGCTCATAAATAACTGCGAATATAATTGAGAACAGTTACCGACAGTAATTCTTCTTCTTCATTTATGATACAGTGTATCAGGTTCTATGTACCAAAAACCATATATTGTAAAATAATTAGAGAAAACTAATATGTACCAGAATAGTTAAACAAATTCAACTGTTATTCGTAATGGTAGTTTATTGAGATTAAGAATAAAGTAATAAAACTTGTTAATTTGCAAATTCTTCTTGAAGTTAATTTTGAAAATATTTTTTGTATTCTGCAACTGAAAATTTGTTTCTTTATGAAATTTCATATCAGTTTTTATCTGCTGAGACCCTCCGTTTTTATAGCCTATAGGTTAAGGTGTAGGACTACCAAGCAAGAGATCTGTGTTCGAATTCTGGATAAGACGAGACATGCACATATTTTGTGTGTTCATGAGTGGTTCGAAAAACTAAATATAGGTACTGGATAATATGCGTAGTATACTAGCCCAAAAACAAATTTAAAAAAGAAACAGAGATTGATCTTAAAAAGCGTTTTTATCAATAGCACATGATCAGGCGTTTGGACGTTAATGGTTTATTAAATTTCACGGTTACTGACCGACATCGTGAGTAATGATGCCTAAATAATCACGAAGGTTGCTCTCTTTGTTGGTCCAGAGCTTTTATTTAACTCAATTTCGAACTTTTTCAACGATGTAATGAAAAAAATAACCTGGTAGGTGTTTCATGTGAAAATGGAGATTGATTTTGTTAGAAATAATTATGTACCGGGGAAGCTTAGCAAATTTTTGCCTAGGCCAGAGGGGCATTGTTAGTCCCCTTAGTCTCTTGAAGATAATATTCACTATTCAACAAAATAAGATTATTTTATCTGTAGTGATTGAAACTTCATTTCAGTTTGAAGTTTTATATAATTATAGTTTAATGCACCTTTATTTCGAAACGAAAGTTCTAATTTGACGCAGAAAAATCATAGAGTTTTGTTATTTTTTGTATGTGGCGAATAGAGAAACTTATTACTAGATCAAAAGTGAACATCTTTCATCAATATACGACAGTGGGGTAAAAAGTTTCCGACCTTTTCCGACCAAGAGATGGCGCCACTAGGTCTACTTTTGGGACGGCGTCCTGCGTTACCATTCCTACTGACTTTTCATGTGAGGTTTCAGCTCATCGCTACGTTAGTTTGCGTTTGAGAGCACATTGCTCGAGATGCCTCCTTTGTTTTCGTGAAAATGGAAAAATTGAAGAAACGTGCTGTCATCAAATACTTCTATTTGAAAGGTTTTACACTAAAACAAAAGAAGAGATGGATTCAACACTAGGAGACTCCTCCCCAGCATCTTCTACTATTAAGCAGTGAGTTTCTGAATTCAAAATGGGTCGTGTGAGCACCTCTGACGAGCCTCGCTCAGAGCGGCTTGTTGAGGTCACAACTTCAGAAATTATTTTGAAAATCAATCAAATAGTATTGGAAGACCGCAGTTTGAAAGTGCATGAGATAGCTGAGACCTGTAGGATGTCAGCTGAACGTGTGCGAAATATTTTGCACAACCATTTGATGGAAACGCTACGTACAAGATGAGTGCCGCGTTTGCTAACGTTCGGCCAAAAAGTGATTAGAAAAAATTCAAATGAATTTTTGCGTCGATTCATAATTGTTGATGAGATTTGGATCACCACTACACTCCTGAAAATAAAGAAGAAAAGTCAAAACAGTGGGTTTGAAAGAGGGAACCAACTCCAAAGAAGGCAAAAACAATTTTATAGGTAAATATTGTTATGGCTACTGTTTTTGTGGATGCAAGAGGAATTATATAAAATAATTATCTTGAAAAGTGTAAGGCTACAACTGGTCAATACTACGCAGACTTATTGTAACGTTTGAAGATCGAGCTGCAAATTAAACGACCTCATTTGGCGAAGAAAAAAATTTTGTTTCATCATTGCATTGCAACAATCGCCGAACGCATCAGCGCATTCGGCGATTGTTGCAGTGCCCAAAATCAACGAATTGAAGCCTTATCCCCCCTACTCTCCAGACTTAGCCCCAGCGAAAATTCCGCTTCCTAACCTCAGAAAATGTCTTGGCCGTAAAAGATTTGAGAGCAACGAATAAGTTATCGAAACTATAAATCAGTATTTTGAGCTTGACGAATCTACGTTTAAAACTGCTATAACTAAATTAGGGCACTTTTATGAGAAATGTATCAGTGTTGATGGATATTATGTTGAAAAATAAAGCAAAAAAAAATTTGAAACATCGTTTTTCTTGGTCAGGCCGAAAACTTTTCACGTCACCCTCATAAGTATAAGAGATGGTTAGTTATCTACCAACCTTCGAAGGTAAATCTGACTTCTCGCAAGTATTTTACTGGTAGTTGCACTTTTGCAACAAAACTATAAATAATGTCAAAACATACGATGTACCTAGATTATTATTTTTTAAGTAGGTATAGTTGTACTAAACTCTTGATAAAAATTATTAGGTACCCGGGAATATGTCCAGAGATTAAGTCCAGTAATAAAATGGGATCAACCAGTTTCACTGGTATTCATATGAAAATATTCAATTCCAAAAACCAACCGTCTTTACTTTCATATGTTGACAGCAGGTAAATACGAATCTGTCTACATAAAATATTTACATAAGTATATGCTTTATATTTCTCAGAAACTTAGAAGAATGTGTATATAAACATTTGTATTGTAAATGATCAAGTAAAGTAATAAAGTTTGTCGTTAAATTTCTTATAAAAGCAAGGCTTCACCATTAACCTTAAAATATACATAACCTTTGTTTCTATCTTTTCAACATTCCTAACTACCGCCGTTTTCTCTATTTTATATGTTGAAATTTCTTTAATTCATTAACTGATCTGATTTACAAAGGATGCTAAAAACTGGTTGACTAATCAACAGTTGGGGTACGTGTAGAACCAAAATTCACAAATAAATCAATTGAAAAATCTTCAACTTCGTGCAAGATTCGAACCTGCATCTTCCAGTTGGTTATACAAATGCAGAGATATGGAAACTGCAATCTAAAAAATTAATAATTAGACATCACGAAACTGTTAACACCTTAACGGAATTTCTATTAAAGTTCCATTTAATTCTTCTCCATTGATGTGTGGGAATTTGATTGATCGTAATTTACTGTTGCTCCAAGATTAATTCTAATTTTGAATGGCAATCTGGCATATATATCCAGTGCAACGGAAATGAAACTTCTTTTTCTACTCGTAATAACTCAATACCGTTTTGAATAATGATTCTTCTAACTGTCCCAGTAATATACTAATGTTTTATGTTTTTCCAACGGTCACAGGATCGTTCAATACGATAATGGACGAATTAATGTTCTATGACTTACTTCACGGGTTAGATAACTTCCTGTCAAACAGAAGCATCGATTATTATGCGAAGAATGTTAAAAGGAAATTGAACTACTGAAGCGACATATTGACTTAGCTTGGTTACGAGTGATGGCCCAATATAATATATTTACTATATCTGGTAATTGTTATTTGTGCAATAACAGGTGGTAACCGGCACTTTGTTTGCATAGAGGAAATTATTCGCTTCTTTCTGCGCACAGTGATGTCATGTCTACTAAGAGATGAAGATTTTTAATTTATTTATGTGAATATCAACACGAATTGTATCATTTTGTTTCGAAGTTGGTATTCGAATTAGGAGAAATAATTATCTATTTCTTATAAATTTCTATTTATCAGAAATGGATGATGAAATTCGAAATGAATTTGCAGAAAGTGAAGATTAATTTGAACATCACTGTTTTAAAAGGAATTATAACCAAAATTGATGGAAATATTGAAGATTTAAATTCATTTGAAGGTAGTATAGAAATGAATATGGGAATATGTTTATCTGAAATGATAAGTTTAGAACTTTGATGAAATTCAATGTACTTTTAATTTAATTAACTACTGTAAAGGAAAGACTTGAAAATAATCAAGGTAAATTAAATCGTTACAGAAACATAGAAAAACATCATTAATTTCACAACTATAAAATAATGCGAATTAAAAAAGTGAATAAATACTGAGTTTTACGGAAATATTGGTACGTATTAAATTTTATTCAAATCTTTTATGTGTATATTTCTTATGTTTAATCGATGTTAAGATAAAATAGATGTCATTTTCAACTGTTCAAGTGTCAAAATTTACCTTCATATGATAAATGTAATAATAAAAACTGTAAGTGTTTACGATAAATCAAAAAGTTTGTTTATCAAATATCTTCACGGGTGACTAATTCATAAAATATTGTACACATTTAACATTGTTTTACGTTGTTAATGATAAAATTCGAATCAAACTCCTACGGTGTTACTGTCAGAGATAAAGTATCGGACATATTGGCCCATCTTCAAAGCAACGGGAGGTAGTTAAATGCTCTCCGATCGGAATCTTATTGAAATACGACTTACAATTTCTCAATTCTTCATAAAGTTATTTGAAAATGTTGTGAAGTGGCAGTCTAAATGATGTCAAGTATGTGTAATGCTTGTTTCTGTTTTACTAGATGCATTGTTTTGTCAATCAAGTAGGCGTGAGGTTATTTTGATAAAAAAAATACACAAATTGGAATGTTTGTTGTGCCTGTTTTCGGATTTTAGAATCATAATATCTTTCAGGTGGCCATCTGCTTCTTTATATCTTCAATTCTTCATTAAATAGAATGATTCGAAACTTTCATTCAATTCGTTCCAGAATAATCTACTCAAGTAATGATTAACACGTATTTATCTTGTATTTAGCACATTCAAGACAGGTTATTATAAATAGATTTTTACGTTTGTATTTATTTTTGGAGCGAAATATCTTGAGGCACCGATTCAAATTGAGTGAACGATAAAATCAGAAATTTTTACACAGATTTTTTGACAAGTGTTCTCATTCTGTCTACCTCCTTGATAGGAAGACTATTAGAACCCCCTTGTCCCCCCCAAATGTGGAATTAACTTAAATGTAAGGACGACTTTGAAAGTTCAACATTTACTTGAAGTATAACAAAAAACTAAAATGCATACATTTGAAATTATGAACAGAAAACACAACATTTTTCCTAATTTTTCATTCACTCTACTTTTATAACAGATTATTCACGATTTTCTTATGGTAAATATAGAGACTGTGCCAAAAATTCAAAACTTGGGCAATTTTCATGATATTGTTCAATATACTTGATAAATGTTTTGGACTTCCTATCCATTATCAGGAATTCAATAGATAGTTACAGTTATGATAAATTCAACAATATTGCATAATTTTTCCTGCATTGGATCAATTACAATTAGTGAATATAGAAACTGAAAGAAAAATACCAGAATATTCATAATTCAAAGTTTATTATAGCATCAATACGTTTTTTCTTAAACACCCCTCGTACATTGATTAATGTACCAGAATTTGTCGAAAAATTGCCAATTAATTCTTCTTTATTATAGTATAAATAATATTTTTTAAACACCCCTTATATATCTTCAAATGATCAAGGTATGTTCTCTAAGTTCAATATTTTTTACTAGTTTGTTATTCCCACTGATTTGTTGAACATTGACATTGTTAATTTATAATTACCCCTCGTACATCTAATATATTGTAGAATGTCCCCTCTTTTGTCATATTTTTCAGAATATGTCTTAGTAATAGTTTTTCATCTTAGTAAATTTTATAAACACCAGTAGTTTATCTTATATTTGATAATGAACATTCATTCATTCATACACTTCCATTACAGCACCAGAATGATCATTTTAGAAACAACTCTCGTACCTCTTGAATAGATAAATGAATGTCCCCTAAGCCTCAAATTTTTCAGAAACATCCCCGTACATCCTGACTAGGATATTAAATTTCTCTGTCTGAAATTTTTTGGAACCACCCTCGTACATCCCGACTAGAATATTGAATCATCCAAGTCTATTTTTTTTTAATGACCCCTGTACATCCTGACAAGAATTTTGAATGTGTTCTCAGAATAAAATTTTATAGAACTTCCCCCGTACATCCTGACTAGAATAATGAATGTTTCCTCAGTCTAAGTTTTTTAGAGCCACCCCCATATATCTCGACTAGAATATAGAATGTCCCCTAAGTCTCAAAACTTTTAGAATCACCCCCGTACATCTTGACTAGGATATTGATGTCCCTTGAGGCAAAAATTTTTTCAGAATCACCCCCGTACGAAATTACCAAATTTCGGTTCTTGTATTATTTTTTATTACAGTATAATATCTATATCATTATTTTATCACCGTACCTCGTACGTCCTGTCGAAGATTATCGACTGAAAATCAAGACAGAAGTCTAAATAAAAAATATATATTTTACGGTGCTCATTAATTCAACTTCAGAAGCTACAACGAAACTTGTTTACAAAATACAGATATGCATGTACAAACTGCGATAGATCGTAAATAAAACACAAGTTTAACCGGTAGGATTCGAATTTATTATAGCTTTCAGCTAAATTCAGCATCATCATTCAGTTTCATTGTGTCTAAGAAATACCAATATATGTGATAACAATCAATACTACATGCCAATTTTACAATCAGATTTCTCGAGGTATTTATTATTGTTTTCAGAACATCGGACTTCAGTAATTGCTATTATCGCAGTGATTATAAGATACTGGTGTTGAATTTAATAGGCATTAATACATTCAGCTTCGTATTAAGGATCTTAGAGTAAAAAAATATAATTGTTTTACTGGAAAGCAGCGAATTGAATTATACTCTGATTTTGATAATCGCACAATCCTCACTTCTAAAAAGCATAGATGAAACTTGTCGTGTTCTTTTTTTCCATTAAATGTACGACGTCCGATCGAGAAGTTTTCGAAGAATTAGAAATAGAGGTAATGAAATCGGAGTCTTACGTCCTAAAGTGGATAGTGGGAATATTCTAAAGTAGAACTTTGTATTACCTTCATTTTAAGCCTCGATATTTTTATTTCCAGTAGTAGTTGTGAAAATAATAAAACAATTATTTTCAACATCGAACGTAAAAAGAATAATTAAGTTAAGGTAGTGATTAACCATGGATTTGAAAAAACGATGAGAATGGAAAGAAGTATTTAAGTATAACACAAAAGTACGCGAAATGAGGTCGTTAAATTTTAACAACACAATCTGCGATAAAAGTAATAAACATATTTAATGTTTGCAAAGGTCGTAAATTCTCTTTAAACTAATTGCACCGCTGTTTTTTGTTCGTTTTAACTTAAAGGTATTCACACAACTATAAATCAGTAACGTTTGTAACATGGAACGTGAAATATTGAGCAATAGATATTTATTGACAAAAAAAACCAGAAAAAAATGTTTTTGCAAGAACCTATTTCAAATTTCGTTCAGTGATATAACGAAGAAATAAATACAGGGTGTTGAAAATCTTGATTAAAACTCGATATTTCATACAAAATTTACGTTATATCAATTAATAATAATAATAATAATAATAATAATAATAATAATAATAATAATAATAATAATAATAATAATAATAATAATAATAATAATAATAATAATAATAATAATAATAATAATAATAATAATAATAATAATAATAATAATAATAATAATAATAATAATAATAATAATAATAATAAATAATAATAATAATAATAATAATAATAATAATAATAATAATAATAATAATTCTTTATTCTCAACAGGTATAACACCCAATTACAGAAAATAATAACAATGTTGAATACTTTACTAAATAATTAAAAAAAAAGATGTAACAAAGAGCTCAATCTAATCTAAAAAAATAGTAACTTATAACTACATTATAGCATTCAATGAAATATTACAAATAACTCAATCTCAATCAATTCATTTTAGTCAATTTTCGTTGTTCACATTACTTCTGATAATAAATTATATGGAGTCAAAGTGAATGTCACAAACATTGGCAACTCTATTGAATGTAGGTAGACTCCATAAACCAAATGGGGGATTGTATTAGGGAGTTGGTACCCTAATCACCTCGAAGTCTCTAGGTGGAATAATTCTGTATTACGAGAATTTTGCCTTGGAACACGAAATTTCAAAGCGGACAAGAGAGGAGGACAATCAATACTATTGTGAAGTAATTTGTACAAACATTTGTGTGATAAAGTTTCTCTCCTGGTCTGCAATGAGATTAAACAAAATCGACTCAATAATTCGTTATGATTGACTCTGTCCGTGGATAAACTGTATCCTCCCTCCAAACTAATAATTTCAAGAACCTTTTCTGAATAGTCTCAAGATGGCGTTGATGGCAAGTGTAAATGGGATGCCAGATCGTGCTGCCATACTCCAACCTGCTACGGATTAGGGTATTAAATACTCTTATGAATGTTAAGGAATTATTAAAATATTTGCCATTACGAATAATGAATCCATATATTTTCGTAGCAGATGAAATAAGTTGAAAAGCACTATAGACTACAATTTCAAAAAGTTTGATAAGATGGATATTGGCCTGTAGTTGTTCACAACGGAAGGATCACCTTTTCTCAAGACAAGTAATATCTTGGCCGATTTCCATATTTTAGGAAAAGTGGATTTGCTTATTATGAGATTAAAAATATGTGTTAATGGATCCGAAAGTGCATAAATACAATCTTTCACAATAAAATTTGATATTTTATCAGGACCCGACGTAAGTTTATTAGAGAATTTCTTGGCGGCAATAATAATTCGATTCCTGGTTATTGAAATGATATTTACGCGTCATTACAATCTGAATAGTCCACCTTTCTAGACATACCTTTTTTCTCGTTAATGTAAGACCAGAAAGAAGAGGGATCTTGCACAATATTATTTTCTACTGTTTGAATAAAATTTTTATACGCCAAGTCAATATCATTCTTAATGGTTTTTCTCAGATTTTTGTACCTTGCCAGATAAAGGTTATTACCATACCTCTTGAAGTTTTTCTAATTTAATTTAATTTAACACTACATTATCTACTCTATTGTCTTTTTTTGAGGAAGCTATTGGAGCAGGGATAGTAAAACGAGTCTACAGTAAATTCTATTAACTTATCTTCGTAATTTTCTCTATTGAAAGTCGGGAAGAACAATTGACGGTATTCAGTTTAGAACATCGTTTTGTAGGACGTTGATTTATTGGAGAGTTCAGGTTTATTATGAGAGTGAATCGTGATGAATTTTATGGTCCAGAAACATCACTTGAATTAATAGTAGATGTTCAGGTGTTTTGAGGTTGATAGCTTGCTAGATGGAACGTGAAAAACTGAGCTAAATAATTTTTTTCAAGGTTAATTGTTAATTAGTTTAGATAGAACGTGAGAAGTGGGCAATAGTATTTTTCCA
This sequence comes from Henosepilachna vigintioctopunctata, assembly GCA_030704895.1. NCBI lineage: Eukaryota > Metazoa > Arthropoda > Insecta > Coleoptera > Coccinellidae > Henosepilachna > Henosepilachna vigintioctopunctata. The sequence goes on along the minus strand of JARQZJ010000121.1, from coordinate 3,446,132 downwards.
TATCCCAGGTGTTAATTAATACGTATAGGAATAAAAATTGAGAATTTCTATTATATAAATTGAAAAAAGTTTTCTCTCAAGATGCTCTCCTTCTACGCATTTTCCATTCGAATATCAACACAAAATGATGTAGAACTATGACATGCAAAAGTCTCTAATCTCTTTCCGTTTAATTTTTCAATAATAAATCAAATAGAATTATCAAGTGAATATATATAATAATGATTTAGAAGTTCATCAATGGGAACATATTGAAAAGAACTGTGTATTTAAATATCTTACTTAATCAATTATTGTAGCTTTGCAAAGATGTGAAGATGTAAACTTCTTGTTATTATCAATTAAATTTCGGATATAATCAATTTAATATTGAAACATATAATTACGCATTGAATATTTTATGTTCATTATGAATTATACTTACATGCATATAAGCTAAAAATCGGCGAATTCCGTTTGTAAAATTTTTAATTGTAGTTTTTCATTTCAAGCCGGTAATTAGTTTCAATTAATTTATAAATCGCTGAACATGAATAATTGCTGTTAAGAATCTTAAGATCGTATCGGCTTCAATCAATTTCCTGCCAATAACCTAATCATCTTATTCCATTTGTTAATAACTGTAATTAAATAGATTTGTTTTGAAAAAGTCGAAGGATGATATACTGAAATTAATCTGGAGATATCTCAATTTCTTTATTGCAGTGGTTCTGAAAGTGGTCTAAAGAGACGTATAGGAGTCGACTTCATGTGTCTACTTCACAAAAATCTCAAATATTGGAAATAAATCATCTTGTAGGTAACGTTTCACAATTTGTGTTAAAGAACCTTGATGAAGGGAGTCAGGTACATGTTGTATATACCGATTTAATGAAATCAGTCTCCTTTGAAAATCAAATACAATTCGAGGGTCATAAGTCATATGTATATACTGCCCTTTCTGGTGTACCACAGGGCTCTGATTTAGGCCCACTGTTGTTTCTTTATTTTTGTAAACGATCTAATAGACTGTCTAGCAGTTCATAGTTTCATGTATTCTGATGATTCAAAAATATATTGCAAAATCGAAACACATGAGGACTGCGTAAGCTTACAGGATGGCATCACTGCCGTTTCTGATTGGTGTTACCCCAGTAAACTCAATATTAATGAAAGTGAATGTAACGTTGTCACATTTACTAAAAAGAAACGACCTATAAAATTGAAATGACTAAACAATTAACGAAACTATTCTGACCAAAGTCTCCGAAATTCCAGACCTCGGTATAATATTCGATCAGAAATTCACTATTGTACCTCATATTTTTGCTCAGCTATTGACCATCAATGAGCTAGTTTTTTCGGTCAATAGAACCTTTCTAATGACCGAAAGAGTTTGAAGACCACTGCTTTATGTAACAATCGAGATGCAACTCGATTTATAGTTGATGCTTTTCTAATAGTCTAATATATTATAATTTGAATTGTTGATTGTTATCATTGACTTAATGGCCCTTGCCGGAATATATATTAGCAATTTGTTGAAATAATTTAACGTCGGTTTTTATAGACGGCTATTAGTTCTTATTATTCAGTTTTCAACGTAATTTGTTTTGAATGTTCCTAAATGTACTTTATATGACTACAATAACTTGAATTAACTTAAATGTTTTTATGGAGCTATAAAAATTAACTTTGATTTTTGTAGAAGTTCTTTATGTGAACTTTTTATATGAGGAGAAATTGGAATATGAAAGATATGAAATATTTTTGTTTTTGGTGTTCGATTTTCAAACAAATGCATTAATGCCTTGAAACAAGTTGTGTAATGAAATACGCTGTGATATTTATCAAGTTTTTTCACAATTTCATGGAAAAATCTGAATATTTTTGTCTCTTCGAAAAGTTGCAAGTTGTCTTCTATCTGGATGCAGTTAGCGACTGAAGATGACCAAACGTTTGACAAGCAGAAAAGAAAGTTTTTTATCAAAAACTTGAATATTTATATTTCTGCTGATTGTTCATGTTGGAAATTATGGTGGATCTGAGTGCAACATGGGAATCGTCACTTTATGAAATCGTTTATTCAACTACAGTAATATTGTGTGTTTTTCAGTCGAAGAAACTTATAAGACTTAATATGAAGAATATTATGTCAACTGTCTCAAGTTCCGAAATGTAAGTGTTTTAGTGTTACGTACTAAAACTGCTGATGACAGATATATAGAATGATATTTTCTTCCACGGTCGTCTTTGAAGAAAAATGGACCGATGATGCCACCAGCCCATAAACCACACCAAACTCTCGTTTTTTCGGGATGCATCGGTAATTCTTGTATGGCATGTAGCTGTTCATCACTCCAGATGCGACAGTTTTGTTTATTTACATATCCGTTAATACAAAAATGAGCCTAATCGCTGATCACAATTTTTCGATAAAACAGCGGATTTTCATTAAGCTATTCTAAGGCCCATTCATCAAAAATTAGACGTTGTGGTAGGCCATTCAGCTTCAATTCTTGCAGAAGTTGAATTTTATAGGCTTTCAAACCCAAATCAACACGTAAAATTTTCCATGTGCTTGAGTAACACATGCCCAATTGCTGAGAACGGCGACGAATTGACATTTCACGGTCCTCATTAACACTGTACGCTGCAATATTCTCTTAGTACGCACTGTACGCATGCGAGACAATGGTTTAATGTCCAACAAAATAAACTTGGTGCGAAATTTGGTGATAACAGCACGAATTGTTGATTCACCAGGTTGATTATGACAACCATAATATGGTCGTAACAAACGATACACATTTTTCACAGAGCACGAATTTTGATAGTAAATTTCAACAATTTGCAATCGTTGCTCGTTTGTAAGTCTTTCCATGATGAAATGCCAGAGTATGCTGAAAACTTTTCACTTTGACAGATGACGTTTGGATACCATTAGCAACCAGTGCCGCCAACCTGAAAAACTTAACTCTTAAAAAGTCACCCGTTACTATATACAATAACAGTAAATAGGTAGAGTATAATAAATATCACTGACTCATTTCCAGGAATGTTTAACTTAAACAATTATAATGGGTATAGTTTTTGTTCAATAACAATAGTTCAATAATTAGAATATAAAAATAAACAACTTTGAAAATGAGTATTTATCATAGTCTAACATCAACATAACATTTACATCAATTTTTGCTACTTACTATGTTCCGGTTAAATAAAAATTAATAACAAAAGGCCTGTTACTGCTTCTCACCAAATAAAATAAATCAAGTACGAACGCGAGATGGCGCACGAGAAATTTAACGAATGAAATTCACTATAAATCTTCCAAAGGCAATACGATATGCAAATTTTTGCAGCGCATGAAACTAATTAAAATTTGCACTAGCTTGCAATTTCTGCAGGGATTTTTTCTCGGTCTTCGAGTACAGACAGCCGATAATTTAGACGACTTTATTTATGGCTTTATATGAATAGAATCTTGAGGGAAATGCAACGTTTATTGATGGTCTTTGTGGTAATATGTACAACTTAATCTTTGAATGTGTTGTATCGTCAAAAACGAGTGATTAATCATCAATATAATCAACTATAACTACCACTTAAAAATAATAGATTTACAAGATACGGGAGTGATATAAAAAGTTTTTGGTGCAGTTGCAGAAACAATTATTTTCTTCAAAACGAAATTTGTTGCTTTATTTATTCCTTTTGAATTCATTGCACTTTATCCGAGTTGTCTTTGCATCTAAACTACACACTATATTAACTTCTTTAAAAGTACTACGAAATATCCACGCGATATTCACTTAGAAAAATTTTTTTAAATACAAGGGCTCACTCAACAGACAGTCTACAACTGTCTATAATTTTGGAGACTTTAAACATTTATTCATTCTTGATGGCAAAAGACTTCGTGGTCGCAATTTGAAGCTGAAGAAGGAATCGTTTCATACATCTAGGCGACAGCATTTTTTACCTAATCGTGTATTCAGTGTATGGAACAGTTTACCTGCAGAAGTTGTGAACTCTCAGTCAGTCAACATGTTCAAGAGGGTGCTAGATGAATTTTTGTTTTCATTTTGAAAGATTGTTTTTGTCATATATTTTCATTGTCAATGTGTAGGTACTGATCACTATTTTTTCCCTCTTGTTATTATTATTTTTTTCTAATCTAATGCATTATCCTCACATTGCAGTATTCTGTAAAAAGTGTTAATGGGCTTATGGGTCTTCAGACCCCTGCTTTTAATTATATGTAATGATAATAATAATAATAACTCCTAGTTGTACTCCCACCGATGCCATTAATGAACACAGAAGAAAACATAGGCGCCAATATGCTGCCTTGGGGTGCGCCGCTTGTAGAGATAAACATATTTGAGCTGTGACCTCTATAGTGTACATACTGAGGCGTTCCTGTCAAGGAAGAAGTGCAGAAACGAGTACTGAGGCCTAACTGTCAAGTAAGAAGTGAATAAACTCCCAATATTTGCCCCAAAGGCTTGGTTTCACAGCCTAAATTGATATTCCTTTGCAAATTATTCTTTTAACAATGGCACGGAAGAATTCTTAATTTGATGCTCAAGCAAATGATGTTTCTGAAAAATGAAAGAACAACCAATTTGCTTCAACAGCCGTAAATTCAATTATATTTGGTTCAAGTCGCTAGTCAGAGACCTACTATGGGATATTATAATAATTTGTTTCGTATCCTTATCGTAACTACAAAATAGATTAAATAAGACTAAATGGGAATTTTCATTCAATAACTCATCAAACAAAAGATTTCGTTATATGAAGGTGAATGATCTAATACACCTCTCTAGTTTATATAGAACATCGTATCGGGATTCTGAGTGTTTGTTATAGTATTTTTTTGGTCATCACATTTGATGATTATTAAGATCGAATCTTTGGGAATCTTCTGATGAGGCAATTCACAAATTTCAGTCTAGTCATCGAACTGACAAGCAGTATGACATTTGAATGAAAGAAACGAAATTTATAACAATGAATATGATGCTAGTCATCGACTAACTGTCTTCAATGAGAAAATAGATCATATTCGTTATACATAAAAGAAGTTAAATCTCGTAGGATTTTGTAATTTGAAATATACAGAGTGTTTATCACGCACAGGAAACAATTCGAAGGAGTTAATTATCAGATCATATTAAGGATAGTTTATACTCTGTTGTTTTCGAAATATTATAATAATAATATTAAGTATTAATACAGTATTGACACCTAATGGTATAATGCAAATGTTTAAAGAACGATTATCAATAAAAAAGGTAATTATAAAAGTTCACAATCATACTAATAACGGGATTAAACTAACGTATTGAATTTCAAAAGTCAATAGGGGCGGCAAAAATTGAATGGCCTACTAGCGGCAAATTTGTAAATCCGCCACTGATCTAGACTTGAAGAGTTTTATGTTGATCTGTATTTAAGTTTGGATCTTACAAAGGCAGAATGCATTATTCTCAGGCTTGATATATTTACAAATTCTTTACCAATGCAGAAAATGAAACCATATAGTCTAGACTTAGAGCAGTGTTTCTCAACCTTTTTTGCGATTCCCACCCTAGCATTTCTAAATTTTTTATATATTAAATTAAATTAAACTCTTGGCTTAATATTTCACGATTATATTTAACAATATGAGTTGGTCAACTTGTTTGCGCGTGAGCTCATTTTCAAGACCAAAATACAAACAACAAATTTATATCTATACAATGGATGTAAGGAGAGAGGATAATTGAAAATCTAAATGTTCATTTACGATGTCTTCTTCTTTCTTTTTTCTTTTTTTTTAAAGAAGACATCGTAAATGAACACTTAGATTTTCAATTATCCTCCCTCCTTACATCCATTGTATAGATATAAATTTGTTGTTCGTTCCTTACTGTATTTTAGTCTTGAAAATGAGGTCACGCTCGAAACATGTTGACAAATTCATAATGTTAAATATAATCGTGAAACATTAAGCCAAGAGTTTAATTTAATTTAATATTTAATTATGTTTCATCAAAAGTTAAGCGAGAATTCAATCTCAGTCAAAATAAAGAAGTGCGAGAGTGCCAAAATTCGTATCGAGAACATTTTCGAATTACCCCCCTTAACAATCAAATTGTCCCCTGTGTGGACAACGTGGGTTAACGTTGGGAGACACTTAGCATTAATTTATGGTACAAAAGTCACCCAAAGAAGTTTAATAAAAGTTTTTCTATCAATCAAGGTTAACCAACAAGTCAGAGACTTTTTTGTATAAATTCTTTATATTTATAATTTATTGGTGAAGATTTTTGAATCATCCTGTATACTCAACAAAAATTTTCAAATATGCAACTTAATACTTTCTGAAACTGTCGTGTAATTAACACTTTTTTCCGAAGTTTCACAAATAAATGAGCTTTTAATGTTTATTGTCCCACCGTGTATTTCATGTTGGATATCCACGCTGTAATTCTTGAACGGAATAATTACTTTCGATTCATTTCTCGAAATTCAATCTAAATTCCCACGATTTAAAAATGTTGAAACGTTTAAATATGGATTACTATATGTAACAAATGTCACTGACAGTATTATCATCATCCATCACAAAAACTCGAAAAATTCTTGCACTGGTAATCATATAGTAAGAACATTCAAACCAGATTCTGGTAGAATAGAGAAGAGCAACTGGCTAAATTATTAGCTTGTTTGTCGGTGTGGCTTGGTACTACTATTAACAACCTAATTTAACATCTCAACGTTAATTAGACAAAAATAAATATCATTTTCTCTAATAGCTCCAAATGTCCTCCGCTATTTTATATGAAAATTTCAATGAGACTTTATTTACGTACAGCTGGACCGATATATAAGATATCTATTTTCGCAGAGCTCTAACAGAGTGAAAAAACATAAAAATATAAAACATTTCTTATTATTTATATTAGTCCTTTTTTCATTGAAATTTACGAAAAAATTATCACTTTTATAGATATATACCTTTATAAACACATCTTAAAATTTTCACAAAGAATGACTCGATAAAATATAAAACATTTCATATTTTTGTATTAGTCCTTTTTTTATTGAAACTTACGAAAAAATTTTCACTTTTATGGATAAATACGTTAATAAACTCATCTTAAAAGTTTCAAAAAAGATTACTCAGCTTTATTGTTAATTGTTAATGTTCTGAAATTGACCTCTTGAGGTCTGTAGAGGCCACTGTATCCCACATTTTTTTATGTCCTACCCAACCTTAGCCTTTCTATAATTTTTTACACCCTTCCCCCTCGAAAATGGCGAAAAAGTTAAAATTGGGAACTGCGAAAGGATTAAAATTGTGTCAAGTCCATTTTCGAATTGCCCCCCTCAACTAACAAATTTCCCCCCTGTGGGACTTGGGCTACACTTGGGAACACCGTAATAATCCATTTCTAGACCTACTGGTGTGAATAAATTGAAGATATCACGAATTAATTTCAATAAATGATCCTTGGCTTTCTTCAAAACATATCTACAAGGGTTACTTGGATCTCGAATGTTTATTAAAGCAGTCCTTAGAAAGCAATTCTGTCCTTAGACCCTTAGGTTGCACATCGCTTGCTTGCTGAACCAGAGTTCCGAAATATTTTCGTTTACTTTTAGGCCAATATCCGATTATTTTGGTTTCCATAGAGCCCTTGAATGCCTTACGATAAACGGTTTGAAGGTCAAGTAAAAATAACTCCTGAAAAACACCCATTTGCTTGTAAAGGGTGTTTTTTTTAGAGGTATAGAACTTTATGTTGGCATTACTGTTGAAGATGGCGACTGATTCAACAGCTGAGAAGTGATTCATTCTAAGTTTGGTTTGGCAATTCATCATGAATAGACTCACGCCTGAACAACGCTTGCAAATAGTGTAATTTTATTTTGAAAATAATGGTTCTGTGCGGAATACGTATCGCGCACTACGTCCATTTTATCGTCGACAAAATCGTCCATCAGAGCAGTTAATTCGATTAACCATGGTACGTTTTCGCACCACGTTTATTCTCATTGATAACTCGCATCCCCAGAGACGCCGTACGGTGCGTACAGAAGAAGCTATTGCTACTGTAGAGCGTAGCATTGAGGAAGACCCGAATGAGTTCATCCGCCATCGAGCACAGGAATTGGATCTGTGTCCATCCACTTTATGGAAGATTTTGCGGAAGGATCTTGGTTTGCGTGCTTACAAAATCCAACTCGTGCAAGAATTGAAGCCAAACGATCAACAAGCAAGGCGTAGATTCCTCGAATGAGCCCAAAATGAGATTGCCGTTGTTCCCGATTTTCATAAGCGAATTTTGTTTAGCGATGAAGAACACTTCTGGTTGAATGGCTACGTCAAAAACAAAACTGCCGCATTTGGAGTGAAGATAATCCTCAAGTGTATGTCAAAACACCGTTACATCCAGAAAAACTGACTGTTTGGTGCGCTTTATGGGCTGGTGGAATCATTGGTCCGTACTTCTTCAAAAACGATGATGGCCAGAACGTTACAGTCAATGGTCATCGGTATAGAGCCATGATTACTAACTTTTTCATTCCTGAATTGAACAACCATGATGTCCAGGAGCTGTGGTTTCAACAAGACGGCGCAACTTGTCACACAGCTCGTGCCACAATCGATTTATTGAAAGACACATTTGGTGACCGCCGAATTTCACGTTTTGGACCTGTGAATTGGCCTCCAAGATCTTGTGATTCAACACCGCTAGCCTACTCTCTGTCGGGCCATGTAAAGTCATTGGTCTATGCGGATGACCATTTGGAAGACAATATTCGCCGTGTAATTGCCGATATACGGCCACAAATGTTGGAAAAAGTCATCGAAAATTGGACGTCCAGATTGGACTACATCCGAGCCAGCCGTGGCGGTCATATGCCAGAAATCATATTTGAAGTGTAATGCCACAAGATTATCTTTCGAATAAAAAAAAATTCTTGTCAATCGAATGATCCATCGTTGTTTTATTGCAATTTAAAGTTCTATACTCTAAAAAACACCCTTTAGTACATTCCTCTCATTGGGACCCTTCTAAAGTTGAAATCATACTTTTGGGAACCCTATGAGCTATATGGAAACTAAAGATTTAAAAATCGTGATCCCTTTGTAATCAGAAGTATATGATTTATAATTCCGATATTTCTGAAGTTCTTGTGAAGAAGGCACATTGAATTCGACCCCTTAGACCTCTATCTTTCAGAACCACTGCATTAAAGAAATGAAGATATCTCCAGATTAATTTCACTACGCTTTTTTCAAACATATCTATTTAATTACAGTTATTAACAAATGGAATAAGATGGTTAGGATATTGGCAGGAAATTGATTGAAGCAGATACGATCTTGAGATTCTTAACAGTAATTATTCATATTCAGCCATTTATAAATTAATTGAAACTAATTCCTGACTCAAAATGAAAGTCTATAATTGAAAAAATTAACAAATGAAGTTTGCCGATTTTTAGCATATGTATGTAAAGATATAATTAATAATGATGATAGAATATTTGATTAGTAATTAAACGCTTCAATATTAAATTAATTATATCTCAATTCAATTGATAATCAGAAAAAATTACATTTACATATTTGCAGAGCTTCAACAATTATTGATGAATTATTTAAATATACAGTTGTTTTCAATATATTCTTTGATAATTGGTAATTCTTTTTATTCAAGATATATTATTTAAAATGCAAAACAATAAATTGAGTTAAATAGAGAAGTTCATCAGTTATCATTTTTATCAGTTCAAATGAACAAATCATTTTCCCAAATATGTCGTAGTTCAAATGTATCGTAGTTTAAATCAAAAATTAAATGGAATTGTTTAGGCAAGTGTTCGTTCACATAATTCCACGGCATTTAATGTTAATATACAAACATAGAATGCCATTAATAATCGTAATCCTAAAATTGTATTTTGGATAACCTGAAATATCTTCTAAATTTCTGTGCATCTTAATCTGACAGTTGGGTCATAGAATGATAATAATTGCTCAGTCGTATTCTATTCTCATTTTAATTAAACCTTCTATGGAAAAAAGAGCCATCATAATAACTCATGAGAAATCTCACGTTTCAGTAATTAACAAATTTGTTCATTAGATCAACACCGATATTATTATGTGCGCATCGTACGTTACAAACGCTAAATTAACGTCGTATAAACCACTCGAGCTGAGTCGTAGTAAATATCTAGGATGGACTTTACGACATGAGAATCAGTGAAATTATCTGCGTTTCCTTCACTCCTAACAAGCTGCTTCGGCAACACGGATTTTTTAAGGTAAATTATCTACAGAGGTAAAATTCTTGCATTTGATGCAATTTTTCCACAATATTCGACATTAGAACTTCATATATTTCTAAATCTGAGAGAATAGGAGAATTTCTTAATTATTTTCAAATTCCATCTATGTTGATAAATTCTAGAAAATTCTGTGACTGTGAAATTACGATCAGTTGGAATGTACGAGGGGAGATTGAAAAGTTGTAACAGGTTTCGAGTTTTTTTAAAATTGATTCAGCTATCAATACTACTTCATAGCTTATCACAATGAATTATATTACTTGAGGAATTAGATAAATTGATTTTGAATCAGTACGTTGTATGAGATTGTGACTCATACGTAGTATGAGTTACAATCAACGCAATTTATCTTATATACTCGACTTTTTTCGTTTATTGCTTGTTTAACCTTATTATTAACCAAAATTTGACCCAAATTTCTTCTGTTCGTGCTGATAGTTTTAATATTGTGTTTTCTCAATCTATTGTGTTTTTATCAGTGAGTTTTGGTATGTTATTGATACTATGGAATTTTTGTATTATTTTCTGCGTTTGTAATTGAAATAATTGATTTTAAAGTCGTGTATAAAGCTTTAATTATCAATTTGTCAATCATCGATTCCGAGAAACCAATATTCTATGCTGATTGCTCAATACGAGGGCTGGGTGAAAAGTTTTCTGCCTGACCAAAAAAACCGATGTTTTGAAATTTTTTTTGCTTTATTTTTCATAACCTACATCAACATTGATAAATTTCCATAACGGTGTTCTAATTTAGTTATAGCAGTTTTAAACGTAGATTCATCAAGTTTCCCAAAATACTGATTTATAGTTTGGATAATTTCTTCTTTGTTCTCAAATCTTTTACCGCCAAGCCATTTTTTGACGTTAGGAAACAGGTAATTGTCGCTGGAGACTAGGTCTGGAGAGTAGGGAGGATGCGGCATCAATTCAAACTTCAATTCGTGGATTTTGAACGTGGCAACAATTGAAAAATGCGCTGGTGCATAATCGTGATGAAACAAAATTAGTATATACAAGCTCAGTTGGAATGGTACTGTAGGACGCCGCAAAAGTAGTCTCTCATCCCATCCTCATAATTGTGACTTATCTACAGTAGTTTTCCTGAGAAAGTGGAATTGAAACTTTTCATCTCACCCTCGTATGTTGCAAATCAATTTTTTCAACAGCCAACATTATTATATATAATAAACCATTTTAATATAAAAATGAGCCAAATATATTGCCACATTTATCATAAATATAAGTTGCATTTTTCTTGAAGATTTTATTCGCTTAAAACAATAAATAAAGCTTTCTTAATTATCCAATGTTCGAGTTCGAAGGTCAGGAAAAATCCCTCACAGAAATTGCAAGCTGTTGAAGCTCTATAAATTACATACGCTTGCAAAAATTTGCATTATGTTTCAGCGTAAAAGATTTATAGTGAATACAGTTTATTACATTTCTCGTTTCTCCATTTAAACCTTCGAACATGATTTATTTCATTTCGTGAGTTAATAATAAATTGTCTGCTATTCATTGTTATTTCATATTGTAAACAAAAAGCATTTATGTAACACTGGCAAATAACCATATTAGAACATTTTACAATATTTTCCATTAATATAATCATAAAAATAACTGTAAATGTTTACGATATTGTAGTTTTTGTTTTCGTAAATCTACAGATGAATTATATAAACTCAAAAATATTCATAAAGTTTATGAAGTGCAAACTAAAATTTACTAAATGGAAAGAAACTTTTTAAAAACATTCTAAAAATTAATTATTTCACATTATCTTACATCCTTTGTTATCGGATATATTATAATTATATTTTTATTACTTATCCAAATGAGATCTCTTTTCAATCTTTTCATAGTAATTTCAACCACGGCGTTTTAAAAAGGAGAAATGTTATGCTCTATAATTATTTGGTACCTATCGAGAAGTGTTCATCTTTGTCTTTCGAACCAGGTATCAAATTTTGGGTTAATCGGACTGCCGACTGAGTGTTTGTGGATTCTATATTTGTTCTGCTTGATAAATCTGTTAATATTCGAAATATACAATTCTATTTTTTCATTCGAAGAATTTTTTCCAGACTTTTTTTATATTCTTTGGATTGAATTTAATTTATAATTTGTATAGTTCAAGTATGTTATATTTTTTACTATGTTCATTTGATGGTACTTTTATTCATTCTAACTATAAGTGGGTGTTGAGTGAGTGAACGAATATATTCTTAATTCAAATAAAACTGAATAGTTTTCTGATTTTCACTATATTAATTCAAAAACATGACAATATCGTTTCGCCAACACAGTGGCTTCATCAGATGTTAATGATACACTGAACTATTATATTGTGGACTGCTTGTATTTATCCTGAAGTGTATTTTTTTAGAAAAAAAGTATGTATATAATGAGGACTAGGATTGAATTTTCGCTTAACTCTTGGTGAAACATAATTGAATATTAAATTAAATTAAACTCTTGGCTTAATGTTTCACGATTTATTCAACAATATGAAATAGTCAACATGTAGTTTAGTCTTGAAAATAAGCTAACGCTCGAAACATGTTGACTATTTCATATTGTTAAATAAATCGTGAAACATTAAGCCAATAGTTTGATTTAATTTAATAGTAAATAAAGCCATTCCTCAAGTATATCCTAAAGTAACAGATAGTTAAAAAATTTCAGAACATTAACGTATTTAGGCAACCCTGAATCAAAAATCTCGACGTTTTCATCTGACAGAAATATAACGATTATAACTTAATTTTATAACGAATATAACACCCTTGTCACACAAGGGTGTCCAATTTACTGAAATAATTGACGATCTGAAGATTCAAAAGGTATGTGATTTGATTTTTACATTATGCCTCATAAACTTTAAATTTTTCATTAGAAAAAAATTTTAGTATTTCTATTATTTCTTAAAAATATGATTATTATCTTTCCAAGGTTTACTATGTTCAATTCTATTTTGAATTCAATCTATAATCTTTTAGCTCAAGTTGAAGAAGTATTAATTTTCAAATTTACAGTACAAAATGTTTTCCAATTCTATTGATTTTCTGTTTACTGTTTTCAAGTTCAAAAAAATTATTACCATTTTTTCATAATGATGTCTGAAACTTAGTAACAGAAACGTCGAATCAGTTATTTCAATTGATAACAAAATTCAATGGAACACTCTTTTTGAATTTTTAAAAGATTATATTTTTAAAGTGATCAGTGAAGATGTCAACTCAGTCATTGAAACGTCGAATCTTTCATTGGTGTTTATTTCATCCACCGAAGAAAATATTTTTCAACACTATTTTATATATCTTTGAGTTTCAAAATATAATATATTGATTCTGGATAATTTCATACATTGGTGAAAATTATCAGTAATTTTCGATAATGCCTTTTTAGTCACGCAAACTTTTCTTTAATATTGTAGTTAGTTTCATAATTGAAGAAAATTGCACGAAATTATGTCGAAAAATGAAAAAAAATTGTGAGCACTGATGATGTTCATTTAGTTGCCGAAACGTCGCATTGATTATTCGATGAATAATGTAAATGAGCATGATTAGGAAGTTATCCAAAGAAGAAATAACTTTTTGTACCCACCTTTGGTCATTGCAATTATTCTCACAAAAATATACGGTGTCAGTCGGTCATCTAAATGTACCGAAAAAACAAACATCTCAGTTCCTTCTACTTTTGTCCACATTCCTCGAGATTTGTTACCCTCGAACTTGAAATTCCTCCCGCAATAATATTCCTCACTCTCATTTTCGATTTGTTTCAACAAAGAATAAGCCACGATTTTTTTCAGTTTGTAATTATTAATTTCCACATTTTTCTCGTAGTTCTTTTCCGACCAGTCACTATTCGCGCCGTCACGGTATACAATGTTTACGGTGTGTATGAAGTAGCATAGAAGAATAATTAGGAAACCACAGAAAGCTGACAAATAACGAAACATGCGTAGCATAACCGTTCGCGTGTTTGGTGCAATTTGGTGGATGCATTTATTCGGAGCTTGGATGTACGAACGCACTAGATCCACTGTCCGAGGTGTTGTTGGGTGAAATGACGACCGCGGCAGTGGGAACCGGATAATATACACGAAGAAAACGGTTTACGATCACTTCTTGTGAATGGTTCTAAGCGTATCGGTAAAAATGAAGGAAACTGTTCAACAATCGACATTTATTGAATTAGAAGAAAATGTAGCACAGAAATAAGTATTAATTTCTGCGATACTTGATTCGAAAATTCGTTATCAGAATATTCAATTGGCTCAAATAATGTTTATCTTTATTAACGGAAAATGCTATTAAACAAGGATGTTATTTAAATGCATTGCATTTGTACCATATAACGTTTGGTGTAGGATTTATAATACTTTAGCATCGAAATAAGTAAAAAGCTATTAAGAGTTGAGTGTTGAACACACTCTACAATTCATATATAATACTTATTTCATTAACGAACAGATAAGGATTTTATGAAAAAAAAAAGATCATTCATCGAAGGATATGTAACTTCACAAATTCTCTTATGTTCTATGAACCTAACACAACTGGTGGAGAAGAAGAATAATGTCAATGATCTGTCACTTTGTAGTTTACATCTCAATGTTTTGTTTTTGAATTGTTAGTTCGTTACTTACTATTTTAAATTTGGTATTTCAATATTGGCAAAATTTGTTTTTCGAATTGTTTTATGATTTCTTGGACACATACATATATCAGATATAAACGAGTTAGAATTTAATTTTAGTTTCTCCATGATATTTTCATACGAACAGTTTAGATTTACACCAACTATTTAGAACGTAACACGGTTTTTAATAGAAGAAATTTGCATTTGTTAGTTATTGTTCAGTTAAGAGCCCTAGCGGGGGATCAGCAAGGATTCGAAACGTCTTATGAATAAATGATTTTAATGAATTAATCGTTGTTACGTATAGGGTTATAGGTCTTCAACGCTGAATCAAACTATATTTACCATTAATTCTCAATATTTCGTTTAATTGTACTCCTTCATCAGGAGATAAGTACGAAAAACAAATTATGATAGTTGTATGAACAAAACCATCGTACAGAATAACTAACTGGAAATTGAATAGCCTCAAGTACACTGTTTTCAAAAAAATGTTGTAATTCTTAGTGTTATTGATTCCAGGAATTCTAACAAATTCAGTTATCAGATTCAGAGTTCGAATCTCGGCTAAGACTTGGACGTTTGTGCCCAAAAATAGTCGAATTCAACGAAAATTAGTAACGCATATCTCGATTGAGGGCGAATAAACGAACGAAGAATATTCATTACCATGTTGCATTTGTGACAGCGGAACTGTCGTCTAAGAACATTGTAGAGACTCCGTTTTCAATATTACGGCGAAAATAACAGATGGGATACAGATTTCGAACAGATGAGTTCGAAACGGGATAAAGTTACGTCATCTCACATTGTATAAATTGCAAAATGTTAGTCGAGTGTCACATCCCACAGACATCCCACTCCTCAACATCTTAACTGGTACACAGACATTTACTTTTGTTAAAATAAATTATTACCTTTTCAACAGATAGTAGGCGTAGGTTTTGTGGCAACATACCTAGAAACTTGGTCCTCGAGAATGCATCATTTATTATTATTTATGGAAATTCATGTTACGAAATAGGACACGTTCAATGAACGTAATTTTCACTATATCAATGACAAACGTTTCGACAAGCAAGGTAGTCATCAGATCATTTTGAAAATTTTACTACTTCAAAGTGATTATATGATATTTACTTTATTCAACGTCAAAAGGCTGCCTGTTATAATAAACATGTAAATACTAATGATAAATATGAGATAAAGCTACTTCCTATTGGTCAAGGTGTTAAGGTCTACTTTTATTGTATTTTTAGAAAAAATTTCTGCATTTTTGGGTTTTATTGTTGTTTCGCTCAACTAAGGTTCACTCGAATGCAGGTCGACGTTATATATACAGATTTCCAGGAGACTTCCGATAAGATAAATCATGGACTACATATTGTTAAAACTAGGAAGCCTTTTGGATTGCCAATAATTTATCACTTCTCATGAAGTCTTACTTGAGTAATCGTAGTCAATTCGTACAAATTGAAAATTGCAAATCGAGAGAATTTCTAGTAACTTCGGGAAAGCCCCAGGGATCCAATCTTGGACCCCTATTATTTGTCCTGTTGTTAACGATCTCTTAGAGATGGTAGACTACATGAATGTGGCTTATGCAGACGACATTAAAATTTATAAGAGCGTGTCATCTATCAGCCTATGGTGTAATAATATTTGTTTACAATTGAATGTCATGAAATGTAATATGGTGAGTTTTACTAAACGGATAACTTTTGATTACAACATTGAAAGTGTTAATCTGACTCGACTTCTGGAGGTTCAGGATCTCGGCTTAGTATTTGATCAAAAATTCTCATTCAGACCTCATATTAACCAATTAATTTTATAATGAAGCAAAGTTGTTGGTTTCATCGTCCACAATGCAAGATTGTTCTTGTATTTCTAAACACTGGTCCATTTATTCAAAGCCCTAGTGAGAAGCAAGCTTGAGTATGGCTGTCTTGTTTGGTGGCCAATATATAATTGTCACGTAAATCGCCTGGAGGCACTGCAGAGGAGGTTCTTAAAATGGCTCTCATTTCGAAAGGATGGTGTATATTCACCTAGAGGTTGTGATCACGCTTGTTTGCTGTCGAGGTTTGACACTAGAAGCCTCCACACCAGGAGAAGTTTGAATGCATTGAAATTTTCATTCAATTTGCTCAATAATAATCTTTATAAATGAGTATCTTGATTTCCTTGGGTTTCAGTTCTAAGAGATTTGCGGATATTGCCACCAAATATCCGTATACAGATCTGTATCCGCGGATATTGGCACCCAATATTCGTATTCAGATCCGAATCCATGATATTGGCACGGAATATCCGTATTCACATCCGTATCCGCGGATATTGGCAAGAAATATCCGTATTCAAATCCGTATCCACGGATATTGGCACCAAATATCCGTATTCAGATCGGTATTCGTGGATATTGGCACCAAATATCCGAGTCAGATCCGAATCCATGGATATTGGCACGGAATATTCGTATTCACATCCGTAACCGCGGATATTGGCACGAAATATCTGTATTCAGATCCGTATCAACGGATATTGGCACGAAATATCCGTTTTCAGATCCGTATCCGCGGATATTGGCACGAAATATCCGTACTCAAATCCACATCCGCGGATATTGTCACCAAATATTCGTATTAAGATCCGAATCTGCGGATATTTGCTCGAAATATCTGTATTCAGATCCGTATCGACGGATATACAATTTCAACGATCCGACACATCACTACTATCTACTTACATCGGTGCATTTTGAACTACGAGTATTCTATGCGATACGATCTTAGCAAATATTTGTTGAACCAGTGTGAAGTATTTTGAAACGTTACACCATGTCTTCAAAAAGAAGGGAGAAGGTTAGTATACAGGAAAAGTATCTCTTCCTGCATCTCTTCTTTTATCTTCCTCAGGTCTATAGTAGGTATAGATAATGAAAGTATATAAAAACATTCGTTCAGAAAACAAGTGTTCTATTCAGCTTTTAAAACTGAGGTAACAAATGTCAAACAATTAATATAATTTTGTGAAACAATACCAACAACAAACTAACAAGCTAAAGAAACGACACTACCTCTTTAATGTGAATTCCTTTCTGGAAATTGTAAAAATTCTTATGTTATGTGCTTCAAGCAAAATACTAAGACAACTTAGAATTGAATAAAACTCTTGCTGTAGATGGGTGTTTGCTCTAGTCAAGTTCGCTTAATATTCTACAATATACCTTTATCGCAATGCACATAATAAACTTCTTCTGCATTAATACAATATTAAAGTTACACGTTCTACAAAGATCTACCAGCTTTATTGCCCAACCTACAACTTTTCCACAGGTCGGACTGTATGAAAAAGAATCTATCTTGTTGTCTTCATAAAAATTCCTTTCTCTTACTACTGTTTCTGCCAATTTAGTTTCTTCGAGATCGATTATTACGATCATAACTGCAACATAAACCATTCCGTAAATCAGTCTCTATCTCCGTTATTACCAGCAAATATCAACACTCGATTATTTCTACGAGGTTGGTCCAAAAAGAAAATAGAAAGTATAGGATGATGTTACACCAGATATCCCAAGGAAACATAAAGTCAAGTTGAATGTACACAGACAAATTTGTCATTAAACGATGGACAGATACTTGGTAAAAATTTAACAACATAATTTTTATAGTTTTGTAAATGTGTATCATCTATATCTGATGAAACCACTGTGTTGGCGAGACAATATTGTCATGTTTGACTAAATAATAGTGAAAATTACAATAATACCAATTTTTATTCAAATTAAGCAAGGGGAGATCCGGATTTGGAAATATTCCTGATTGAAAATGTTCCTTATGTATCTAAGACTGTGCAGACGAAGGTGTATAGACTAATTCGAAATATTCTCAAAGTAACAACACTGAGCGCAGTGGGGTATCGACGAGCAGTTATACGCTCGGGCTGATAGGGCGAGGTCTCTATTTCTTCTTTTTTGGAAGAAAAAAGAAGAAATAGTAAATGAACAAGTAGATTTTCAATTATCCTCCTTACTCACATCCATTGTATAGATATATATAGAAGTTTGTTGTACGTTCCTTATAGTAGTTTGGTCTTGAAAATGAGCTAACGCTCGAAACGTGTTGACTATTCATATTGTTAAATAAATCGTGGAACATTGAGCCAAGAGTTTAATTTAATATCCCTGTTCCTTGTTGACTACTTAAGACAATTTTTTTTTTCGAATCAATTTTTCTTTTTTTCTCTCTGTTCTTCGTGTTTACCTGTTAAAAATACTTTCTTATTATTATTCTGTTGTTGGTATAAAAATATGTCAGAATAGCTAAAGGGTGCCTTTTTGAGAGGTTTAGAACTTTAAGTTGCAATAAAACAACGATGGATCATTCTAGTGACAAGAATTTTTTTTTATTCGAAAGATAATCTAGTGGCATTACATTTTAAATATGATTTCTGGCATATGACCTCCACGACTGGCTCGGATGTAGTCCAATCTGGACGTCCAATTTTCGATGACTTTTTCCAACATTTGTGGCCGTATATCGGCAATAACACGGCGAATATTGTCTTCCAAATGGTCAAGCGTTTGTGGCTTATCCGCATAGACCAATGACTTTACATAGCCCCACAGAAAGTAGTCTAGCTGTGTTAAATCACAAGATCTTGGAGGCCAATTTACAGGTCCAAAACGTGAAATTAGGCGGTCACCAAACGTATCTTTCAATACATCGGTTGTGGCACGAGCTGTGTGACATGTTGCGTCGTCTTGTTGAAACCACAGCTCCCGGACATCATGGTTGTTAAATTTAGGAATGAAAAAGTTCGTAATCATGGCTCTATACTGATCACCATTGACCGTAATGTTCTGGCCATCATCGTTTTTGAAGAAGTGCGGACCAATGATTCCACCAGCCCATAAAGCGCACCAAACAGTCAGTTTTTCTGGATGTAACGGTGTTTTGACATAGACTTGGGGATTATCTTCACTCCAAATGCGGCAGTTTTGTTTGTTGACGTAGCCATTCAACTAGAAGTGCGCTTCATCCTTCATCGCTTCATCATCGATACGTATTCCGCATAGAACCATTATTTTCGAAATAAAATTGCACTATTTGCAAGCGTTGCTCAGGCGTGAGTCTATTCATGAGCCAAACCAAACTGAGAATAAATCACTTCTCAGCTGTTAAATCGTTCATCATCTTCAACAGTAATGCCAACTTAAAATTCTATACCTCTAAAAAAAAACACTCGTTACTTTTCGATCGCACCCCGTACACGACCGAATCAGTTTTCAATGAAAAACCGAACCAGTAGTTTATTGAATCAAGGATTACTAAATATGTCCGCAAGAAATTCTGTGAAATAGCATTTTTATCTCAGTCATAATAAAAACACTTTGTACGTGAAGGACGGGAATTCGTCTTTTTGTTTTACGAAAACCAGGTTTGCTGCATTATTTATAACGTTGGACGATACACATAAATATGCTGAAAATTATTCTACACAGCCAAATATGGCGGTACAAACACATAAGACGAATATAGAGCATCCAAACTAAATGTAGTCGAGTTCCTCGAAAAGCCTGTCGGGGTTTTTACGCATTTGTCTCACACTTAATTAAGAATAATTTTAATGGTTTTTGTTGTTTTACGTGACTACCTAAAAGGATACGGCGCGTGCCGTTTTATTATGCGAAATTGTTTGTGATAGAAAAATTTTATGATCAATGAGAAAAACGAACGATGGTTTTATGTGTTTCAAACTATAAGAGAACAGAAAACTTGAATAAAAGTTTTTATCGATGCTATAAACTGCCAGAAAAAGTTACATACGTCAACGGTTGACATGTATGAACTTGTCAGTTCACAGACGAGAGCTAACATAGACTTCTTCCCAGTCGTTCACTCTTGACAGAGTGGTCATGATCGTATCTGGGTCTTGTGCCACGGCGTCCCACGCAATACGGCGCCACACTGCTCAATGCTTAGCGGCTCTAGAGTTTTCATTGATGCTGGAATGCGTCATAGATTTTATTAGATTTGCCCACCTTGTTGGAAAGCGCCCACGCGATCTTTTGCCCTCGACTTTCCTTTGGACCACCAATCGTTCGATAGTCTTCGTTTCGGGTTATATGTCCAAAGAATTTAAGTATTTGCAGCTATACACTCGACGATAACCTCTCTATGATGTTTAGCTCCTTCAGAATCGAGACGTTGGTTCGATGTGCAGTCCACGGGATTCTCAGCAAGCGTCTCCAGCACCACATTTCTAACGCATCAATTTTGCGACGATCTTGCATCCTCAGTCCATGTTTCAGCTCCGTACAAGAAGATTGGAAAGACTAGGCATTTCATTAGTCGAACCTTCTCAATTTTTTCATAAAACAGCAATGCGTGTATCATCTCAAATTTCCGTCTACATGTATTCCAAGAAACTTTGTTGATTGGGATGATGACATATATACCTAGTGTTGTCCCCATATTCAAGATACAAGGTACTAATTCCATTGCCCTTCAGACAAAAATGAACACATACAGTTTTGTCAACGTTCAACATCAGATTGTTCATTCGACACCAATTTACAAACTCCCTTACAATGCATTCACATCCCTCCAGAAGTTGTTCAGGAGTCCTGCCAGAAACAACCACCGATGAATCATCGGCAAATAGTGTCACCGAAAATCGGGACAACTTCGCAGGCAGATCATTTATAAGTAATATGAATATAATAGGTCCAAGTATAGTGCCTTGAGGCACCCCAAAGGCAATGTCATGTCTCTGAGAATAATTCTCGCCTTTTTTCACTACCATTGTTCGTTCTTCAAGATAACTACGTAAGCAATTCAGAAAAACGCCTCTTAGTTAGCATCAGCTGTTCTAAGATCTGCAGATGATCGAGTACATTTCTAAAAATATTGGGAATGTTTATGTGTTCAAAGAAACCGGGAACATTGATAAGAGAAAAAGAAGAGAAGGATTCTTTAGTTCCTAGATACGAGCTAAGGTAGGGATGAGATCAATCGAGTCAAAATTAAGAGGAATGGCGAAATAAAAAATCAAAGGGAATTTTGTTAGTATAAGTAACTGTTTTTACGCAAATCTCAATATAAAATACAATTATTCATAAAATAAATGACGCGAATGTTTCGCTTATCACTTGGGGAAACATCATATTAAAAACAATAAATTAAAATTAACATGGCAGATGGAATTGGTTACACTGTAAAAACAGTGTAGCCAACTGGGTATGTGTTGTCAAAAAACGTAAATATGAAATTCTCCTTGACATCACGTTCATTCGTAATTGTGTACTGTTGGATAATAGCACACAATTATTGAATTCATTTGTATCTACCTACTAGTATCATTTTTCGAAATATCGCATATAAAAATCGCTACGAATCTCTTGTGATGTACCTACAAGTCATGATGTTATGATAGATGAGACGTAATTAGGTTTCAGTAGAATCTTAAGAACGGCAGTAAATTGTTGTTATTAGCATTTTTGCGGCACGATTATCTCTACTTGGAACGCGTTTGAATCGCGCTGGTAAAAATGAAGATTGTGTTTATACGGTGATTATTGTGATGCGAGATTGAACGATAGTTTAACACCTTGTCATTTATGGACAGAGGGATTGGGTACAGGAAAATCTTCAGGTTGACAATGCCGTTATTTATGAGCAGAGTAGATGTGACTGGCCTAATATGGGTCGGAGGTCGACTCTACATGGATTCTGCAATGAATAAATTAAGAACATTTGATAAATTTGAGACTATATATACAGGATGGTCCTCAGGTATATATGGGAAATCCACCGGTCCATATATTGGTTAGCTTTGTTAATCTTGGCACAATAAAAACGCTATACTACTCCTTTATTCGCAATAAACTGGGATATGCGTCTATAATTTGGTCTCCTGTGTGCATTAATTCTATTGTCGACTTGGAGGCAGTTCAGAAGAAATATTTGAAGTATATGTGCTTCAGATGTCATTGGCAATATCCTTCTAGAGGCTTCGACTTTTCCATCTTAACCGATAATTTGGGAATTGAATTATTGAAGATAAGGCGTATCCTGCTCGGTATATCGTTTTTCTTCAAAATTTTGCACAATTCGATTGACTCACCATTTCTTCTCAGCAAAATAAATATTCGCGTACCAAGGCCTGGTCTGAGGCGGAATAATACATTTTATGTCACTTACAGCAGATCAAATGTTATTCGTATGTCACGTTCTCCTATCAACTGTATTTGTAATCTTTATGATGGTTGTTGCGGTCGATGTGATATCTATTTTGATCGGCTTTCTGTTGTCTACATATGACTTAGTTATAAATATTATTTTAATTTTAGTTGTTTCATACGTTTACTAGATAGTACAATTGTAATCGATTTCCATTTTACTTCTATTCATCAAACATATTTCGTTACTAAATGTTCAACTTCTGCTGACCATACGTAAGTTTGTAATAGACAATATGTTATTTTATTTTTAGTTATCTGGTTATTGTTCAATACTATTTCAATTTATTTTAAATTAATTTCTTCGTTGTATATATTCGCTTATACTCTCTTTTTTCGTTTTTTTTTCTTGTTCATTTTTTCTTATTTTTTATTATTTGTGTACAATTTGTTATTTTTTCTCTGTAATTGGATGTATATCTGTTGGGAATAAATGTATTATTATTATTATAATTGTTATTATTATTATAAGAAAGTTTACTTAGATTAATAAAGATAGATAGAATTAGATAAAATTTGGTAGTAAACTAATGTGGATGAGAGCCAACCGGTTTTATATTTTGAAGACGGCGGCACTTCTGGTTATACCGGAAGTAGATTTCAACTTCTGTATTCAATATTGAACTTCCTATATACTATTGCATTTTTGGATTCCTCAGAAAATTCTAGATATAGTTTGTGAATAATGTGCTATTCCTAAGTTTGATCGTTTTTGACGTATTTTAAATTTTATGTTCAGAATGGCGTTTTCAGGCCAAAACATACTTCCAGTCAAAAAGCTCAAAAGAGTTTTTTGACTGGAAGTATGTTTTCCATACAGACGTGTCAACGGCTGCTACCAATCTGTGGGATGAGCCAACAATTTTCGCTTTCACTTGAATTTTTCTCGAAGCATCCTTGAAGAATAAATAGTCACCTCACGGGCGAAGTAGTTTTCCAAATCTCTCAATCCGAAGAGAACAAACGCGGTAGCCTGAAATGTGGCGACTTCCTTCAGAGGTTGTCTGTATTTCTTAGTTTCTTTTTTTGTGTTTCCATCTCCACGTTCGTAGATATTGGCTACGCCGTTCAGTATTATTGTTTGTTGATTGTGATGTGTCATTTTCAATGAAGTTATTTGATATATTTATTACATCTTCACATTACTAACTTGAATTGGAACTAAATACATTAATCCTGGAGTTTATCAATCAATTTTCATTCAAAGGAATTCATGACTCAATTTCTGTTACTAACAATCATTATTAAAACACGAATAAAGAAGAGCGATATTGTATAAAAAGTTATTTCCTAATTTCTTCAAATGTATTTGTGTTAGATCTGTTTGATAAGTACTTACGAGTACTGAACAGTTGATTTTAATGGAACAAAATGATAAATTTGATAAACGCTATTTAATCTTTTTTATTTGATTTTTTGATATGGACACTTATACTTTTCCCAAGTCACCTATTCCCAAAAATATAAGGACATCTTCTACGTAGATGTTTGAATTAATAGTAATGATAAAAATATAACAATGAATATATATATATTGAACAGAAATTTGTTTTTCGTATTAACCAAACACGTGGGAACATGAAGAATGCATGTAAGATCTGGGTTCGAATTCCAGTCGAGTTCGAAAACTTTTAAATGTGACTTCAATTCTCAATTCTCACTATAAAAATAATAATACATTATATATATATATATATATATATATATATATATATATATATATATATATATATATATATATATATATATATATATATATATATATATATTTCAGTAGTCTTAGTATTATCATCCAGTAAAATTATTTATCCCAAATTTTGGCAAAGCTGCAATTTGGGAAACGTAAACAACAAATAAAATTTCAAATTTTTAGTCTGTTATTTGCTAAGAATATCAATTTTTAGTTCATATAAATGCAATGACAATAATGCATTGTTTTTGAAAATCACTTCTTTTAAAATTCTTGAATTTGAAAAGTACATCTTTATTACGAGTATATATAATTCTAATGTAAGTGAGTATGTCACTGAACTCCTGCTAAACGGCTGGACCGATTTTGTTGAAATTTTTCGTATTTGTTAAAGTGGATTCGAGAATGGTTTAGATTAGCATTTGGATCCAATAGAGGGCTCTGCCATCGAGTTGTTGAAGTTTTCCAATTAAAGATGTGTTAAGAGGACAAATTATATCGTGTTCGCTTGTTAAATAGATAATACGTGACAGATTCTTCATATTTTCTGTCTTGGTATTGAATCAACTTGAGATTTAGGGCACTAAGGCAAAGTTATTTCGTGAGATTTTTTGAAAATTGTCTTATAATGGTTCTGTGCACGTTTCACTAAGGTATAAGTTTACATTCGAAGAAGATTTACGTATATTGATAAAAAAATTATAAAAGCTCACTAAGTTTATAATAATTAAAACTGAAATAACATTAATTGAACATTTCCCATATTAATTCTGCAATTTTACCCCTCTACAAAATTATTTAAAAGGTAAATATGAATTAAAAATTATTCCTTAAAATATGAATTAAACAATTAAAACTGACTGCATTCTTTGAATAATGTTCTAATTGAAATGAAATAAAACTGAGTATTTTGGGATCTTCAATGTAATAAAATCTCAAAAGTTTGTTGTACTTTAATTATGATATTTAATTATCATGAAGTATCTCAAGAAGAAAATGAAAACTCATTAGAAAACTTAGAAATACAATTATCAGAGACATATTACATATATGTACAAAGTACGAAAAATAATCTTTTATAGAAATATAATTACTCATATTCATGTCAAAATGACGTCTATATATATATATATATATATATATATATATATATATATATATATATATATATATATATATATATATATAATATATATATATATATATATATATATATATATATATATATATATATATATATATATATATATAACTCATTTATATTCCACGCAAGAAGTATTTATTTGTACTGTCACTGTGAAATATTCCATTGTTTTATTGTCTTCGATCAATGAACCCAATCAATCAAAGACATTTTTAAGGATAGTTATTTTTAGTTTACTTAATATTGAAGACATCTAAAAAACAGCATTACCATAGATAAAAGATGTTATCTATTGAAATTGTAGTAGCTTTGGAATCCTATAAAACTGTACCATGTGGATATTAGAACTCAATCTTCCAAAAATTATTATCAGTTAAACTTATTTTAGTTCTATAATTTTTTCATCTTATATCAAAATGAAAGTATCAATTTTTTTCTTTGTCACTCTTGTGGTTTATACGTATGGTTTGAAAGACGATGAAATCGCTCAAAAATGGAGACAATTTCAGGTAATTATATGATTTCTGCTACTTATGAACATTATGTATACTATATCTATCTTTCAAGAGTCTGTAGCATTCTTATAATAAACTAAGGTAGAATTTAATGACTCATTGTTTGAATTGACTAATCAATTATTCCTTTTTTGCATACCAGATTTTGCAATTCAATTTAGACCGTCTTCAGGGTTTGAGAATTGAGGTTAGAATCAATTATATGAAACGTTGCCTCAATTTCATAAATAAACCATGCTTATATTAGTCCATGCTAATCAAATATTGTATTTTCATAATTGAATCTCAGGATTTGAAAGTTTAAGGGCGCTTTTTGACGTAGAATCCATTTCAAAATTAAAATGAAAAAGATCCGATGGTCTTTTGGATTAACAGACTTTCTCTAGACTTTGGGACTTACTTATTACCATTACGATGACTTCTTTGTTGTGTTTATTTGATTATTTGTTCAGGTGGATTATGGAAAAACGTATAGATCACCTATCGAGGCTAAAAAACGCTTCAATATCTTCAAACAAAATGTGAGAGAAATCGACGAACACAATTTGATCTATGACGTAGGAGTATATACTTACAAGAAAGGAATCAATCAATTTGCAGACTGGAGTAAGCAAGAATTCCAGCAATATGTGAATAAAGGGTTTATAGGAAGACCAAGTCGTTTGAGACAATTCGTTCAACATGTTGGCTCCAGTAAATCATCAGACCTTCCTGAATCTGTTGATTGGAGGCAGAAGGGTATCGTATCTCCTGTTAAAGATCAAGGACGCTGTGGATCTTGTTGGGCATTCAGTGCAGTAAGTTCAATATGTTGTACAAAAAATACTTGATTTATTAAACAAGCAACTTTAGCTGCTAGTATTTTGAGGACAGTGACTTATTTTTAGCAGAAAAAGCTTGCTGGAATCATCTGAATGTTACTGAAATTATTTACTATGATTAAAATGTTTCATAGTGCATGTTTTTCGAAAACAAAACGCGTATGTAGGTACCTATACGTAAATAAGAACTAATAGATAGATAGATCCTTCATTTCTGTTGAATGCAAAATACATTGTAGAAAAGGTCATATAAAAGAACAAAATAAAGAAAATATACGGGCTTACAAACCAGCACCAAGTTAATGAATAAATCTAATTAAACGTTACTCTGACAAAAACTCATTGAGACTGTAATAACATTTAACAACTAAAAATTTACTTAATCTAGATCTAAAACTAGGTACTGAAATAGCGTCCTTAATTTCGGTGCCGATTTTATTATATATTTCCACACCCATGTACACTGGTGATCTCCTTCCAATTTTTAGTTTGGTATAACAAGATTATCTCTATGTCTTGTTTTATACTGGTGTTAGTCACTATGTCGAATAAATTGTTTTTGTCTTTTGTGGATTAGTGTAGCTACCTCCAGTAATACCTGTTTAGTATGACAAAACAAAAATATCTGCTGATAAAAATAATATATAACCTCAATGAATAAACGTATTCAAAAGAGTAAGAGTAATGAATGTATTCAAAAGAGTTTATGATGTAAAACATTACTTGTTATACTAGTATTCTTGATAAATAAGCAATAAACATCATTCGACACGATATATAATTCAAAAATATACACAAACTCGCACATAAACAAATATAGTTACATATAAATATATTTCATTCTACTGATACGAAATAAGTGTTCTAAATTCAGATCTATTAGAAAAATTTATGTGAGTATGATCAGAAGTTCTTGAGAAACCGCCAAACATGGTGAAAATACCTACTTAATTTCATTTATCTATTATTCGATTTAGATTAGGTATATTTAATAGTGTTGGCGTTCACTTGATGTAAATCCATTATAATTGAATATAAACTTAAATTCAAACACTTGAACTTATGATTTACACTTTATTGGCTACATAGCATGACGCGTTTCGTCGTTACAAACGACTTCTTTAGATGTTTACAGAATAATAATAACAAATTTGAAAAACGCAGGTATAAATATCAGGGAATTTGAGATTCTATGACTTTGGGTTTCATAAAAGATATTCCATTCTGAAATCTTTTCTTTTATTGCCTGAATAGGTTTAACAAGGGTGAGTTGTTTAATTATATCTGTTCATTGAGCAAATTTCCAGAATTCTATGGCGCTTTATTTCCACTATTTCCCTTATTTCATTATATTGTTTTTGGGAAATAGTGGAAATGAATCTCCATAAAAATTCTGGAAATTTGCTCAATGAACCGATAGAATGAAACAATTCACTCTTGTTAAAACTTTTCAGGTAATAAATATTAGATTTCAGAATGGAATATCTTAGGTAAAACCCAAAGTCATAGAATATCAAATTCCCTGATATTTTTACCCGTTTTTCAAATTTGTTGTTATTATTCTGTAAGCATCTGAAGAAATCGTTTTTAACGACGAAACACGTCATGCTATACAGTCAATAAAGTGTAAATCATAAGTTCAAGTGTTTGAATTTAAGTTTATATTCAATTACATTAGGTACTTATTTCATTCTCATTTTTCGTTCATTTTATTCATTCATCTATCATTCCATTTCTATTATTTCCTCATTTTTTCAACCCGTTTTGTTAGGTTTTTCAACTTGAGAGACGTCCAATCATCCTAAAAATTAACTCCACAATCTTTTTATTCGACGATTGGAGAAATGATTGAAATTGATTTAATGTTTTGGTGATTACGTAATTTTTTTAGGTTGGAGCTATCGAGGCACAATTAGCTCAGAAACAAAACCTAACAGTACTCAGTGAGCAAAATATAATAGATTGTTCTTGGGATGAAGGAAACCAGGGATGCGATGGTGGTTGGATGACCGAAGCCTTCGATTACGTTAAAGAAAACGGAATTGAAAGTGAAGCTGACTATCCTTACTTGGCATATGACGATGACTGTGCCGCAAACTCCTCCAAAGTGATTACCAAAATCAAGAGTTATGTTGAGATCAAGGCAGGCGACGAGAACGATCTCCAAAACGCCATAGCTAACAAAGGACCTGTAGCTGTAGCTATAGATGCTAGTTGGAACTTCCAGCTATATTCTAACGGAGTTTTAATAGACGACGACTGTAGTTCAGATAGCCTAAATCATGGAGTTTTAGCTGTAGGTTATGGGAGCGA
Source organism: Henosepilachna vigintioctopunctata (assembly GCA_030704895.1). NCBI lineage: Eukaryota > Metazoa > Arthropoda > Insecta > Coleoptera > Coccinellidae > Henosepilachna > Henosepilachna vigintioctopunctata. The sequence goes on along the minus strand of JARQZJ010000121.1, from coordinate 3,416,410 downwards.
AGATGGCAAAGATTATTATATTATTAAAAACTCCTGGGGTGACAAATGGGGTGAAGCTGGTTACCTTAAATTGGCTAGAAACAGTAACAACATGTGTGGTATTGCAAGTGTTGCTTCATACCCTGAAATTTAGTAAACTTGTCGGTTTAAACTAGACTCAACATAAAGCTAAAATTGAACTTCACAAATTACAATTTCGATAATGTCTAGTATCGAATAATAATGTATTTGTATTTTATCTTAATTCATATAATTTTTCAATCGAAGAAATCTGGTATAGAACGAAGAATTTGTTTTGAACCCCATGAACATTTAAGAGTAAAAAAAATGTTTCTTCTTATACGTATTCGAAAAACTCTCTGTGTGTTTTGACATAGATTCTGTTAAATATTCTGTAATTATGTCAATAAAGTAATAATAAATTTTGAATTTGAATTTCGATTTCTGTGTTCCTTCACTCTGTATATTGATGCTTCCCACAAAAGAAACCAAAAATTTAAGAAATGGGTGGAATTGAGACCTACAAATACAGTACCTGTGTATCGAAATTTCCAAGACTTCAAGGGTATCTAATCTGTTGCCCTTACTACCTGAGTGTACTATTTCGGTCTTCCTGGGATCCAAGAAATGATTATGTTTAATGGAGTATTCAGAAAAACCCGTATTAGTTCAACAGTATTGATTTTTTATGTTCATCGATTCTTTTTGTATAGAACGGCCATTTTAAAAAAAAAAGTTTTTTTTCAAGTAATTTCATATATGTGCTTTCATATGTAAATAAATTGATTACTCAACATGTTTTGTAGGTACTATAAATAAAATATATTGAAAAAAATTACGTTTTTTGGAGTAAGTTGGCCTTAATGATAAGTAGTCTTGACAGATACTATGACGAATTATATTGTTACCATTCGAAAATAACCTCAAATTCTTTCCCAGGCTTATTTTCTACTACATCCGCAACAATTATAACGAGATTAGTGCAGTAATGTACTCTTCGAAACAAAAACAATAGTTCTAAACTAACGTATTTCTTCTTATACAAATAACAGTTACCTATTTGTCAAAGAAATTGTACACCGTACAATTTAGTTGTCACCGTTCATTTTAGATTAATTCTGCTAAAGTTGTATTCTCGTAACTGTCAAGACCATTCGAAGTCCTGTTAATAGCTATTTTAATTGCGCAATGCGCACTGTTGTTCCAAGCATGGCATAGAAAACCGTATTAATTACAGAATCATTGAAGATCACATAATTTGTTTGGCCTTAAATGATGTCACGTACTGTTATCTCACTGTCTCGATGGAAATACGTCATTAGCGAATCATTCGATCTACTGAGAAGACGAAGTGATTTTCATTTGATGAAAACTACTGAAAACTGTCGTAAATAAAGACCCTAAGACACCCAAAAACTACTTTCAAAACATATTATCTGTGGAACGATATATAACCCCAGTGCTAGGCCTTTTATAATGGGTGATTTTTTAAGCGTGTTTTTTTAAATCGAATAAAACACTCAATTTGCATCATATTTTCAAAACTTATTGAAATTGATAGCTTGGCCTTTGCCATTTACTAACTTTTAAACATACTTTACATAACCCCATCAAATAGTCCAAAGAATCCAGAGTCATCAAATCGCATGATCTTGCCGGTCATTTCACAGGGCCATTTCGAGAGATAAGCTACTCACCAAATTCATCCTTCAACATGTCCATTGTTTCACGAGCTGTGTGGCATGTGGCAGCGTCTTGATGAAACCACATGTCAACCAAGTTCTATTCGGCCAACTGGGGCAAAAAAAAGTTGCTTATCATGGCTCGATATCGTTCACTGTTGTCGGTAACGTTTCATGCACGGTCGTCGTCTTTGAAGAAAAATGGACCGATTATTCCACCAGTCCATAAACCACACCAAACTGTCGATTTTTCGGGATGCATCGGTAATTCTTGTATGGCATGTGGCTGTTCATCACTCCAGATGCGACAGTTTTGTTTATTTACATATCCGATAAGCCAGTAATGAGCCTCATCGCTGAACACAATTTTTTGATAAAACAGCGGATTTTCATTAAGCTGTTCTGAGGCCCATTCACCAAAATTTAGACGTTGTGGTAGGACAATCGGCTTCAATTCTTGCAGAAGTTGAATTTTATTGGCTTTCAAACCCAAATCAACTCGTAAAATTTTCCATGTGGTTGAGTAACACATGCCCAATTGCTGAGAACGGCTACGAATTGACATTTCACGATCCTCATTAACACTGTACGTTGCGACTGCAATATTCTCTTCAGTATGCACTGTACGCATGCGAGACAATGGTTTAATGTCCGACAAAGTAAACTTGGTGCGAAATTTGGTGATAACAGCACGAATTGTTGATTCACCAGGTCGATTATGAGGACCATAATATTTTCGCAAAAAACGATACACATTTTTCACAGAGCACGAATTGATAGTAAATTTCAACAATTTGCAATCGTTGCTCGTTTGAAAGTCTTTCCATGATGAAATGGCAGAGTATACTGAAAACTTTTCACTTTGACAGATGACGTTTGGATGCCATTACCAACCAGTACCACCAACCTGAAAAACTTAACTCTTAAAAAATCACCCTTCATTAACTTACAAATAATGTTGTGCAAATTAATAATCGTACTTCCATATTCTTCTAGAGGGCGTTAAGCTGTACAAGACAACTTTGAAGATGCTCAAAGATTGTATATATGAGATGGAAGAAGAAGCTTGATGAGCACTGATATGTGCCTGGGGTATGTTTGATTATCAATTTATCCGCCTTGCTTCAGATGTTCTACAACAATTCCCTGATCAACTTATATAAAATGAACACTTAGAATGCTCTTCTCATTACTAATTCTTGAAATATTCCTTAAAGCCTAAACTATTGATTCTAAGACTTCAAGAAGAATAAATGGTGTATCTCCATTTTAAACAATAGATTTACCTAATGGAAATTGTGAGTCAGTACAAACCATCCTGTAGCAGATACTGAAAATACAGACCTAATCTCTTTCTCTTCTCCTAGGTATGTTTCCTAGAGAAGAAACTTACTACTTGGGAGTAGATAAGAAACATCTGCAGCTCCAGGATCTTCAATGTCAGGGTTTTAATTAAAAAAGCATATGTTCAGTAACTATTTATCAAATAGTATCAATGAAAATACCTAGAATGAGAACAAAGAACTAATTGAATTATTTTCAACATGAAACATTCACTTTAAATATATAAAATTATCTCAATCATTGGCCTCATTAGAAGGAAAAGCCAATATTGTGGTATATCGTTCTTTTGCTATTTGAACCATTCTGGCCTTCAGTTCCGGAAAAGGCTCAATAGCCTCTTGAAAATCCTTTCTATTCAATTTGAATAGTTCGCAGAAATCTGCAGCCACAATACTAGCTGTTCGAGTTTCGTTCATCAGTAAAGCTATCTCACCAAAATTGGCACCGTCTGTCAAGTGGCACACCTGAAACAAATTTGACATATGACACCCAATTTCATTTGTTTTAAGCTTCTTCTCATGTAGTTAATTCATGACAATATAGCGTCAACATCTCAAAGATCACCACTTAAATGATTGTAATGGTTCTTACATGTCTTCATCTGCATATAACAAATTCCTATGAATATTACACGTGATATTGTAATGAATCTTGGTTTTCACTCTCTGCAGTTGGGCATGATGCATAGAGTAAAATAAACAACCATCAGAAAGCTCCATCACTAATATCAAAAACTTTCAAGGAACTAATGAACAATAACTTGGAAAAAACTAGATAAAACTGAACAATAATAACCAAGTTTATAAAAAAAGACAAACAAAGACTTCCATATGAAAAACCATGGAGCAAAAGATTATACCTCAGTCTTTGGTTGGAATCTCCGAACATTAAAGAAAAACCTGAAGAAATCCTTCGAGAAAAACGATCAACAATAAAAATACCAAATGATATATTTCATGTCAACATGGGTATTATTTATTTTCGAAGCCCTAGGTCTAATCAAACTCTTACTTACCTACTTAGGTGTGGGCAAATAAGTATTGAGCCAAGAACTCCTAAAGGCGACAAAATTCACTGGCAATGGCCATTTCAGGAATAGCCCAAAGATCAGAACAACCAGAGGAGAAATATATGCAAGAATCTCTCACGCCATTAGACAAAATAGGAGACTTATGAAAGCTTACCTCCTTCCCGTTGTGTGTATAAACAGCTACAGTTCCTGCAATGATAAAGTACATGGTGGAGCCTTCATGGCCAGCTTGTATTATTACGTCATTCGGCAACAGTATCTCTTGCTTCAATCTACACGCGATTCTCTTGATGGCAGACGTTGGCATATCCTTGAATAGCTCCACGTTTTCCACAAGATCTTGACTGTAAATGTAGAACAATTCCTGAAAAATTGATAATAAATAAATGCTCAGAAACGGTTTGGAATTCGTAAAGCGTTACATCTTTCATGTGAGGTGTCAGAGTACTGATGATGAGATTTTCGTTGTATATGCGTCTTCCGAACTTGAAATCAACGTACTGCAGCAGTACTCTATTCATAGATTCTGGCAGTTCTTTGAATTTTGCGTACTCTTTCACTTGTCTGGCCAAGTGTTCGTGTTTTCTCAAAACCATACTAGTCCTATTATATATTCTCATTGTTCTAGCTGAAAAAATATATGAAACATGTACATTACTTCGAAAAAGACAAATTTGAACCATTTGGAATTTATTGAGAAAAGCTTGGAACAGATTCACACGATTCAAAACGACAAACTGATGAATTGAAATGAAATAACTGAAGATTATCCCCACTCCTGAAGATTCAAGAGTAGGGGAATTGCAAAGGAGCAGGATTGCAAACCAGTTTTTGGTTCTTACCCAAGCGAAAAGCTTGGAACAGTTTCACACGATTCAGAATGACAAACTGATGAATTAAAATGAAATAACTGAAGATTTCCCCACTCCTGAATATTCAAGAGTAGGGGAATTGCAAACGAGCAGGAGATTTTTGGTTCTTACCCAGGACAGTAGGAATGACAAACTGATGAATTAAAATGAAATAACTGCAGATTTCCCCCCCTCCTGAAGATTCAGGAGTATGGTAAATTGCAAAAGAGCAGGTTGCAAAGCAGTTTTTGGTTCTTACCCAAGCGAAAAGCTTGGAACAGATTTCCACAATTGAGAACTCCAGAGTGATGAAGTAAAATGATATAACTGAAGATTTCCCCCACTCCTGAAGATACAGGAGTAGGGGAAATTGCAAAGAAGCATGATTGCAACGCAGTGTTTGGTTCTTACCCAAGAGGAAAGCTTGGAACAGATTGCCACAATTCAGAACGACAAACTGATGAATTAAAATGAAATAACTGCTAGGGTCAGATCCATGATGATGAGGTTGTATGAGAAACAGCGTTCTTATGGTACAATACATCAACTTCATGTATACAGTATTGATCCTGTCCCATAATTCTAAACCATCAAACAGCCAAATTTTGTCGACGAATGTAAAGTACGTCACGTATTCCACCAGAAGAATCAGTATGATGATACGCACCAACATTATACTCTTCTGATTCCCCAGTCGGATAACCTACAACATGACGATATAACACCTGGTAGAATATGATGCAACAAAAAATATATGGAGAAAAGTTCATAGTGAGTTTAGTCTGTAGTACAGAAGACTACTTACAAGAAACAAATTCTCCAAGTAGTCAAGCGCAGTCGGCAATCTTATAATCCTCAAATAGCGATTGAGCGTTATATACCATGGTAACGCACCTACGATATGTGGAAACATGAGGTCTGTAGGAAGGGTAGATAACAGATCGGTGAGGAAATAGCCGAGGATATAATGCCTGTGGAAAAATGAATGTAAACCATTTTTTGTGCACTGAAGCACTAGTCATTTGGTGACGGATGCCCCTGTAAAGCTCAGAAACTAATATTTTCTTTGATAACACTGGGGAATAGTAGTTTTGTTGTCTTAGATCTGTGACTTGTGTTTGACTAAATTTTGGTTTCTAAATTCAAGAATTTTATTAATTCTTCTCTATCGCGTCAAGTTTTTAAACTACAGGATACCCTCTCTTTACCATAAAAGTCGTACAAAATAGGCACACAGAAGAAAATAAAGTGGGTACTATCCAACTATATAAGGATATTTTATTCATACAAAGGTTATTATAATACTAAAAGTTAAATTGTGTTTATATAAAAAATAAAAAAGATATTAGGGTAAAAATTTTCGCTTATTATTTTTTCTAGAATGTTCAATCCAGGGACTTTTAGACATCATACTGACATCCCATCTAGCTTGATACCTTGCCTCCATGACCTTCAAATCTTGTTGGAATCGCTCACCCTGTTCATCACTAACAGCGCGAAGATTTTCTGGGAAGTTAGCAAGATGGCTATGTAAGAAATGCAGCTTGATACTCATGTTACAGCCAAACTTTTTGAAGCCTTCTAAGAGTTGTTGAACAATTTCGACGTAAATACTTTTGAATGCCAACCAAGCATTCTTTTCAAGTTCGGTGATTGTTTCAATGAAACGTTCATCAATAAGTTGCCGAATATGTGGCCCATCAAAGACACCAGACTTTATATTCTCATATGACAAGCTGGGAAATGCCGAAATAATATACTTAAAACAGTCCCCTTCAGTTGACAAAGTTTTAACAAATTGCTTCATGAGATCTAGTTTTATATGCAAAGGCGGAAATATAATGTTCTGTAGACAAGTGGCTGATTAAGAATTTTTGGATCGCCAGGTTTCAAGTCAGATCTTGGCGGCGACTTTGACTGCACACAATGCTTCTCACGAGCTCTGCTGTCCCACATACTCAGAAAACAGGGGTATTTAGTATATCCGAGTTGTTGGCCAAGAAGAAAACAAACCTTTTTAAAGTCAACACAGATGATCCAATGGTGTAAGTTATATTGCAACAAGTCGATGACCTTCTTTATGTCTTCGTATTTTTCATTCAAAGAAACTGAAAGACTTATTGGGACTGATCCTATAAACTTCCATTGTGGAGGAGAACCCAATTCCCGCTACATTTTGAGCTATCTACAAACAATTGCCATTCAGTTGCGTTATAGTCTGAAATTCCCAATTCTTTCATTGAACCAGCTCTGTTATGGCAATACACAAATCTATCAGCACTCCGATAGAACTACAGAAATGCATTTTCACGGTACACAGGACAGGAGTGCAGTAGGGCTTTCTGTAATTCGCTTTCAGTTCCACGAAGCGTAATATTATGCCCAACAACTGTAGAAAAAAAACTTGACGCGATAAAAATAAACTGATTAAAGTTTTGGAATCAGCATGCCAATTTACCTCTAAAAGAGCCTAAAGTTCCCTAGTGTTATGCATAAAAAAAGTATATATAAACCGTCTAAGGACTCCCTAAAATAGAGCCTTGATGACCCACTATTCATCAAGGCCGTTTTCAATAGTGATTATGCTACTCTTAGAATTCACTCCTGAAGATTAATAAGGTTACTATCTTGACAAAACTGTCTTTATATGCACTCTGTAGGGTTTCTTCGAAATTCAAAAGTAGACACCAGTTCTTCCAACAGTTTATTTATATTCGCTGTAGGAGTAAATGTTAAACCAAACATACTATTTAATAGTATGTTTAGCCCTCTCAAAGTCCTATAAGGTTATCACCCTTTCGATGAAACAAAGACAGTAATGCTTGCAAAGTTTGTCAAGACTCGAAAGAGTAATCTGTCGAGGTTAATGATAAGAGCACCGTCAACAATAACTAGTGTTTCAGATTCGCCTATAGGTCACTATCTTAATAGATCTGAACCATCTACTCACCTAAATATTTGCTTCAGATTCAACACTACAGTTTCATTACTTTTGTCCAGATATCCGGTAAAAAAATTTATTATTATATCGAAAACGCATGTGATATTCATCAGTTGGTAGTAAGAACCGCTCCATTTTTCAGTTAATGGATTCTGAGTATTGACACCGAACAATGGTGTATAAATCATGATGCTCAAATAAGTGATAGCCATTGTTATTTCCCAGTAAAACCTGCAAGAATGAGTGAATTCATCATTAATCAAGATTTTTAATTCATCGCATCACCAGTGCAACAAATTTCATCGGTGTAACCTGCCTACTACCCAAGGCGATATTTGTCTTGTTAATTGTAGACTCTACAACTATGTACTCTGTGATTTTTCCTGATAAATGATATAATCATGTATCGTTCGGTCATTTCCCGGTGTCGTTCGTTCGTATTGAGGCTTTGTCGTCGGTCGAAAATGATTGATTCTGATCTATGTTTCGTCATTCACGTAAAGATTGAGAGTCGTTCGTTTAGTCTCGTTCAATCACGACCGTTATAGATTGACACCACTTTTGAATCCTTTGAATTTGCTACGCTTTTTAACAAAGTATGCAAAAAAAGTCTTCAATAAAAATCTCATAAAAATTTCGCAATATTTTAACACTCTAAGTTTAATTATTTTTTCTGCATTTCGAGTTGAAAATCATAAACTTTTGAATCAAATACTTAAACAATGGTCTTACAAAAATCTACCACTTAGTCGCAAAGTAGATAAGGTCGTAACTGAATACGTAATTCAATTTACAATTGAATTTTTTTAGAACTTTCTTACCTAAATTTACTGTATGGATGGATGGTCCAGTAGAAATACCTCAGATGTCTATGCTTCTCTAACCCAATTCTCTGTGAAGATCGAAAAACCAATTTAGTCTTACTGAACTTATCGCAGATTAGAAATAATTGTTTGAATTTCCTGCGCATCAACACACAGACTCCATCGTTTAGGTACATAGACAAGACATTTTCTGCTATAGGTAACGAACAATGATGGCCATTGATAGGACGGTATACTTTTACCGAAGGCTCAGTTGTGTCAGCTGATTTTCCTTTAGTAGGTCGAATAGTCCTCTGCGGGGACATTATTCGAAATAGTTTTTACAATAGGCAAAATCTGAATCTTCAAATGACACGTTGAATGATTTATTGTTCGATTTGACAGGTGACACTTGGTGAACTGATAACGTGATCGAAAAATTAGAAAAATGAAGGCTACAAATGGGAAAAACTGTCTGATATGAGGAAACAGTTGTCAACGTCTTCAACTATAAGCTGCAAATAGAGTTATTACTTCATACATATTATTAACTGATTTCAAGCCTCAAGGCTTTAACACTCCCTTAGAGGAACTTTCAGTCGACCTAGATATCACATATCAGAGAGATTTAACTCTGTGGTAGCTCTTTCCAAATCATCAGGCCCGTGGCGGTGATCTTCATGTCGGAGGCCTGGGCAGCGTTGGTTTTTGTTTCCGGTCAGACCTTGCTGTGGCAAGTAGCACTGATATATGTAATTCCACACAGAATGTTCGCCGACTCCTAGTACTCTGATATTTGACAAGATATTTCTTGGGATTATACCAGTGGACCTAGAGATAATTGAACAGTCTTGACGACGTTCTGTACCTCGGTCTCTGCCCTCCCACTACAAGTTCTCGATATTTAGGATTTTATCGGCATTCTTCTCAACAAGGTTGTTCGCTTTGGAATGGCTACCTCGAAGAATTAGTTTCCCTTGCTCTCTTGTGGTTACTCATCTAACAAATAATAAATCTCTATGTGTTCAATTTAGTCCTTCAGGAATGAATATAATGTAATAACAACATTTCTAAAACATAAATTAATGAAATTGAATTAAAAGTTGGAGAAAACAGAAAGGAATACAGATATAAACAAACGTTTATACTTGGTATCGTTGTCAAGAAAACTCTTTTGCTGAGAACCAGCCTGTAGATGAGGCCCAGTTGGCACATAAGTCTTATAACTAGCCCATTAGAAAAGAACTTGTGGTAACTTCAATTGGGCTATTCCAGGAAACTCTGAATACTTACTATATTTTTCGAATGCATCATATTCCAAATCAAATGTTTGGTGTTCTATGGATGTGAACAATGCAGATACTGAAGAGTATATCGTCATTCCATTCGGTATAGAGTGTGTACCACACACGTACAACCAAGAAACTTCGAATACGAAATGAGGTCATGCATTGTGTTTCTTCTGGTTATTTCGAAAAATTCAACGTGAATTCTAGTTGAAATAACGTACAGACTGCAACTGGCGCAATGAGGACAGATGCTGAAAAAGGAGAATACGTATATATTTCTTGTTTATCAGATTTCCAGATTTCAAGTCATGGTTGCACGCAGACTATAGGAGTTACGACCTGGTCTAAGATGGAACAAGTACCGCATATGTAGAGCAATAAATTCAAAAGCGGGGTGAACACGTTATATTTTCGTTGGAGTTTGTTGTTTCAACTGCAAATGCAAATACAAAACGCAGTGGTGTCGTGAAGCGGACATTTCAAAGGGCAATTGATATAATTTTGTCGAAAGAAGAACAATTTTGAATGATATGAATACGAATTGAATGAAAAGCACTTAGTTTTTTAACCACTTTTAAAGTTAAATTGAACAAGTTGTTGCAGGAATTCCTGACAGTAACATTTGTGACAGAAGTATGGAAGTCAAACAGTCAAAACGAAGATGAGATTATACAGGATGGTTATAAGACCTGCTTTAATTTATTCCTGCGAGAACTGGGTACTAAAAACGGTAGACGAAACAGCGATGGAAATATGGGAGTGGAAGATGATGCGGGCAATTTTTGGAGGAATTGATAGAGACGAAGGCTGAAGAAGAAAAACCAACAAAGATCTGGAAAAATCTTTACTAAGCCCAACAATAACCCAATATATCGAAGCGCAGAGGAAGAGGTTATAATGAGTTATTTATTCTCAATAGATATGATACCCAATTACAGCAAATAATAACAGAATGTTGAATGATAACTAAATCACTAAACAGATAAAATGAAGACAAATATTACAAAGAACTCAATCTAAACCAATTTCATTCAGTGTTTTCATTTAGTAATACCAGTTTTGAACGTAGATTCATCAAGCTCCTCAAAATACTGATTTATAGTTTCGATGACTTCTTCGTTGCTCTCAAATATTTTACCACCAAGCCATTTTTTGATGTAAGGAAGCAGGTAATAGTCACTAGGAGCTTAGTCGGGAGAGTAGGGAGGATGTGGCATCAATTCAAACTTGAATTTGTGGATTTTGGACATAGCAACAATCGACGAATGTGCTGTTGCGTCATCGTGATGAAAAAAAATTTTTCTCCTAGTGTTGAATCCATTTCTTCTTTCATTTGTTTTTGTGTAAAACCTTTCAAATTGAAGTATTTGATGACAGCACGATTCTCCAATTTTTCCATTTTCACGAAAACAACAGAAGCATCTCGCGAAATGTGCTCTCAAACGCAAACTAACGTAGCAATTGGGCTGAAAATTTACATACAAGCTCAGCAGGAATGGTACTGTAGGTCGCCGCTCCAAAGGTAGACCTAGTAGCGCCATCTCTTGGTCAGCTCGGAAACTTTTCACCCCACCCTGGTATTTGTTATGGACCAATTGACGAATAGGCTATTATACTTAATTCTCGGTCATTACACAAAATGACCAATAAGAAATAGCAATTCAAAAATAACTATTCAAATGATGCAAAATCAATTAACGTTATATTCAAACTAGTCTTATCTTCCTCGTAAATAGTGATAATAATACAAGTAAATCCGATACACAGACGGTTTTCCACACCACTGTGGTACGGCTACTTGAAGAACACTTACCTCTTCTGTGAGACAGATTCAAATTGGGACCACACACACATAATTAATGCACGCATTGTTCCCAGAAACGTAGAGATACATAAAAATGCAAATAAAACGGACTCTGAAACTCGCTCACTATTGATCGCAAAATATGGGCAACGGAAAGTAAGTACAGCAATTACGTAAGTAATATTTAATGGACTCACATTAATCACTGAACATAAGGTAAATACGAAACGGAAATTATGGAGATGAAATTAAGATTCGAGGATGCTTGAATTTCTTTTCAGAATATCGAAACGATGAGGTACCGTACATTTCATGACATAACGTTTTATTTATTAAAGGAGATTAATTAACTTTACTCGAATTTAAGTACTTTTTATTCTGTGTTGTGTTTCTACAGTTTAACGCAGCTTCCTCACTATTAATGGGCTTGTAATCTACATGAACTGCCCAGTAATTAATGATATACATATCATTTGAGTGATTAAACTCATAGACAAACTCCCATTTCTCCACCAGGATTTGATCTATATATAATATATTTTCAAATATATTCAGTATAAATAGGTATAATTTTCATAAAAATTGAGTACGCAATGCTCGTTCACTATAATTTCATTAATTATATGATATTTCTGTTTACATTATTATTTTAAAGAGAATTGAAGTGAATATTATAGTAACAATTTCTTTTACAAAATTTCAAATTGTCCAGGTTTCCTTTGAAAAAAATTGTTACAAACGCTGTCAAAAAATAATCACAATGCTTCTTTTGGAAATTATGAAGATAAATTAACAAAAATTCGTCATAAGAAATGTTTTTTCCCTTAATAGATTAAAAAGTATGCAATACAGAATGAATATGCTATCGATAATAAATAGTTATTTCTATTCACATCATTATGAAAGATGGTTAATAATTGGAACATTTTCATTTTGAATATTCGAGGTGTAAAATTCTAGGTAAGAGGTACAATCGGATATACTCGGAACAGTTCGATAACATTCGGTTCAGATCTCCGAAGCAGAGTGATACCGCTTGTCAAACCATACTCCGATGAGTTTTTAAGAATTCTGATTTTCTTTCAACTGAATAATCGCAGCAAGGAGAAGAGAGCGGTGATGCCGTTTATCACCGTAGAGTTTATTAATTTCACGATGTATTGGGCCTGAAATGCAACATCGTAATAATTGATGCAGTTGAAGTAGATTCATCTCGATTTTCATACCAGGATAAGTCTAACCTTAATTTCAAGATAATTGTGACATACGCTGGCAATGAAACGATCGTAATACTTCTTTTGGAAATTATGAAGGTAAATTTTTGAGTTTTCTTTCTTAAAAGACTGACAATAATAGAAATTTACCGTGAGTAAATGTTTATTGATAGGAAATATATTGTTATTATATAAAAAATTGTTGTAAGTAAAAATATATTACATTATAATGTATAAAATGTTGTTTATAAATAAATATTGTTATTATAACACAAGTAGCATCCGAAAATAAATATTTTAATCATATGTTTATCCTATGACTTTATGTTTAAACAACACGATATCTTGTCAAGTTTGTATTTATTAATTTAACTATTAATTGAGCAATTAATACTAACTAATCAATTGAGCATGGAGGTTTGTGGAAATGGAACACCTTAAATTGACAAAAATGTTTTCTGGTATATAAAATTTGAGTCCATGTGAAATAAATTAGATCAATCGATATTTCTATATTGATCTGAAAAATACAAAATAATTTTAACAATATTCGGAGGAACCTCTTTAATTGTTTTCCATGTTCAACAAACAACCTGTACATCCAGAATGCCTAATAACATCTCCTAATGATCCTATAAACGAAATAAATGTTCGTTTACTCACGAAATAATCTGGTAATTTGTAGAGATGATTAATATTTGACGTCTAGTCACGAAAGGATAATAATCGGACAACAGATGGTCTAAAGCCCCCCAATAATAATGCACTATAATTTATCAATTCATCTTCTAAAAGATTCCATCTTCGAATTGCATCTGATTATTTCGGATTTGGAAGAGCTTGAAATTATATCGAAAACCGAATCGATAATGGTGTTTAGATAGTAATGGTGTTTTAAATCTCATGAATTTCCGTGCTTCTTCTTGACGAGATTGACGTGGGATATAAATTAGTCTTAATTTATTCAATAAATATCCAACCGTTGGAAGGTTTTTGAAAATGGGCCACGATAAATATTCTAAATGAATTATAGATAAGATGAATTCGAATTGATATTCCTTTTAGAGTTAAAACTAATTTTCACAAATTACCCAATTTTTTTCAATGTTTATAAGTGATGAAATAGCACGACAACTTTTTCATTCAACTTTATAATTATATCGCAATAAATTCATCAGATTCACTAGAATTATTCGTTTGAAATTCCGTGAAAGATGACTGGGAAACAACAATTTTGTTGTTTTAGGTCTGTGACTTGTTTTTGACTGAATTTTGGTGTCTGAATTCAAACATTTTATCAATTTTGAAAGATTAGGGAGCTCTGTAGTAAATCCGGCAGCTCGAACACCTTCGGAGGCGGCAGCTGTTGCATGCCTTCGTGTCGTCTTATTGTTTTGTTCTTTGTTTTATTGTTATTGTCTTGTTATTTTGTTGAACTGCTTTGAGAAATGCAAGAATTCTTCAGAATGATGCTTACGAAGATCAGGAAGAAGTTGTGTATGAAGCTGGAATGGATATGTGAGTAAAATTCACTTTTTTTACGATTCTTCACGAATAAAAACTTTGAACGGATTTTTCTCTCGAACCACGTTTTCTCGCATGAATTACACTCTCATTTCAAAACTATTGCACTTATCGATATGAACCAAACGGCATTTTACTCTTTAGATGTCTGGCTATGGCCTCAAGCAGAACCAGAAATATTCATTATTATTTAAAAAAGTAATAAACAATTAAAAGTGTAAAAAGGGTTAAAAAAATTCAAAAGTCCGCCATTTTTTGTTTTTTCATTGAAAATGTTTCATTCTGCTTGAGGTCATAGCCAATTCGATACAGAACATGAAACCGTTTTGTTTTTTGCTTTCAGATAATTCTTTTCCAAGAAATGATGTCATTCATCTCCGATTCAGATGAGTTTCAGCAGCCATTTTCAGGATCGCCATTTTAAAAAAAAAAAAATTTTTCAAGTAATTTCATATATGTGCTTTCATATGTGAATACATTAATTACTCAACATGTTTTGTACTATAAATAAAATATATTGAAAAAAATTACGTTTTTTGGAGTAAGCTGGCCTTAAAACAGTCCCCTTCAGTTGACAAAGCTTTAACAAATTGCATCATGAGGCCTAGTTTTGTATACAAAGGCGGAAACATAATGTTTTTTCTGTCGACAAGTGCTAATTTGGTATGTTTGGATTACCAGGTTTCAGGTCAGATCTTGGCGGCCACTTTGACTGCATCCAGTGCTTAACACGAGCTCTGCTGTCCCACATACATACAAAGAAAATCCACGTTGCTGGTCCAGAAGATGGCCTATTATATGTTATATGCTGGCCAAGAAGATGGCCTATTATAGGCGACTCCTTGACGATGCGAATCCACTTTTATTGTGGATTTGATTTGTCTGGTTCTTCTCCGAGTTATCTAGATCTAAATAACACCTTCATGACATAAATATGACAAATGGCATAGAAAATTAAATTCTATGACCAGAACGTCCATTTGTTAAATGAAAGAAGAAAAATCGAGTGTGAAATGGGTTGGCATTAATTAATTCTATATTTCCTCCCTGTAAATCAGACTTTCAGTAGAAAATCTCGACGTGATATATATTTGGATATTCTTTATCCGCTTAGAAGATATTTCACGAGCTTTGTTGTCTGGTCGTTCTGTCGTGGTTACAGTTCACACGACCATCATTCGAACTCCCCCATGGCTTAAGTTATATCACTTAAAATACGACGTGACTTAAAATTCGATCTATAAAAATCAGATTCTCACGCTTCCTAAAGTTGAACATAGATCTACGTTCAAAAGATGTATAAAAGTCGCCAGGTTTATCGTACAGTTTATCTGAACTAATTTTGCTCAGCGATCTACTAAAGTTTATCACTTATTTACCAGGGAAAAAAATGTATAGTTCAATGATCACACTTACAATTAACGAAAGGTGCAAAAGTATCAAAACTTCTCATTATTTCGACCTTCTCGTAACATAAGTAACAGTCTGAGATTGAATTCTCGCTTAACTCTTGGTGAAACATATTTAAATATTAAATTGAATTAAACACTTGGCTTAATGTTTCACGATTATATTTAACAATATCAATTCGTCAACATATTTCGAGCGTGACTATGGAAAGATGTTGACGATGTCTTGAAGATGAGCTCCCGCTCGAAACATGTTGGAGAATTGATATTGTTAAATATAATCGTGAAACATTAAGCAAATTTTTTAATTTAATTTGATAGTAAGTAATTGTTTAATTTTTTGTTTTAATTTTAAATTTTTTTTCACAACCAGGTGAACGTTCAAAACATTGCGGGATGTGAAGTAGTCAACAGCTACGTATACCTGGGCTCCAAGATCTCATTCGCTGGCAGCTGCGAGGACGAAATCCGGAGGCGTTGCGCCATAGCAAGATCTTCAGTGAAAAGCTCACAAAGATTTGGAGGGACCGCAGAATAACCAAAAACACAAAGGTTCGACTAATGAAATGCCTAGTCTTTCCAATCTTCTTGTACGGAGCTGAGACATGGACATTGAGGATGCAAGATCGTCGCAAAATTGATGCGTTAGAAATGTGGTGCTGGAGGAGCTTGCTCAGAATCTCGTGGCCTGCACATCGAACCAACGTCTCGATTCTGAAGGAGCTAACCTCTCTTAACAAAGAGAGCTTATCGTCGACTGTGCAGCTGCGTATCCTTAAATTCTTTGGACATATAACCCGAAACGGAAACTCTATCGAACGATTGGTGGTCCAAGGGAAGGTTCAAGGCAAAAGATCGCGTAGGCGCTTTCCTACAAGGTGGTCAGATCTAATAAAATCTGTGATGCATTCCAGCATCAATGAAAACTCTAGAGCCGCTAAGCATAGAACAGTGTGGCGCCGTATCGCTTGGGACGCAGTGGTACAAGACCAAGACACGACCACGACCACTCTGTCAAGAGTGAACGACTAAGAAGAATTGGTTTTCTTATTCTTTTCAAAAAATGTAAGTCAAGATCAAGATCTACATAGATTTAAATATTTTCTTCGTAGATGCATCTTTGGGGGATAAATTGACCAAATAGAAGAACGCTGCTACCAAATAAAAATTGATGAATATATATTTCAGACTATATGCTATGTCATTGGAATATTAGCTTATTAGATTAGTTGACTTTACAGGGGTATGCGTATAAGATCCCAACCGATAGTCTAGGAATTGAATTATTGAAGTTGATACTTTTGCACAATTCGATCGACTCGCCATTTCTTCTCAGCAAAATAAATATTCGCGTACCAAGGCCTAGTCTGAAGCGGAATAATACATTTTATGTCATTTACATCAGATCAAATTATAAAGTAATTTTATAAGCCAATTTTATATAACGTACTCCCCTACGAAATGTTGGTGATTGCACCTGCTAGCTCTAAAATTTGGGAGACTTATATAAATTCACCTGATTTATCCACAATAAAGACAGTGAAACTAGATACTTATGTTTAAAACGTCTATTCAAAATGTTTTGATTCAAGATCAACAATTACATTTAAATGCCTTAGCAGAACGATTCATCTGTGTCTGGAAAGCAACCCATTTGCATCAGACCAGAACTTATTAGATGTATAGAAGACTTTTGATTGAATTCGTGAGAATCTGATATTATCTTCCTTTGATTCAACTAGAAATAAGGATATCGGTACGAAAAGAATCGTGGTAGCTCTTCGTTGTGTTATAGAGACATTGCCAAAACATTTGGGAGAGCATAGGCTATCTTCTTCTTCTCAGTAGATCACTCTTGACAGAGTGGTCGTGGTCGTATCTCGGTCTTGTGCCACTGCGCCCCACGCATAATGGCGCCACATTGCTCTATACTTAGCGGTTCTAGAGTTTTTGATGCTGGTATGCGTCACAAATTTTATCAGATCTGTCCACTTTGTTGAAAAGTGCCAACGCGATCTTTTGCCTTCGACTCTCCCTTGAACCACCAATCGTTCGATAGAGTCTTCGTTTCGGGTTATATGTCCAAAGAATTTAACGATTCGCAGCTGCATAGTCGACGATAACCTCTCTGTGATGTTTAGCTCCTTCAGAATCGAGACGTTGGTTCGCTGTGCAGTACACGGGATTTTGAGCAAGCGTCTCCAGCACCACATTTCTAACGCATCATAAGCATAGGCTATAGCAGGTGGTAAATGGTGTTCACACCCACATTCTATGCAAAGACATCAATAATTTCATTTGTAACTGGTGTGATATATAACCGTGTGTACCAAAAATAGACACGCTATAAATTTGCAGTAAATATCTTTTATTTTCTCTTAAGCTGCACAAACATTTGAAATAATTCTTCAAATAAAATGTTTTTGGTGTATACGTAAAGCGACTATACGTATCGACTTGCCTCGCTGGCTTGTCCGTCTAACTCGTCGGACAAAACGGATATTGTGTACCTAACTTAATCCCGATCGTGTACCACCAAGTCGGCAAAATTGATACGTCTTGTACCTGACCACAAACAACTTGTTTACACTAAAATGAGGTTTGCGCTGCGTGGAGATATAATATTTCATACGAATGGCATTTGAAAGGCACATAATTCCCCATTCGTGCCATTTTAAAAAATTCCCATGCGTTGTACTTATAATGAATAGATCGGAGTTAACTGAACAGCAAAAACTTTACGTTTTCTGCTTATTATTGCATTGTAAAAGAACAATAGTGCGAATCAATATTTATTTTTGTCCTCTATCAAGTAACAGCGTTAAAATTATGTCTGATTGTTTTCAGTAAAAGCCGATATAATGTTATTGCGCCGTGGGAATGAGTGCAGCTGTTATAGGAATCAACAAAGACGGGATTCTTTTTCGAAATCGATCTTTATATTTGTACATTGTTTTAGTTTTTTTCAATATTGTGTAGAATTGTGTTTCTTTAGGAATTTGCATCAATTTGTTCAACTATTATTCGACTAAAAATCGTGAGGTTATAATAAAAACACGATAAAATTACTGATGCACCTAGAACTTATTTAGATTCAGCATTTGCACATCCATAGATAAATAATTTGAGTATTTTACATACACTTCCTTGACGTAAGAAACTAAATATTCCAGAATCAACATTTATTTACTTTGAAGTTTAATTCTTGAAAATTTAGATCGACGTGTATAAACTTTATGTCGCAGAAAATTGTACATCCCTGATGTGGTAAAACTTTCTATTGTGGTCTGTACTCTTACTAGCAAAAAGATGAAAAAATTCTCTAATTGTCAAATTTGAATTTTCTCCAGAAATAATGTTGTATGAAAATACATACTCAGCATTTCAGAAGTCTAATGAAGTTTCAATCTATACCTACAAAATTATAACATTTTATTAAAATGTTTTCCTCAAAAACGATTAAAAACCGTTATATTTTCAGTGAAATGTCTTCAATTACATTTCAATATTGTTTGCAGTAAATGTACCAAAAAATAATATAGTCTTTTCTATATCAAATAGAACAAATATTAGAATATTGTGTTTATTTTTAAATAAACCCAATTGAATATGGAAAATATTAAGTATTACCATACACCAAAACTGCGTATAGAATTCATTTCTGTTTAAAATTAAAGGTTGTACGTATAGCAACAGTAATGTTACGTTTAAACTTCTAAAAGCTGTCTACTTTATCTGAACAAGCATACCTGGACCACGTAATCATGTTGCCGTCATTGCAAACATCATACTACAAAGTTCTAACAGAAACAAATAAAAATTGTAGTTACCTATGTCAAAATTATTCATATTCTGTTGATTCAAGGATATAATGTTAAAATCTGACAACGTTGCAAAAGTACAAAAGAGATTTCTGATATTTGAATTCGCATGCACATCTACAAGATAGAAACGGATTTTGTTGTTTGTAACGACGAAACGCGTCGTGCTATGTTATCAATAAAAGTGTAAATCAAAAGTCCAAGTGTTTGAATTTTAGTTTATATTCAATTATAATGGATAAGCATCAAGTAAACGCCAATACTATTCAATATGTAATATAGAAAGTAATTGTTTACTGTATTCGGGAAGTAAACGATCGGCGCTCTTCGGCAATAGTCGCTCCAATCTAAAACTGAAAATATCAAAATTTGCAGTTTCTATGCAAGAAGCTATGTGAATATTATGTTACTTCCACTTCCATTCATATTACCACATTGTTTGTTGAAAATTTAAATCACAAGAGATGGTAACAGATAAACGGGACTATTTAATGTAGTGATAAGAGATAAAAAAGAGCATTTTAGACACATGGAAGTTTCCTTGAAAGAGAAAAGAACGAGTATCACTTCCTAGTTTCATTCCCAGGTGGCTCGACTAGTGCACTTTATAAGAAAACAAATGTTTTTACACTTCTCAACTTTATAAAGAATGTCGTTTATACCTCCTCTCCATTCCTTGAAGTTTTGGGCGTAATATAAATTAACATTTTAAATGTTACTTCATGCCAAATAGAATACTGAAAGACAGACCTAAATACCACCAATTGAAAACATTCAATGTCATTGTAATCTTTCTCGGAAGAAAGGAACTAAAAACGCTTGGGAGATGGTATTTCGGTTGTCCACTATGTCAGTTATGTCATTGTGTTCATTTGACTCTTGGATTATCGATTTTTACTTCTGCAGTTTTAAAATCGCCGGAATTCCGCTTGAAGAAAGAAAAGGACGGAGTAGTCTGAATTAGGCATTCAAATAATATTGTCTTCCTTGTACTGTAGGTTCGACTTATAAGCCAAATCTCCTGATTAGTCGTGAGATTATACAATTTTGATTCCTATTATACAAAAAATCTTAAGATTATCGAGATATTCATTCCTAGCAGCGACGTAAAGTATTTATTCATATTCGTAATAAAATGGTGAATGTTCCGATTCATGTGAAAAATTTGGCGTTATTTTTGTCTGAATTTTTTATATGGTATATCATGGAAATACACATTAAAAAAACTTCAACTATTTCTTTTTAATTTAATCGCGATTGCAAATTTCAACGCTTAGGTAAACAAATAGAATACAAATTCGGAGGAAGTACAGGAATATTCTTGTGAATCTTGAAATGAAGCGATGATGTTTGTTTCAATTGACAGTTTCATTTGAAAAAATTTTTTATCAAAATTCGTAACCACACGTAATTAAATTTGTAACAATAAATCAGTTATTTCTAATGAAAATAATTGGTTTTCGTGTTAGTTATTATGGGGGTGTAACCCTCAAAAATTATTGAATGTGATAGGTACAAAAATCGAATGTCCCAGTTAAACCTTTCATCACTTTTTTCATAATAAAAGAACTAGTATTCCTAAAAATTTTATAATCATAAATTTTTATAAATTCTTAGAGCCCTCTGGCGTACTCGATTAAAACCAAAGGATATTGTGAATGTTTTCTACAATTTTTAATAAAAGATACCGTGTTTCAGTAAGTTCTGTCAATAATCGTACGTCAACAATTAAGGTGATATTTTAATATCCATTTATTAATGATAGATAATTACGTAAACAATCTTTCTAGTTCAAAGGATTGTTACGTAACTTCAACTTTAAAATTCTAGATTAAAAGGTAGATATTACCAAAAAAAAAAAAAACTTTGAATAATTTAATTCAGCCATTTAGGTTTATAAAAGACGGATGAGATGAAAAATGGTGCAACTAATTCTATTCAATACCAATTAATTATAAAAATATTTACGTTATTTATTTACAAATATGTATATGTATATATATATAGGTAATTTACAAAATTTCCATGACGAAGAAACTTTCGTTTTACCGTTAAATATTGATTGGATTATTTTGAACAGTGCCCTGATTTTGGCATACTTTATTTGATATTTCTTCCATGTTACTAAAGTTAGCCAAATATTTTCCAGAGGAAATGGTATTAAGATTAATTTTAACTCTTTCGGTAGCTTCCAAAGTCCAAGCTTCAGCCATTAACTTTTCATGTTTAGCTGAGGGAATGTCATTTTGAAGTGAACTACTTGCTCTTGATAAAACAACAGCACTACTGTAAATATCAAATGTACAATTTGCCAGTCTGTTTAATATGAACTGTTCTTGAACTATTCCCTTTCCATATTTGATTAGTACCATTTCCACTGCTTGTCCGAATGCATCCACACTCTTTGCTAACAAATTAGAAGATTCAACTAAATCCCGGTGTACCAAATGATCCATTTTTGGAGGAGATGCAAGTCCCACCTTTCTTACAACTCTCTTCGATGCTTCTTCGAAGATCAGTCCAAGATTTGCTGTAGGATTCTTAAATGCTGCTTGAAGTTCCTTCAGATGAGCTCCCGCATATTGAATGCCAGTTAAAGCAACAAATAATCTTAATATATCGTTTGTACCTTCGAAAATCCTGAAGATTCTCAAATCTCTCATAACTCGTTCCAGACCAGTTTCTTTCATGAATCCCATACCACCCATTATTTGGATAGCTTCATCACAAACGTACCATGCAGCTTCAGAAGCAAAGCATTTTGAAATGGCAGCTTCTAGATGGTAATGCTGAGAACCTCTATCCATATTTGCTGATATTGAATAAGCCATTGATTCCGTAATGTATTGTAACATAGACATTCTAGCAATTTTTTCTTGAACACTACCAAAAGTGTTTATCATGCGACCAAATTGTTTTCTATTTGATGCAAATTCAACTGCCTTCTTAATACAAGCTTTCATTGTGCCAGATAAAGCAGCAGCCATACCAAATCTTCCATTATTCAATATGTTCATAGCAACTTTGAAACCGTTACCTACTCCTCCTAAAACATTTTCTATTGGTATTTTAACATCCTCGTAATAAACCTCAGCAGTATTCGAACACTTGATACCCATTTTCTTTTCTGGTGGACCATTTGTTACACCACCAAATGACCTTTCAACGATAAAAGCAGTTACTTTATCTACAACCTTACCAGTTTTAGGGTCATTTACTGGAGTTTGTGCAAAAACTGTCATAATCTCAGCCAGACCTCCATTACTTATCCAAATTTTAGAACCATTTAAAATATAATGCTTACCATCTGGAGAAAGTACAGCTCTTGTTTTAATTGAGCCTGCATCTGAACCTGAAGATGGTTCTGTTAGGCAAAAAGCAGCATATTCACCTGATGATACTCTAGGTAAGTATTTCTTCTTCTGTTCTGGATTACCAAAAAGTAATATTCCTTTAAAACCAATAGATTGATGGGCACCTAGCGTTATACCAACACCTAAATCTTGTCCACCAACTATTTCTACCAACCTAGCATATTGTGTATTTGAAAGACCTAGTCCTCCTAAATCTTGAGGTACTTGCAAAGCAAAAGCTCCTAATTCCCATAATCCTTTTAGAGATTCTTCTTCGACTTTTTCTAGTGCATCATTCTTAGCAGGATTATTAACTTCTTCAAAAAATCTAGTAGTAGGATCCACCAACATTTGTAGAGTCTCTCTCTGTTCGGTACTCAAAACATAGGGGAATGGAAACATCTGTCTTGACTCGATATTACCCTTGAATATATTCATAACAAATGAGAAGTCTTCTTTCGGTTCTTTAGCTGTTGCTTCAGCCTTTTCCATAGTTTGAGCTTGGGCAGCTTTTAAACAAGTAGGAGAAGTAACAAGCAACCTTTGGGAACATATTTGCAGGCGGCTCTGGTTCTGAATTAAAACTTTTCCAAGATTCAACATTATTAAAAATATAGTTTCGAATAACAAATTACACTTTAAAACTTTTCAATTCCTTATATCGAAATACACTTGAAAATTGTTCTTTCACTATAGGCTGTATTATGGAAATTACAGCTCTACAAATTTTGATTTTTGTGATATGAAAACAAACACTAGTGAATCCTAATGGATTGTTAACGAATAAGGAACTTTGTACTTTGGCCTAAAAACCAAACAGGTCGTAGTCCGCTAGTCCACAGCAAACTTATTTTTAATTATGGGACTTTTGAACAACTCTACTTTTTCTGTCAGAGAATGTTATGAACTTCACTAATCTACGATGACGTCAACACTTAAGCATCGATATAATAGGTTCCTTTCTGTTTTAAAATAAACAACTAGTACACAGCAAAAATATTATGAAGAGTTGATTTTTCTTCTTGTAATGTAATGTGTAATTATTTTTAATTGAAGATTATTGATAGTTTTCTTGTTTACTTTGCGAAATGTGATTTGAATACCGTACTTCAATTTAATGTGCTAAACGGTGGTATGATTATACTTTCGATATTAAACTTAGTTTCGAAGAAAAACAATATTTCAAAGAATAAAACTTTCGTTTTGTGACTTTCTAATTGCAATATAATTTAAGTTTCCTCAGTTGACACATAAAATATTATATTAATGCAATATAAATGAATCATTATTTAAAAATGTAAATGCATTAAAGTTAATCTTAATTGCATTCAACGTTATTTTGATCCGGCTTATTTGTTTAAAGTATCATTTTCTATGGGTTATCAAAGCAATAATATATCAATTTATATTATAAAGCTGCGATATAAATAGATAGATTTTTGTATGGTAATAATAGAGGTCATTCGACTTAATTAGAAATATTATATTTATCGGTTGTTATGTAAACTTTCATATTCGAAATATTTAAAAATTTCAAATAAAAGAATATTTTGCTATAATATGCCAGATCTCAATGTCAACAATTCACGCTTTATCTCTTTTTTTGGTGTTCAATGTGACTTAATAGTTATTATATACTAATGTACATATAGCATTAGAAAAATTCCAGAGTCCCAATATATTTGTAATTTGATAGAGAAAAATTTTATCAAATTCTTATAATTTTACGAAACACTATACGTGCATACAATGAAAGACAAAATACATCAAAAATAATTTTTTTAATACATCGTATTGCTTATAAATTGATTTTATGAACTTGTGTTCAAATAGAACTTATTCAAGTATTTGTGTGCGAAAAATGCAATTAAAAGCTTCAATTGAGTCTAAAAAATGAGATAGGTTTCATTCCTTTCGCAAAAATTACTGTTTATTATGTTCGTGAATCTTCGTGTTTTTTTTAAAATGTGTTTCAATTATGATTCTTCCAAATATACATTTAAAAGTTCAACAATTCAGAAGATTTAATTTTTCTGTCATAAAAAATGCAAAATTATTGAAAACTTCAGAAATTATATCCAAATCGAAAGTTTTTAGCATATAGAATTACTAAAAAGTGTATTTACTAGGGACTTCCATATATATTCGAAAAATATATATATATATATATATATATATATATATATATATATATATATATATATATATATATATATATATATATATATATATATATATATATATATATATATATATTATATATATATATATATATTATTTTTATGATCTTCTACAGCCAAATATCCCCAAAATTCACATTTTATTTGCTGTTACTTATCAATGACAGTTGTTTTGTCTTGCAATATGGCATTAGCTCAACATATATACGTAGAAATAACATGAAGAATATATTTTACTACATTATATTATATACTGCGTTCAGATTTTTGAGCAGGTCGCAAGAACAATTTCAACATGTTTCCTATGAAAAACATGATTTTGAAACATATTTCTAATCAATGACGTCAATATAAATTAATCGAACTAGGCAGTCGTCTAGGCACCCATGCTTATTATCACAGACAAACATAGAACATTATTCGTTCATAATTTATACTGTTAACTATAATCTTAACCTACACCTTCTCTATATAATGATTTTAATTTAATTTCAATGTATTTTATTTAACGAATCTTGTGTTGTAGAATATGATATGCTGTTTATTATTTAGGTAATGTTTTATAATTTGTAAGATTTCCTCTTAACTGATTTTTTCTTGTGGGACTTCAATACACCCCTTTGTTTATTCAGAAAGGATATGAAATATGTTCTCAATTTTAGGAAGATATGGATCGTATGCCGTTAAATGGTCAAACAGGATATTTAATCCTTAATGAGGATGGTGCTGTTCTATCTTCCTCTGGAGAATTGGAAAATGACGAAAGAAGTGCTACAATTCTAATGGGTTTGATAACGCTTACTTCACAGTTAGATCCAATAGGTTTTCAACCAGAAGAGGGCTTTAAAAAACTAACTCTCACATATGAAAAGCATTGCTACATTGTGTGTTTATCTAACCGAAGAATTCATATCATCAAGAAAAATTTAAGTACAGCAGATTCTCTCGCAGTTAACGTGTAATTATGGATATCATACTGAATGTTACTACAAAGTATATGCAGATAATTATTTTACTATATGGAGTTTGTTTTTCTTTTTACCATCTCTTGTGTAATTTAGTAGATGGATTGAAATTATGTTATGAATTATTTTGATAATTATATTCCTTAATTACATACCGAATGTTTATTAATATTGTCAACATTCTCAAGAGATTAGTGTGGTTGATTGCATCAATAATTTGGAATTATTCTCCAAAATAATTGTGGTAATAGAAAACTATGTGAGTAAAATTTCTAGTTTTAACATTCTGAATATTGCACGTCTTTGTTGTAGGTGTAATTGGAGATTATATAACCGTTAAATAAATGACAACTTTATTTTAAAACTGATGTCTAAAATATTTCATTGATAAGATTGTTAAATTCAATATAACTAGGAAGTTTTCATAACTTCTCTGTTTAGAAACTAAACCAAGATATTTCATAAGCAATAATTGATCAAATCTAATAAACAAAAATATCCATTCATAACATTCAAGTATTTTTATACGAGTTTATCTGCAATTTCTCAAACTATAGTTTGAGATATTAGTTGTAATATTGAAACTAATAAAACTAGTTGTAATATTGAAAATAATAAAACTATTAAGAAAAAATAAATATGACGAGATTTAATATTATTTTGAAAAAAATTTGATTCACACTTAAAATGACATTAAAAAACATAAGTTAAGGTACAGATAAGTGAAACACAATAGAAAACATACTTTTATTTCTTTACTTCATGATTGAAATATTCAATTTTCACCGGTTTCAGTAGGTATATTAGAATCTGACGACCGATATGATATTAAAGAAAAAGTTTCTTTAATTTTCTATGACAGTGCACTTGACGTTTCGTAGTGTTTACAATTTACATTATAATGGGATTCTTGATTAGTCTAGCTTTTTTATAGCCCTATTCTACTGTTTCGATTGCTAGAAACATTGGGTTTTCATATTTTATAGTAATTTAAATATAAACGATGCACGCTTTAGATATTGCACATCCAATAAGTTTTCCTCTTTTAACAATACCCGTTCTAATATTGTTCTAACCCCTATTTTTAGAATTATTGTTCTAAAAGGTTTTTAATGATTCGTCCTTCTATGGGTCCCTAATTTTTCTTCCTATTTGTTTGTATCGACTATCAAAGTGATTGTATGGAGACCATAATTGCGTATCTAACATTAATTACAAATTATATATCTCATAGATAGATGTCAAGATTTTTTGATAAAAATAATACATTCAATAATATCTCATTAATCTAAAGAAACATTAGTGAGTATATTCTGTATAAATAAAATCACGTTGATAATAAAAACGTTCATCATTTAAATTTTTCTATTTTTAATAATTTTCAGAATTTTCTGATGGCAGTAAGTTTTAGTAAGAGAAAACTGAAGATATTTCTAATTGCTTTGGGATTGTTATTAATTCATTTATGTGGTGGATTCTTGCATTTATTTGCACAAGATTTTGATGAAGGTTTTGACTATCCATACAATGGGAATGTTAAATTCCTGGTTGACCACATTTTAAATGGAGCTAAGTTCACTCCAAAAAACACTTATAATTTTGCTTATAAAACAAATTGTAGTCATAAGTGCAACAGTCCAGTAAAATTGTTATTTTTAGTGAAATCTGCTCCTAATAATTATATTCGTAGAGATATAATAAGACAGACATGGGGTTCAGAAAAACAACTGGATGGAAGAGTAAGAACTGTGTTTCTTATTGGAGAAAGGGCATCAGATACTATAAAATTGAATGAAGAAGCTGATATGTATAATGATCTAGTACAAGGAAATTTCAGCGATACTTATTTTAACAATACTTTGAAAACAATGATGGGTTTCTACTGGGCTTATAAATTCTGTTTAAATGCATCTGAATATTTTATGTTTGTGGATGATGATTACTATGTGTCACCGAAGAATGTGTTGACGTTTGCAGAGAATCCTTTTGTTTATCCTGGTAGAGATATAACAGCCAACATTTATACTTTCACAGATCTTTCACCTGATAAGTTTGAAATATATGGTGGATATGTATTCGAATCTTCTCCTTTTCGATCTTATTTCAGTAAGTGGTATGTTCCATTAGATGAGTATTCTTATAATAAATGGCCACCATATGTAACTGCTGGAGCTTATGTATTAAGTAGATTGTCTTTGAAAAAGATGTATTATGCAAGTTTATTCACTAAGCATTTCCGTTTTGATGATATTTATGTTGGAATACTGGCTTATAAACTAGAGATTAAGCCCATTCATAATGAAAATTTTCATTTTCATAAGCCTTATGACAGTTTCGATTATAAGAAAACTATTGCTAGTCATGGTTTTGATGATCCAAAAGAATTATTAAAAATTTGGAAGCAACAAAACGCGTAATCAATACTAAAGGAATTTGAAGATTATCAATGACTAGAAATGTGATGTTCAAGGTGATGAAATGGAAATGTGACTAATGAGTACACAGAATATTACTTGTGTATTCAATCCAATATTATTTATGTTATTATACTCAAATATCCAATAACTGATTTGTTAAAACCTTTAACTATTTCTTATATGTTTTGGTATCTAGCTACATATCAACATGTCTTTAAAATTTCAATTTATCACAAAATTTGATTTTATACCGTTGAAATAGCTCCTTCTATTTATACTGAAGATTTGTCTGGAATCATTTTACACATATTGTGATATGCTTCTAGTTTTATAATCTTAAACTGGAATATTTGGGTTGCAAAGTTCCCAGTGATTTTTTGATATGCAGTTTGTTATTTCAGAGATTTTAAATTTATTTAAATATTAATAATAGAAACTGTCATAGTTAATTTTTGTAATTTGTAAACTGTGATCTTAGATATTTTAGCACGGATGTTTTTGCACTTTGTGATTGAAGAATCTCAATTATTTCCTGAAATTAAAAGTGTGATATTATATTATACGAATAAATAGTATATCTTTATTTTTTTTTAGTACCTAAAAAGTTTTTTGGAGAAGGATAGGTAAGGATAAATATAGCAGTTAATATACTATTATGCATTTGTAACGAAATACGAGTGTTTACTGGAATTTCATTGTAAAATTCACGTATTATAATTTTTAAAGAATAGTTTAGTGTCTTCAAGTCACTGGAAGATATCTTTCCACGTACACATTTTCTGTTAATACAAGCTAAACATTGTATTTGATCAGAAGGTATATATTTCATAATTTTATAAAAATAAAATTATACGTAATATGACATCAGATTTATAATAGGAATATTAATGTTTCGTTACTGATCTTGCTCAATTCAGTTGATGAATACATAAATAACTTATTATCATGCATACATTTGAATGTTAATGACGAAAACCTTTCATCTTAATCTTCATTATCTTATCGTAGTTCATTGTACATCTCGTCATTTATAGTGTATATTTCAAAAGTTTTTATTGTTGTATAAACCAATTCCTACATAAGTCATTATTGTCTTATTATTGATAATAAATTTATATTCATATAGGTAATTTAGAAAAACACTTGTTCTTTGGTTTATTATTGATTAGTTCGTTAAAATTACACCGCTCTAAAAGCTTTTAATTATATTGCATAATCGAAAGAGGTTTTTGAAGCTATTTCCGCTAATCATTGAAAATCGGTCGAGTTTCAATCTAGGGTAATTTACGTAAAACAGAAATGTCATTAGTTTGGAGAAAATACTCGTATCAGGAATTTAGTATAATCAATGATTATTGCAAAAACTACTTTTTCGATTATATTTTGAGAATTATGTAATTTAACGAAAAATTTTCAATCAGGAATTGCTTTTACTAGCTACGCTTTCTTTTAATTTCGTTGTTTTAATATAACTTAAGTAAAATAAGGTTATGTTATTTAAGAACCCCCAGTAAAAGCAACAGTCCCCTCGAAAAGTCTTGGAACTACCACTTTTTCTACATTTTCGACTGAAGTCGACTGAAGTATTCAACAATACCGGAAAAAAATAATGAAAATGCTTCAACCCAATCACATGAACTTGTTGCCATTTAATTTCGATATATGTAGTGAAATTTAGTATTGGCAAATAATTATAACGAAGTCTCAATAATTATCTTAAACAATAGAGAAGTGCTAATAATATTGTTTACATTCAAAATTACCATTATAGTTATAATAATTACAAAATTCATTTAAAACAATGACAATGTCCGTGCTAATTAATGAGAAAAACAAGAATGGGTTATATTTAAAATGTGAAGGATTCCTATATACATGAATTACATTTAATATTTGTTCTTCTTGTTTCTATATGATATGCATAAATTTTGGCATTATTTTGGGTTGTTTTTTAGTACGTAAATCATCGTTTATCACATAGGTGTTCGTTTTTCACTATACATGCGGATTTTTTTGAATTACTCAAGTATCTTATCCATTGAACCCGTAAATTAATGTTTGCTTACTTCATCAAAGCTTTTATTTATCTGATATTTAGTATTGTATTAAGCTGAACAAAAAATCTATTTCTAAATCATGAAATTTTTGCTTTATATTATGACGAAAGTGATTGCGTATGAAATTTTTTACATTATTAAACTGAAAGGTGGATGAATTTTTGTAACTTTGAAATAGAACAAGATTGAAATAAAAATCCTATTATACGGCATGATCTTCCAGATATGATAAAAAAACTTATATTTTTATTGGTCATTCGTAAAAATTGTTTTTGTTAGATTAGTTTTTGACAGGGCAATTATCTTCTAGGACTTTTGATTGGATTTTCGTTTATTGGAGGTTTGGATCGTTTATAACAAAACTATAGAAGTTTCTAATTACATTCGACAGTTATTTGTACAGATTTGAAATGATGTGAAGTTCATTCAGCGATCGGTTTCTCTTCGGCAATATTCGTGTTAGTGTTGAATTTTATAGGATTCATTTGAATGGAGTATCCGCCGATCAATGTAAACAGTGTTGCCGTCAATATGAACATTCTACTACAATGACATTAAAAACAAATTAATAAACGTCAAATAATTTATATATTTTCCGTTTATTTAGGGTTTTGTGTTGAAAATCTGACAACATGATAATAGAGCCCAACGTTCTCTGATATTTGAATTCGCTGTATTGCTTTCGTTGTATCGCTTTCGTTGCAAGATCGGTCAGAAGTAATTGAAAATGGTAATAATTTAAGTCTCACTTTCAAGGTGGCCGGGTAGGTATATGAAGAATATAATTTGCTCAATTATTTTTATTAGTTCAGAGTTTTATGAGTATTTTCAAATTCAAAGAATTCCTCACGAATCGAATAGTTTTCGAAAAATAGATTAATTCTTTTGTTACTCACGAATTTTTTTCGTTAGATTATGATAATCCTCAGGATAATATGGCTATAAAAATTATCTCTGACGACTTTGATCAATTTTCCATATTGAATTCTTCTATTGTAAATTAATCAAGTACTTGAAAAAATCTCTTAATGACCTAATAATTATTTTCACATAATTTAAGATTCAGGTTAATCTTAATACTTAGATTAAGTGAAAATCTCAATTAATAGGAAATTGTGTATTTTATGTATATTATTGGAAGTTCAGTATTTCCTTGTAAATAAAGAAACTTTTCGTATAAATATTTACATAACTAAAGAATTAAGGGTTTTTGAGCGGATTTATTGGAAAAATATCGAAGTCGAATTCTTTAGGCATGAAAATTTTTGATTGAGAAAGGTGTTTTCACTATTCAGATTTCAGATCGAAAGGTTCGCTATGGAGTCTCGACTCCCGAGTGTATGAGACTTGTATAGAGACCCATGAAATTTTTATCAGACAGTCAATGGGCAGAAAAGCGTTCATTATTCTGAGGAAAAATTAGATCCACTGAATGAATCTATTAATAAAATTCGAAAAAATAATTTTCAAGGCTAAGGGTCACAATTTTTCTTGTCATAGTCGAATAACCGTTTTTTTTAGATACATTTATCAAAGTCGAACCATTTTCTTGATATAAAAGAGGGTTTTCACCTTAGAAAGTAAAATTTGGCACTTTCTGTTCAAGAAGTCGCAGGAAATTTTTTCGCTCTGAATAATATTTCCAAATCTAGGTTCAAAGTGTGTCTCCTACTCCTATATAGACCAGAAATTTATGATTAAAATCTAGAAATATTCAATTCAGATGAGAATATCATCGAATTTTCTAATTTTGGTGCGGTAAAATGGAAGGTTTTGAATAATGGTTGAATAATAATACTAATACGTCTCAAATAAATTCATAAAGACAATTTTAAACATGATTTATAATCTTGTTAGTCGTGAAGTAGGCTGAAACAAAGAAGTGCTGCTCGGGAAACCAGGGTTCGAATCTAAGACCGATCGTACCTTTTTTGTATATAGAAATTCGATATCAGATTATGTGATAAATGATAGAGTTAAAGTATTCAAAATTTGAGGCTTTATAATTGTTTGGAACCGTGGTACACTGATTCAACGAATTGAGAAAAAAATAAATATTATAAAAATTAAATGTTTGACCAGTAGATAAAATTAAAATCATCAACTTGATAGAAAACATTTGAAATTTGAAAATATTCTATTCCGATGGTAGTATTATCGAATTTTCCAATTTTTGTGCAGTAAATGAAAGGTTTTGAACGTCTTTGTTCCTTTTGTAGAATATATTCTTTAGAGCCCTAAATATACAAATGGTTTACGTCAGGAGAAACCGTATCAGGTAGTAAAATTTTTAACGTTTCTGTATATATGAACATAACTAATTGTGTCAAGACGGTGTACCAAGTTTTTATTGTTTGTAAATATTGATTTTCAAGCTCTAATTTTAACAAAGACCGATTAGAATTATCGGGCCTTGAAAAGAACAGTAAACGAGTTGATTTAAATATAGAACAATCCTTAATTAAGTAAAGAAATAACCAGTTAATTTTAGACTAAATTGCTTCTAATTTTTTTTTAAATT
Organism: Henosepilachna vigintioctopunctata; assembly: GCA_030704895.1. NCBI lineage: Eukaryota > Metazoa > Arthropoda > Insecta > Coleoptera > Coccinellidae > Henosepilachna > Henosepilachna vigintioctopunctata. The sequence continues at coordinate 3,383,205 of JARQZJ010000121.1, read as the reverse complement.
AAGAGATCGAAATATTCCAATAATCTATTATATTTTAATGAAAAAGTCACAGAATTTCAAATATCAAACACATGGTTTCTTAGTTACGTCAAAAATATTATAATTAGTTTGAACTGCCATCTTGAAAATATGTCAAAAATGGATTCGAAAAAATTTCATAATTTCATGGTCAGCTCAGGTAGTACGAGGGTTGTTCTTTAAGTTTCTGGACTTACCAACACTGATTGTTTACATGCTATAACTTTCACTATCACAATTTGTTGTATTGAAGATTTTTTCAGCGAGAAAATGAAACTAACTCTTCAATGAACGACATTGTTGAATGAACCGAATTTCTTGGGTTAAATTAGTATAAGTTAGATGTCCTAATATCGACAATTTGTCCTTTATTTCACTACTCATTCAAAATTCTTGTTTTTATGCTAATTTTCTCAAAGTATCATTAAAACATTTGAACTATGTTCATTTTCTTAATTTGTTGAATTTTACAAACTTAATTTAGGTTAGGTTGGACGTTCTGATGATTGAAGTTCTAGACTTTCCTCGAAATTCGACAATTCGACTTAATTTTACTTTCATTGTTGAATTTGGTTGAAGTAGTTGATACATTTAAAACTAATAATTTGTACAAAAATCAATTATAAACATATGATGAATCAAGGACACTTTTTTGAAAAACGGTACACCCTTTTCAATCTTCAACAGTATTAATCCAGCATTTGATAAAGAAGTAGTACTTCGAAACGTCATCAGTATTTGTATTAAAATTATGAGAAAATTCTAAATATTGTTTCATTACATCAATATCTTTTCAATTAGGCGTGAAATATAAAAAGAAACCCACGTATAACATAACTTTTCTTGCGGTACCAGAGGAAAAACCCGATTATTGGTTCTTCTAGAAACCGAAAGATTATAATTGGAGACATATGAACGAATAACAAACCTATATATAATAAGCTCGAGGAATATCGTTAGTTATTTCCAAAACAATGAGTCATTTTCAACAAGGGAAATTATCCTTTTTGGAACTTTTAAAAGGAGAATGAAGAGGTTCTGTTCTGAATTTCAATGCTGAAAGATCAGATGCTCAATGGTTTTCCAATTTGGATGAACCAATATTAGTTCAAATAGCTGCGGTAGGCTATACGAAGTTTTATATACACTAATCAGGGCTGCATTCAGTTACTTTCAGTCGATGAAGAATAATTTGAGAATGTCAAAGTTCCTGAAGAGATGTACACATTGAAAATTAAACTAAATGCTAGATGAATCTCCAATTTTTTGGGCATTTGTGATTGGGCTTTGGAATATTGGGCTTGTAATCTGTATAACCCCTTATTTTAACCACTGAAATCGTAAAAACAAACGTCCATGTGTCACTAAAGATTCAAAGCCATATTTCCCTTTTAAAAGGGCTTCAATTTCGATAAAAACGATTGACGATTAAAAAACAAATTACTGCAAATTGCAATAGAGAATAGAGACTTTGAGGTGAAGCCAAAGTTGAAAAATTTCCAAAATGAACCATCTTCTGAAGTAATTCTTAAAAAAACACATTTGTGGATGAGAAGTCTTTTTTATCTATTGTAATTGGTTTAAAAAAGACTGAGTACCAAAAAATCACGCCTAGTCACAAATACGTTTGTAGAGTAGAACAACTAAACATAAATATAACAGAACAAACTCTAGAACGAAGTGAATCGAACTCGAAGAAAAAGAAAGAGATAATAAATACTAAGCAAATTGTACATTGAAGATAATATGTGACGAACCTGAAGACGATGTGCTGGGTTCGAATCCAAAGCTGGATGAAACGTTTTTGTGTTTCCAAATTGAAAATATAGGCTAAACGATAGAAGTGATGCTCAGGAAATCTGGGTTCGAATCCCAGATCACTCGTGAATTTTTTGATATATAGAAGCGTGATATAAGAATATATGATAAATGATATAGTCGATGTCTTCAAATTCCAAGCAATATAATTTTTGGAACAATGGTGGACTATGCATAGATTCACCGAGCTAAAAAAATTAAATAGGTATAATAATGATACAACCTTGGGCAATAAATAAAATTTAAATTGAAATTTTGAGAGGAAGTAATTCTCTACTTGAAATCAAGTGTTCGATTAATCATAAACCTAATAGAAATTTTTGAAATTTTTTGATATTCTTACAACAAATAATCATTTATAAAATATTACAGCATGATTAAAAAAGTGTATTTTAAAATATCGATACTTGTTAATTATTTTAAGAATTATAGGTATAATCATAGGTGATCACTGTTACATAAGTTACAAAATAAGACATGAAATTCAAATAATAAAATAATAAGTACAATTGTATACAATGAATTTAGTAATGTAATTTGATAAATTTCAACTATGCAATTGGTAATAATATTTTGGAAGACCTAAAATATTTATTGACCTTGGCGTAACCTACGATTCCCAACTAACTTTTGTGCTACAGTAAACGCTGCCTATAGAGTATATGGTTTCTATTCAACGAAAGTTCCTGAAATTTTTGAGCTTCAAAATTGATAGAATATATCTACCTATAGGCATACAACATGAAAGACTTACAAGTCGACATATTGTGGACACCGTCAGTGTGCGAAGGAAATGCCATGCAATAATCTTGTTTCATAAAATAATTAAAAATAAAGTTAAATGTCAGGAATGATTGCAAAAGCTTAACTTTATTATTTCAAGAGTTTCTTCCAGAAACGAATTCATGTTCTACCTTCCAGCAGCTAGAACGAATGTTCTAAAATTGTCTCCAAAATACACAATGTCTTAACAATGTAATATTTTGGGAGCTAAGGTGGCTAAGGAGCTTTGGGAAATGGCATAGTATACTGAACACATTTCACTTTGACAAATGACGTTTGGATGCCATTACCAACCAGTGCCGCCAACCTGAAAAACTTAGCTCTAAAAAAATCACCTCAATTATATGTATGTGTGTAATTATCTTTATATGTATGTATGAGTTTGGTCAGCATTTTACTTTATTTTTATTCCTATAATTATATTTCATTTTATCAGTGATTTAGATTGATTGATTTTATTGTGATTTCATATCACAACTCTTTCTTTTAAAATTGAACTTTAAAATTTGAAAGTACGAAAGTGAAACTTTTGTACTACCAATTTTGTTTTTCGCATCTCTTGTCTTTCCTGTTCTGTAATTAAGAACTGTCCTGTAAAACAGTGTATGTTAAATCAATTATAAAATCGAATCAATTAAAATTAAATATAAAAATACTGAAAAACAACTCTCAAGATAAAAATTTATATATATTTTTTTTTAAATATATTCACGCTTCTTAGCTTCAATGTTGAAACTTCTAATGGTCTCCAAAGCATATAATATCCAAAGCAGATACTATATAATCATTCCTATAAAGTAATCGATGAACTTTCAGAACTATAATTTTAAAATATCACCAGAGGTTGCTTTTTTCTCGATTTTATCAATGAGACAGATCATATGATCTCACAACAAAGGTTATCAAGTAATTAAACGTTTTACCATTAAGATCAAACACCTTGCAACTATAGAAATCATTTCACTTTACTGGAATACCTGAAGTACCAGATCAGTGGAGAAACAAGGTTAAAAGTCTCATTATATTCATTGATTCAATTAAATCTCAAATAAATCCACAAATAAAATACATTTTTGTCTCAGTAACAATTGTATTATCGATTCTTCGTTACGTTGAGTGAAAACTACCAAAGAACTAGCAAAACTTGATCAATAGTACCAAAAAGTGGTACCTGATAAAGGTGTGTTTACCTTGGATTAACTTGAGGAAGTAGAAGGAACAACGTCCGGTTTCAAAGATATCCTTTGCAACTTCGTTTAATTTGTACCTTTGTAAATACTTTATATATTTTGCAGAAAGTGGTAGGTGCTGTCCACTGAGTTATCTGTGCGCAAAATGTGAACTCCGTCGTACCAAAAGAAAATCGCGAGTACTGCCCTGAGTTGATGTATATGATTTTCAGTTGTTTGAATATTAAGTTTGCAATTGTTTTACGTATGGGATGATAATACAATATAAGGTGACAAGTAGTAGTACCCTATCTTATTCAGTGGTTCTGTCCAAGACTGTAGGACTTAGTGGTGCTTTTTCAGTGACCCAAAATGATGGGAGGGAGTTATTCGAATAAGGTTCAGATTATTTTTGTGGTTTTGTGCCTGATTGTATTCTGTGTGGATTTTTGTTATTGTATGGTGGACGGGTGAGTTTTAAGTTTGATTTATTACGTGTTTTTGAGTTTATGTAATGTTGTAATTCCGGAAGTGATTTATGAGGTTAAATATTTAATTTCCACAACCAATTATGCACGTTCATAAATTATTCGAAAATAACTCCAAGTATAATAAATCTTTTGAATAACAGAACAGGGGTGTTTAATTTCTTCAGTTTTTTTCGAAAAATGTTCGATAATATTTATTTTTCATAATTCCTTGAGACATCTATGGAAAAAGTTAATATTTTACATTTTTTCGAATACTTGAATTATATAGGCGTGACAAAAATATAATACTGTCTTCTCTAATGAATTAAGAAAAATTTGCTTCACTTTCAATACTCCTTCACGTATAAAATGAAGATATGAATTTTACCATGATAAGAAAAATGAAACATCGACTATAAAAGAAATATTTCTTATTTCTCAAGTACCTCCCGTTTAATTAACTATAAAAGTTATTACATAAGTAACTTAAAAAATTATCGTCAAAAAATAATATATGTTCCTGCGTTACTGGAGTTTCGGACTCTTGTTCCTCTTCAGGATATAGTTTGACAGTTGTTTAAGACAAGTGTCCTTTTAACAGTAAAATAAATAGTAAACATACTGTTTCATCACGATATACTGAAGAGTAATAAAATTCTTAAACAATGCATTAAGTACAATAAACAATACATGCAAAAATGTATAAAAATCTGTTTACGATTTTTATTGAATTTCAGTATCTTTTAGGAAGATTTTCAAGTTATTGTATATTCTATTTCACTAAATATAAATGCATAATCTTGCATCAAAGAAGATATTTATGCATTTTAATATGCGTATTTATCTTTTCTTGGAATCTGTTTCTTATATAATGATCATCAGGATATTGAACAACCCACGTTTTTAATATCAACCTTCATTTCAAGAAATATACGTACATTATAAAATTAGAAAGATAATTTAAAGTTTCGCAGAAATTTCTTACAAAGTGTCCAATAGACTTGAAAGGTTTATTTTCAAATTGAAAAGAAATCGAGTTATATATGTGAAAACTGGAATTCAAAGGGAATTTTATAACAATTGAGGTTAATAAATCACGACGCGAGGAAAATCTGAAATTTTCCTCTCTAGATCCGATAGAATTGAGAAATTAAATGTCTATAGACCAAAAAATCGAAATTAATTCTTTTGAATTCAATATACTTCATATTTCATCTATTTTAAAATAAATTTTCAGTTGAATTAATTGCACAATATTTCAATATCAAATCACAAATGATGCTCAATATATGAGCAAAGCTATACAAAACATGACTAACGCTTTCCAACTTTTGACCGCCTTAAGTTGATGAGGTAGAATTTGAGTAATGTGCCCCATAATTTGAATAATTTATTCATTTATCCATTATCTATTACAATATGAAGTGTCCCTGTATAATTCTCAGCTTTCAGAAGCTTGAAATATTTGTTTATTAGTCCAATTAATATATTCATTAATTTGTATGGGATCACATCTGGTTTGGACATCCCTGCGTAGGGTAGGTATGTGCAGTGTGTGGCTACCCTTATTACACTTTTTTTTAAGAGCTAAGTTAATTGTTCTCGAAGCTCTTTATTCACTCCATGAGATGTTGTCGAAGGTAACTTCTTAAATTTAAAGCAGATTTCATCTATAATAATCGAATGATTATAATAATTGAATGAGAATGAACGAGACAAGGCCGCGCGGAAGCGAAAAGATGAAGACTGACATTTTTTCGATTAATAAATTAATCGCTAATTATTGAAAATGTGGATTATAACCTCAAAAAGGTAGCGAATCGATTAAAACGTTCAAGCGACGTGATCAATTTGAGACGGTTGAACAAAAGAAGAAATACTAAATGAAATACTTTTTAACCGTAACAAGGTTTTTCTCCAGTTTTTAATGGAACGTTTTAGAATTGGGTGCCTAGTGAAGAAAATTCTAAGTTATAATGAAATTGACTATATTTGAAATATCTGAGAGGGATGTATGACGAGTTTATATCATAGTAGGCGCTGTTAATACTTCAATAGTGACGTTTATCATATTAAATTTCAGAAATAATACAAATATTCATAAACCGTTTATCTAGGTCAAAATATTTTTGATCAGCCCTCGTAACTGTTGATGTGCTAGCTTATGAGATTGTTTAAAACTTTCATATCGTAAACCTATCGATTTTAAAAAGTTTATGAACGTAGAATAATAATTCACTGTTTTTTTAATTAAAATATATCTACATTTGCAGTGGTGACACAGTTTGTATTGTTTAAATTACTGTTGTTTATTTTTTTTAGTGTGTTTTTTTGTGAAATAAATCCGTTTAGCTCGAAAGCAAATGTCATGACTCCGTTTGAGAGCGCCATCTATTTTTTCTCCTAGTTTTTTACTACTTTTGACTGTATTGAAGAAGCTTACGAAACCTAAAATTCCCCTACATAAAAATATTATTATCTGAAAAACGTGTGACCAGAAAATTTCATAAAAGGAATTTTATTCATTCATCTTCCTATTTTTCCGTTTCATATATCAGTGCCTGTCTGAATTTCCAATAATCAATCAATGACAATGTTTAAAATTTATAGAAATGTAAAATTTTACAATGATACAGTTTGTCCAATTTTTTATTTCGAAATTGCCTGGAATTTACTTTTAACGTTTGTATTTCCTGCAAGGAATTTATTGTCAGAGAAAAAACCAATATACAATATAACTTCATTTAAAATTTCCACTAATTTCAATAAGCATTTCCATATAATTAAAATCTATTATTGCGTTTATATGCAAAATTATACCATTTACTAACTAGTGAATAATTACCTGATTAGGTATTAATAAATATATAATTATTGAATCAGTATGTGAATATTACTTTTCCATTTATGGAATTTACTTGAGATTAGCGTGTTAAAGGATTGAAATTAACAATCCCAATTGATTTCTACAATGACATTTGATGGGAAAATGTTAAAATGTATCTTTTAATTGAAAACATTAGGATAAATATTTCAAAATACTCTCGACATGTGTTTCGTGCTAATAACTCATCATCAATCGCGTGACCTTGATTGAAACCATAGAATTGAAGACTCTTAGTTGAACCATAGAAATTAAGGCCCCTTTTCAGCCATGGAATTTAAAACTTCTAATTTAACCATAGAATTTTGAAGTCGATATTATATCAGATTGTTCGTTTTTAAAATATGTGTATTAAACTCTTGATAATGGTGTAGTAACTCGAAAATTTTGTGGATTAAACGATAATATCGAATTTAATTGTCCTTTTTATGTTTTTCACAAGATTTCAGAAATTTGATGCTCCAATATCTTCGAATAATTTTCAGGGGTTTCCAATGGTTATATACCAGTGGAGTGAAGTGAAAAAGTACCTCAAGTTTCAAATAAATGTCTTCTCATTTGAAAATTATGAAAAATTGATTTAACTACACTCATTATAAATGATTACAATAAAGTATCAATGTATACTTCTATATAAAAATACATATGACTTCAACAAGAATGTATCGACTTTTATGTGTAATAAATAAAAACAACAACTTATATTTCCATATGTAGCATATTGCAAAAATAGATTTTCCAATTTATTTTAATTACTTCCAAATATAGAAGAAGTAACAAATTGTCAATGACATCAAACTTGTTGGAAAAGGTGAAAAACTCGGAATGAAATCGTATTGTTTATGCTTGTGAAAAACATAATTAAAAGACTAGAGATAAGTTTTTACTACCTTTCATCATCTGTCACAGCAGACATCAATACTTGCCAATGTTGAATCATTTTAGTTTACAAGAGAGAATACGGATTATACATGCGGATATTGCAGATCCGTAATAAGGATTTTACATAAACATAAATATTATTATAGCTAATGGGTGATTTTTTAAGCATAGTTTTTTTAAATCGAATAAAACACCCAATTTTCATCATATATTCAAAACTTTTATTGAAATTGATAACTTGGCCTTTGCCATTTACATTTTGAAGATAACTTCATGTAAATGTTGTCCGCGGCTCCGTATCAAATGGTCCATTCGGAAGGTCCAATTTTGCGTCACTTTTTCGAGCATTTCGGCTCGTATCCCACGAATTACGCGTGTTATCCTGTAAGGCTTCAATCGTGTTCAGCTTGTCCACATACACTAACGACTTTACATAACCCCACAAGAAATAATCCAGAGGCGTCAAATCGCATGATCTTGGCGGCCAATTCACAGGGCCATTTCGAGATATAAGCTGCTCACCAAATTCATCCTTCAACATGTCCATTGTTCAACGAGCTGTGTGGCATGTGGCAGCGTCTTGATGAAACCACATGTCAACCAAGTTCAACGCGGCCACCTGGGGCAAAAAACAGTTGCGTAACATCGTTCGCCGTTGACGGTAACGTTTCTTCCACGGTCGTCTTTGAAGAAAAATGGACCGATGATGCCACCAGCCCATAAACCACACCAAACTGTCGTTTTTTCGGGTTGCATCGGTAATTCTTGTATGGCATGTGGCTGTTCATCACTACAGATGCGACAGTTTTGTTTATTTACATATCAGTTAAGCCAGAAATGGGCCTCATCGCTGAACACAATTTTTCGATGAAACAGCGGATTTTCATTAAGCTGAATTTTGATGGAAAATTTCAACAATTTGCATTCGTTGCTCGTTTGTAAGTCTTTCCATGATGAAATGGCAGAGTATACTGAAAACTTTTCACTTTGACAGATGACGTTTGGATGCCATTACCAACCAGTGCCGCCAACTTGAAACAAACTTAACCCTTAAAAAATCACCCATTAGTTGTTATTCCCCCTAAGGGAGAGTGATTGAACTTGAGATTATAGGCCTTTTAAGGCTTTTGTTAAGCTTTTTCCGCCTCCCAAAAACACTTCATCCTCTTAGAATGATTCTTATTTGTTCACCTGTTCATCTTATTATAAGCTGGATTGATGTTTTTGCTCAAACTTCAGATGTGCGATTTTATAGCGACACTCTGTGCGAACCTCTAGATTTTTTATATTGTTGTAGGTCTTTGTGGACCTCTTTTAGTCACTCTGAGCCGCATTGGGTCTTTGTTATTATATTGAGTAGTTTTTTCTGTATTCTGGAGTGTTTCATCGTGTAAACATATGCATAGAACTTTGCTCGTCGTTTTCTGATTTCTTCCGTTATTGTATTTGCCTTCTGATGAAGTTCATTCTGAGGTTTTTCTTCCAAATACCATTTCTCATGATAAAATCGTAAACCTTTCTGGGATTTTCTCTTCAATTTTTCCTATTTCTCTAATTCTTGAACGACCGTCAATAACCATTGTTTCAGCTGCGTAGATTGCTTCTGGAAGAATCGTTGTGTTAAAATGCCTTAATTTATTTTGCGCGTGTTGAAATGCACTTACTATTATAATACTCTACGCATATCTACGATACGCGGATGATACCACTCTCTTAGCCTCAACCTAAGATGACATTGAGACTGCTTTGTCGTCTGGAGACCACAGCTACGGAGTTTGAACTCGTTATTAACCGCGATAAGACCAAAATTATGGTCGTGGACCGCCCTAATAACAACCAGGTGAACGTTCAAAACATTGCGGGGTGTGAAATAGTCAACAGCTACGTATATCTGGGCCCCAAGATCTCAAACGCTGGCAGCTGCAACGACAAAATCCGGAGGCGTTGCGCCATAGCAAGATCTTCAGTGGAAAAGCTCACAAATATTTGGAGAGACCGCAGAATAACCAAAAACACAAAGGTTCGACTAATAAAATGCCTAGTCTTTCCAATCTTCTTGTACGGAGCTGAGACATGGACATTGAGGATGCAAGATCGTCGCAAAATTGATGCGTTAGAAATGTGGTGCTGGAGACGTTTGCTCAGAATCCCATGGACTGCACAGCGAACCAACGTCTCGATTCTGAAGGAGCTAAACATCAAAGAGAGGTTATTGTCGAGCGTGCAGCTGCGAATCCTCAAATTTTTCGGACATATAACCCGAAACGAAGACTCTATCAAACGATTGGTGGTCCAAGGGAAAGTCGAAGGCAAAAGATCGCGTGGGCGCTTTCCAACAAGGTGGACAGATCTGATAAAATCTGTGACGCATTCCAGCTTCAATGAAAACTCTAGAGCCGCTAAGTATAGAGTAGTGTGGCGCCGTATTGCGTGGGATGTAGTGGCACAAGACCGAGACATGACCACGACCACTCTGTCAAGAGTGAACGACTAAAAAGATTATAATACGATCAGTATAGTTTGTAGGCTCTTTGGAGCTTGGTAATTCTTTGTTCGTTGGCACTATTGGCAGTGCTGTAAATTATTATCAACACTGAGGACTGTATATTCTCCGAGGTATTTAAAAACATTCGTGCGAACACTCAGAGTTTTATTTGAATTATTTCGATGCTTCCAATGAAAATTTGAGAATAAGCTATCTTTGAATCACGTATTATATGTACGAAATATTATACTTACTTACTATATATTTATATATTTACTATATATAAATATACCATATATCAGTTCTCCCAAAGTCTTCTGGACAAGAGTCTCTAAGAATTAAAACCATTCTGCTACATTGGCTCATCCAAGTATTATGCATGCTTTGTATTTAATTCTTATTGAAAATTCAATCTTTCCGTGCAATTCTAATGTCCAATAAATAAAAATAAAACCACAGAATTTATATCAAGTCATCGGGAGTTGTTCTTATTGGAAAACCCAGAAATGTGAATACGGTTATTATTAGTTCTGATAATTGGTTGAATTAATTAAAAATCAAATGCATGAATACACCTTATCGATTTGTTAGATATCTACATTACCTGTACTTTTACGATATGTCCAAATAAATTCAACAATTCAAAACATTTATGTTTTTAGAAGAAAAGCAATAACAATTTTTAATCCATGTCCAGATCAAATGTGACAACGATATTCATTTCATTTCATTTATTCCTACTATGAAATAGACAAAAATACAACTAATCACGATCTGTGTAAAATTAATCACCACAAATTTATACTTGTTGTAAATATAAGAATATATTGAAACAGTATTACTTTAGGAACATTTTGCAGGTATAATAATATTAAATGACTATACATAAAAATAATTGTACATTTTATTCAATCAGTAATATAATATAATTCTTTGTTTCACTGAAGTGCAAACTTTATCGGCGTATGAAAGAAATTTTATAGCAATGCTAAAAATCGTCACAGTTTTCTGTTACGGTCCAAAGTGATGTTAACCAAATTTAGTATTGTGATCTACATATTATGCGCCATCTCTAAAATAAGAAGGCTTCCTGTTTCAGGTAGAATCTGTAAAAAAGAAAACTGTAATTTTTCTGTAATCAAAAACTCACATCTATTCAGTAATATGCTTCCTTTGAATGATACAATTTTGAATTGAGACAGACACCATGCAATCTGACAGCCCAGAAATTTCGTATAATACATATTTAAGCTCATATTTCGAAATAAACACATTTACGAGCAAAAACCGATTTTGGGGTTGCAGATTGAAAGAAATCCCGCAGATTCTAACTCTTAATCGACACTTATCGATGAAAAATTAATCATCGGAAGAAGATTTTTGACACTTCAATTTTGAAGTGTCAAAACATGACAGTTCAATCAAACAAAGCGAAACCAAAATAACTGAAAGGCGTTAAATTGTCAATGTTTCATAAGCAAATATGAGAAAGAATGTCATAATTTCGTTATATATCCAAAAATGCAAGTTGAACTTTAGAAAAAAAAGAATTATGGAAATTGGTAGCCCCAATTAACCTGATATAAAGAATTTAACAGTTTAATCCAGTGATAAACATCATTTGAATGAAATAGCTTATTCAAACTGCGATTTGATACAAACTTAAAGCACTAACGTTAGTTTACAAGTTTGTGGAACTGGAAGTCCAGACAATCCAGTACGACTGTCAATTTTTTTCAATTCGTGAAGATTTTTTTCTGAATTCGAAATAAATCGACTGACTACACAGAATTGGAACAGTAGAGCAATGGCGATGAGTCACTAGGTGATGCTGCTTCCACTGTCGTAAAACTTTGTCACAACATTTATAAAGGCTTTAAAAGTTAAACAAGTGAATGAAAATGTACACAACTCCTCTGGATAAATATGGTGGGCCTATTTAGTGCATGTGTTTACGAGTATTTGTTGGTGCAATTTATAAAGCTAATGTGGCATATTTTATGCTTGCTATGTGCCGCCAATAAAGGAGTTAATATAGAATCAATAAACAATCGAGGTACAATTAAGTACAAAACTTTATTAATGGTATACGCGTACCAGTCGTTCTTAGATCATTCTTCTCTATTTTTAACGTCTCATTAATGTTGCAGCATACTTAACATTAATAATAAGAGGAATTGAATTATTAAAGCGTAGTAGATTTTGTGTGTGGCCTTTTTTGACTGAATTGAAATTTGTGAATGGTATAATATCAAATTTGCCGACCAAATTCGTTAAAACGGGGAATGCTTACGAAGTTCTGGGAATTTTGTTACAATTTTTAAAATTTTGTTGATTTTTATCAATATTAATATGTTATTTTTTCAACATAAGCTCCAGTTAATTGAATACATTTATTCCACAAATCCAGTTTTTTCAAACCGTCCTCAAAGAATTTTTCAATGTTTTTCAATTTATTATTCAGCTTTACGTCAGTGAAACTTTCAGTGTTTTTTCAATTCTGGGAACTGATGATAACCACTGGGTTCAAGATCTGGGGAAAAACATCGATCCTAGAGACATCGTTCAAAAAATCTTTCGCTTTTCTTGCGGTCTGTAGTCTATATAGTATATTTTTTCGTCAAATACACAATGAATAATTTCAAATTAAGAAGAAATTAAAATATTTTTGGGTCACCCTTGTACGTATCAACTCAAAAATATCATGTATAAAATGATGAAAATTTAAATATAATGTCTCAAAATATAATACGGAAAAAAAGTGATTTGTATTATCATATTTTCTGAATATTGTCAAATGAACAGCAAATAATTTGGAAAGTGTTCTAATATTTTGGGTCACCCTCGTACTTATTCAACACAAAAATAAAATGTATAATAAAATGAAAATTGAAATATAATATCTTAAAATATAATACGCAAAAAAGTGATATATATCATATTTTCTGTCAAATGAACAGTAAATAATTTTGAAAATATTCTAATATTTTGGGTCACCTCGTACTTATACAACACAAAAATATTGTGACTTTATGAATAATAAGATGAAAATTCAAATATAATATCATAAAATATAATACGCAAAAGAAGTGATATATATATAACCATATTTTCTGTCAAATGAACAGTTAATAATTTTGAAAATGTTCTAATATTTTGGGTCACCCTCGTACTTATTCAGCACAAAAATATAGTGAATAATAAGATGAAAATTGAAATATAATATCTTAAAATATAATACGCAAAAAAGACTGATATATATTATTATATTTTCTGTCAAATAAGTAGTAAATGATTTAGAAAATGTTCTAATAACAACAAACAACTAACGCAACAAAGTTCACAATAATATTGAAGTAAATGTAAAATAAGTTTCAGTATGTTTAAATTATTCTATTTAATAAAGATATCATTTAAGAAAGTTACAATACATTTAACCTTATCTTATACGGAAGTAAATGAAAAATTGTACAATTATTATAAATTATGCAGTTTCCTGTTTCATTTCGTGACAACTTATATAGAAATTAACATTCAATGAGTTACAAACAGTCATAATTAAACACTGGAGACTGAAAATTACAAATGAAAGTGATGTAATCAACCTTTAGAGCGATTTTGTTCCATAAATTTCTGAGGTTTGCCTATTCCGGATAATAATAACATAATAGTTCTCGGAACTGCATTTTTCAAAAGAATGAATCTGATAAAACATAAATATACACACGCAGTTTAATAACTCTTTCAATTTACTGACCAAAAAGTATAATTTACAGGACAATATTAAATTTTTAATTCAGAATAACTAATAATTATATTCTTGTTGGCCTTGAATTAATTTAGATATCGTTGTATCATGAATGACATAAAAATCATACACATCTATAATATAAAAATGAATCGCAAAATGTGTTGGTAAATGCATAACTCAACAACGCCTGGACCGATTTTGCCAATTCTTTTTTTTTAATGTTCGTTGAAGTCCAAGGATGGTTTTACGGCGAGAAAAATTTGAATAATTGCCGGAAAAATCTCGAAAACAGCCCATTTATTGTTCCATACGAACGTTTTCTAACTAAAATTTAGACGGCTGAACCGATTTAACTATTTTTTGTGTTTGTTTTTGGCAGGGAAAAAATTTGAAAAATTGCTTGTAAAATTTGAAAATTTAAGAATACTTAAATAATAATATAAGTAAGAAATAATTATTAATTCTCAAAAAGAGGATGTAAAAAATCTTGGTTGTTTCAGAGCTATCACGAATGATATTAAAACTTCAATTCAATATAAAATTTTGGTAAATTTAAATAGACTAACATACACGTTACTAGCATAGAACGTGGTGTATTTGATTATAAAGAAGAATACATAGTTTTCTTTAATTTGCAGTTGAAATTTTGTTTTTAAAAATGATGGCTATTAGATGTACAAACTTAAGTCGCAGAACTCGCAAAGCAGCAAGTCAAAGATATAAAAGAGCAAGTTAAACTGACAGGCAGTGCGAATCTCGGAGTGAAGTTGAACGGAATCGATGGAATCGAAATTAACAATATGAAAAGGTTACGTTTAACTCCTATCGACCTGCATTCAATTATAACGTTGAAATAGGTTACAGTTCACAGCAAATCGTTGCTATTGGACCAATGAACGTTGTGTGTCAATATTTTAAGGCAAAGTTTAATTGTTATTGATAAGAAAATACTACCAATGATACCACAAAATATTGTGCGAAGAGTCAATTCAAATAGACCCTATTGCTACAACCACCAGAGCTACTATACATTGGTTTCCGGGAATGGACTAACATTTTTTGACTTATATCCAGCAAATATCTCATATAATTAATGATGGGATATATGGGGCAAGTACTTGATACGAAATTAGGCCGTTCAACTATAAAATGGACATGTTAATACCTTTCATTATATCAAACGTGTTAATATAGGAATTTTCTGATAATTCGACTGATTTAAAATAACAGGAAGTATTGCAGTTCCTTCGTAGGTGAGTAAGTCCCTGGCTCCACACGGAATAAAAATTGAAAACAAGATATTGTAGCACAAATGGTAGAACATGTCTTTCCGGCTTTTTGAAAAATATTCAGAGAAAAGTTCTCCGGGTCAGCTAGTTATTTATACAATTATGAATGCAATTTTGAAATTTTGTGTTGAAAATATAGAAAAAATATAGGAAACTTCAGACTCTATAGTAACTCAAGTACTTATATTTGTTATAATTTCGTTTCAGGTCAATTCTGTCAGAGCCTAGCATTTATAACCTACCCAAACAAATAAACTTAACAAATCAAATAGATCCTCAAGATTACCCAAAGCATGCAACCCAGAACGACATATCAGTGGCTTCTCTCATACCAAAAGTACAAGTAACAACAAAAGTTCCTACGGACAATTCTATTAAAATAGCAGAACCAACAGCAAAACTAGAAAATATGGAAATTACTCCTACACCTATACCGATCAGACCTGCAGAACTACCCCAACCAATAGACCACTGCGGAGTTCTGTCTCTTGAATACATGTCGCTACTTACTCAAGAGCAGTTCATTGCAAAGTTGACCGAACCCTGTAGATACGATAAGCTGGTCAAGCCCCAGACTGACGGTCCTCTTGATGTTTACCTTCAAGTTGATCTTAGGCATGTGGAAGCCGTTGAGTCTCTGGTAAGTTTCACAATTGAATTAGAGGTCAAAACATCGAAATGTCATGGTACCGGGGGTGTTAGAAAATTGTTTGTATTTGAAGAACTACGTTAATGATTGTATTACATCACATATAACAATTAGATGTTCAGTTGGATACCAACACCATTTCTGTGGTAAAATCTTTGCTGAGAATGTGTATTGCAGGAATTTTGTTTGAACGGTTTTACGGAATTTACGAGGGTGGGGTGAAAAGTTTCCGGCCTGACCAAGAAAAACGAAACTATAAATCAGTATTTTTCAAAATACTGATTTATAGTTTCGATAACTTCTTCGTTGCTCTCAAATCTTTCACTTCCAAGCCATTTTTTAGGTTAAGAAACAGGTAATAGTTGCTGAGAGCTAAGTCTGGAGAGTAGAGAGGATGCTGCATCAATTCAAACTTCAATTCGGGAATTTTGGACATGGCAACAATCGACGAATGCTCTGGTGCGTTATCGTGATGAAACAAAAATTTTTTCTTCACCAAAAGAGGTCGTTTATTTTGCACGTCGTTCTTCAAACGTTGAATTAAGTCTGCGCAGTATTGACAGTGATACTCTTACCCTTTTCAAGATAATCAATGTATATAATTTCTCCCGCATGCCAAAAAACAGAAGTCATAACCTGTTTTGCCGATAAAATTGTTTTAGCCTGCTTTGGAGTTGGTTTACCCTTTCCAACCCAGTGTTTTGACTGTTCTTTATTCACAGGAGTGTAGTGGTGAACCCAAGTCTCATCAATAGTTATAAATCGACGCATAAATTCGTTTGGATTTTGCCAAATTTTTGGAAAAATGCTTCTTCGAATCAGTTTTTGGTCGAGCTGCACCCATCTCGCACACAGCTTTTCCATGCTTAAATGGTTCTGCAAAATATTTCGCACAAATTTAGCTGACATCCTACAAGTCTCATCTATCTCATGCACTCTCAATCTGCGATCTTCCAATACTATTTGATGAATTTTTTCAATACTTTCTGAAGTTGTGACCTCAACGGGACGTCCTGAGCGAGGCTCGTCAGAGGTGCTCACACGACCAATTTTGAATGCAGAAACCCACTACTTAATACTTGAATCTGATGGGGAGGAGTCTCCTAGAGTTGAATCCATCTCTTCTTTCATTTGTTTTGCTGTAAAACCTGTCAAATAGAAGTATTTGATGGCAGCACTACAATTTTTCCATTTTCACGAAAACAACGAAAGCGTCTTGCGTTATTGGGCTGAAACTTTACATACAAGCTCACTAGGAAAGGTACTGTATGACGCTTCTCCAAAAGTAGATCTAGTGTCGCCATCTCTTGGACAGGCCAGAAACTTTTCATCCCACCCTCGTACATTAGAGACGGAAATTTAGTGAGGTTTGAAGACGTTCCTAAACCATTCTTCTCTATTTTCAGCAATTCAAAGCACATATGGTGCTCCAATACAGCTATAGAGACTCAAGACTTGACTTCCGAAATATATCGAAAAATCGCGCTACCATAATGGGTCAAGAAATTCTTCGAGAGAAAATATGGGTTCCACACGTCATAGTGAGAAATGAAAAAGATACTGTACTGATGGGCAGTGACGGTAAAGACTTATTCGTGACGATAAGTCCATCTGGTGAAGTAACCTACTCTTACAGAATGACCGTGTCATTTTACTGCTGGATGAACCTACAGAAGTTTCCTTTTGACGTGCAAATCTGTGATATAATCTGGAATAGTTGTGAGTATATTATAATATGTTATTTATTCCAAATTGATTCTACATTCATAATATAACTCTTCAAATGAGATATAAACAATTAGAAAGTATACACTGAAAATTTGGTAATGAACTATCTGCATAACAAAAAATATCTTCTTCATCTAATACCAACAGCACTTCAATGATGTATAGGTACTGCAAACAAAATTGGGCCCAGCACTGTTCCTTGTGGGACACCACGAGCAATTTCTAATGATTGTTTTCTCATAAATTCAACGATTTGTAATCTTTGAGTTCTGTTGCTGAGATAGAAGCAGAATAAGTTATTCACAGCTATTTTTATGGCTACGTACAAGGTTTCTTCAAAAGAAAAGGTGAATTTAGGTTTTTCGCGGACTGAACACATAGTTATGTTGGTACACACGTTCCTCATATGTTGGAATTATCAGCCATTTTGGAGTAGTAGTTTCTTTTCGACAATTAGAAGGTTTAGTCTCATTTTGTGTGTTCTTCGATTTCTTACTTTTGAAAAAAATGGATCGGAAACTCTGTATTAAATTTGGCGTTAAAAATGAAATAAAGTGCTCCGACGCACTTGAAATGTTGACTCTGGCATTCTACTGGCAAGTCTACTCTGTCTCAAAAAAGTGTTAATAAGTGATACAAGCGCTCTACAGAAGCCCGAGATGTTGATGCCGGCGAGCGTCCTGGAGGAACAACCACGTCGACAAGCATAAGATAATAAGACAAGATATAAGCAATTAACAAATTACCCTGAAAATTTGGTAATGAACTATCTGCATAACAAAAAATATCTTCTTTATCTAATACCGACAGCACTTCAATGATGTGTACTGTAAACAAAATTGGGCCCAGCACTGTTCCTTGTGGGACGCCACGAGCAATTTCTAATGGTTATTTACCCATAAATTCACCGATTTGTAATATTTGAGTTCTGTTGCTGAGATAGAAGCAGAATAAGTTATTCGCAGCTATTTTCATGACTACATACAAGTTTTTTTCAAAAGTAAACGTGAATTTTGAATTTTCTGACTGCACACATCCGATTATCGAATTTTTTTTCGTTATGTTGGTACACACGTTCTTCATATGTTGAAATTATCAGTCATTTTGGATTAGTGGTTTGTTTTTGACAATTAAAAAGCTTAGTCACGTTTGTTGTGTTCTTCGATTTTTTACTTCTGAAAAACATGGATCGGAGAATCGGAGAAGTGCTCCAACGCACTTAAAATGTTGACTCTGGAATTCGGCAAGTCTACTCTACTCTGAAAAAAGTGTTAATAAGTGGTACAAGCGCTCTACAGAAAGCTGAGTAGATATTGACGACGATGAGCGTCCTGGAGGAGCAACCACGTCAACAAGCGAAGTAAACGTCGAAACCATGAAGAAAATGGTTCTGGAAAATCGTCGAATCACTATTTGGGAAGTTGCAGAGGATGTTGGCAAATCCATCGGCTTATGCCATGCAATTTTCTCGGATATTTTTGGCATCGAAGTTTGTTCCGAAATTGTTAAATCTTGAGCGAAAGCAACGTCGCATTAGTTTCGCTCTGGAATTGTTGAATAATGATCAGATTTGCTCAAAAGGTCTTAACTGGTTATGACGTCGAAACAAATGTCCAATCATTCCAATGGAAACCACCAGAAGAGCCAAGACCGAAAAAGGCACGCCAAGTTCGATCAAATGTGAAGGTTTTTGCTCATTTTTTTCTTCGATTACAACGACATGGTGCACCATGAGTACACAAACAGGTCATACGGTTGATAAGGAACACTACAAGGAAGTTATGCAACGTTTACGTGAAGCAATACGTCTCAAACGATCCGAATTGTGGAGAAACAAATCATGGATTCTGCATCAACTCTGCACCAGCTCAGACATCAATGCTTGATTGGGATTTTTTGGCCGAAAACAACACCGCAATCATGCCTCAGCCACCGTAATCGCCAGATTTGGCTCCCTGAGACTTTCCTTATTTCCAAAACTGAAGAGACAAATGAAAAAAAAGCGTTTTGCCACAATTGATGATATAAAATCACCGAAAAGCGCATTTCAGAAGTGCTTCCAGGATTGGAAGAAGCGCTGGCATAAGTGCATATCTGAGGAGGATTAAATTCAAAATTCACCTTTTCTTTTCATGAACAAATAAAATTTTAATCTTTTCAAATAGTTTTGTTTAAAATATATCATATAAGAATATTAGTATGGACACAAAGTTGACTGGAAAAGCTAAAACTCAACACTACAAAAATAGAAAAATTTTTCAAGAAACTTCAGAAATAATCGATCTAACTAGGTACTAGGTATATAAATATATTTCTGCCAACTAATAAAGGAGAGTAAATAAATTTGTGACATATTTCAGGGGCATACAATACGACTAATTTGTTGCTGCATTGGAAAGGTGAAACTCCTGTGAAAATATCGAAAAATCTACATTTGCCAGAGTTTATTCTAATTGGGAACTGGACTGAAGTCGGGGAAATACCGGTTACATTCGCGGAAAGTGGAAGAAGTAAGTCACAATTTAAAATTTTCTTAATTGAAACAACGTTAATTTTTAATACATTAATTACATTCATTTTTACATTAGTTTCACTTATTTAGCTGAATCAGATTTTCGGGCATGTTACTATCTTCAGTTACAAAAAATTACCTACAGTTAGTGTAGACAAAAATAGCCTACAGTCACGGCCCACTTTAAACAGGCCTTTAACCCGCTTGAAGGTCGGCGGCGTTGCCAAAATCGAGCCGGTGGTCTACTCTCCTAGTTGATTGTTTCCAAAGTTCAAGCATTATTTCAACTCTTTTATATATTCCGAAAGGGTAAAAAATATTATTGGTATTTATAACATACTAAATATTATTCCAGGGCACATATACCTTTTATCCTCTTTATATCATTTGAATAACAAACTTTTCTCGATTAACTATGTGAAAGATTGATCCACACTGTCTGGAATATTTTTGTATCTTATCAACAAATTTTCTATTCGAGACCACCTATCCAATTTGAAGTCAATTAGTAAAATCCGCCTTAAATCAGTGCACTTTTTCAACTTTTTTTCATTCAAAAATACTGTTACTAAGGTAACAGTAATATTTTACTAATAACATTCACTGTAATTTGGTTACTCTTGGTAATAATTTACTCACTTAAATTAAGAAGGTATAAATGAATCTTGTTGTTGCAAACTGAACCTATTTCAACATTCCAATAATCAGGAATATTTATTTTACTGGAGTGATGAAGAATTTAATCTTGAAAATCTACAATTAAATCTGACTGTTCAAAAATGTTATTCAAATAATCATTAATAAATGACATGAAGGTTTCGCTTATCTCTTGGTGAAACATTATGTTTAAAACTATAAAATTAAAAACTAACATACTGGACTTAATTTTCACTGAATATATTGAAAACTCTACATATGTTTCGGGTGCTTCACCCATTATCAAGAGTATACAATATTACTGAATTGAGTAATATTGTATACTCTTGATAATGGGTTAACCAAACGAAACATATGTAGAGTTTTTAATATCAGCGCTACGGTGCCATATAGTCATTTCATGGCCTGTTTAAAGTCAGCCGTGCTACAGCTCTTGACCAAGAGGTCAATCTTTTTCAATTCAAATCTCTTCAAATCTGGGAGTAATATAGTCTACCACACCCAGTCTACCACATTCATTCTTTATATCGAATTAGGAAAACTCAAAGTTTAAAGATTAAAATTTTTTTTAGTTATCACTCTGTATACCTGGACGTCCATTTACTATAAAAATTGTTCGATTCTAAACTACTTATCTTGAAAAGTATAGATGAAATAGAATTTAGATACTTTCAGGAAAATTAATACTTCGTTTTCAATATTTGAGAGAATATGAAATATGAAGGTCGAATTCTTTATGTTTATAGAATGAATATTTATATTTATTCCTTATTACTGTGCATCCAAAATTTGCACAATTGTTGTATCAGTTGATACTTAATAATTATTCATTGTTTACTTGTAATAAAACATCGTTTTGACCTTTATTTACACTTGAATGTGACTCATCATAATTCTATAAAAATTAATTGAATGAGTTTTATAGCTCAACAGTCAGATAATTAGATTCGAAATTTCAGAAATAATAAAAGCAACGCATACATATCTTGTGTTTTTCATTCGTTCACTGAAAATTGTTCTTCTATTCTGTATTATTTTCGATGAAAAATTTTTAAATGGAAAACATTTAAAAAATATAAATCTCTAGTTCTCTATGATAGTCTTTCTCTTCATGATGCTATATTTTTCAAACTCTTGCGAAATAAACTAATATTATGATTAACATAATGACGATGGTAGTTAAAACAACGAACTGTGTTATATGTTCTTCTTTCTCTTTTCTTCTCAAATTCTTTCTCAATTGGGATACATAAAGAAATTTCTCTTTGTTAGTCATTATTTCCCAGTCAGGTGGTTTCAATTTGTTAGAGTAGCAAATATCGTCAATGCAGAAAGATTGTACTCTTCTCGACTTGTTTCTATAGTATTGTCCATGTTTAGATTCTGAATAAGTTCCTTTTCCAAGATCGTCAATATTTTTCATATATTTTATTTAAAAAAACGAATGTTTCAATTATTACAAGGTTTTTACAGTTTGGAATTAGTGAATTTCTGTCATTTAAGTTTTTCATAGAGAATATTAGGTGCTTTCAATATAGAGAATGGCTTCTGTGTTCTCTTCATTATTCTATACTACCTGATCATTGGAGGCGCGTTCTAAATTCATATAAATTGTGGTTGATAAAGAAGGGAACATTATCCGTGTGGATCCAATCTTCTCCAAACTGTCAGTTAAAAGAGTTTTTTAATTCAAATTTGTGAGAATTGATTAATCAATCTTTTATCTTGCTGGGTGTCAGGCTTCCACCAGATATTTTTCGTAATTTTTATGTTCCGTGTTGCATTGAATTTGGAAAATTGCAACATCTCTTCTTTCCAGTTACCTAATTCTTTGAATATTTTTGTCTTTTAAATGTTCTGAAACTCAAATGACGGTATTTTGTTTACTCAGTGTTGTAAAGGATTGAGAGAATTATCAGTATTTGAAATATATTTGGATTTCTTAGAGGCTTGATACTATCTGTATATTTGTCTCTTCGTTATTTGGTAACAGTTTACTTTCAGGACTAATCAATCAGTCGCTTTTGTCTTTCTGATGAGTTCTAACACTTCTGACATTAATTCTCTTCTATAACTGTCTACATCATAATCTAGATTTTCTTGAAAATCTTGTTTATCTTAATCTTTTTTGTGTTCGCATATAATGTTACAGTTCCACTTCTGCCTTCTGGAATCTGCAAGTGACTTCTTCCATCAGTCTTACTTGCACAGTATTTACTCTAAATTCGTCCTCTGTTTCAGCTTTTGATGTTGAATCATCAGTAAAGAGCACACATTGTTCCAGTTGTTTTGTAAACGGTAGGTCTCTCATAAATATTTAGAATAATTTGGGTCCTAAAATACATCCTTGAGGAACACCTACATTATTTGTGCTGGGGATGTTCACACATTTCACATTTGAAATATATATTGTTATTCATTTTGGTGAGGTATGAAATAATTAGTTGTAAGTTGTTGTTATCGAATAAATTTCATTTATGATTCATAAGAAAGCTTGTCATTTTCAAATTTCAACTGATATTTCCGATATTAAACAACTTTATGAACATTAAGCTGTAATAAAATCGAAATGAAAAACGGTATTTGGAGTAAATTTTATTCTATGACGAATTGATATACGATTACATTTTTTTCAGTTGGGAATTATAGTTCGCTCACCTTCAAGTTTCAAATGTACAGGCAGGTTGGATATTACATATTGGATTACTTTCTACCCTCCATTCTGCTGGTGTGCACATCTTGGGTTACTTTTTGGTTACAGGCAGATGCCTCCCCACCAAGAGCTACTTTAGGTGAATATTATTATCAAAATTCAATTTATTTTTGAGCTTTTGTTTGTCTCTTTAAATTTTTACTCCAAGTGAAACTTCCGATTCAAATTCTTAACTCTGTACACTTATTTGTTTCCGTTATGCAGTACATTTGAATATCCGTTACTGCTGCCATCTAACTGTATCACACATCAACTCTATAGTTTTTAATCATATACATGTTAGATTGACGTTACACCATTAGATGTCAGCACTAAATAATTGGAAATTTTATAAATGTTCAATTTACGATTTTGATACATTTTTGATAGAGAAAATGTGACGAAAAGATAAATAAATAATATTTAATTTTCACTCTCAAATAATGTATAAGATTATTTAATTTATTCATTTATTTGTCAATTTCTTGATTTTTGTTAATGTAGCCTCTACAGTGTTTGTTAGTCATTGTATTATATTTTTGTTAACCGAGAAAAAGTTGTTGAAATTTTTAGGATACTACGTTTTGCGTATGAAATACATGTATATTCTTGTAGGCACTTCTACAATGTTGGCTTTCATAACACTGAATGGAGGTGTTACAAAAAATCTACCGAAAGTTTCGTATATCAAAGCAAGCGAAATATGGTTTCTAGGATGTGTTTGTTTCATTTTTAGTTCTATGGCCGAGTTTGCATTCGTTAATGTCATATGGAGGAGAAAGTAAGTGAATTTTTTATGTTTCAATATGTTTTAATTTGTTAACATAGAAATATGTGAAGATTTTCAATAATTTCAAATGAAATGTCATTGTTGTAACTTCAAATCACGGACTATATATCTATACTTCGTGCTTCAAATACTCACGAATTATAGGAAAGGTGAATAGCAATGTTGATTTATGAATTTTATTGTCTTTCATCTGACTAGAGATGTGCTTACTAGTAGGTAGTAGGTAAGTTAAAGAAATCTTCCAAAAAAAATAGGAATATTTCGTAATGATGAATTGGAGTCAAACTAACGAGAAAAAATTCTTTTCTTTTCAGGAAAAAGGTGGAAATGAAAAAACATAACCCAAAACATATACTAAAAGGTGCTTTGACTCCAAGTTTGGCACGAAAACAACTGAGAAAAGCAGAAAGCGAAAATAATTTGTTCAAAAGTTATTCATCGTCAAGTTTAGATGGAAATCATGCCAGAAATCTAGACAATTACTTAACAGTTCATGTAAGTTATGACTTTCATTATTTGTAAAGTCTTATCACAACCGAACATTTTAAATAATATTTATAACTTTTCAATTTGAATTTTCCCATTTAATTATTTTCTTTTTCAAATGAATGTAACTTCCTTGAAATTTATTGGAATTAGTTATATCAATTGCTCTTTTAAATTTCATCGAATGATTCGTTAATTAATTACTCAATTAATTAATTACTGAGCAGATAACGAATCAATTACCTACATAATTAGTTAGTAATTATTAATTAATTATACGTGTAGCTTTGAATTACCACATTTTTTTCATGTATTATATCATTTTCAGTAATTAATTCTACTTTGTTTTGTTAGTGATATAGGTATTTGGTATATTCAATTCCATTTTTGATTCATATTTTATATCATTCTCAACAAATTATACTTCTTCATTCTGAAATAATTGAATTCATTAATAACATCAATTTGAATAGGTATCATTTTATCAAGCACTTTCAGTGAATATGTGATTTATATATTAAATTCCAATCCTGTCTAATTTGAATAAAATTTAGTTAATATCTTAAATATATGAAACCTAATAGATAATTATACCAGTTACTCATAAATTTAATTATACTCACGTTTTTTGTGAATCAATTTCTAATTATATGATTAATTTTTTCATTAACCTTCAATTGTTCACCTAATTAACGATTAGTGATGTAATTAATCGATTAATTAAGAGGCATATCGTTGACTTGTTTAATTATTTAATTGATCATTATTGATTAATTAACTAATTAATTCCTTCAAAATAAATTGATTGATTAATCAGTTGACTAATTTACTTGAATGATGAGTTGCCTAATTAATTAAGTTATTAATTATAATTAATTTAGTTCATTAATCCACTTCTAATAGAATATTTCTGATAATTCGTCATCCTTTCTTGACAGGGCTTTCCCTCACCAAATATACCTTCAATAAGAACGCATAATTTTGATGAGAAAAGCGATGAGAGTGTGTTAACAATACCCATACCTGAAGACAGTTTCTCAAGACCACCAGATGGTTTCAAGCAACAGTGGCACACAATGACACCACAAGAGGTAGCGAACTGGATTGACAAAAAATCCAGGATAGTTTTCCCCGTTAGTTTCCTTATATTTAACATCTTGTACTGGTCCTTTGTATATGCTCTTTAATTCAAAATGTCATGTATACCTATGTAATTATTTTCTATATTGACTGGTTAAACCTATTGTTTCTTTGTACTTATAAATTCAGTATTACTATAACTTTAATTAGGATATTTTTAGTGCATTTATATATTTAACGTAATTATTTAGAAGTAATTAATTT
The DNA here is from genome assembly GCA_030704895.1 of Henosepilachna vigintioctopunctata. NCBI lineage: Eukaryota > Metazoa > Arthropoda > Insecta > Coleoptera > Coccinellidae > Henosepilachna > Henosepilachna vigintioctopunctata. Next base: position 3,356,798 of record JARQZJ010000121.1, on the reverse strand, counting down.
TTCATAATTTATTATTCGTGTTACTAGTCACTTGCTTGTAGAATGATATATTTATTTGAATTTAGTTTATTGTTCGCTTGTTTTTTCATCAGCCACTAGAACAACTAGTCTTAAGTTTTTATATAATTATTTTTTGTGATGCAATATTTAGTTGCTAAAGTCTAGTTCCTTATCGATTTTATATTTTTAACTTGTGTTAACCTACTTTAACTTTTTATTTTTTTTAACTTGTGAGCCTGGTTCCAGAAGAAAGTTTTAAACATTTTGTGTAATTTGTAAATATGACATTTGTAAAGGAACCTGTATATGATTATTCAATATTTGAAATTAAATATCATGAATTTTAAGATTTTTTTTTATTGTTGTGTCCATAGTTTTAAGGAGGGGGTAAAGACCCACCAGACTATTTTTTTAAGCCGCAGCTTGGTCTGTGAAATATATTTTTATAAAAAAGTGGGGTGGGATTGGATCAAAAAGTAATTAAGGGGTCCCATTGTGGCGAAATCTTCAACTTGGAAATATTCAATTAAAGATTCTATCATTATAGAATCTTTAATTACATTCATTAACAGACATCAGAAATATCTGGTGACATTTAAACCTAAAAAAATTATTGCTAACATTTTTGCTTCGCAATATGTTTTTAAAGATCTTATGAGACCTCAACACTTCAACTACATTTGCAGTAACCACATCTTCAACAGTTGTAACCCCAAAAACTTTGTCATTTCTTCAATTAAATACTTTTTCGTCCCAATAAAAACAAAAAATTCAAGCGAAAAAATATTTATTATTAATATTTACAATATACAAAATGTTTCATCTTAATACTACAAATTCGTTTTATATCAGCCAATTATTCATATAATACACCACAATCATATGTTATCACACACCTCTTCGCTCTACTGATATTACGTGTCCGTAGCTGATGCAGCATCTTCATCAGGAATTTTTCGTAATCCTGTGATTGGCGGAGACGAAGACAATGGTGGGAGTTTCATGAAATGCGCAGGTCTGTTGATTATGTGTCCCATCACTCGGTCTACACTGTTGTCGCGTACAGTTGGCAACCCTGTGTCATCCGATTCTTCACTAGAAGGTGGAGAAGGTCCACTTCCATCGCTACTTTCTACAGGTCTCCTGATAAAAGGCTCGCTGTATCTGAAAATAGGAGGAGGCACACATTTATAAAACTTGAAAAAATAATTTGACAAGATTGAAGCTCTTTAAATGATCAGATTTAACCATAAAATTTGAAAGAAAATATAATTTCTTGAATTTCGCTATACATATCACAGAATATACTTACATTTTTGTTATTGGCGGCAACTTGTCACTTTTTTCAGATGGCGTATCGGTATAAGTAGATGCGTGAATTTCCTGTTGATAAAGTAAATACAACTCTTGAAGATCTGGTGGAAGTTTGAGTTTACCATCTGTAAAAAAAGAAAACTTCAATAATTTCATAATTCAGTGTTCAATTGAATAAGAACATAGATATAATGACCACAGGGAAATTTAATCATTATACCGGCTTATTAGACTGTTCTATGTCCAAATTGTTCTCTGTTAATGACGTACACATTCTGAGAATTGTTCTGTGTTTATATTCTTCTTCCTAATCTTCAGTTTTATGTTTTGATTGTTTTATGTTTATAAAATAGGTACAGTGAGCTTGGTACTTCCATATTCTTTTATCAAAATGTACTAGACCCAGTTCAATAAGAAAAACAACAGAGGTAGAAGACTCATGTTTCGAGCTTATTAGCTCCCAGAACGGCGCAGTCAAGTTTCAAATTTAGTATCGTTTGAATTATGGGTTAGATATTGCATAAAGGATAAAAACTGAAAATTTTGGCGAAGCAATCACCAAATTTCCCAATTCAGGGGTATTCGTTTCCTTCCCATAGACAACTCCATACATCTGAAACTTAGCTATGCCGTTCTGATGAGAGCCAACAAGTTTGAAACACCCACGTCTACATCTACAGAAACATCTACTTTTGTTTTCATAATTTACACTGCGTTCAACTTTTCCGTAATACCAATAACTTTCATTAAATTATACGATAATACTCAAAATACCTTCGATAAGTTTTCTCTGTCTGGTAATTATTTCTTCAGATAGTTGCCTCTGTCGATCATATCTCAAGATGGTCAAATCTCTTCTTCGCAATTCGTGCTGTCTTATTAATCGTTCCGACTGCAGCGCCATCTTATCGGCCTCCAGTTCATGAACACGACACATAAGAGCTAAGATTTCTCTTTCGTCATCTGAGGACAAAAGCGACGGTAGTTTCTGAAAAATGAAAACTACGTTATTTATATCAACACTCGAAGTAATAGTTGGAGGGTAGGAAGAAGGATTACCACCTCATAATAGAAAGTGTCCATTACATAACCTAAAATATAGGTGGCGCTGTTGTATCAAATATCATTATTAAAGAAAACGCAGAAAGTTTAGATAGTTGAATGAGAAAAGAGAAGATATGCCCTCATCTATATCAGTGACACCTTTTGGACACTTTTTGAGACAAGCAGCCTTATGAGATGGTGCTTCTTATCTCTACTCTCTTCTGGTTACCTACATCTTCAAGAACAACACCCCGCTGTCTACAAATTTCCAGTTTCTGGTCGATGTGTGTCTTCAGTTCCGACCATCTTTCTTGCTCTCTTTCTATGTCTGCCAACTCTCTCCATGCCTGTTGAATTGCCGCTTCGCCCTCTGCTTCTTCGTCGATTTCGTCGTAATTGCTTTCATCGTTTCCGGCAGATCTGAAGCCATCAGACGTACTTAGAATACGACGTCTAAAAAGAAAGTGCTCAAGTGATTGTGCTATTTACTAAGATATGTATTTGCTGATCATAAACACCAGAAATGATATGAAATATGAGATAGGGTATCTATGCAGTTCTTGATAAGACTTTTGAACCAAATTTCTACTAGGTTTCATATTAAGGAGGTCTAATTCATTGATTTAGTCACAGTAGAAAGAACGAAACAAAAACGAGAATAAAGTGGATGTTTAAAAGAGTTCATGACGTTTTTTTGGGCTAATAGGAACAAGGTATGAGAATAAAGAGAAAGAAGAAAAGAAAATTACTGTCTTTTAAAGAACATTGAATAAATAATTTTTTGTGAAGAATACTAAAATTTCTAGACCAGATAAGAACGCTAATCACTTGCAGACCAAACAAAAACAGCAAATATGAGAAAAACATTGGAAATATAGAATACAAAACTTACTGAATAACTAAAGAACAACTTGGTGGTTCTAAAAATAGAACCACCAAGGTATGATCTTAAAGGGCAAATATGGAGTTATTGAATATAATATTGGAGTTACTATTATTATTGGTTAAAGCCTAAGAAAACGAACAACTAAATGTGCTAAGATCTCTAAAACAAAAAATGAATCATCTAGAAAAAAAGCTAGAAAAGCAGAAGAAAGACATATATAGACCAAGAAACCCAAAAGAGAAAAATCTTTATCAAGAGACACTCTAAGATCTAATGAGATCTAATGAAAAAAGAAATTTAGAAGTGAAAGTTTCGGGAATAGTGAAAAAATATTGATCACCTAGTATTGACCAACAAAGTCTATAAGTACTGGTGAAAACCCACCTCATACTTTGCTGCGTCCTAGCTCTAGACTCGTTGACACTATTCTTGTACAACTTATTGTTCCTAGACTCCCAATGGGAAATGATCAGATGCTGTCTCTCTGCCTCCATTCCTAGACCAAGCAGGTGGGAATCAATCTCCATCAACTTCCTTCGAAGCTTCATCTGAGTCTTAAAAGTATCCACTATTTGCTCTCTCAAGTTCCTAACCTCCCTGCTCCTTTCCTCCACGTTCATCTTGTTTATATCTGCCGAACGCGGTCTGTCTTCCTTCATCTTCTGCTGCAATCGGTTTATTTCATCTCTCAACTCAGTGATAACGTTTTGGTACTGGGACACGTGGTAAGATACGTCCAGGGAGTTGATTTCTGCTTTGGTGGATATGTTGTTAGCACGATCTGCGTATACCAGGGTGTTCTTGGATTCGTCCTTTTGGAAACAACTTGGTGACACGTGAGCAATCATCACCGTTTTGCAGTTACCACCAAGTGCATCTTTCAGAAGTCTGGTCAGCTTGGAATCCCTGTAGTTGACGTATCTAGCTCCTCCACTTAAAGCGTTGATGCAGTTGCCCAAAGCTAGAAGTGACCGGTTAATATGACCACCTTCTTGTAGTCGTTTTCCGCGGTTTTTCGTCTTGTTCGCTCTCTCTGAGCCAGCCAAATCTATCATGAACAGTCTACCTTGTTTCACCTTCATTCTAAGATGGTCGGTTTTATCTATGGGTATAGCGTGACGTACTGTAACACTCAGTAGAGCGTGACTTCTTGAAGATGTTTTATTCATTGCGGTGGGTTCGACGGTTCTTGCCTTGTTTCCCTTCTGAAGAAGGGTCATGACCTGAAAGAGAAGCATTACTTGTATTATCTAATTCAGCATAATTGTAAATCGATAAATGTATAACCCAGAAAATGAATTGAACGAATTATTCTAGAAAAGGAACCCGCATATACAAGGAAAGCCATGTCATATTAAGTCATACCTACTTATATTTCCTAACTATTCGTCAAATTGAGTTGGTATTTCTTGTGAATTTTAAAAGTTTAATGGGAAAGGATTTTTATCAAGTTGGTACTTACTGAAGATTCTATTTATGAGATGATTTGTTGATAATTTGATAGATTCGGTGATTTGTAAGTGAATTTCAGTAACTAGCGACCTCTGTCACATCATATTCAAACTTCGAGAGTAGTTGACATACATCAGTGTGTCTAGGTCACGAAAAGTCGTTCATTATATCCAAAAATGATTTAAACATTAAAAATATCCTAGGACTTATTTATAACCTTTTTGAAATTAAAATTACAGTATTTAAACTTTTCAGTTTTATATCTCATAAAATTGAAGTCCCTTATTATTTTTCACATTAAATTAATTGTATTTCTTCGCATATTTAATAATATCGTGACCTTAATTAGCTTCCAAGCATTAATGGCCCCTACCATGACAACTTACTGATGTAATCGATGAAATTTCAATATTCGTGAAGAACTCGAATGTTAGAACTTAAATTACAATTTTCATAAATATTTTGAATTTGAAATTGAACGTAAACGGTATTAAAACAAAACATTCACCAAATTCTAAACTTTGAATTTCAATCTGTGAAACTCGTCACAGAACTTTAAATTCAACAAAAAGATAGGGATGACCAAATACGGATGTAACTTTTAGATGAAAATAAAATATATCGATTTGTTATATTGGATATATCGACAAAATCATACATTCGAAGCAAAAAAGCAAGATTATTCTGGAGTATAACTTGACTTCATTAGAAAGAGAGTAGTTGATTGATTCCTGTGATTTTGAATTGAGTAGAAGTATCATACGAGTTATCTTAGTTATTATACAATTGAGCTTAGGAATTATTTAAATATTTTTTGTCGATTTCATTTAATTGCCAACTCTTTGCCAAACAGCTGAATTCGATAAAAATATGTTGTACCCTAAGAAAATATTTACAATTTCTAAGACCAAAAATACGAGCTGATGTAATTAGTAGAAGCTGCATATATTAATTTATAACTCTTATATAAGTTTTTACCCTTTATTTACCCTTTATTTCTGTAATTAAGTAGATGCTTGCATTTGGAAGTTGTATTATTCATACCCAATTCCTAAGCTACGTTTGATACTTGACTCGTCAAATATTAAAGCTAAATGATTATCGATATCCTTCATCTATTCAGTACCTTATTCAAACTCATCAATCATATTTCATATTTTACAAAAAGATCAATCGGTCACACGAAATATAAACGTAAAAATATGTCATGAAAACTTCTGTCTCAACTTTGTTTCTATCGGAACACGAATTTCTGTTTACATTTACCAAGTTAATTGCAGCGATCATTCCCGATGTTTGAAATTGAGTTATAAATCTAGTTGGGGGATGTTCCAACAGAGCCGGATTAATTTTATTTTACACATTTAGAACAGCCTGAGATATGCTCGTCACGTAACGAAAATGCGTTATGTTGATTATTCGATAAAGCAACGTGAAAATCTTGCTACTTGTTGTGCATAATCACAAGTAGTGCTTACAAATCATAACTTGTTTATATTCAACTTTTCAATGTTCCAGATTAAATTATAAATAGTTGAACGAACGGGCCGTCACGTAACGAAAAAACGTTACAAAGATTACTTAATACAATCTTCTCTACTATCTGGGACGTGGGTGGTACAATAATACAAATTTTAGTACAATCTAGAATATGAACCGTCACGTAACGAAAAAACGTTATGTAGATTATTTGATAAAGTGCCGAGAACTTGCTACTTGTTCCGATTCGAATGAAAAAGAGTGCTCACAATAATACAAATTTTACTTACAATCTGGGATATTGGTCGTCACGTAACGAAAAAACGTTATATAGATTATTTGATAGAGTGCCATGAGAACTTGCTACTTGTTCTGATTCGAATAAAAAATAGTGCTTACAATAACACAAATTTTACGTACAATCTGGGATATTGGTCGTCACGTAACGAAAAAACGTTATGTAGATTATTTGATAGAGTGTCATGAGAACTTGCTACTTGTTCTGATTCGAATAAAAAATAGTGCTCACAATAACACAAATTTTACGTACAATCCGGGATATTGGTCGTCACGTAACGAAAAAACGTTATATAGATTATTTGATAGAGTGCCATGAGAACTTGCTACTTGTTCTGATTCGAATAAAAAATAGTGCTTACAATAACACAAATTTTACGTACAATCTGGGACATTGGTCGTCACGTAACGAAAAAACGTTATGTAGATTATTTGATAGAGTGCCATGAGAACTTGCTACTTGTTCTGATTCGAATAAAAAATAGTGCTTACAATAACACAAATTTTACGTACAATCAGGGATATGGATCGTCACGTAACGAAAAAACGTTATGTAGATTATTTGATAGAGTTCCTCGAGAACTTGCTACTTGTTCTTTTTTGAATCAAAAATTGAGCTTACAATTTATGATTTACTCCTACATATACAATTTTTCAATAACTGATGATTTTCATAAAACATTGAACGAACTAATTCAATTAATTCATTCTCTACTTATTTGCACTGAAAATAACTGAAAGAAATATAGAGATAGAGGCTCGTAAAATAGTCGTCACGTAACTGAAAAGCGTTACGTTGGCCAGAGCGTTATTGTCCAACCTCATTTTGGAGACGACCCAAAAATTTTGTAATTTTTTTGGATCTTAATTAATGCTTGAAATTGAAATTTAAAACTAACTCATTCATTTTTAATTTTATAAGAATTTACATCTTTTTTGAACCATTGAATGAATCAATTTTTACTATTATTCAATGCATAGAAAATAATGAATAACAAATACTCATTTGTTTCGTTCTATGACCCAACGTTTCGCTACAAAGTGTTCTCATCGGGTACGACTGCATCAAAAATCATTTGAAAAAACAAATTAAATTGTATATTTCTCTCATTCATCTCTAAGGCTTCCCAAATGTTTAGTACTAATAATACAATCCCTACTTCCTACAATCCCTACGTTGAAATAAGTTATTTCAACATATTTACCTCTTCTGTCGATGTTGTCGAAATTTCTGACAATCCAGCAACTTGTATATTCCTTCCTCTTGAATCTTCCCGGAGTTCTAAATATCCAGAACTGGGATTCAGTAGATCTCGTATTTGCTCATTGTAAAGTTCAAGATATGACATTGTAACCTGTAAAGAAAAAACTAAGCTGAATTATTGTATTTAGAGTAATTTACTTTTTATTCCAGAGGCAAATCTTGAGAAAACTTTCACAGTTTTAAAAATATATTTATGATGAATATCAGGTTTTAATTTCTATTATTCGTATATGTTTATATTAGGTATTAGAAGGGGAATTGTGTAGGCTTCTTTGATTCTCAAATTCTTCGTATGGCTAGCTATACTGAATAAGCAATAGTTAAATAGAAATTATAATTATTGATCAAAACAAATAAACCTGTAAATATTTTTCAGTTGATATTGAATTGAGAGCAGAAATTATGGATTATCTAATTTTCGTAACCATCGCCCACTTTCGGTACTCATTAATCGGAAAAATACGTTTCTAGACTGAGCGTGACGTTCAAGAGTGATGGTTACCATGAGGAAATTTCATCCCCAGTGGTACGACTTTTGAGTGAATAGATAAATAACAATTACCGAAAAATGAGTGTTAATAAAAGAAATGGCAACTACAAATGTCGAAAATCGTTTCTGATGGGGCGATTAGGCAAAATCGGTAACCGAAACACGCAAAGACATTACGAAATTGAAAAGGTAGCGACACGAACGTGTATGAAGAAATGTCGTCAATTTTTGATGTACCATCTGCAAACACATCATGTGAAAATACAATAAAAATAGAACAGTATGAATAGGTTGACTGAAATAATATTCAATTCAACGTAGAAGCGATTTTACGTTAAACATTAAGAATTTTATATGGGATGAATTCAACGAAAACATTTGAAATTTCATACCAAATATTTATAAAAGAATTTTAAATAGAATCAAGAAGATAAATAACAAGTTAAAGAACTTGTTAAGTATATTACAGCATTATCAAATATAAAGAAATTCAAACAAAGAACTTATATTTATATGAACGAGGAGAAGAGACCAAAAAACCACAAAAAAGAATTTTGTTATTTTCATTTTTTCGTGGATTCATAGAATATTCGAAATGAGGTGAAGGATTATTTGATTTCTTATTTTGTATAAGAATATAAACAATGGATTTTTGCAGATTTACTTTGCTTTTAGAGAGTTCTAAACATTTCTCACAAAATCAACAACTCGAAAATTATTTACTGAACAATTAAAACTGATTTTATTACGCAAATTCTTATATCAGGTTTGATAAAATTTGGAACAACTGATTAATGAATGCCATCTGGTATATTTTAAGTCTTTTTTTCAGTAAATATCATTCATTTTATCCTTCTGTTTTATTTTCATTATTATATAATAATATATATTTTCATCATTTCTCTTTATTTTTGTTCAAATGCCATTTAGCCCTGTTAAAAATATTGAATTTATGACGAATGGAATATGAAAGTCATTTCTCTAGACCTATTTGTAGTGAAATATAACTTGATAATGACAAAACAATCGACCAAAAACTTGCAAGGGAAAATCAAATAGAAAGTACATTTGAAAGTTTTTCCATAAATAAATTACATCGATGTATGACATGTAATGTTACTGTGTCGATTACAGTTTTCAACTAAAACTTTTCGAATCACATTTTATTGGAATATAACGAATCGTCTATAAAAGTTTGGTCCACCGTATAAAAATAGCATTATCAAGGGACTTTATCGCTATAACAAGAAACCATTTCATTTTACTATCATTTTTGGTGTCATTTAATATTGAAACTATTTTCGAATCTAAAAGAACGACAACGGAGTCAAAAAATAGAAGAGTGTCGTATTTTTATTATATAGGGTTATTTTTTGAGCGTAGTTTTTTTTTAGTTCGAATAAAACATTGAATTTTCATCATATATTCAAAATTTTTATTGAAATTGATAACCTGGCCTTTGTCATTTACATTTTAAAGATAACTTCGTGTAAATGTTGTCCGCGACTTCGTATCAAATGGTTCATTCGGAAGGTCCAATTTGACACGTATGACAAATTGCTGAGAACGGCGACGAATTGACATTTCACGATCCTCATTAACACTGTACGCTACGGCTGCAATATTCTCTTCAGTACGCACTTTAAGCATGCGAGACAATGGTTTAATATCCAACAAAGTAAACTTGGTGCGAAATTTGGTGATAACAGCAAGAACTGTTGATTCACCAGGTCGATTATGACGACCATAATATGGTCGTAAAAAACGATACACATTTTTCACATGGCACGAATTTTGATAGTAAATTTCAACAATTTGCAATCGATGCTCGTTTGTAAGTCTTTCCACGATGAAATGGCAGAGTATATTGAAAAATTTTCACTTTGACAGGTGACGTAAGCACCCGTTAAAAGGATTCAACAAGTAAATTGGACCAAAAATATGAATTGAAATTGATATGTCCTTCGATCCTCGAAATCAATTGTCGATTTCCATCTTTTCTTCATAAAACACCTCTTATATATCAATAAATAGTTAGATGAACAGTTGGTTATCTCTGAAAATATTTAAGAATTAGAAACAAACGATACACAAAATGGCGAAGCCGCTGGGTTTCGAACTAAGCATATATTTTATTCATTTTATTCTTCATTTTCAAGACCACACTCACGTATTTATATAAGCCAAAGTTCCTCGAAATTATTCGAAAGAAAAAAGACAAACACAACTTTTATTGTGAATTGGTTATTAACGAACAAATGTACATAGACGAAATTCTATTTACACACTCAAATATCTGAACATAATTCCAGTTTGTCGACGAATAACACTGCCGAGTATGAATAATAGCTTCTTATATTCCACCTAAGATTGTCATGTTTTTTTTATAACCGAGAATACCTAACATTATGGCCAAATTGATTTTTTTCACATAATCGTCGATAAAGCTTCGCTTCTGACATACAAATTATTAACAATACAATGACGGTTCAAGGATAACTCTAATTGTATTTCACTGCCAATACATTTCGATGAATTGTTAATACATCACGTTGTATCCAATTAAAAACAGACAGGATAGGTAAGAAAATGACCTCCAGTAATGAAAGAGTTTAATATTTTATATCAGTTATTGGAATTAAGCATTATTCTGCAAAAAAAATGCAATTATAGGAACTTATGAAATGTTAAAATATTGGGAAGTTTGGAAGATATAAAATAAAAAAGTGCCAAAGAGTTTGATAGTAACATTTCAACACTTCAATAAAACTTATCATTACTCATTTAAGATAAACCACAATATTTCTGATATGAAAGTTCCTTGAATCTATAGTTATCTCGCACACGTAAATTTTTCTAGAGTTTGAAGAATTATGCCTAACCTCCTCTAGTGTTCTCCTTAATTAGGTCCTTAATGATTGGTTCGGATCTTACTTGGATTCGCGAACACAAAAAGTTAAGAGTAATGGCATGCTGTCGGATAGCACGAAAGTGGATGTAGGTGTACCTCAAGGAACTGTCTTAGGTCCGTTGTTGTTCTCCTTATATAAAAACAATATTTTCTCTATTGTGAAAAAATGTTCCATACATTTATTCGCTGATGATACTATGCTCTATATATGTGGCAAAGATATTAAGAATATGATAGAGGAAATCAATAGAGACCTTTCTGCAATTAATGAATGGTTATGTGACAATAGCTCATTTCTAAATGTGTAAAAATCTAACTTCATAGTTTTGGGTACAAGTAAAACCATTGAAACCAATAAAAATGAGGATATAACTATAAAGATTAATGAACAAAAAATTAGAAGAGTAGAAACAGTAAAATATTGAGGCATTATGTTAGACGAAAAATTGAGTTTCAATGTTCATGCTGATTTCATATCATCTGAAATCTCTAAAAAATAAATTTTTTTCAAATAATAGGAAAAAATCTATCGACATATGTGAAATAATTGTTGTTCAAATCAATAATAATGCCACATTTTGAATATTGCTCCACTTTGTTATTTGGTTTGACCAAAGAAAAAATTCAGCAATTACGATAGTTACAGAATAAAGCCATTCGAATAATTTTGAAGTGCAATAGGTATACCTGTTAAAATTATGCTGAACTCTTTGAAACTAATGTCTGTTAAACAAAGAATACTCTTTGCTTCATAGATATTCATACTTAAATTAAAAAATCAGTTGCTTCCATGTAATGCAATAAAAAATGCAACATATGTCAGTGATGTGCATGGGTATAATACTAGAAATACTGATAGTTTTTATATCCAAAGTTGTAAGCTTTCTAAATCTAAAAATAGCATATACCATGACGAATTTAAGGCTTTCAATAATTTACCAAGTATATTGAAAACTAGTACTAGTATTAAGATATTCAAGGGTGATTTAAGAAAGTATATTTTAAATAATGAGATACGTATGTAATTAAAAATTGACAGTTCAAAATATGTAGATTTTTTGTATAGCTTCAACTAAATAAATATTATTATTATATTATAGTGAGACCATTCTTTTTCGTTTGTTAGGGAATGTCAAATTCTGATCTATTAATGCCAATGATCGGATATTTCGCTGATCTTGTTGATCTTAATTCTGACCAGGGTCTACGAAATTCGAGACCTCGGTATAATATTTAACCAGAAATTCACTATTTGAAGTTTGTACCATTTGAGGATCATAAGTCATATGTATAAACATCGTTTTCAGGTGTACCACAAGGCTCTAATTTAGGCCCACTGTTGTTTCTTCTTTTTATAAATAATCTAATAGACTGTCCAGCAGTTTATGGTCTCATGTATGCTGATGATTTAAAAATATATCGCAAAATCGAAACATATGAGGACTGCGTAAGCTCACAGGATGGCCTCACCGCCGTTTCTGATTGGTGTTACCACAATAAACTCAATATTAATGTAACTAAAGGTAACGTTGTCACATTCACTAAAAAGAAACGGCCTATACAATTTGACTACACCATTAACGAAACTATTCTGACAAAGGTCTCCGAAATTTGAGACCTCGGTATAATATTTGATCAGAAATTCACTCGTCACCTCATATAAATAAAAAATTTGAACAGCATTCAAATCTTATCTGCTTATTGTGCGTAATGCTGGACTCTTTTCGAATACAAAAACACTGTTACAATTATTTATTGCGCTGGTAAAGAACAAATTAGATTTCGGATGTATGATTTGGCGTCCCATCTACAATTCTCATAAAAATCATTTATAGTCGATACAACGAAAATTTCTCAAATATCTAATTTGAGGAAGATCACATTCATTCGGTCAGAGGATATTGTCAAACTGGATCTATTAAACAGGTTTGGAGGTAAATCACTCGAAGTTGGCAGGGACTTGATGTCTCTGACGTTTTTGTATAACCTCTTACATGGTTATATGGACTGTCCTACCCTTATTGGATCTATTGATTTCATGTTCCTAGACAATGCTCACGTTCAAGTCAATTTTTTTTGAATTTTCAAGAAGAAAGCAATTGCTTACCCATAAAATGATGAAGAAACGTTTGGCAAAGGCCAAAAAGTACCGTGCGTGAACTGTGGACGACTGGAAGAAGGTGGATTTTAGTGATGAGACACACTTCACTACATAGTATAAAGCAAAGTCGCTTTTTCTGTCCCTTTGTACGCTTTAATCTTTGAAACTACGCAACGGATTTTGATGCGGTTTTTTTTTCATAGATAGAGTGATTCAAGAGGAAGGTTTATATGTATAATAACATCCACTAAATAGTGGAGAAGTACTGTTATTTTTGAGGTTTCTAATGTGATGTCGTAAATAATTACATTTTTTCCGCTTACATTGCAAACGCAGGCTGAACCCTACGAGTTTTATCAAAATAATGTACTAAGTATTGTACACATTGAAAAGGTCTACAGAAAAGTCCGTGATGGTATATGTCTATCTCTTATGGATAACCCACAATAACTTTTTTTGTCATTTACTTTTTGCGACAAATAATGGCTAATTTTCGAAGCGATTTTAACCCATACAGCATTAATCCTTAACCAATTAAATACCTTGAATACATTGTTCATTTAATATAGATATATATGGCCCTTTACACCGTATGATTTAAGTGAATATTTTCGAAGATATTACAGATTTAAAAATTGCGGGGCGTAGCGTTTGCGGCGTGCGAAGCCGGGGCGGGTCGCTAGTGTTTATCAAAGGGTACAAATCGAGTGTTGTTAGACGAAGTGATGAGGAAACTTTGCGGCCTGATCACATCCAGCAAACAGTAAAACATCCTTCGAAACAAATGTTTTGGAGTTTTTTCACAACCAATGGCACTGGACGATTAGCTCCTATAACAGGGATGTTGAATTCAGTGAAATATATGGAAATATTGCGCACCAGGATTGTCCCATTCATGGAAACGTTTGATGGAAAATTTCAGCACGATCTGGCTCCCTGCCACAATTTCAAACAAGTGCAGGAATTTATGCGTGAGAATGAAATAAAAGTACTCGATTGGCCGGGGAATTCACCTGATCTCAATCCCATTGAGAATTTATGGAATATTTAAAGAAACGACTGGCAAAAATGGATTGCACTACAGAAGAAAAAATGATTATAAGTGCAATTCAGCTGTGGTTTCATGATGACGAATTGAAGAAAATCTGCGCTATGCTAGTGGAATCGATGCCTAGACGAGTTCAAGAAGTTATTTCTGCGAAAGGAGGACATATTTCATATTAATATGAAGAATTTACGCTATTTTGTATGCACTTACTGCATTAAAAGGTAAGATTTTACGAAAACATTGTGTTTTTATCCTTGGTCCCAATTAATTCGAACAGCATAGTAGTTTAATTAAATTCAAAATTAGCTATTGAGTCCTATCTCTATTACTATCCTATTATTACAGAAAATTTAGTGGAACCGGTAACGCAAAAAACACGACAATAGACTGAATATTTAGACAACAAAAGATCGACATTAGCTTTAATAGAACGAATAAGCGCGACATTTCTTTCATCAATCAATTCTTCAATCGATTGACAGTTATGACGCTTTTTGTATCTTCGAAATTATCATTCAATTTTCCAAATGATCGTGTCGTTTTTCTATGTTAGAAATATCAATGTCCGGCACAAATTACTGTATTAGAGGTAAATTGACATGCTGATTTGATCAATTTTTTTTATCCCGTCAATGTTTTTTCTACAGTTGTTGCGCATACTGGAGTGTTTGAGAATGTGGACAAAAGGAACACGCGGTAAACCTCCGTTTGGTGTACCAATACTTTGGCGAGAACCAAAAAACCACTCAAATTATTGTTATTTTTGTATAGTAAAAACTGCAGGATATAACAAAAGAAACAAATATAAAATAGATTATCCTAATTTACCGTCAGCTTTACGCCCTGTATCGCATTCAGCTGAAATTCCAGTGCCAGTTTTTCAAGAATTAACTCCTTTAGAAATACAAGAAGATGAGTTGAGCGACGATCGAAGTGGCCCCAACAACAAAGATTTTAAAGTTGACGATGATTCTGGTCGTTAAGGATTTAAACAGCATGAGTTAAATAACTTGGTACAAGATTTGGTACTATCCAAGGGTCTGGTGGAGGGCTGATAGATTTGTGTATTGCCATAACATAGTTGGTTTAATGAAGAATTCGGAATTTCAGACTATAACGAAACTGAATAGCGATTCTTTATAGATAGCCAAAACGGAGCTTGAAGTTTGTTCTTCTCCACAATGGAAATTTATATGGTTCAGTCCCAATAGGTCATTCAGTTTCTTTGAATGAAGAATACGAAGACATAAAGATGGTCATTGACTTGTTGCAATATAACTTACACCAATGTACCATCTGTGTTGACTTTAAAATGATTTGTTTTCTTCTTGGTCAGCAACGCGGATATACCAAGAATCTCTGTTTTCTATGTATGTGGGACAACAGAACTGTTGGGAAGCATTGGGTGAAGTCAAAGTGGCCGCAAAGATCTGACCTGAAACCTGGTGATCCAAATATTCAAAATCAGCCACTTGTCGACAGAAAAAACAATATATTTCCGCCTTTGCATATAAAACTAGGTCTCATCAAGCAATTTGTTGAAGCTTTGTCAAGTTAAGGGAACTGTTTTAAGTATATCATTTCGGCATTTCCTAGCTTGTCATATGAGAAGATAAAAGCTGGTGTCTTTGATGGGCCAAAGATTCGACAACTTATTAAACATTAACGTTTCATTGAAACAATGGCCGAACTTAAAAGGAATGCTTGGTTGGCATTCAAAAGTATTGTCAAGGACTTTCTTGGAAACACACGAGCCCAGAATTACGTCGAAATTGTTCAACAACTCTTAGAAAGCTTTGAAATGGTTGGCTGTAACTTGAGTATCAAACTGCATTTCTTACATAGCCATCTTGCTACTTTCCAGAAAATCATGGCGCTGTTAGTGATAAACAGGGTGAGCGATTCTACCAAGATTTGAAGGTTATGGAGGCAAGGTATCAAGGTAGATGGGATGTCAGTATGATGGCTGACTACTGTTTGAGCATCAAGCGAGAATGTCCCCAGATTGAACATTCTAGGAAAATTATATAAGCGAAATTGTTTACTCTAATATTTCTTTTTATTTTTTGTATAAACACAATTTAACTTTTAATATTATAATAACCTTTGTATGAATAAAATATGTTTGGTTAGTACCTTCTTTATTTTTCTCTGTATGCCCATTTTGTATGACTTCAAGGGCAAAGAGAGGGTATCCTGTAGTTCAAAAACTTGACGGAATAGAGAAAAATTGATAACATTTCTGAATTCAGAGTCCGAAATTCAGTCAAAAACAAGTTATAGATCTGAGACAACAAAATTGCTGTTTCCAAGTGTTATTGTTCATTATAAATTAAAATTCATATTTAATAATTATTTGAACGAATATCATAGATTTCAATCAAACGACAAGATAATCTCTGTTCTAACAGAAAAGATTCCTTCATAAGGAAAGTTGAAGTTGGTAACACTGGTAATTGACAGATAATTTTGAGGTTAATTTCGTTATTCGACCCAAACATAGCAGATTCTTTGTTTTTCGACCAATTAATTAATTCGGACGTGGATAAAACTTTCACAGTTCAAATTGCGATCCCGAAATAGAAAAACGTTCCAAAAGATAAATACGGATTAAAGTTTATAAATCACGCCCAGCTGACAATTGAGCGATTCACATTTCCTGGATCCACTTGAGGTGATTATCCAATTCCGACAGGTTTTATTCCATAAAGCTAAAAAGCTTGATAAAAATAGGTGGATTCCTGAATTAAAAACGAACTTGACCTGTATATCAGTAGGCGATCTAACGACCTCTAAACGTTCCGAGCATGCGAGAACCCGGACTTGAACTGCAAGGTGTAGTAATGTGTATCAATGATTGAATCAATTTTAAAGCCAAAACTAACGACTAGACTTATATGGAGGATATATTGATCATATAGCTACAAAATGAGAGCTACTCGAAACTTTGTGGTGTTATTAATCATCGTAAACTTATTATTTTATTCTATACACAGCTGATAAACCGAAATCATAGTGTACACGTATTAGGTCTAGGGTTGCCAACCGTAATCTAAAATAGAGTATCGTATTCTATACCTGTAGGCGTACTCTATATTTTGAATGAATTACTATGAATTACCCTTTTCACACAATGTTTAGTAGGTATACTATCAGTCATGTAAAAATGAATAGATTTTTAAGCGTAGTTTATTTTTAATCTAATAAAACACGCAATTAGCATCATATATTCAAAATTTTTATTGAAATCGATAACTTGGCCTTTTCCATTTACATTTTAAGGTTAACTTCATGTAAATGTTGTCCGCGGCTCCGTATTAAATGGTCCATTCGGAAGGTCCAATTTTGCGTCACTTTTTCGAGCATTTCGGCCTGTATCCCAAGAATTACGCGTGTTATGTTATCCCGTAGGACTTCAATCGTGTTCGTCTTGTCCACATACACTAACGACTTTACATAACCCCACAAGAAATAATCCATAGGCGCATGATCTTGGCGGCCAATTCACAGGGTCATTTCGAGAGATGAGCTACAATTGGTATTTTGTGCTTATCCAGTATACTTTGAGTTGGTTTTTCCCATTTTTTTTTATATGTTTCAGTTTAATGTATATCATGGCGAAAAACTAATATGACGAAAATTAACGAAATAATAAAAATTATAGCTACATTCGGCCAACTTTTGAAACATCCCTCGTATATATGAAGTATACTGCTTTTTGCGAATTCTATTTCTCTGGAACGAATTATGGAACGATTAAAGAAAAATGTACCAATTGAAACTACCAAATGACGTGATCAAAAGTCTTATTCTTGACTTAATTCAACTTGAAATGTTGGTTATCTTCGCTTTGCATGTTTAAGTTATAATTACAGTTATAATTCCTCCTCGACGTTAATTGTACTTCGAGCAGAGATTTACGAAAAGATAGAATTATATATAATTGAAAGGTTTGTAAATGCATAAACGAAAACAAAGATTAGACTAAGGATAATGCTATTTCTTTCTTTGCAAACGCGATATTAACTGATTGGCATTACTTGGTATACTATCATTAATTTTCATTTATTGAAAATTTACACGAATTTTCGGAAATTAATCATCAACAAGACTCAGAGACTACCCGAAAGACCAGAAGGAGTGGCTCCTAAATGCAAAATAAAGGAAGCGCATAGAATTGACAAGGATCACAGAGCCTTGAATTCTATGACTTTCTTGGGTGCGTTCCAAACATCCGGATTCACAACGATTGGGCATAATAGCCTTAGCTGCTGGCCCATAGAAATCGAATCAACAACAACATCCGGAAAAACAAAGTATGTCAGTTTATTGATTCGAAAGATCTTGTTTTAGTTCTCTTGTATTCTTGTTTGACTGATTTAGAACTGAATAATGCCTCAATTCATGCTTTCTACAAATCCAATTAGAATCACTTTAGGTAGAGATACAGAGATTTGAAAATTCATCAAATACTTAAAACAATATGTTACCAAAGTGGAGCATTTTCCCCATTCTGTGAAATTTCCAATATTTCTGATGACATTTTTTCTGCACCAGAAATTAAAAGAGTGAATACAGAGCGTGCAGTTCTATGACTTTCGTGGGTGCGTTCAAAATATTCAATAACAACGTGTGTCAGTTTTTGTGATTTTTGGCAGACATGCTGAGGTTTAAAAATTCATTTAAGTTTAGAAATTAAGTTTTTAAAACACGGGTTTGTCAAAGTTGAGTGTTTATTCCATCATTTATGATATCCCAAGCTTTTTAATCAAAAATTAAAGAAATTTGTCACATAAAAATAGCTACAGTTGTAAAAATTGATTCACATAACACCCTACTTATAGAATGCACTCTTTTTGTTGCCGGCAAAATAAATTTGAAACTAGATAACTTCTGTTCATCATTTAGAAAAATAGCTCTCTATTAATTATTATATTATTCCGAAAAGTTAATATTCAATGAAATGTTTTTTTATTTTTAAGTGAAATTTTGAAAACTTCGTACTTGTAGATATTGTAGATTGTATATAGATTGTATATTGTAGATCTATCTGATTGACTTGTAAGTGAAGAAAACCCGTGTATAATTTATATTTCTAACATTTAATATTAGTTTTTGAGGGTAATTCCCGAAAAAAGATTGTTGAAATAAAGGCCACTAACAAGTAAGCCCCACGTTTCAGTTTGTTTCTATTTGAAAGAAATTGAGGTTATAATGTCATAGCTCGTGTGCTATAATATTCTAGTGACTGTCAGAGAAGAGCTCTGAGAGAAGAAATTGTATGATGTTAGTCCATTTATATGTTGACAGTTGATGGTGGGGCGTCTCAAAGTGATCACAGAATAGTTATACTATCATGTAATATGTCTTCTTCATTCGAATGACAATGACAATACAATGATCCCTACAATGTCATCAAACGTCATATCAAGTGACAACATAACCTAAAATAGCGTACGAGAATTCGCCAGTCTACTTCCAGAATCAGAAATGGAACGACCTCTGAAGAAGATCACCGCTCGTGCTAGCGAAACGTTAGGAAGAAATTCCAACTGACGACGGCCCTTAGACCCGAACCATGACAACACTTTATCAAAAACATCGTTTTTTTCTTGCAATAATAAATGTTTCACATTTTTCTGTTACAGAAATATGTGCTCACAATACCCAATATAATATTCTAAATGTTATAAATACAAATAATATTTCTTGTTTGTTCGCAAATACAAAAAAGTTGAAGTAATGCTTGAAAGTTTGGAGCAACCGACTAGACCACTCAAGTCAATTTGGCAACACCGCCGGACTACGCTCTTCATGGTCTGTAGTTAAGTTGGCCGTGGTCGTGCTAATGTCATCACAGAATAGTGATACTATTCTGTGATATGTCTCCTTTCATCGAATGACAATGATAATTCCCTACAAACTGAATTAACTTCATTCAACTGAGCTAAAATCCATCAAATATGACATAAACGAATTACATAAATTATTGTCGTCGAAAATATAAAATGTTCCGTGTAGGTAAACATCGAAGACGCCCAGTGTTGAATCATACGAAATTACAATTCTTAGCGACAACTAGATTACAGACAAAAGTTCATGCTTTGAAGCAATAAATACAGCCGAAGGCATAACTATCGATTTATTATGGTAATTCTATGCAGGCGAAGGCGGCTCTGCCGGATCATTCCCGACATTTTTAAACGTTGTTGAACTTTCCAAGTTAAGTTCGAAACGTTGCAAGAACAAGTGGAACAGTGAACGTTACAGAATTTGTAGTAAAACGATCAAGTACTCAACTTTTTGTCTCTACGAAAAATTGTTAACTTCATTAAAACCGTACTGGGTATTACCTTTAGAACACTTGAAACATATCTGCTATAAAAAACTCATCATGTAGCCACACCTTTACTACTTAAAAAATTTCTCTGTTACAAGTTCGAAGCGTATATCAAATTTCGACTCTTTTTTTTACTTACCGAATATTCGTCTTCATTTTCTCGTACAGCCTGGAAAATATCGTTCAAAGCTCGAACCATTATTCCTGGCTTATGGGGATCGCCGACCATGGTATGTGTTTTACCAGCTCCAGTTGCCCCATAAGCAAAAACTGTACCGTTATATCTGCAAAAGATTGGCAATAAGTCGAATAAGTTAAAACAGGATGAGATAAAGCTACTTCTCATGAGTACATTTTAAAAAAAAATCATTGTTTGTGTGTCAAGTGTCAAAGTTTTTCAAACGTGGACCTTCACCAAAAAAATAGGAAGTATTTTTCAACTGTCAGACTCTTCAAAGTTAGACCTTCCTTATTTGTTCTTTTCTGATTCCTTCCTTCTGTTTGTCAAAAGGTTAACATCTTTTATTCGGTGAAATACCTATTTCCTATGACAAACTGCATCTCTAGAAGGCCATGACATGTCAATATACGCTGCCAATGTCATTATATGACGTTTATTTAGGTTTTTACACATATTTCAAATTGAATTTTTATTAAGTATTTATTTATTTATTAATTAAGTATAAGTACCTAGTGAGTTCTAAACTGAGAACTCCTTCATGAAATGCTTCAAAGTGTACTTCATTCTATGTTTTTTTAATCATTGATAAGAGATCTGTACAAGAAAGGAAGTTTATGTATCTCTTTTTTCAATAATAAAAAAAATAATTACTGCCAGCAGGAGAAAAGCATTATGTATAATGCTAGGCCAATTTGATAACATATTAATTATCACATTGCCCAATACATTGGTTATTTTTCATAACGCCCGGGCATTATGACTAATTTTCTCTTGATCGTACACCTCAACAACCAGAGATATTTCAAATTGCAGTGTGTACTTCCAGCTGTTTAAACCTTCGTATTTCTACGATTTTCTTGAAAGATTTCCATAAAATATTCAATAATTCGATCTCAGCTTTGTGTTTCTCTTCGAAATTATCAATTTATTCCCATCAGATACATCCACTGATATGTTTTTAATCGACGAATCCATTTTCGAATAAACGCTGCCTTCGTAATGTATCTGTTGTGTGATACATTTCCAATTGAACACATTAATTTTTCATTGTAGTAGAATTGAGTATTAACCTTGAATGCAGGGTGAACTAAGCGCATCGATTAATAGGTTTTAGATTGGTTATTGACGCTTCAATAGGTTTCATACGGCATAATTTATTGCAAATAAATTGATGTCGAAGCTTTTTGAAATTGGACGGTATTTTCTGGATAGAAAAACACGTGGAAAACTAGACAACAGTCGAGGACCATTAAAATTCGTGATTTACGGCGTTCGAAGTATACGAAGGACTAGTGGTGACCTCTGTGAGTGAGCCAATGTGAGATTTTGTATTTTTTGTCATGATGGTATGAAAGAGATGAAAAGTTTTGGATTAAGTGGATAATATTGACAACAATTCACAAGAATTAGCTAATAAAATTAATAGTGACCTTTATAGTTTCAATACATGGTTGTATGATAACAGTCTTTCGAATATTAACCTAAATTAAAACACTTGAACTTATGATTTACACTTTATTGACTACATAGCATCTGAAGAAGTCGTTTGTAACGACGAAACACGTCATGCTATGTAGTCAATAAAGTGTATATCATAAGTTCAAGTGTTTGACTTTAAGTTTATATTCAATTATAATGGATTTAAATCAAGTAAACGCCAACACTATTAAATATTTTTGAAAAACAGTCTTTCATTGAATTTTGATAAATCTAAATGTATTATTGTGGGAAACAAAGCAAAATTATCTAGATTAGAGTATGAAATACAAATCAAAGTTAATAATCTACCATTGGAACAAGTCGGTGAAATTACGTAATTGGGTATCGATGAAAATTTGAGTTTTAAAAATTATTTTAGATGTGTTATGAGTGAAATTTCCAGAAAAGGAAATTTTTAGCAAGGGTAAATAATTATGTTAGTGTCTTTACAAAGTAATTCGGGTATAAGTCGATAATATTACCACATATAAACTTTTGTTCAACTATATTATACACCTTGCCTCAAAATTATTTATTATTGAATTATAGGAGTTATACTGAGGTACACACCTGTATCACTTACATATGTTGAAAACACTAAGTTGTTTAAATATTACGCATCATATATAGCATATAAAACTCTAGACTTTTTTTATAAAATAAAATATGGCAAGGTTCCTAGCTATATCCCAGGTAGCAAGCTGACGGTAATATGACGTCATATATTGCTTTAAATATGTTAGAAGCGACGTCGAAATTTCACAACCTCAAGACGTCATTTTAAACTGTTAAAAAGACTTCATTAAATTACGTTTTTTGCCATTTAGAATTAGAACATATGTCTTTTTTGAAAAATTAACGGTCACAAATTGACGAAAGAGTACTTTCCGCTGACGTCATCTGCTGTCATCATATGAACGTCAGTTATCTGACGTTAAAAAGACGTCATTCAACGGTCAAATGACGTTGCTGATCAAAATTGACCGAAAATTGACTCTAATAAGACGTCATCTTACTTCTGCTTGCTACTTGGGATGTTTGACCGTGTAAAATACGTTGAAGATGTCCATGGTTACCACACAAGGTCTAGGGAACAAAATTATTTCTATATTGATAAGGGCAGTACGTCTAAATGCCTTAATAATTTATGAGCGAAAGGAATGATTTCATTTACTTGTCTAGATCCGAAACTAAAATTATGTGAGAATCATAATAATTTTAAAATTTTTTGTATCATTTTGTAAAAAATAATATCTAGAGTGAAATATGTTGCATATATAATTTGTCTTATTTTTTTAAAGTGTATTAGCTATGCTAAATAAAATTTATACCACTACTATCTCCATTATTAATCATTTATCATTACGATAATAATAATATTTAATGAAAATTAACAATTTTTTCAATTATTATATTGTACAAGAAATGTACAACATTTGAAACACATAAATAACCAATTTTTCTTACCCATTTAAGACATCTTTCACTAAGCTGCTAGTGGTAACTGCGTACACTTCTTCTTGAGTTGATTCTTCACCAAAAACAACGTCAAAGGAATACTGTTTATCGGTACCCCTCCTACCTTGATTTCTAACGCTTTTTTCGCTATCTTCTATGATAACGTTCTGGAAAAAATCGAATTATTTCTGAATTTATTCGCTAATTAATCAACTGAAGAATATTCAATGTCAAGTGAATTCAAATTATTGTGCTCTTATCGAATGACTGAACAAAAGTGGTTCAGACTTTACAAATGAAAAATAGAAATTTGCTTCAAAATCTTTCTTAAGAACGCTCTATATCACTATTTTTCAAAATATGGGTCGCGACTCTGAAAAAACTGAGCTCAGCTCCTGGACATCATGTTTGTTCAATTCAGGAATGAAAAAGTTAGTAATCATGGCTCTAAACCGATCACCATTGACTGTAACGTTCTGGCAATCATCGTTTTTGAAGAAGTACGGATCAATGATTCCACCAGCCCATAAAGCGCACCAAACAGTCAGTTTTTCTGGATGTAACGGTGTTTTGACATACACTTGAGGATTATCTTCACTCCAAATGCGGCAGTTTGTTTGTTGACGTAGCCATTCAACCAGAAGTGCGCTTCATCGCTAAACAAAATTCGCTTATGAAAATCGGGAACAACGTCAATCTCGTTTTGGGTACATTCGACGAATCTACGCCTTGCATGATGATCGTTTGGCTTCAATTCTTGCACGAGTTGGATTTTGTAAGCACGCAAACCAAGATCCTTCCGCAAAATCTTCCATAAAGTGGATGGACACATATCCAATTCCTGTGCTCGATGGCGGATGGACTCATTCGGGCCTTCCTCAATGCTATGCTCTACAGTAGCAATAGCTTCTTCTGTAAGCACCGTACGGCGTCTCTGGGGATGCGAGTTATCAATAAGAGTAAACGTGGTGCGAAAACGTTCCATGTTTAATCGAATTAACTGCTCTGATGGACGATTTTGTCGACGATAAAATGGAAGTAGTGCGCTATACGTATTCCGCACAGAACTATTTTCGAAATAAAATTACACTATTTGCAAGCGTTGTTCAGGCGTGAGTCTATTCATGATGAATTGCCAAACCAAACTGAGAATAAATCACTTCTCAGCTGTTAAATCGATCACTATCTTCAACAGTAATGCCAACTTAAAATTTTATACCTCTAAAAAAACACCCGTTACCACGACGGATTTATGGCTTTCAATAATTTACCAAGTATATTGAAAACTCGTACTAGTATTAAGATATTTAAGCGTGATCTAAGAAAGTATATTTTAAAAAATGAAATAGGTATGTAATTTAAATTAGCAGTTCAAACTATGTAGATTTTTTTTATAGCTTCAGCTAAATAAATATTATTATTTAAATTCACTAAGAATGCCTGCCTCACAACCGTAAAAATATTTCGTTAAGAAATATCTTTTCGAGATTAAATTCAAATCAATTAACTTTTCCGCTGAATAAAAATGAAATATTAAAATTCCAAAAACAGCATTGCGACATTTAGGTGTAATTATATGCAATGCTGATTACATCGAGAATAATCCAATAACGCATGAAGGCCTTAATCAACCGTAAGCAGCCAGTTCTTCTAAGGAGGTTATTTATAGTAGTTAAAAACTCAACCTTAGCCGTGCTTCTAGTAATTTGCATTCATTACAAATACCCTAATGAGATCTTAAGACCGATACGTTTTTAAATACTGTGATTCTAGAATTCTACTCGGAAACATTCATTACGGCTGTTTGTTGCATATCGAAAAAATTCGAACCGCATTAAATATCACGCGGTCACTTTATCGAATATTTTATTTACGTTTTTAAGGTCTAGGGCGCATTTAGGGCTCGTACAACACATGCAATGTTCGATTTTATATAAAAATTTAACGGATATAGATTACATTAAACCAGTCAGATATAGAGATCATTAATCATTTTAATCGATTGTTTGGTTAATTTAGGTGAGGTAATTACTGTAATTGTGTGCTAGGAAGTTGTTTTATTTATTTATGGATACGCATTAGTAAGGTAGACCGAAGGAACTGGAATTTTAACGGAATATTGAATTATTTGTTACGAATGTTCGTATCTCAAAAGAAAACACGAAAAAACTAGAACAATAATAATAGTAATAAAAGTACATTTATTCCCAACAGATATACATCAGATTACGAGGAAAAAAAACTGTGTACAAATTATAATGAGAAAAAATTAAAGAAACAAACATAAAAAAGAGAGTATACGCGAATATATAGGTACAACGAAAATTGTAAAATAAAATTGAAATGAATTGAAATAGTAATAAACATAAAATATGATCTATGACACAGTGACACGTAGTCATTAGAAGTTAATGAAATGAAGTGATGAAGATTAATTGAAAATGAAATTAAAATCAATTGCAATAATAATAACGGGTGACTTTTCAAGATTTAAGTTTTTCAGGTTGGCGGCACTGGTTGGTAATGGCATCCAAACGTCATCTGTCAAATTGAAAAGTTTTCAGTATACTCTGCCATTTCATCATGGAAAGACTTAGAAATGAGCAACGATTGCAAATTGTTGAAATTTAATATCAAAATACGTAATCTGTGACAAATGTGTATCGTTTGTTACGGTTACGGATATTATGGCCATCATAATCGACCTGGTGTCTCACCAAAACCATAGTCTCGCATGCGTACAGTGCGTACTAAAGAGAATATTGCAGCTGTAGCGTACAGTGTTAATGAGGATCGTGAAATGTCAATTCGTCGCCGTTCTCAGCAATTGGGCATGTGTTACTCAATCACATGTAAAATTTTACGTGTTGATTTCGTTTTGAAAGACTATAAAATTCAACTTCTGCAAGAATTGAAGCGGAATGACCTACCACAACGTTTTTTGAATATACGATGCAAATTGAATGTTTTATTCGATTCAAAAAAAACTACGCTTAAAAAATCACTGATTATAAGAAATAACAATGGAACAATTAGACCCATAACAATGGTGAATTAGACCCATAACAAGAACAATTTTCAAACGAATCATCTAAAAAAAAACTCAATTATCTATCAAATTACTATCAGGTCGATATAACTTCTTTTTCATTGACCTTGTTGAAGATTATGGAACGCACCATCAAATTTCATAAAATAAACCACATTTTCCGTCTATGTTCTACTCCCGATACTCTGGTTTTTTCTGAAAAAAGGCCATGACATTCTTCACTTGTACTCGTCTATTTTATAGTGTGATTAATATTTTATGACGATTGATGGATAGTCCCAAACCTACCATGGGATTTTCTAAATGAAAATTTATGATTTCGACATGATAAATCGCTATTTGGACTTAGCAATTTGATTAGCAACTCAAGAAATAACAGTATTGAGTAAAGCCCATAATTTCATCGAATAAATTTGAGAAGAACTTTTCGTAATATCGATTTTTCACTGAAGAGAGTAACACGACATCGAAAATTTATTAAAAATGGCACAATGCTCATTTAAATTCATCTAGGCACACTAGAATTAAAATC
This sequence comes from Henosepilachna vigintioctopunctata, assembly GCA_030704895.1. Classification (NCBI taxonomy): domain Eukaryota; kingdom Metazoa; phylum Arthropoda; class Insecta; order Coleoptera; family Coccinellidae; genus Henosepilachna; species Henosepilachna vigintioctopunctata. Next base: position 3,329,473 of record JARQZJ010000121.1, on the reverse strand, counting down.
GATACGTGGGTTTCTCTTTTAATTTTGGAACTGTTAAACTCTAGCAATTTACCACGTTCAACTCGCGAATAAAATCGAATGTAAATCGCTGGCTGAGTCTAACATTCTTGAATATTGTGTGAATTAAAGAATAGCGTGGTATGAAATGAGGAAATACGGCGAATATGCATCAATAAAACGTTAATCTTGATGTAAATAACATGTTCGAACGCGAAAAAATTCATTAGGTTGGTATCATTGAATTTTTTCAATGATGTAATGTACGAAACACTGTCGGCTGGCTTTTGAATGAAGTAAACACGTGAAATAATATAGATGTAATGTTATAACGTTCACAATTGAAGATTAAACGATACGAATAACCATAAGTACTTACTTTCTCTCCGTTTCCAAGTACTTTTTGCATGAATACTTTGGAACTGAGATTCGAGTAGGTATCGGTCAAAGTAACTTGTATCGATACGATAATTTCACGATTATGCCTACATACAACCGAGGTAGAATTGAAAACTCTTAGTAAATATTAGTACTCACACGATACTTTCTATCTAATATCGATTATTTTTTGTAACGTTATTTTGAAACGAAGTATCGGTTAAAGTAACTTGTATCGGTATCGATAGGTATGCTAATTCCGCGATTTTCTTCAAGAATATTTGGTGTAGAAATGTAGAATACCAGTGAATAAGGTACTCGCTCGGTATTTTATTTTCGATATGGAGTACATTTTGTTTCGATACTTTTTTAATCAATAACGAGTATAAGTCCTTTAAAAATTTCAATAAGTATAAAATAAATGTTGATAAGGCACTCACTCGATATTTTATTTTTAATTCCGAGTACTTTTTGTATTGAAATGGAGAATTTATCGTAAGAAAAAATAAAATGAAGAAGGATTGATAAATAAACAAAATAAATAAACAATAATATTTATTTAAAAAATGTACAATAAGAACCGCTGGAATAACTAAACAAAAATGTTGATAAGATATTTTGCTATTGATTTATATGAACTTAAAAAATTTTTTGGCACAGATAAAAGTATAAAGCCACACAACACACAAATATTTTCTTCATTAAATTGAAAACTTCAAAAAATTTCATATTAATTTGCAGAACTGATGGAAATTTTACATAAGGCAATTAAAAATGGACCTTAGAGCACCCAAATAAACCAAAACATAAAAATGAAAATAATGGAATAAAGAATGAAGGGATTCAAACTGTTAATTTATCACCTATATACTCGAAAATTTAACAGAGATACTTATTGTGAAGTTTCTATGGTACGTTGTAATATACGATACAAAGTGCCTATTCAAATAAATTCGAAAGATTCAACCTTTCAAACAAATAACATAAAACACTACAAAAAATTGTATCCATCAATGTCGAAAACAAGTTGTACTTTTCTAGGTATATCATCTTTATTCTAAAATAATTTCAAACTGAAACAAATTCATTCACATACTGTATTAATTTTGTGATGTAATTCAAATCTTCTTACAAAATTGAATATAAACTTAAATTCAAACACTTGAACTTATTATTTACACTTTATTCACTGTTTCGTCGTTACAAACGACTTCTTCACATGCTTACAGAATCATAACAAATTTGAAAAACACAGGTATACCTAAATATCAAATAATTTGAGATTCTATGACTTTGGGTTTCACCAAAGATATTCCATTCTGAAATAATTTTTATTGCCTGAAAACGTATAAAAATTAAAGGTAAATTTAAAGGTAATTTTAAAGTAGAAATACCGTAGCTACTCACAATTTTCCAAAATAAATCTCAATAAATTGAAAAAAGTTTATACAAATTTTTGTATCTGCAGTCTATTATTTGGTGTGATTTATATCATAAATTCTCTTAAAAATATAATACTTACTTTTTTATTTAAAGCATACAAACATCGACCAAGTTCATCAGCTTTAAGAGGTCTTATCCTCACAGCCACCATCAACCTTTCTTCGCCTGTTTTAACTGGAGGTCTGGATGAATCACTTCCAGAACTAGAAGGTGTCTCTGGTGTCATACTAATAAAACAAGGATGAACTTTCACACGATTAATAACTTAACAACATATAGAATTCAAAATAATCCGAACAACGAACACTTGTTTTATGTCTTCTAAATTTGAGTAATTATAATACTTCTGTAAACCCGCGTAAAATTCTGTCTAACTTGATGTAACCGCGAGAGAAGTAGAAAAACGCGGAAACGTAATCAGAACTACAAGAACGCGAATGACATAAAGAGCGTTATTCAGATGTTTAGAAGTGCTCCGGTATTTCAATTGGTCGTAGAGAAAGAGTTGGTTTTGGTTGCCTAGGAAACGACTTCGTTACAAATAGGTATAAATCGGAATCATTCATGATAGGGAGGTTAGTATGCAAAATTGCGGGATTTTCTGATAGGGTATCATGGCATGCATACAACACTTTCCGATTATCAAAAATTCATGTTATTTTGTAGTTAGATTGTTTACTATTCCACCACAAAACGCATACGTACTGCACGAGCATAATAAGTACCAACATTTATTACTGCAGTTACTGTACATTGCACATGTACAGGTTTGTAATTATACAAATTCTTGAAATTTTTTGAAGGCCAGAAGAGATTAAGTATAAGTATTTATGTCAATTTGAACATATGATACAACATCGTAGTGCAACACCAATGAGAATACGTCCAAGATGGACGTCCTTCCGGTTATACCGGAAGTCGGTTTCTGATGCATCTCCGAATTGAAAAAAATAAAATTTTCTCAATTAACTTTCCGCTACCAATCGTGTCTAACCTGTTATAAAAGAATATATGAAAATAGCTTTATATATTTGGCAGGCACGAAAACCATAAAAAATACATATAGATGAACAAAATAAGAAAAAAGTTATTCAAGGGGAATCTAAACATAATGCATGGAAATTGCATATTTGCAAATTGAATTAGCACAAGAGTTTCGACCATGTTGACGGTCATCAGACGTTACAACGTTTTCGAGCTGTACAAACCTGGAAAGAAACAAACTATATTTGCTAAGGATGAGTGCATATTTGTGGTTTTAAAAATCTCAAAATTGCATGATTTAAGCTAACACGTGTCTTGAAAACTTTGAGAATTTCCGATTCCAAAAATTTCAAAGTTGAAAATTTTGAACAGGAAGAAAACGTTAAAGGTGTAGTTAGAATTGACAAAACCGTTCAATATTTTTCAATATTAAAATTTTTATTACCTACAAACAAATACCTGTGGCCTCATTAAAACTCTCCAAATTGAGACAGTGCTGTGAAATAAATTATTCAAATTGACGAATTTTCTACAGAAGAAGTCTGTTTATTTCCAAGAGGCTAGTGGAAGCAAATGGAAGCACTGTTCACGTAATTTTACCAGAATCAAAATTAACTTTTTATCCTATACTTTAAAGGACATAAATAAGTATGTGATACTTCTATTCATAAAAGATAATACAAAAACAAAAATCACTGAAAAGTAACAACAAACTAATAAGTACCACTCAATTTGTAGTGGTATTATTAACTACAGTTCTAGTAATATTTTGAGTTCAAAGAGTTTCAAAGCACAGCTAATATATGTAAAAAACCAAGAAATACACTTCCACATTTTGACAAATAGAAAGTTAAAACTCCCAGTAATTACGTACACATGTATCTTGGAATGAATAGAATATAATAAAAACATATCCTAAACTTTCTGAACAAATAGATAGCAAAACAAAGATAAAACAGATAGCAACATAGTCGAACAACTATATAAAAAAGAAGGACAACTACTCAAATAGTAATTTTTAAATTGAAATTTCCATCTAATGTCAATCTATAGGGTTTATCGAACACTATTGAAAGACGGTTTTTAACGTCCTTATGTTTATTATTCCGATGACAATATTTTTTATGAGGTTGGTAAAATCTTTTTCATATTTCAAAATGAGTTATTATAGATATTTGCTCAGTTCGCGTGTTGCATGATCAAAGTGACACAAAAATAAATGAAATATTGATTTTGTTAACTTCCATCAGTTCGAACGAATGAAAGTTTCATGATGTTCATCCTGCTTTCGTGTTATTACCATGGCTCCTAATTGACTACGTCGAAATAAATATATAAATCATGCAGCGGTTATATATCTGATTTTACTATGCGTCAATCTATCATCCCTTTCAAATGTGAAATGCTTAAGAAGACAGCTTGAACAATCTGGTTCATTTTAATGAATTTATTTATACAGAGTATAAACGTATTAATTTTGGTCAGTATTATACTACATCTCTTCTTTTACGAGATATGGAAAATAATTAACGTTTCGTATCTATTGAAAACAAATGTCAATGTAGCACGTCAAATTTAGCATTTTTGTCATAAGTTCGTGAAAATAAAATATATAAAATAACAGTAAAAATCATAATAATATATCAACTTTATTGAAGGTACATCATGGCAGTAGTTTTCTAAATATTAACCAAGAGAAAAACTGTGATATGTAATCCTTTTTTGCTCATCATTCAGCATTTAATTATTTACATTTGAACTTCAACAATTTTATCTGTAGTCGAAGTACGAAAATATTACCGTGTAATGTTTAAACGGTATTTACATCTGTTTAAACAGATGCTTGAAACAAGATGTTAATGTTATGTTATAGATAACATAAAATTGTGACTGACAAATGCTTTTATCCGTTAAAAATCATTAGATCACGCCAGAGTTTTTAATTTTCATATTGGTTGTTGTATGAAAATTTTTTAAATGGAGTACCTATAAATTGACTAGGTAATTTTGTAATATTACAAGCTACTCTCACTAGATGGTCGTATTGAATTTTTATAGTATTCGATACTCTCAACTAGATGGCAGGATTTATCCTCAAAACTAGTAAATAAATAGTATTTCTCAAAACATTCAAAGTACCCTCCCACTTCAAAACAAGCTTTTGCAATATTACTAATCTACTCCCACTAGATGGCGGGTAATGAATTTTTCGATAGTACTTAAAAGTCCACTAGATGGCAGAATTAATCCTCAAACCTAACAAATACCATCATCGTATCTCAAAGCATTCTTTTAAAATAAACTTCCTCTTTAAAACACAAGTTTTCAAAGAATGCTTTTATTAAAAATTATTATTAAACTAACAATTAATTACGAATTAATGAAAAAAATTATGAATTAGTTGCGGCTCTAATTATGGCTGTTATCAAATCTGGATCTTCTTGTTGGTTACCCACCCACCACATACAAAGCGCGTTCTCACAATTTGTTGGTGTTCTAGAATGATGTAACGGATCTTGAGTGTGATGCTGACCAGACGATGTTGCCAGAATAGGCTTCGTCGGATGCAAGCTTACACCGTTGCAACAGTCACTATGTAAAGGCATCTGCAAAAAGCATACCGGCATTAGAATTCCTGCATTTTTACGTGCGGAGATACATTTACCAACAGTCGATTAACCATTGATCCTAAGGCCCTCGATTTTATCAATTTTTATTGGAATGATGGCTTGTGGAATGCGACGTTTCGCCTAACAATATTGATGATAACCAAACGCCCACATAAAATTGACTTGTGAAATCAAGCAACATTCAATATAAAAATTGAACTATTCATAAGTAGGGTTATATTTCACTCTACGTAAAGACATGTTGTAGCATGTTCTGTATCTGAGATTATCAGTTAATTTTGATATAAATCGAGCCCCGAGCTAAACTAAACAACACGTTATTATCTGACCACGTCGACATTACGCAAGCCGTCCCAATATTTCAGTGTAAAAAAGATCAAGTGAAGTCCCAATTAACCTCGATAGCTACAGTTGAATAAATCGATTCCTGTAAATATCGTCACTCAGTTAAAAGTATCACAAAAAATAGATGTTTATGTACTTATGAAATTTTAACCAGGTCGATCCGATTACTGGTAACTATAATCGAGAGACGGTCGTTTACAGATGCTGGCAGATCACTATAATATAGTCGTAATGCTGCAGAAAGTGATTTGTGAATGAACTCAATCTCAATAAATCAAACTCAACTTACGCTCAGTGACCACCTATCTATGGTTTGGACGTTTTTAGCACGTCCAAAAATAACTGAAGGCGACCTTCGTGTTTCGAAATTAACTTAACGAAGTTATCTACATAATCTGGAATTTCCTTCAAATTTCACCCCCAATTAAATAACAAACGGCCCCAAATAATAAATATTCAAAACTGGTTCTAAAAAAGGACAATTCATTCATTCTACAAATTATTCTTTCTATATTAATTTAGACAAGTACGAATTTGAACACACAGTTTGAATTTTCATTGAATTTTGCTAAGATGGGTTAGAAAAGTTAAGCAAATATTCTATATGTTATACTTAAACATGTTTTGGTTGATGAATGTTGTTTTATTCCAGCATTTTACTAAAATCAAACAAGTTTCTATAAAAACTGCAACAATTTGTGTCAGTTATATACAGTGAAATTTTGAAAATTTACAACTTTGGTACTATAATACCCTTACAAAACATGACTCGAGGCTGAACCTTTTTTAAATATTTCTGATAATCTCTTGTTATAAAATAAACTTTGGAGCATCATCAATGATCATTCAAATTATAGTAAAGTTCAAATAATAACTGTCTTACAAATATTATTGAACCTTTCGACAGGTTGTTTGGTGTTAAATCTGGAATTTTAGCAACAAATAGATTTTTTCCCTTTAAAATCATCCTGCTAAACAGATCATTTCTCTATAACTCATCTTTCTGAAAGTATTTTTTACTAGGAACGTTTAGAAGCTTGATATTTTCACTTTTTGATAAATTGTTTGAAATTTTCACCGATATACCTGCATATTTTCCTGAGGACTAACGTTCTGTGAAACATCCCAAGCAAGCACCTTACCGTCGGTACCACCAGATACTAGATACCTGCCACATCTAGACAAATCAATGGCAATTCTTTGATTAGTGCTCACTTCTCTTGCAAGAGTAAACAGCGGTCGTCCAGGTACCTGCAAAAAGATTGATTAGAATTTGATGAACATACCTTTAACTAAAAAATTTCTTCCATAAATAATCTTACGCGTAGATCCCAACAAATGACTTCTTTGTCTTTTCTAGCACCACTGAATAATTTGAAACCGTCTAAAGAGAACGCCATCGTCGTGATGCCACCTTTGTGGCCCTGAAATTTGCACAAGTGACGGAATGTACCATCACTTTGAGATACTAACTCGATTGTGTTTTTCCAAGAACCTAAAAAGTAATTAAATGTTTTTTACTCTTTAATGTACATTGTTTTGACAGAAGAAGCTGATGTCAAGTATTTTTATTTAAGATATATTACTAAAAGATAAAGTTAATAGAAATTAAACTCAAATGTAAATCAATTGTGCGTACACTTATAAATATTACAAAAACAACGTACTAGACTTTATTTCTCTTAAATTTACCTTTTCAATTTATTTATTGGTTCATTTAATTCAATTTAAATTTTATAATGTAAATTATGCAACAGTTGAAGACAAAGTTAACAATCTTTCTTTAAAAATATGACCGAATAAAAATTTTCCAAAATTTTTATGTCACATTACAGTAAATAAATACTGATTAAATTGCTAATAAATATATTGAACACAATCAAATTGATTCTAAAGTGGCCAATAACTTATAATTAGCTTACAGAATTGAATTCAATAGATTGCACCTTTTTTGAATTTATGACAGAAATAAATTGATGTAGGTTGCAAGAAATGGAAATATTATTGTTCCGGATTTAAATAATAAAATGGAAACTAACTCACCTATAGCTACTACACCGGGTTGAGCATGACTTGCTACTATGCAAGACGCTGGGTGAGACACGTCATACATCACATAATCTCTTCCAGGTCTACTTGTATGAAATATTTTCACCGATTTTTTAGATCCGCAAAATATATTCTGTCCATCTGCAGAAAATGAGACACTTAAAGCCGGATCTATTTCATCAACAGCATTGTAACCTCTGTAAGTACATCTCAAAGTTCCTGTAAACGCATCCCAAAGATGTACTGGTCCTTCATGTCCACTCGATAACCAACTAAAAACAAAGTTAGCTTGAAACAGCTCTTCAGAAAAGAACAAGGTACATTACATATGACATACTCATGTTGAAAATATCAAAGTGATGGCTTTCAATCATAATCTTAAGAAATAATGAAATTGTAAATTTTACATGCAATAAGTATAACAAAGAAATGTAACTTTCTAAATGTTGATATATAAACTTGCTATATTTTGGGTATAATAGCCATTTTGAAACTAAAAGCTTGTTTCAACTTTTGAATTGGTAGTTGATAATTCTATCCCGAAATAAATTTTGAAAATATTATATTATCAATAATAAATTTAATATAATCTGAAGTTTATCGTAAAATTATAAAAAATCACCATACCAACAAGTAGCTGGTAATGAACTATTCATTCCTGGATACCAACAAACATCATATATCAGTCCATGCTCTGGTACACTAACAGCAGGAGTCAATGCAGTTATGGGTCTACTTGACATTACTACATCTGTTGTGTACAAATCTGAAGGTAATTCACAGATATGCATACCGCCACCCCGCACTACAGTTAAAAGGCATGTACCATCAGGTGACCAATAACATCCTTTTAAATAATGTTGATCCTCATTATTAGGCCAAACGATACGGCCCACCTCTTGAGCTGACTTCTCAAAATTATATGTAACATACTGTTGGACGGGCATTTCATACACAATCTCGGGTGTATAATCAGTCATATTTGTTGACCTATAAGAAAAAACTTGAATATTACGAGTTGGAAGATTATTTCAACCAGTCCTAAACAAATATCCAGTTTATAGTCCTTCTGGTCACTAATTAAGTCACAAATTCCGAAATAAGCGGATGTTAGAAAAAGGAAAGTTATTATTGAATAATTTTCTCACTGAATTTTGGTTTTTCTGATTATTGGTTTCTGAAAGTGAAGAATAAAACACCATTTAATATTTGCTACCCTATTTTTGTCAGTTGTCAATTTCTATCACAATCATTATGTGATTTTCTTTGACTCACAAGCACAGAATATCATCTTCTTCTTCGTCTTTCTTTATTGTCTTGGGCTGCTATGTCCATCTTGACAAGCTTTTTCACGAGTCCATCTAAGTCTGCTTGGATTGCAGGTCTTGGTGAGCCCAATACTTAGATGGGTACTTGCCCCTTTGTATGTTCTGTGCTCACAAGCGATTTGAGACACAGATCTAGGGATGATCGATATTAGAAAAACGTCAATGTTGACATCGATGTTATAATCGAAAACCCACCATTGATCTTCGATATTTATCGAATACCGAACATTGATGTAAAAATATCGATGTTCTTGCTTTCAACATCGATGATCATCGAGCAAACCCTAGTGGTCGTGCATGAGTTAACATCGATATCGATTCCGTTAACATCGTTAGAATATACATAATCTTAGAATAAAAAGAAAACGAAAAAGGAGAAATAGTATATTTGACAAAATAAAACCATCAGAGCGTTGGAAATTCCAAGACCTGCAATAGTAGCAGAATCAGATCATATGTTCGATTTTTATCGAATATCGATGTTTTTGTTTTCATCATCGATGACCATCGAGCATCCCTACACTTATATCGTATAAAACAACTCACCGACTTCGTCTCTTTCACAGAACATACAAATGTAAGTTAGGGGTATGTTCTGTGTTCTCTTTGGATATGCATCCTAATCTCTTCGTATTGAAAATTATGATATAATTCGAAAAATTTGGCTAAAATCCACAAACCACAAAAACATTTATAAGACTTGGTGTATTATTTACATGTACCTTTTACACTGGATTAGTAACCCTTTAACCCTGTTACATAAAAGACTATGCGCGCATTACGCAATTATACATCAAATTTTGTTTTAATAACACAATATTGCATTGTAAACCATTTTCAACAGGAAGTAGTAGTAGTAGTTTATAGATAAATCAAGCTATCTATAAAATTTATTGAAAATATTAATAAATTACAAAGAAATAACAACTTAACAAATTGAGAGAATATAATCACATTCAAAAACTGAATTCTTTAGAGTAATAATTATTTGTGTTTAAAGAATTCAAAAAATGTTGAAAATGAGGCTGATAACCATTTTTAACAACTTTTTTGCCAACTTTGAATAAATACAAAACAAGTTCATTAAAATTTTCAAAAATCGTTTCCAACTTTGAGTAACTGGGATGAATGAAGGTGCCTTCTTTACATGTCCATTTCTTTGAACGTAGGTGATCGTAGAACTTCAAAATTACTGTGAATATTTTTTCGAAAACCTTCTTCAGAGGTGCTGAACGTTGATTCAGCAAACACCTGTAAATTGATTTAAGATATCAATATTCTAGCATAGATAGAAAGCTTGATGATCTTTTAGAAACTATTCAATAACGAGATAATAAACATATGCACCAAAACACTGAAACCCTAAAAGTTTTGCTTTACGTATGATGTTCATATTTATTCATGAACTTACATAAATAAAATGTTCTTCAGGTAACAAGTATGTGCATCATATAACTCATCGAGATTTGTTACAGTCTCTAAATTTTTCTCCAGGTGAACCCAGTGAGTTTGAAACACTTCTCCTGTTATATAGTTTTGAAGAGTTTGCACAAAATGAAGCATTACATAACGAAACAGATGAATTCTTCTATAATGTACAGACATCATAAGGTACTGCTGTTTGACGCCTGTTTCCTTCGCTAACATTCTGAGATTCTGCAATCAATGTTAAATTATTTCAGTTAATCAGAGCCATCTACTGTTCATTTTGGTAAATTAAAAAAGTAGAAATCTTCCAATAATGTCAACTGACTTCTACACTGTTCAAAAATAAAATAGAATAATGTTAACATTTGGTTATAATCTAATAAAAAAATATTCATTTACAGGATGCATTGTTCAGATTAACCAAATGTCAATAGTAGTAAAAAACCCTGACAATGACTCAAGTGTTCATCTGAGATAAAGTCTCAAGATCAGTCTGAGGGCATTGTACCCTTAAGATTGAAAATAGTCTCGAGACTGTTTTCTCTTAAAAAGACACATATCTTTAGAGACCTGAAACATAGTTCAAATGAATGAATCATTCTTTAATAAAAGTAGGCAAGTATTATTGAAATCTTCCATGATTAGATTTTTTTCTAATTTCATGAGATTCAAGCACATTAGTATTAGAGAGAAGCATCTTTTGCAATAACTAGTTTCTTGAAGAAAATATTCACTTTTTTATAAACTCACACATTTAAATTATTGTATATTTTAAGTTATTTCAATGAGTTTAATTGCTTATTTGTAACTTTCATCTCTTTGCTGACGACATGGTGCTCTACTTACATGGAAAGTGTATTAGAAGTTTAGAAAAAAGTTTAAATGAAGAATAGGAAATATGGCAGAATGGTTGCAAAAAAATAAATTAAAGGTAAATACAGATAAAACCAAAGTAATAATTTTTGGAAAAAATAAGGATATTGAAAATCTAAAAAACGAGAAAATCAGCTTGTGCATTGAAGGGAAAGTTAGAAATAGTACAATATAAATATTTAGGAATAGTGATCGATCAGAAACTTATATTTGATAAACACATAGATTTTATATGTAAAAAGATGGCTAGGAAGATTGGTCTAATGAATAGAATAAGTAACCATCTCTCAAGAAATACGAGAACAACTGTCTACAACAGTACAATATTACCACATATACATTACGCTGGAACAGTGCTCTATTTGGGCAAAGTGACTTGAGAAGATTGCAGTTGCTTCAAAACAGAGCAATGAGAATCATTCTTAAACGTGGAAAACTAACTAGTATAAAAGATATGTTACAAAGACCAAATTGGATTAGTGTTAAGGATATTATAGAAATCAATGCCATACTGTTTGTGCACAAAATTAAGTTGGGTCTAATGCCTGAATACATAAGAGAAAAGGTAACAAAATTCAGAGAAATTCATAATTATGGCACAAGAAACAAGTATAAATTTATCTTGGAACACAAAAACACCAAAATGGTCCAAAATACAATGTTTTTCAAGGCAATTAATAAATATATGTAATTCACTAGATTAAAATTTTAAAATCTTGACTTTAAGTAAATCAAAAATAGAATTAAAATGTATATACTTACAAAAAGAGAAGAAACTGTGGTGATTCATATTGATATTGGGTCTAGTTCTAGTTGAATATCAATTGTACATTTTTGTTTTTAGGAATTGAAACAAGTTATATGAATTTAAATAATTTTAAGTTGATAATTATTATTATGCATACATGTTAATGTAACAAACTGCTAAATAAATTCATATTATTATTATTATTATTATATTGGATGGAATAAGAGTATAAGATTGTTCAACAATATATCAATTTTAATACATGAAATTTTAGTCTCACCCCAAACATCTTCTTTAAAATCCAATTCATCCTATAAATCTTCAATAAAAACTTGAAAACATCATTGTATTTGGCTACGGCATCACATGGTAACAAAATATTCAACGGCCAATCCACTTTGTACGTCAACGACAAACAACTCAACACATCAACATCCCCCAAATTGAAGGTATCTGGTACACTGTTAATCTTGAAAGACAAATTTTCAAGACCTACACTTCTCCCTGTATCTTCTAAAGCTGCATGAATAATGTAACTTAACACTCTGCAATTCATCAATTGCATTGGAAACTTAACGTTATACAATTTTTGGAAGAGGGTCTCTGTAACTGTCCTACCAAATTCCCCATCTTGAAGGAAAAAATAATACTTGAGGTTTTTTAAATGCTGTAAATATTTCAAATCGATTAGGAAATATTTCAACAGCTCGCTACTGACTAATCTGGATTGAGTTGCTAGAGAATACGATAAACTTTCACTCAAGAACATTTTTAAACACATTGGCTTTATATTTTTCACATCTTCTGACGAGAACACTTTGGAAAAAACCGGCTTTTCTATCTCGAAATTTGAAGATTCTGGAATGTTATAACTATCGTTAAATTTAAAGCCACCATCGTCGGTCATTTCCGTACAGGCAGTAGTTGGAAAACTACCAAAATTCACTTTCTCTTCGCCAAACACTAGTCTACTGGCAGGAGTTGAAATATTTGTAATTTCACTCAGAGGTGTTGAATCCACAGACATTGGCATACTCTTATCCACCTCCAAAAAATTCTCTGGGTCCTTTTTAAAATTAAAATTTAAACTTAAAGATGTAGACTTCTTCAATTTACTCTCAGGTACTTCTATTTTATTCAAATAATTTTTCTTATGTTCAGTTTGATTCTTATTTATATTCTTTGAAACTCTAATATTGTCATTATCTACGTTTTCCTCAACATTTTTTTTTTCATATTCGAAAATTGTACTAGTCATCATCCTATATTTATTTACATCTAATACAGTTAATTCTTTTTCTATTATTTCCCTCGGTTTCATTTTTATATCAAATTCTGAAGACATAACTTTTAATTTATTTTTTTGAGCATCGGTCAATTGAGTTGTATCTAATTTCATTTTAACTTGCGGATTACTAGTGACTGTGTCCCCAAATGCCATGCCCATTTCTTCGTTCATCACGCGTCTTTTATTCTTTTTTGCTATTTCAAAATTTTCTAGGGTTTGTTTGTAGTTGTTGTTTTCGGAACTGACAGATGCTAACATATTGTTATTTCCACTATCAACTTCATTATCTCGAATTGTTTCCTTTGCTTGAACTATATTAGCGTTCAGTTCATCCAAAGATTGTGAAGAATGAATTTCTGAATTCTCTACTACATTTTCGATATGTACATTTTGACATGTATTCACTTCTAAATTAGGATCGTCTTCAGATTGATTACTTTCTGGATCCTTTAGCAGAGTTTCATTAGTTATTTCTTCGTTGCTACCTTCAGGCATTTTTAATTGTTGACTTGGAACTGGATCTAACTGACAACTGTTCAAATTTTCAATATGTTTTTCGATTTTTTCACGCCTCGAGTCAGATATTCTAAATAATTCTTCATAATATTCTACCATATCTTTCCTAAAAAAAAACCTTAGTTAGAATTTTTCTGTTCTCAAGTATTTGTTTCCTAGTTGTCTCTATTAATAATTATTATATTTTTGAATAATTCGAATTGTTTACTTACGCTTCTTGTTGAATCAACCGTTGCCTTTTCTCTTCAATCTGAATACTGTTCTCAATTATTTTTATTTCCCTTTCAATGTCTTGCAGAATATTGAATTGTTTTTGTTGCAATGCCATGTCGTACTGTTCCTTCAACATAGCTCTTTCCTCCAATTTTTTCTCACGTTCTTCTAGAGCACTCTTCTGGCGTTCCACTGAAAGAAGAAACATTTAATGTATCAATAAATTGACAAACTTAATTTCATTTAAATTAAAACTGAAAATTTGATGGTGAAAGCCATTTCATTACCTTCAATCCGGTGTAGGGTGGCTGCTCTTTTACTGTAAATATAATCAAGTAAACCCTCATTCAATTGTTTATCTTTCTGAATAAAAAATGGTAGCGATATTTTAGGACCGCACGCTTCTACAGCTTCTAGATAATATGTTTGTGCACTTTGTTGCAATAAAATCAATTGGTTTCTGGTAATACAACATGATATAATTTGTGGCTTTTTTCCCATTAAGAAGATACATAATTTACTCTGAAACGAATTTTAATAATATTAATTATAACAGTAATAATAAATATATTCATTTCAGATAATGTTAAAACATAATGATACTCTATTTATAAACCTTACTAATGTTTCTACTGTTTGCGATGAAGCACAGAGATAACAATTTAAATAAATTGATTAAATAGTTAGGCTGAAGGACCCAAGATCGATAGTCACTTGTATATGTGTATGTATATATGTATGCTTTCATGAAATAAATGATCTCTCATTAAATAGCATGCTACTTACAAATGGATTGCATTGCTTCAACAAATTCATCATTTTTCCACACAATAGTATATTTTCTTTGAGTTCGCTTAAGAAATCAGGAATTTTCTCTTCTCGAATAACAAAGCTTCTAGTCCAATAAGTGCGGCCCTTTGTTGAAATATACTTGTAGTTAGTTTTAATGAAAAATTCATCATGTGGATCATTTATAGAGCCATCTAATATCCATTGAAGTATAAAACGACTGAAAAATATTAGTCAAAATATTATAACATAAGGCAATCAAAAATATTATAACAGAAATAGCAAATAACATAAGGCAATCAAAACAAATTTAAAATCTCATTAAGTAGATGAGAGTATATATTAACTAATTATGTTTTTTCAACCTAAAATAGTCATGTGGAACTTTTTCTTTAATTTGAAATCGTCAACACAAATATTTTATGCCTACAAGAACTTATATTTATGAATATGTTCTATTATTATTATTATCAGCTGTAAATGATATAGAGGTTTCACTTATCTCTTGGTGAAACATTATGTTGAAAACAATAAATTAAAATTAACACACTTGGCTTAAGTTTCACTAAATATATTAAAAACTCTACATATGTTTCGGGTGTTGAACCAACTTTGTTAATTACAATGTTACATTGTATACTCTTGATCACAGGTTAACCATCTGAAACATCAGTAATTAGAGATTTAATATATTCAGTGAAACTTAAGCCAATGATTTTATCCTCTTATATCTAACTATTACATTTAATTGTCCAGAATCTATAGAAATAATAATAATAATCTATAAAATTCAACTTACCCAAAATAAATCTGACAACAAGGATAAAGTATAGAATATAACACAAGTATAATTTTTCTATCTATAACTTCAGTAATCTTCTGATACAAATAATTCAATAAATCTACACCGTGAGGTATCTCTTCACTCTCTTTATAAGGTCCAACCTTACAAATAGACGCCAAAGTAATTATCTGTTTTCTCAGATGACTTGTCTTTTCGGTAAAGTCTAAGAGATTAATGGAATCTGACATACTCATTATCGCTGTTCTATAAAACCGAAGATATTTATTTAGACTCTCACATAATTCCTACAAATGATAATAAATTCAGTAATAAAAACAAATAATAAGTACTTAAGAACTTTACAGTAACTTAAGTACAGTACAAAAGAAATTTGAATACCTGAAAATAGCAGGGTATTATGAATAATACAGTTCAAAGATCTAAATATAACTAAACTTTTATGAGAATAAATATTGGTAGTTGAAAACTGAAGAATATTCAAGTAATAAATACGTTAAAATGCACAAAACAAAATAGAAAAAAATCTTGTGCTATAAAGAAACCTCAAAATACTAAGAAATATTATACCTAATTCTATTTGAAAATGCAGAAATTATTGCTATTGTTCCATATATGTTCTATGTAAAACGTGATGTACTCTTGTTTTTTTTCATTAAAAACTTCAAAGAAATTATCAAATATTTCTTTTAGAATAGATATATACGAACCAACTAAACTTACAGCAAATATAAAACCAGAGCATCTGTATTTATTTGTGTGTAGGTCTGGAATACTTATTTCATAGAGGGCTTTATAGCAAGTGCCACCTAGTGTGAAGTCCTTACTGTAAACCTCTAATGTATCTTCCGTGATTCCTTCTAGAGTTATTTCAGGAATTAAAACAAGTTCTCCAAAGTCATTATAAGTGAAAGACTGTGAAGCCAAACCAACTGAAAATAACATGAGTTATTTTACATCAGAAGGAATAATAATAATAATGAGCATATATTTCCAACAGGTAATTACCCAATTGCAGGAAAATAAGGAAGATGCTCATAAAGAGGGTAATTCATAAAAAAGAACAGTCTAGATTCACTGGATGTGATATTACTAAAAAATTGTATGGTCTACTTCTGTAAAGTAATATATGCTAAAAAATAATTCTTAAAACTATTAATAAGCATACTTATGATAGTTTAAACACTCACTTAGTAGATACTTTAGATCCCTTATGAAATCCTTTTTACATTTAATATCTGGTCTGAAAACTATGCCTTCTTTGAACAACTTAGGCAGATAAATCGAATGCAAGTTGTCAATCCAAAGGGAAGATAAGTCTCCTAACTCACTTAAAAAAATAGGTTCCTTTTCTGGTTCTGGAAGACCATAGTTTTCCCAATTTCTTCTCCAACTATATTTTTCTGTAGCAGCTATTTCCCAAATGTCTTCTAAATCAGATAGAAAATATAATATTTAACTTGTGAAAAATACATTATCAATTCACTGTATTTATAACTGCTCAAAATAATGATTTTACTGAAATATTATAAGCATAATATACATACTGCAGTCATAATCTTGTAAAGATGCATTTCTTTCTTCATTGCTTTCAATATTCTCTGTTACTTGTTTTGAATTTGTGGTATTGGATGAACTTGAACAGCTACACGTTTGTTTGATATTGAATCCATTGAAAGATGTTTTTTTTTTAGGTTTGAAGTAGAATGGACTATCCAAATAGTTAATAGAATGGCATGCCATGGATTTTGATAATTTAAATAACTGATGGAAATCTGGGCAAGGACCCAAGTTAGGTAGAAGAGATAAATCCTGAAAAATTATAACAAAATAAAAATATTTTGTTTCAATTTGATCTCTTGTGAACAAATGATAATGAATGTCACAAATTCTTGAAATATTGACTACAAAACTGAATGAAAATATTATTAATAATATTTTCAATATTATAATAATAATATAATTCAATAGAAATGTAAACTCACCATTTGATCATCTTCTATAGAAGGAATATCTCTCAAACTTAATAGGAACTTCAAAATATTATGATATGTATCTAATTTATTGTCATTCTTATAAGAATCATAAATGAAATCATGATATGCAGCAATTAGTTCCGAACACTTAACAAGTTTATAATGGTGGGAAAGAACATAACGCCAGGCAAGTAAATTACAAACTGGATCTTCTGTACTTAAATCCCTGAATTCTGAAATGAATTATGTATACATTGCAAAATATAAAAATTTATAAACATGCGTGTGTATCTATATATTTTCCGTGAATGAATATGTGTATCAGATGTTTAAAAGGGTTTAATAAAACACCTGAAGTTAAATTTCGTTATAATTTAGAATATTAATTTCCATTATACATACTTTTCTTTATAACGGGCGTCCTTTTTCGTAAAAGAACTTCATAGCATTTAGATCGGAGAAGTTTTACTCTAGATGGATCTTGGGAAAATTTTTCACATAAACTACTAATCAAATCAAAAATTCCCAATGAATTATCACTTTCCATTATTGTTAAATTTTCACAAATTCAAATATATATTGTCTAATATTAACGTGATATTGAGTATTGTTATGACAACTTCAGTAGATCAATCATATGATTAAAATGAACTAATTTGAATCGTTAATCGAAAAATTGATTGGTAGGCGAAACTGAGCGATGTGTTCACATGTGCCTACATGAACCCAAGAAAAAATTCACAAACCGACTTCACTTGTAAGTGAAGTTAGTAACTGTTCTTGTAAATGAAGTTAGGTTGTGAAAATATGAATGAAGAAACATGATTTTCCACTTGAATGGTATTTATGATTTACTTTGCAAACGGAATTTTTAGCTTCATTTTGTTTTATAGGAAGTAGAAATAGAGCATATGAAATTGAAGAAAAAATCATCAAGTCATTCATTTAATTACGTTCATAAATTATTTGATTTTAAAAATAATGAAGAGTCATCGTTTTTTGAATATTATCTCAGATATTCAAAATTTTATCATAAGTGTATCGTTTTATCTGATAAAATGATAAGGCGAATGTTTTCTTGTCTTGCGACGAACTAAACGAATCTTATGACATAAATTCAAACCATTTCTTTGAAATTTTATAGGGAACATTTTAGCACTCGATTTAATTTCCAAAAATCGAAAATTGTTTGGTTTGATATTGTTAGAATGGTATTCAAGTCTTTGTCCATAAAATGTTATTATTGGGCTATATGATTAATAACTTTATCTCCCTCAATTACACTTTAAATGTACATTGTTTCAAAGTTATTAAATCCTTATAACAAAATTTTTGAAGATTGATGAATTAAAAATGAAAAACTACTGTGTAAGTGTATTCTCGCTTAGAGCAATAACAAGTCTAATAGTCAATTGACAAAGTCTAATAACAAAGTCATAGAATCCCAAATTCCTGATATTTATACCTGTGTTTTTCAAAATGTTGTATTATTCTGTAAGCATCAGAAGAAGTCGTTTGTAACGATGAAACGCGTCATGCTATGTAGTGAATAAAGTGTAAATCATAAGTTCAAGTGTTTGAATTTAAGTTTATATTCAAATATAATGGATTTACATCAATTGAACGCCAACACTATTAAATAACAAGTCTTTCTATTTTTGTTTATGAAATCTGTTTTTTATATTGCATTCTTGATACTTTACCGTGCCTACCCTTCTTTTAGAACATGATATGAGAAATAAAAATTATGGAAACATATTCTTCAATTTACGGAAAACTGTTATAGGAGATGACTCTTTGGAAACTGGTACAATTTAATAATTTTAATTCATTGAATTTGCATTCAGAATAATCTAGGAAACTTTCAAAGAAATATCTCAAATATATGAATACTTTAATACTAATATTGAATGAAATATTTATACTTTTCTCTACCAATAAAATTTCTCTATAACCAATAAAAAATTTGATTTTGAATGTTATAAAATTCGGAACCTTTCACTCAACTTACTTACAAAATATATATTGTCTAATATCAACGTGATATTGGGTATTGTTATTACTAGTTCAGTAGACCAATTATTATTTAATTAAAATGAATTAATTTGAATCGTTAATCGAAAAATTGATTGTTAGGCGAAACTGAGCGTTGTATTCACATGTGATTAGATGAACCTAAGAAAAATTTCACAACCCAACTTTACTTGTGAGTGAAGTTAGTAACTGTTCTTGTAAATGAAGTTAGGTTGTGAAAACTGTATAAAGAAACATGATTTTCCTCTTGAATGATATTTATGATTTACTTTGCAAACGGAATATTTAGCTTCATTTTGTTTTATACGAAAACTTCAAAACATGTTGGTAAACGAGAAAGAAGAAATAGAGCATATGAAATTGAAGGTTTTCAAAGAAAAAATCATCAAGTCATTCATTTAATTACGTTCACAAATTGTTTGATTATTAAAATAATGAAAAGTCATGGTTTTTCAAAAATCTCAGATAATCATAATTTTATCATAAGTGGATTGTTTTATCTGATAAAATGATAAGACAAATGTTTTTTTGTTTTGCGACGGACTAAACGAATCTTATGACATAAATTCAAACCATTTCTTTGAAATTTTATAAGGAACATTCTAGGAGTCGATTTAATTTCGAAAAATCGAAAATTGTTAGGTTGAATATTGTTGGAATGGTATTCAAGTCTTTGTCCATAAAATGTTATAGTTGAGCTATATTATTAATGACTGTATCTCCTCAATTACACTTTAAAATGTAAATAGTTTCAAAGTTATTGAAGCCTTATAACAAAATTTTTGAAGATTGATGAATAAAAATGAAAAACTACAGTGTATTCTCGCTTAGAGCAATAACAAGTCTTTCTATTTCGTTTCTGAAACCCTTTTTTTTTATTCAATTCTTGATACTTTGCCGTACCTTTCCTTCTTTTAGAACATGATATGTGAAATAAAAAATTATGGAAACATATTCTTCAATTTACGGAAAGTAGTTATAGGAGATGGCTCTTTGGAAACTGATACAATTTGATGATTTTAATTTATTGAATTTGTATTCAAGATAATCTGAGAAACTTTCAAGTAAATATCTCAAAGTATGAATACCAATAAAATTTCTTTATAATCAATAAAATATTTGGTTTTGAATGTTATAAAATTCCGAACCTTTCACTGAACCTACTTTACCGCACACTATGAACATAGTATAGTGCATATTGTCCTATGACCAGAATGTCAAGGTCAAGGCCGTTCTGCCGAACATTTAACATTTTATAAAATGAGAGGTAATAATAAAAACTTGTCTTAAAATCACTGACTGAACATTATCAAAAATGCTTCAAGCATTCTTGATAATACTGTAAAAGGCGAAACTACTCGAATAAAGAATTGTTCAGTCAGTGATTTTTAAACAAGTTTTTATTATTATCTCTCATTTAAATATGAACTATCACAGAGTAGATTCATCGTCCATTGAATTAATTAGTAAAATTGATAAATCAGATAATGAGAAATCCAATATGGTTCCGCGGAGTGGTTGTCAACAAGACGACTCCACAATTTTAGAACCGTCATCGTTAAAATTCGAAGATAATTTTTTACCTACTATCTTGCAAACCCTTCCAGATTCAGATCAGTATCTAGCATCGTTAGATATATAAGCCTAATATTTTTCTGTGATAAAATTAGTGTAATGTATATCTGATCAGAAGTGATCGATTAGTCCATATACATCTAAATTGTTTCATAATCCAAACTACAGAAGTTAAGAAACGATTCTAATATCATTCAACAGTTGATATCCAATTGAGAGGTGTGTGTGCAACAGTTGCTCATAGGCGAGAATATCATTGAAAACACAGATCTCGAACTACCAGTTAATAACCTGAAAAACTTATCTTCAAGACAAGCTTTGAATCAAGGCGAAATAGTGGATTAGTTGAAACACGATCAGTTGGGCAGTGTAGAAGAAATTCAAGTTCCAGAGTCTTCAAGATCATTGGAGGAAAACCTTGAAATTATACTTATAGGTACAAATTGAGAATGTCTTCTGCCATTGACTTTTCCCAAAAGTCTCTCATTTTTATAACGGGAGCTTCTAGAGGCATTGGAAGAGCTATTGCTGTAGAAACTT
The DNA here is from genome assembly GCA_030704895.1 of Henosepilachna vigintioctopunctata. Lineage (NCBI taxonomy): Eukaryota > Metazoa > Arthropoda > Insecta > Coleoptera > Coccinellidae > Henosepilachna > Henosepilachna vigintioctopunctata. The sequence goes on along the minus strand of JARQZJ010000121.1, from coordinate 3,307,537 downwards.
CACGTATAGTAAATCCAGAATCTGCATTTGTACTTATTGCTACATCAGCTTCAGGACTTGAAGAAACCAAATCATTAATTAAGCAAGTAAATAGTTCTTTGAATGTCATTACTTATCCATTAGATTTGTCTGTACCATCTTCAGATGTTTTTGAAAAACTATTTGATGAAGTTTTGAAAAAAATTGATATCAATCATACTGAACATTGTATTTTGTTTCATAATGCTGCTACAAATGGAATTTTGAAAAACTCTTTGGATATAACTGATGTAGACATATGGAAAAGTTATTACGATTTAAATGTTATTTCTGCTATAATTCTTAACACAATTTTTGTTAAAAAAGTAAGAAACTTAGTTAAGAAATTAATTGTCGTCAATATAAGTTCCCACGCTGGTAGTATGCCCACAGTTAACTTGTCAATGTATGGACCAGGTAAAGCCGCCAGAGACCTTTTTTTCAAAATTTTTGCATTGGAAGAGCCTGATGTTTTAGTTTTGAATTATTCACCAGGAGCTGTAGACACTGACATGTTGGCTTACACAATGAATACTGCACAGGATGAAGGATTCAAAAAAATGTTGAAAGAGATAACTCCTTTAAAACCTGAGCAGACAGTGCAAATTTTATTGGGTATCTTAAAGAAAGGTGATTTCAAAAGTGGTGACACCCTTGATTATACTGTCGGAGTTTAAATTTAACATCTAAAGTATTGTTATATTCATGGTTAATTAAATAATGCAAATTTCAATTCCAAGTTTAACAACAGAGGTATTAGCTTAAATGTTACTATATTATTTGTGTTAAGATGCTACCTAATGACAAATTTCAACCTGGTGCACTGGTTTAAGTTTGAATGTATTTTCATGTTTTCCATAGGACTATTCGGTATTAAGATAGTTTATTTTAATGATTTTTACGCTATCATAAAACCAAATATCCTGACTTCAAATTATGTTGCATGTGTTTTATTTGCTTGCCGTATTACTAAGTTGTAATAAATTAATGTTGTTCATACCAATATTATATTTCTTTACCTCTTCCTTACAATATTTTTTCCATCAAATTCATTCCATTCAAATGACGTCATTAAACTACGTTGAAAAGACGTCACTAAGTAGAGAAAAATAGACGTCGTAAAGACGTTCTTCAGAGCCTATATTGTAAGAGTTCCATAATTCAAATAAAACAATTTTTATCATTAAACATTTATTTGAAAAATTATATTTTAAAGATTAGTTTTATTTGAAACAAATTATTAATTAAAAATTTAGCTTTCAAACCAAATATGTTATGACTCACCTATTATAATAAACAAAATCTTTCATTGTCATTTGAATAACTTTCAAAAATACAAACTCTTTCTTCAGTTCCAATATTAAGATCAAGTAGAATACTCAGAGATATCCTTTTGTTCTCTAATTTATATCAGTAATAGAATCACTCCGACTTAAAAAACTGAAATTTTTTTAAATGTAATTTAACACTGTCTTAATATACAAATAACATTTGGTACATTATGATGTGAGAAGTTTTACCTGTTGTTGTATATTCATTATTCACTCGTGATAACACTGGAGTATTGCCTGTTGAAGTACTGGCTGTTCTTATTGCATGTTCTATATTATTTATTCTCGAAGAACGTGAAACTATGCCTCTGAAAATTATAGCACATCTTAAAAAATATTGTTAATAATTTGCATCTCCGAAATAAAAACTTAAGGCAACATGTATCTAGTTTATGGTAATTGTTTCGAATATCCACGACATCGATAACTATAAGGTTGGGTTAGGTTAGGTTTAGTTTGGTTTACTTTGAATTCTTGAAATGACGCGAATATTCTAAGTATTTCTCCTAATTTTGCATTACATGTATCTAATTAACTTACCATTTTTCGTTTAAAGGAGAATTTATTCAAGATTTGAATTTGACTCTTATGCATAAAGATGTAGCACTATTCGAAGTGGTATTTCGTTGACATCTGGTTTCTTTTACTATGCACATTACATCTGTTTTTTCCGCAGAGTTTATTGCATTCAGATAGTAGGTCAATTTCTTGGAAGATCGATGCCACATTTCGAGCCCCAGACCATTTCGATGTACACCCGAATTCTTAACAGATATTTCAAAACATATTATAACACAAACACAACTCGTCCATCTTAATACGTTGAATGCAAAACAACGCAGACGCAGAACATAAATATGAGTCTACAGAACAATTGACAACTTATAACCTCAACTATAATACAATTCTCGTGTTAACAATTGACGCATGGATGAATATTATTGTTCAAATGTGTGAAAGCTACTATTATCTAAGTGAAAAGAATATTTGTCGTTTCTTAAAAAATTAACGGTCATAAATTGACGAAAATAGTACGTTGCACTGACGTCATCTGCTGTCATCCTTATGAACGTCTGTCATCTGACGTTAAAAAGACGTCATTCAGCGGTCAAATAACGTCACTGACCAAAATTGACCGAAAACTGACCCTAATAAGACGTCATTTTAAGTCAGCTTGCTACCTGGGAATATAACGCCAGGCAAGTAAATTACAAACTGGATCTTCTGTACTTAAATCCCTGAATTCTGAAATGAATTATGTATACATTGAAAAATATAAAAATTTATAAACATACGTGTGTATCTATATATTTTCCGTAAATGAATATGTGTATCAGATGTTTAAAAGGGTTTACTAAAACACATGAAGTTAAAATTCGTTATAATTTAAAATGATATTAATTTCCATTACACATACTTTTCTTTATAACGGGCGTCCTTTTTCGTAAAAGAACTTTATAGCATTTAGATCGGAGAAGTTTTATTTTAGATGGATCCTGAGAAAATTTTTCACATAAACTAATTATCAAATCAAAAATTCCCAATGAATTATCACTTTCCATTATTGTTAAATTATAACAAATTCAAATATATATTGTCCAATATCAACTTTACTTGTGAGTGAAGTTAGGTTGTGAAAACTGTATAAGGAAACATGATTTTTCACTTGAATGATATTTATGATTTACTTTGCAAACGGAATATTTAGCTTCATTTTGTTTTATACGAAAACTTCAAAACATGTTGGTAAACGAGTAAGTAGAAATAGAGCATATGAAATTGAAGGTTTTCAGAGAAAAAATCATCAAGTCATTCATTTAATTACGTTCATAAATTGTTTGATTATAAAAATAATGAAAAGTCATCGTTTTTCGAAAATTATCTCAGATAATCAATATTATATCATAAGTGGATTGTTTTATCTGATAAAATGATAAGACAAATGTTTTTTTGTTTTGCGACGGACTAAACAAATTTTATGACATTAATTCAAACCATTTCTTTGAAATTTTATAAGAAATATTCTAGCAGTCCATTTTATTTCGAAAAATCGAAAATTGTTAGGTTGAATATTGTTGGAATGGTATTCAAGTATTTGTCCATAAAATGTTAAAGTTGAGCTATATTATTAATGACTGTATCTTCCTCAATTACACTTCAAAGTGTACATTGTTTCAAAGTCATTAAAAATTTATAACAACATTTTTGAAGATTGATGAATAAGAATTAAAAACTACAGTGTATTCTCGCTTAGAGCAATAACAAGTCTTTCTATTTCGTTTCTGAAATCCTTTTTTTTTATTCAATTCTTGATACTTTGCCGTACCTACCCTTCTTTTAGAACATGATATGTGAAATAAAAAATTATGGAAACATATTCTTCAATTTACGGAAAGTAGTTATAGGAGATGGCTCTTTGGAAACTGATACAATTTAATGATTTTAATTTATTGAATTTGCATTCAAAATAATCGGGAAACTATCAAGTAAATATCTCAAATGTATGAATACCAATAAAATTTCTCTATAATCAATAAAATATTTGGTTTCGAATGTTATAAAATTCCGAACCTTTCACTCAACCTACTTTACCGCACACTTTTAACATAGCGTTATGTTCTATGACCAGAATGTCAAGGTCAAGGCCCTTCTGCCGAACATTTAGTAAAATGAGAGGTAATAATAAAAACTTGTCTTAAAATCACTGACATTATCAAGAATGCTTCAAGCACTCTTGATAATGATGTAAAAGGCGAAACTAGTCGAATAAAGAATTTTTCAGTCAGTGATTTTTAAACAAGTTTTTATTATTACCTCTCATTTAAATATGAACAATTACAGTGTAGATTCATCGTCCATTGAATTAATTAGTAAAATTGATGAATCAGATAATGAGAAATCCAATATGGTTCCGCGGAGTGGTTGTCAACAAGATGACTCCACAATTTTAGAACCGTCATCGTTAAAATTCGAAGATAATTTTTTACCTACTATCTTGCAAACCCTTCCAGATTCAGATCAGTATCTATCATCGTTAGATATATAAGCCTAATATTTTTCTGTGATAAAATTAGTGTAATGTATATCTGATCAGAAGTGATCGATTAGTCCATATACATCTAAATTGTTTCATAATCCAAACTACAGAAGTTAAGAAACGATTCTAATATCATTCAACAGTTGATATCCAATTGAGAGGTGTGTGTGCAACAGTTGCTCATAGGCGAGAATATCATTGAAAACACAGATCTCGAACTACCAGTTAATAACCTGAAAAACTTATCTTCAAGACAAGCTTTGAATCAAGGCGAAATAGTGGATTAGTTGAAACACGATCAGTTGGGCAGTGTAGAAGAAATTCAAGTTCCAGAGTCTTCAAGATCATTGGAGGAAAACCTTGAAATTATACTTATAGGTACAAATTGAGAATGTCTTCTGCCATTGACTTTTCCCAAAAGTCTCTCATTTTTATAACGGGAGCTTCTAGAGGCATTGGAAGAGCTATTGCTGTAGAAACTTCACATATAGTAAATCCAGAATCTGCATTTGTACTTATTGCTACATCAGCTTCAGGACTTGAAGAAACCAAATCATTAATTAAGCAAGTAAATAGTTCTTTGAATGTCATTACTTATCCATTAGATTTGTCTGTACCATCTTCAGATGTTTTTGAAAAACTATTTGATGAAGTTTTGAAAAAAATTGATATCAATCATACTGAACATTGTATTTTTGTTCATAATGCTGCTACAGTAGGAATTTTGAAAAAATCTTTGGATATAACTGATGTAGACATATGGAAAAATTATTACGATTTAAATGTTATTTCTGCTATAATTCTTAACACAATTTTTGTTAAAAAAGTAAGAAACTTAGTTAAGAAATTAATTGTCATCAATATGACTTCAACATATTATACCCCCAGTGGTAGTGCAGTCTCAGGAAACTTGTCAATGTATGGACCAGGTAAAGCCGCTAGAGACCTTTTTTTCAAAGTTTTTGCACTGGAAGAGCCTGATGTTTTAGTTTTGAATTATTCACCAGGAGCTGTAGACACTGACATGTTAGCTACCACACTGAATTCTGTACAGGATGAAGGACTCAAAAAAATGTTGAAAGAGATAACTGTTTTAAAACCTGAGCAGACAGTGCAAATTTTATTGGGTATCTTAAAAAAAGGTGATTTCAAAAGTGGCGACACCGTTGATTATTCTGCCACAGTTTAAATTTAACATCTAAAGTATTCTTATATTCATGGTTAATTAAATAATGCAAATTTCAATTCCAAGTTTAACAACAGAAGTATTAGCTTAAATGTTACTATATTATTTGTGTTAAGATGCTACCTAATGACAAATTTTAACCTGGTGCACTGGTTTAAGTTTGAATGTATTTTCTTGTTTTCCATAGGACTATTTGGTATTAAGATAGTTTATATTAATGATTTTTACGCTATCATAAAACCAAATATCCTGACTTCAAATTATGTTGCATGTGTTTTATTTGCATGCCTTATTACTAAGTTGTAATAAATTAATGATGTTTATATCAATATTATATTTCTTTACCTCTTCCTTACAATATTTTTTCCATCTGTGAAATAGTCTTATGATCATGCGAACAGTCCAGTTCATTAGAGTAGAATATTTGAGTATATTATTTCAACTTTTTATTCTCAAGTCACTCTCAGTTTTGAACAAACAGAGTGCAAACATCTTAGAACTAGAAATAATTATTATAATAACATATGATAGTTTAAACACTCACTCAGTAGATACTTTAGATCCCTTATGAAATCCTTTTTACATTTAATGTCTGGCCTGAAAACTATGCCTTCTTTGAACATCTTAGGCAGATAAATCGAATACAAGTTGTCAATCCAAAGGGAAGATGTCTCCTAACCTTCTCTTCATTGCTTTCAATATTCTCTGTTACTTGTTTTGAATTTGTGGTATTGGATGAACTTGAACAGCTACACGTTTGTTTGATATTGAATCCATTGAAAGATGTTTTTTTTAGGTTGAAGTAGAAAATTTTTTAATCGTTAATAGAATGGCATGCCATGAATTTTGATAATTTAAATAGCTGATGGAACTCTGGACAAGGACTAGGTAGAAGAGATAAATCCTGAAAAATAATAACAAATAAAAATATTTTGTTTCAATTTGATCTCTTGTGAACAAATGATAATGAATGTCACATATTCTTGAAGTATTGACTAAGTACAATACTGAATGAAAATATTCTTAATAGTAAAATAGAAGTTATATTTCAATGGAAATGTAAACTGACCATTTGATCATCTGCTATAGAAGTAATATTTCTAAAACTTAATAGGAACTTCAAAATATTATATGTATCTAATTTATTGATATTCTCATAAGAATCATAAATGAAATCATGACATGCAGCAATTAGTTTTGAACACTTAACAAGTTTATAATGGTGGGAAAGAATATAACGCCAGGCAAGTAAATTACAAACTGGATCTTCGATACTCAAATCCCTGACTTCTGAAATGAATTATATATACATTGAAAAATATAAAAATTTAGGTAAAAATTTATAAACATGTGTGTATATCTATATATTTTCCGTAAATGAATATGTGTATCAGATGTTTAAAAGGGTTTAATAAAACACCTAAAGTTAAAATTAGTCAACAATTTAGAAAGATACTTTTTCCACTAGACATACTTTTTTTATAACGGGCGTTCTTTTTCGTAAAAGATCTTCATAGCATTTAGAACGGAGAAGTTTTAATCTAAATGGATCCTGGGAAAATTTTCCACATAAACGGCTAATCAAATCAAAAATTCCCAATGAATTATCACTATCCATTATTGTTAAATTTTCACGAGTATTGTTATGACAAGTTCAGTAGATCAATCATTTGATTAAAATGAACTAATTTGAATCGGTAGTCGATAAATTGTTTGATAGGCGAAACTGAGGATTGTGTTCACATGTGCCTACATGAAATCAAGAAAAAAATTCACAACCCAACTTTACTTGTAAGTGAAATAAGTAAATGTACTTATGTAAATAAAGTAACGTTGTGAAAAAACGTATAAAGAAACATAATTTTCCACTTTTTTTGCCAACATGATTTTTCTACAATTTGCCAACGGAATTATTTTGCTTCATTTTGCTATGAAAACTTCAAAACATGTAAACGAGAAAGTAGAAATGGCGTATATGAAATTGAATATTTTTAAAGAAAAAAATTATCTATTCATTCATTTAATTACGTTCATAAATTGTTTAATTCATAAAAAAATCAAAATTCATTGTTTTTTGAAAATTATCTCCGATATTCATAATTTTATAAGTAGATTCGTTTTATCTGATAAAATGATAAGGCGAATGTTTTTTTGTTTTGCGACGGACTAAACGAATCTTATGATATAAATTCGAACCATTTGTTCGAAATTTTATAGGGAACATTCTAGCATTCGATTTAATTTCGAAAAATTTAAAATTGTTCGGTTATATATTGTTAGAATGGTATTCAAGACTTTGTCCATAAAATTTTATAGTTGCCATATATTATTAATGACTGTATCTCCCTCAATTACAGTTTAAAGTGTACATTGTTTCAAAGTTATTAAATCCTTATAACAACATTTCTGAAGATTGATGAATTAAAAATTACACTGTATTCTCGCAAAGAGCAGTACCAAGTCTTTCTATTTTCGTTTCTGAAATCTGTTGTTTATATTGAATTCTTGATACTTTGCCGTACCTACCCTTCTTTTAGAACATGATATGTGAAATAAAAAATTATGGAAACATATTCTTCAATTTACGGAAAATAGTTATAGGAGATGGCTCTTTGGAAACTAATACAATTTAATGATTTTAATTTATTGAATTTGCATTCAAAATAATCTAGGAAACTTTCAAATATATGAGTACAGTAATACCCCGGACTTACGCGATAGGTGGGACTGAGCGCTATCCGCGTAAGTCGAATTCGCGTAAGTCGGGGTACAATTTTGCATATAAAGACATACAAAGTATGTTTAATTGGGACTGGAGACTAAATAAAACAATAATTTAGGAAATAATTAGTATCTAATTCTAAATAATATGACATTACAATATACAAACTATATTAATAGAGTGTATAAACACAATCCGAAGTTATTTTGATGTAGAAGGTTTCATAAATTGTAACAAAGTCGTCTGACGAGTCAATGATTTTTTCTTCTCCCGTAATATCTCCTCGTAGCATCCTAGTAATTTTTTTATTCCATGTTTTGTAACAAAACTGCGCTCTTCATTGGAGTCTATGCTTTCCAAAATTGATAACCCTTTTTCAATCGAACTGAGGGCTTCTGTCAAGTTTCCAACTGTCATTTGATCTTCTAATTGAACTGGATCCAAAGAATCATGATTATCAATTTCTTCCTCTTGTTCACGCATTGTTATGAGCTCATCAATTGTAAGCTCCTCATTGTGTGAATCCAACAGCTCTTGAACATCATCACTATCCACTTCTAAATTTATTTGTCTACCAAGTTCGACAACGTCTTTGATCACATTGCAAATTTCATCAGGCCCTGACACTAATTCCGCCTGAGTCACAGTGGAGAAAAAAATGGACAGAGTTTTTTCCAGACGCCATTCAAAGTTTTTTGTGAAATTTCATTCCAAGATTCTCCAATGATTCTCACTGCTTCTAAAACGTTGAATTGTTTCCAAAATTCTTTAACAGAGAGCTCGTTGTTTTGTCTCATAGCTTCATGCAGATGTGCAAACGATCGTCTCGTGTAATAAGCTTTGAATGTTTTGATAACGCCCTGGTCCATCGGTTGAAGCAAGCTGGTTGTATTTGGTGGCAAAAATTCAACTTTCACACGTGGGTCGAAACTAGTTAAAGTAGCAGGAGGATGACCTGGCGCGTTGTCGATTAATAGCATCACTTTAAACGGGATTTGTTTAGACTGGCAATAACGTTCGACTTCAGGTATGAAGTGATGACCAAACCAGTCTTCAAAAAGGAGGCCGTCACCCAAGCTTTACGATTCGACTTCCAAATCACGGGCAAACCAGCTTTAGATTTGTTTTTTAATGCTCTTGGATTTTCCGAGCGATAAACTAAGAGAGGTTTTAATTTAAAGTCACCAGCTGCATTCGCGCCAAGCATCACTGTCAATCGATCTTTGGCGGCCTTAAAACCTGGAAAAGTTTTCTCTTCACGCGCAATAAAAGTTCTTTTAGGCATCTTCTTCCAAAATAGGCCAGTTTCATCTACGTTGAATATGGTTTGGCTGGTATAGCCATCTTCATTTATCATAGCTTTGAGTTTCTCTGGATAGAGAGATGCTGCCTCTTTATCTGCACTTGCCGCCTCTCCACTTTCTGCAATGCTGTGCCAGTTACAGCGACTTTTGAACCGGCTGAACCAACCGTTACTGGCTTTAAACGTTTCATCTTTAGCCATCTCCCCAGCTTCTTCTTTTAATTTCTCAAAAATTTGTTTAGCTTGAAAGCACACCGTGTTCTGATCAATAGGACAATTTTTCACACTTACTTGATTATCACACCATAATTTTAACAATGTTTCCATTTCAGCGATAATACCATGCCGTTTACGAATGATGCTTGAATTCAAAGACTGAGCATTTTTCACAGCTTCGAGAATTTTTCTTTACTTATCGTAATTGATCTGACTGTCGATTCCGGAAGTTCATACTTCTTCGCTAAATCACAAATTTTTATTTTTGCATCGTAGTCTTTAATAATGTTAAGTTTACACTCCAAAGATAATGTTTTTCTCTTCTTGTTTAAAGCAAAAGAGTCGGTTCTACTTCGTTTGGATGCCATAGTACTTAGTAAATATCTCAGGTCGTCGCACAACGCACAAAAAAAACACAAAATCGTAACTTATGTGTACCTACGCGCCGATTCCGCACTACACGTATGTGCTTGTTGTAAACTGAACGAATAATAATGCGGGCGGGGGAGTCAGAAACAAACGCCGCCGCTTGACCTTGACTGCACGGCGTTCAAACAAAAAACGAATAGACGAGAAAATTAAATCGCGTAACTCCGAATTCGCGTAAGTCGAGGTAGCGTAAGTCGGGGTATTACTGTACTTTATATCTCGCAAACCCTTCCAGATTCAGATCAGTATCTAGCATCCTTAGGTAAGTAAGCCAAATATTTGTTCTGTGATAAAATGAGTGCAATGTATATCTGATCAGAGGTGATCGATTACTCCTTATCCAATTGAATTGTTTCAGAATCCAAACTGCAGAAGTTAAGGAACGATTCTAATATCATTCAACAGTTGATCTCCAAACGAGAGGCGTGTATGCAACAGTTACTCATAGGCGAGAATATCATTGAAAACACAGATCTCGAACTACCAGTTAATAACCTGAAAAACCTCTTATCTTCAAGACAGGCTTTGAATCAAGGCGAAATAGTGGATTTGTTGAAACACGATCAGTTGGGCAGTGTAGAAGATATTCAAGTTCCAGATTCTTCAAGTTCATTGGAGGAAAATCGTTCACCGTGAAATTATACTTATAGGTACGAATTGAGAATGTCTTCTGCCATTGACTTTTCCCAAAAGTCTCTCATTTTTATAACGGGAGCTTCTAGAGGCATTGGAAGAGCTATTGCTGTAGAAACTTCACATATAGTAAATCCTGAATCTGCTTTTGTACTTATTGCTTCATCAGCTTCAGGACTTGAAGAAACCAAATCATTAATTAAGCAAGTAAATAGTTCTTTGAATGTCATTACTTATCCATTAGATTTGTCTGTACCATCTTCAGATGTTTATGAAAAACTATTTGATGAAGTTTTGAAAAAAATTGATATCAATCATACTGAACATTGTATTTTCATTCATAATGCTGGTACAATAGGAATTTTGAAAAAATCTTTGGATGTAAATGATGTAGACATATGGAAAAATTATTACGATTTAAATGTTATTTCAGCTGTAATTCTTAACACAATTTTTGTCAAAAAAGTGAGAAACTTATTCAAGAAATTAATTGTCATCAATATGACTTCTCTGTGTGGTAGGGTTCCTTTTGTTAACATGTCAATGTATGGATCAGGTAAGGCTGCCAGAGAGCTTTTTTTCAAAGTTTTTGCACTGGAAGAGCCTGATATTTTAGTTTTGAATTATTCACCAGGACCTGTAGACACTGACATGTTTGATAGTATAGTTGATACTGCACAGGATGAAGGACTCAGAAAAACAATGAAAGAGTCAACTGTTTTAAAACCGGAGCAGACAGTGCAAATGTTATTAGGTATCTTAAAGAAAGGTGATTTCAAAAGTGGCGACACCATTGATTATTTTGACAGAGTTTAAATTTAACATCTAAAGTATTGTTATATTCACGGTTAATTAAATAATGCAAATTTCAATTCCAAATATACGCACAGAGATATTTTCTTGAATGTTGATATCTATGTTTCTGTATTATTTATGATAAGATTCCACCTAATGACAAATTTCACCTGGTGCACTGGTTTAAGTTTGAATGTATTTTCTTGTTAACGTTCTTTGGGACTATTTGGTATTAAGATAGTATATGTTAATGATATTTTATGCTATTGTAAAACCAAATATCCTGATTTCAAACTCTGTTGCATGAATTTGCATGTGTTTTACTTGCATGCCGTATTACTAAGTTGTAATAAATTAGCATTGTTTATAGCAATATTATATTTCTTTACCTTTTCCTTACAATATTGTTTCCATCTGTGAAAAAGTCTTATGATCATGAGAACAGTCCAGTTCATTAGAATAGAATATTTGAGTATATTATTTCGACTTTTTATTCTCAAGTCACTCTCAGTTTTGAACAACAGAGTGCAAACATCTTACAACTAGAAATAATTATTTGAACAGTTATAATTTATATTAATTAGTAAAAATGAGGTAAGTTAGATTTTGAAGATCCCCAAGTACATACTAAAAGAGTAAAATTTGCATTAGGTTAGAAGTATAAATCATAAATAACAATTATAAGTAGGTATAAATATAAATTATTTATTAGTACTTTTAAAAGTAAAGGTAATATTTTTCAAAATTTGTTACAGTAGTTATTGAGATATCTTTAAATAAAAGTAGAGAAGTAAGTAACATGTTTGAAAGGAATTATGAGTTTTAATCAAGAAGAAGTATTAAACAAATACAATTACTGATATCCTCAATTCCATTACTGATAATATTGAAGGTTATCATAAAAAGAAATACATGATTGAGATAAGGTACACTATTTCAAGATATTTGCTGATATAACTAGAAGTTTTATTATATTATATTGCCTTTGCCAGGTTTAATTATTGACATGGATGAATTTTATTTAATCGTGATTATATCCATATAAATATTCAAATATTGATTATATTAAACTAAGTATATTTGAAATTATAGGTAGTTAATGTTAAATCAAGCATGGTTTGATAATAATACACATTTAGAACACATTCGGCTTACTCTTGAAGGCAATTGTCTGTTCATCAGATGTAAACCTATTAACATATTTGTCTGTGGATGTTCTTAAGTATAATTCATTAAATCAAGGGCTATTGTGTAATATAAGAATTGATTATTAAATTCTTGCGTTATACTTTGAATCGTGGTGAAAATAGAAAATGCATTGGAAATAGCAATAAAATAATTCTAGTACAAAATGGCTTACTTGGGTAAAATTTTCTTGATTTGGACATATTTCTTCATTTTTATTCACCTATAAATCTCTTTTTTCCCGTTAACACGGAGATACATTCTAATTAAGCAGAAATAACAATACTGTTAATAATCAGCCACATATTTCCAAAATCATATTGTTTCCTAAAATTTGATTGAATGTTCGCTGATCACTTGGTGAAACATCATTTGATATATTAATATAAACACTTGGCTTGGTTTCACATAGTTTATAATAAATACTTGACAATTGTTTTGGGGTGTTACCCCAAAACAATTTTCAAAAGTTAAACTGGTTGAACCCTGGTTCAAACTCAGTAAAACTTTTGAACAATTTTCAGTATTTATTATAAATTTTGTGAAACCAAGTGTTTTTATTAATATATATATATATATATATATATATATATATATATATATATATATATATATATATATATATATATATATATATATATATATATAATTTAAAGAAGAAATTTACGGTATTTACGTGCAATTTTATTTTTGTTTTTTTTGTGACAGCCGTTTACGTATGTTTCAAGCTAATTGGCTATCATCAGAACGGCGTAGTTCAAGTTATAGATGTTCAAACTTGGATGTTGATTAAAAACAAAACACAAAACTCCACATGAGTAATCGACAACTTTGTGGTTTTAATTGAGTATCTTTGATTCGAGTTCTATTCGACTCTATTTTGAAGACTGAATGAATGTCTACCTGTGACACGATATTTATGCCTTCTGGAAATTTTGTACCGATAATGAGATAAATTTAAAAGGGTTTATACAGGTATGAAATTAGAAAAGAAGAAATTTACGGTATTTACCTGCAATTTTATTTTTGTTTATCAAAACTACGCCGTTCTGATGATAGCCTATTTGCTTGAAACATATGTAAACGTCTTGTCACAAAAATAAAATTGCAGGTAAATACCTTAGATTTCTTCTTTTCTATTTTCATACCTGTATGAACCCTTTTAAATTTATCTTATTGTCGGTACAAAATTTCCAGAAGGTACAAATATCGTGTCACAGGTAGACATTGATTCAGAAAACTTTTTACCTCATTTCCAAAAAAAGTCACGTTTCTCGGAAATCTAAGTTTATTTTATACAATCAAGGTATCAAACCAGTCCTGACTTATGCAAGCCCCATTTGGAGTAAAACAAATGAAACGAATTACAAAAAAGTGCAGTAATAAATATGTAAATATATATATACTCCGATTTTTTGCCTTATAGAAGTTGAAAAAGATGGTTGATCCCCAAGCTATGACTCCCCTCATGTTCCTGCTGAAATTAGCATGGGACTGCCGGTATCGGATTCCTTTGCTCATCACCATCGGTTTCATGGCGTTGGATATAAGGATGCAGTTTGAGCTGAATGTGCAGACTAGGAGGGTGAGAAGAGTTAGTTCTCCACCATCCGGAAGATCCTCGAATCTCGGCGAACAAAATTCACCAGAAAACCATGAAGAAACAGGTTAGTACAAATCTGACCCAGAATTCTAAAATCTGTTTAGCATATAAGTCGACGAATAGGCCGATAATAGTATAGAACAATAATTAAAGGCAGAGTAATGAATAAAAAACACTTGACTTGGTTTAAAAATAAATTTAATTAAATGCTTTCACAATTGTTTGAAGGAGTTACCTCATTTTCAACTTAGGAATAATATCCGACAATCTCAAGCAATAAAATTACTATTTGCTTTGTCAGAACTCTGTCACTTTATTCGGACAGTTTAAAAGTTATTAATTTAACTAATTATCATTGAATTTATTTTAATTTAAGCGGGACAAACTATTTCTTCTTCTTTCTGGTGTATTCTATTTTTCGCAATAAAAATACAGCATTCTACATGTATCATATTGTAAGTTAATTTCTAACAAATCTTTGATCTTTTAGAGATATACAAACGATCTTTTGAAGACTTCAAAAGTACCTGTATATATGTAAAGTTTAGGATCTAGAAAATTAGAAATCGATTATTGAAGAAAGATTCAAAATATCGATAATATATTGGACTAAGAGTAATCTCCAATATTTAACCGAATGAAATCAAAGACAATATATGCACAAAATATGCAATAAATTTCACAATTTTTCTAGTTTTATCATGCAAAAAATTATATTATCATAGTGAAGTAGAAGTATGTAGTATTGTCTTGACATTTTTGTTGTTTTGATAAGAATAAAAAATAGAAAGAAAACACAGAAAAAACTGGTTAAGAACATATATTGACGAAAATGAAAAAACCTTATATGAGAAGTAGATCATTGAACATTTGAACGAAATTTAAATAATTGAACAATAGTAAATATATTTAACATTACAGCAATGGAAGAATCTTGGCTGAGTGCAGAAGAAGCATCCGATTCTGAATCGGATTTAGAAGTTGGAGCAAATGGATCTCAAAATCAGCGTAATGTTGTTGGAAGTCGGAATATTCTGGCGGATATTTTTCAAACAAGTCTATTTTCTTTGACCTCTCTTTAAATTCTATAAGACTGTTTAAGTTAAGTATTTATTTTACGAAGTAGCTTAACATGATGGACGTTCCATGAAAATTATTCTTCATTGACTGAATTTCTTAGGATAGGATTAAAATTCGAATTGTAAACATTTGGAAGAATAAATAATCATAATTAAACTACAGTTTTTATAATGAGAAAGGATGATCATTACACTTTCAATGGCCTTTTCCCACTTCCATTTTCTGTATAAAAGAATGATCTATTAATTCATTAAGTTTAATATAATGATTAAAACATAATGCAACAATTGTTAAGTCAAGATTTACACATATATTAAAAAGAATACTGCATGACGTATGTTTCGATGAGATTCACCATTTTCAAATGCTACGTGCAGACTGATGACATTTCTCGAATACATACAATAGGTAAACTAAAATTATGAATACAGGGATAACAGGTAGAAGGGATCAATTCATACTGAACTACTATATAGGAAACTAAGTAATTTTGAAAAGATTGAAAAGGGGGCTTGAGGTATGATCGATTTGGCTGTTCAAAAGGTTGCCAGAATATTTGTATTTATTAATTTGAAGTGATTCTAACAAATTAAGCTTCATTCCCTTATCTGCGGTTTTCAAAATCAGAATTGAATATATGATTTTCATTAATCACATGATTTGTATAATGTGAATCTGTCTTCTGATTATCAAAGCTACGTTTATGTTCAGAAATTCTTATTTGAAAACTTCTGAACATTCTACCAATATAAAACTTATCACAACTACCACAGTTTATTTTATATACTCCTGATTTTTTATTTTTGTTGACCTTAGATTTGTTATTTTTGATATGTTTTCCCAAGTTATTTCCAGTACGGTAAGCAATGTTGATGTTATACTTAAAAAGAAGAGATTTCAGTTTTTCACTGGAATTACCGATGTATGTGAGACATACATAGTTGATATTGTTTTTGACTAGGGGATAAACCAAACCAATGGCCTTTTTGAAGGTTTTCTTTAATATCATCTATTATTTCAGGAGTATATTTATTATTCACGGCTAATTGCCTAATTAAATTTTTCTCGGTGCTGAGATTGGTTCTAGAAAGAGGAATATTTACTAATCGATGTATCAAACTTCTTAAGTCCCCTTCTCAATCTTTTCAAAATTACTTAGTTTCCTATATAGTAGTTCAGTATGAATTGATCCCTTCTACCTGTTTTCTCTGTATTCATAATTTAAGTTTACCTATTGTATGTATTCGAGAAATGTCATCAGTCTGCACGTAGCATTTGAAAAAGGTGAATCTCATCGAAACGTACGTCATGCAGTATTCTTTTTAATATATGTGTAAATCTTGACTTAACAATTGTTTTATTATGTTTATCGATTTACATCAAGTATTGGCCTCATCAATTATTAAAATGATTAAATTTTTGCTTTTTCCAATTGCAATGAAAAAAAATTAGTTAATTCATTTAAAAAGCTAAATGCAGATTTGGAATTAATTCCTAATCTACATTAATTTAATATTAAATTTTATTTAATTTATAATCAATAAGTAAAATTTTGAAGCTATTCATAAGAATTGTTTTACTTTGTAGTTACCAGTTGAGGTCTGTGAAATATGAGCGAAAAATTGTTTCAATTTTATATTTAAAATAACTTTAAAATCAATTGTATATTTTAACAAATTAATTATAAATAAATGCAGCCATCTACACTGGATTAAATTTATCAATTTCTCAACACATACTAGAAAAAAACTGCTAAAAATATAAATATATATATACGTACTCAATAATTCTATATTAGGGACTGCTTATGTTTTTTTTCTAAATAAACATAGCTACAAAAGAACTGTAATAATATAATCTAGATTTAATGGCAGTAGAAATCAGTTATTCTGAATTTCGCTTCAAACACCTGAAAAATAATTTTTATAGTAAGTTATACACAAATTTTATATCATTATTTACATTAACTGTTCTTTACTCAATAAAAAGTGCGACGAACAATTCGTACCTATTTGGTGGATGGTGTTACGGTTTCTTCTTGAACCACAACCGTATTATCGATTATCTCCTTCAGACAAGAGGAGTCCTTTTCCTTCGGAGCAGCTGCTTTCGCCCCACGGTTCGTAGTTTGACCATTCTAAAAGAAAAGAAAATTAAACCAGTGCAGATGTAGCTTAAATGACTTGATTCACGTGCAACAGCTATCTAAGCCTGTAAAAATACATTGCGTTTTTTGGAGAAGCACGAATTAATAGTAAGTGACGAAAGTAGCTTTTATATTCCATGTGATTCAATAAGAAAATACGATGAATCACACAAAAAGCTCTTTTATATTTTGCCATATATCTCTGATAAAAAAAGACCATATACTAAAAACAGCTTGGTGGACAAAAAAATCTAGTTTTTAAAAACATTGAATTAGGTAACTTAAAGAAGCATTTATAAAAGCTGTTTAAACACATAAAGCAGATCTAACAAAGTAACACAACGTATCACTACAATTTCATCACATAAGAAAGAGCTTTCTTACTGATAAATACCGTGGGCAATTTCTTATCACGTTTACTAAAAATTTTGATATTATTAATTAAATATAGAGTTTAACTATCACAAGGCTGTTTTACATCCTTTTTTGGCCCAAATAACTTAAACACTAGACTTTTGACAGGCAGCAGTCATGTTTTGCTAGGAAGGTCTCCTTTATGAACCCGAATTTGAATCTTGCATTTACTACTATTTTTATTTACAACTTCATCTGATTTTTCCAAATTCTGGACGATAGGATTGATAGCTCTTATAATAAAGTCACGGATAATGGTAATTTATGTACTACAAATCATCATTATTGAGTAGAAATAATACATTTGAAATATTGGTTGAAAGTCAAGGTCCGTTACATCAAAGTAGCTTCGATAATTTTGAATGTTGTTTACCAGAATGGGTTGTAGTTGCTAAATTACAAAAATGTCTGCAGATTCTTTTATCATCAAAGCAAGCTTGAATTCTAGAAAATACAAATTATTTTGACTATATGTAATTTGAATATTTGTAGAATGATCGAATATTTAAGCCTGCTTTGGGAGGAATGAATCGAAAGTTGATCATCTTATGGTCCTACCGGATGGTTGTCGCTGTCCTCAAAGTTAACACATAAAGAAAACACTGCTTCCTATCAAGTTTACATCAAATAACGAACTTAAATATCCAAACTATCGAGTACCAATGAACTATAATTTAACAATGATAGTAGTTCCTTTTAGTCGAAAATTATTAAAATTAACGAATACATTCAAAAGATACACAATTTCTAAAATTCAATTTGAGCTAAAATTATATTATTCTGCGCAAGTTTCGCGTCAGTTTGGTCAACTAAAAAAAATGTTAAAACCTTCCGTAACTACATCAATTAGCATGCAAAAATTCGCTTGGCTAAGTAAAAAGTAAAATACTGCTTTTATAACACGAATGAAACCTTCGGTTTTTCTAAAACTACACTACCGAAACGTCTAGATACTAATGTCAACGTAAATATTTACCTAGCTGACTAGTTCTATTCAGAATTGTCCCCTATTGTCTAATAAACAACAATGTTTAGTTTAAATTCGTATTAGTCTGGCCACGACACACAAAAAATGCCTGCGCATTTTCAACTTACTGCGGATCTGTGAGCATACGGTTTGAAATAGGTCCAGTATGAAAGATCTTGCCTTTGCGAACGTGAGATTATTACCACGACAGGAAAAACAAATTAAATGACTGTACAAGTGAATAAGACACGCATGTGCAAAATCGACATAAGTAGTGTTCTTTTTAGAATGAATAACAATCGTTGAATATTTTTTGAATATAAATTGAACTGTAACGAATATAAATATAGGAACAAACGTATGTGAACACGCAACTTACAATTTGGTAAATAAACCTATTAATTTTTGATAGACAGTTTTTGGCTTAAATTACATTTTTCTTACACTTGTCATGAAAAATTGTATCTACTTGAACAAATGAATAAAATTATGAATATAATATACAGATAGACGTAACACAAAATATAAACAAATTAACCCACTCAAAAGAACAACTGTGGCAAGCAAAGCACCCCAACTGAACCAAAACTGCGTCTTTACGATGTGAATAAAAACAACTCTTACTCCTCTTCTTGGAGCAAAGATTTAGGATAGCGAGGCACATGCTCCCTTTGACAGAATGCCATATCTCATGATTGTTTCGATTAATGCGTAGTAGGCTACTCTTACGACGCTGGAGGACAATAACACTCCGAGTAAGCGTTCCAAAATTATCGCGCATAATGAACATACCTCAATGACTGTAAGAGATATAGCTGAAGCTAATGATGTGGGAAGTCCAGCTTTTCGAGGATTTTAAAAACATTTTAAGGAAGAAAGTGGCTCATCATCTCCAAAATGAAAAGGAAACTGTGGCCTCAAACGCAAAACTGCTCCAAGAACAGACAAATTGTTGATAAGAAATAGTAAAATTAATCCCAGAAAGACGAGCACTGATCTTCGAAGGCATTTAATATTCTGTGGTGTGAAGGTGAGCACCTCAAATGTGCGAAAACGACTGCTGGAGGTTGGCCGCAAGGCAAGAAGACCAAGAAGAAAGCAACTGCTTTCCCAAAAAATTATGAAGAAACGTTTGGCATGGGCCAAAAAGTACCGTGCGTGGACTGTGGACGACTGGAAGAAGGTGGTTTTTAGTGATGAGACACATTTGTTTGTTTAAAATCGCAAATCAAGTGTTGTTAGACGAAGTGATGGGGAAACTTTGCATCCTGATCACATCCAGCAAACTGTAAAACATCCTTAGAAACAAATGTTTTGGGGTTTTTTCACAACCAATGGCACTGGACGATTAGCTCCTATAACAGGTATGATGAATTCAGTGAAATATATGGAAATATTGCGACCTTGACCATCATTTACATTCTGACCAGTTTTTCCTCGCCAGCAATTCAGTTGTGAGCTTACCGGTGCGACAGTTGGTGGTTTCAATTTTGATACACGCTTTATTGTCTTGTCCAAATATGGATATAACTCCGAGTTAGCGTTCCAAAATTATCGCACTTAATGACCACACATCAATGACTGTAAGAGATATAGGTGAAGCTGTTGGTGTGGGAAAATCCAGCGTTTCGAGAATTTTAAAAACAATTGAAGAAAGTGTCTCATCGTCGCTAGAAAGAAAAGGAAACTGTGGCCGCAAACGCAAAACTACTCTAAGAACAGACAAATTGCTGATAAGAAATAGCAAAATCAATCCGAGAAAGACAAGACCTGATCTTCGAAGAGATTTAATGGTTTCTGGTGTGGAGGTGAGCACCTCAACTGTGCGAAAACGACTGCTGGAAGTTGGCCGTAAGGCAAGAAGACCAAGAAGAAGGTAACTGCTTACCCAGAAAATGATGACGAAACGTTTGGTATGGGTCAAAAAGTACTGTGCGTGGACTGTGGACGACTGGAAGGAGGTGGTTTTTGGTGATGAGACAAATTTTTTTGTTCAAGGGTACAAATCAAGTGTTGTTAGACGAAATGATGGTAAAACATCCTTCGAAACAAATGTTTTGGGTTTTTTCACAACCAATGGCACTGGACGATTAGCTCATATAACAGGGATGATGAATTCAGTAAAATCTATGGAAATATTGAGCACCAGGATTGTCCCATTCATGGAAACGTTTGATGGAACATTTCAGCACGACCTGGCTCCCTGACACAATTCCAAACAAGTGCAGGCCTTTATGCGCGAGAATGGAATAAAAATACTTGATTGGCCGGGGAATTCACCTGATGTCAATCCCACTGACAATTTATGGAAAATTTTAAAGAAACGACTGGCAAAAATGGAATGCACTATAAAAGAAAATATGATTATAAGTGCAATTCAGGTGTGGTTTCATGATGACGAATTGAAGAAAATCTGCGCTACGCTACTAGAATCGATGCCTAGACGAGTTCAAGAAATTATTTCTGCAAAAGGAGGCCATACTCCATAGTAATATAAAGAATTTACGCCATTTTGTATGTATTTACTTGATTAAAAGGTAAGATTTTACTCAAACATTGTTTTTTATCCTTTGTCCCAATGAATTCAAACAACATAGTACATAGGTCTCTGACTTCCCCTCTTTGAAATAATAATAATCATCATTTGATCATCCCATTTAGCACACAAATGTCAAATATTTAACATAAAATATGAATTTCTAGTTTTGAAATTGGTCCACTTATTCCTTTGGCTGAAGATTAAAATTTGTTGGAAAGAGATAAGCCAAATATTATCATGACAGTTCATTATTATCATTGAGTTCAATCTTCATAATTACCAATTAACTTCATAAAGTGGTTTGTACATCAAAATTCTGAGTTACTAATTCAATATAAAAAGAACACCAATTCAAAATAACGTAATGAGGGAGAAAATAAGGAAAAACAAGGACATGAAACTGATTCCATATATTAAATGATATTATTGAAAGAAAATGCAAAATTTGAAGGAAGCTAATAAAGCATCTCTATACCTTTTGAATGCCGGCAAGGGAAGCACCTTTGAAGTGAATTCTCTCGTTGCACAACGCCTGCAATCTTTGAATGCCTAAAATATATGAAAAAATTGATACTTTTCATTTTGTTAACTTAGTAATTGAGTCACCTTGTTCTCTGTTATTTTCATATTTAGCCTCCCAAGCATCAAATAAACGGTTATAGTATCGGGGCTCCATAAAGTGCAGCAGTTTGTGGGTGGAAGCAGTAGGAAATATTCTCTTGAACTTGTCTTTGACTCTCAATTCGTCTTCTGCCTGTAGAAGGTGCCTGACGTCATCGCCTGTCGAATTAAGAAATTACTTTATTATTAAGAACACTTAAAGCAAACAAGAAAACCAGCAATAATATCACTTCATAAATTGTTTCGAAATACTGACAAATATATTACTGCGATTCAACTTACCGGTGAGATTTTGCAGGATGGACTCTAAATAATCGTCCCTCCTTTCGTAGCATCTAAATTTGTTATGTTTCGATGTTTCCCTCATGGTTAAGTGGGTGCCGTATAACTTCGGTTCGTAACATTTAAAATTTGGCTTTACAAAGTTGGCCAATCTGGAAGGGAAATGAAACTGAGCAAGGTTGAAGAGGGTCTGGACCATGGGCCCTTTTACGTGTTCGTCCAGCGGGGAAGCACTGTGCAAGCTTGGAGAAATATTAACCTGAAAAGTAAGATAATATTTAGTTCTGAAAAAATGTTGAAATAATAACTAACGTTAAATATGAAAACAGGTAAATTACGTTTGTTACTTTAATGTCTCCGAGTGAACAAACAACCTTCTTGGCCAATATAAATAGATAACAAAGTTCACAACGATTTAAAAGTAGCCTCATTAAATATAAACGAATAGCTGTTGTTAATTATTATTCATTAATATTATGAAACTATACTGCCAAACAAATGAATATAGTAATAATCTTGTTTCTGTTATTAATTCACGCTTCCTTTTGCTTTTAACTTATTACTAAGGAATTTCATGTATTATTTTAATATATAGAGGTTAAGTTGAGTAGCTTTCAGCTAGACTTCGCCTTTTTTTCAATAAAGACAATTTATTATTATTATTATAAACACCATATTTAAGAATATAAACTGAGGAAACAAACAAAAAAGATATGTTAAATAAAACTAAGTAGTTTTCTCATTTTCACCATAATTAAGTTAAAACATAACAATATTGTTTCGCCAACACAGTGGTTTCATTAGATATAGACGATAAACAGTATTTAGATTTTCATCAAGTATCGGTCCAATCGATTAATGATTAATAAAGAAGAAAGAACACATTAGACATTAGTGTAAAGCAAGCCTTTTTGGATGAAGCACTTACCTCCAAGAGCCACGGTTTCAATTTAGAATCCAACAAAACGTCTATGCCAAACAACTCGTAACAATTGTACCGAGTGCTCAAGTTGTCCGTGCACAAATCAGTGATAGGCGGTTCGCAAGCTATCATCGTTTTCAGTACCAACATCTCCAAATTTTTCCATAACGTTACCGTATCGACACCTCCCATAGACAGATACTCCAGCAACTTTGTTATTGTCCTGTAGAAAATACACGCATCAATAAGATAACACTTAGAGGAAATGAAATGGAAACTTCACAAAAGAAAAACGCGTACTCAGCTCCATCTCAATAGGAGAGTGCGTACGCAATATATATATATATATATATATATATATATATATATATATATATATATATATATATATATATATATATATACGGGTGTTTTTTTTCGAAGTATAGAACTTTAAGTTGGCATTACTGTTGAAGATGGCTACCGATTTAACAGCTGAGAAGTGATTTATTCTCAGTTTGGTTTGGCAATTGATCATGAATAGCCAAACGATCATCAAGCAAGGCGTAGATTCGTCGAATGGGCCCAAAACGAGATTGCCGTTGGTTCCGATTTTCATAAGCGAATTTTGTTTAGCGATGAAGCGCACTTCAGGTTGAATGACCACGTCAACAAACAAAACTGCAGCATTTGAAGTGAAGATAATCCTCAAGTGCATGTCAAAACACGGTTACATCCAGAAAAACTGACTGTTTGGTACGCTTTATGGGCTGGTGGAATCATTGGTCAGTACTTTTTCAAAAACGATGATGGCCAGAACGTTACAGGCAATGGTGATCGGTATAGAGTAATGATCACTAACTTTTTCATTCCTGAATTGAACAACCATGACGTCCAGAAGCTGTGGTTTCAACAAGACGGCGCAACATGTCACACAGCTCGTGCCAGAATCGATTTATTGAAAGGCACGTTTGGTGACCGCCTAATTTCACGTTTTGGATCTGTGAATTGACCTCCAAGATCTTGTGATTTAACACCGCTAGACTACTTTCTGTGGGGCTATGTAAAGTCATTGGTCTATGCGGATAAGCAACAAACGCTTGACCATTTGGAAGACAATATTAGCCGTGTTATTGCCGATATACGGCCACAAATTGGAAAATGTCATCGAAAATTGGACGTCCAGATTGGACTACATCCGAGCAAGCCGTGGCGGTCATATGCCAGAAATCATACATAGAATGTAATGCCACAAGATTATCTTTCGAATAAAAAAAAAATTCTTGTCAATCGAATGATTCATCGTTGTTTTATTGCAATTTAAAGTTCTATACCTCTAAAAAAAACACCCTTTAGTACGAATTTTTAGCGATAGATGGCAAAACTATTGAATTGACGTTTACTACTCATTTCTATGATATATACGGTCATATCAAGAGACGTATCATATATGAGAAATCATTAGAGTTTATATGAATCCAATAGAATAAAACACAAAGAAATTTACGGATTTCTGTGATTCGTCTCGCGATTTGGACGATAAACTTAAAATCTTACGGTTTAATTGATCTCGATATCTTTATCATTGAAAAATAATAAAGATTTAAAAAATATTTTAAAAGGAATTGGATTCCTTTGAGACCCTTACCATTTATGTCCTTGGGCTGAATAGGCATCTTCATTGGCAGTATAATTACTCGATAATTTATTTATACTATAATTCGTTAAATGCATGTACTTCTCTTTAATATCCTTGGCATTAGTACTATATTTTACTGTAACAAAAAGGAGATAAATTTGAATTAGTATAATTGAAGTATTTCAAAACTAGAAAGATTGAAATTTAAACGTACTCACCACTAGCGAATCTTACTAAACCTTCCGTGTATAAATATACCCTCAAAGGGTTAAAACTAGTAACGAGTACGTATAAACGAAGATCGAATTTGCTTCCGTTGATTAGATAAGGATTCGTTATGTACTTCTGTACAACCAGCGATGTTTTCTTGGGCAACTGCGCCCATTTATTGATCACTTTGATTCCAACACCTCTAGCTGAAGCGGGCTGCAACAGAACACAATGTTGTCTAGTTTTGTCTATTACAACTACATCTACTAAAGTGTAATCCTCAGTTCGGAGGGAGGATAAAGTTTATCCGCAGAGAGGAGTCAATGATGATGCATTATTGAGTCGATTTAGTTTCATCTCACTGCAGGGCAGGAGATGAACTTCATAACTCAAATTTTTGTAGAAATTACTGCACGGCAGTCTTGATTGTCCACCTCTTTTGACTTGTTTGAAATTTAAAAGTTTCAAAGCGGACTGAAAAAAAATTTCAAATTGAATGAATAGTTGAATTATTTAAATATCAATTTCCCTAATATTTTCTCCGATTTCTCATGACTATCATTTGGGAGATCACATGTTGACTCGAGTGGAGTCGCTTCGTGACGTAATGGTGTGACGTATTCGATGTACGTCGTAATTTCAAGGAACATTTGAGAAGTGTAGTTTCCAGATCTTACCAGATGATGGGTTTCATTATTTACCGAATTCTCACCCAACACTATCAGAATACTCTATTGTTGCCTTTGTAGGTCAATACTAGAGTACTGCTTCAGCATTTGGTCTCCATACTACCGCTGCGATATCTCGAGAGCCTTGAGGGAGTTCAACATAAATGCCTGCGTTTTTTGGGTTATAAATCTGGCTTCACTGTCAGGCGAAACTATGACTTCATGCGTGTCTATTTTAACTTGGATTCATTGGAAAACAGAAGACGTGTGTCCGATATGTATTTCCTATTTAAAATACTTAATGGTTACGTTGATTGTGCGGACGTGTTACTCAAAGTGGATTTTAAGTTACCAAAGAGAATTGCAAGGCACACACGTCTCTTTCGCTTGAGAACATCTAAAGCGAACTATATTTCGTAACTTTTTGTTAATCGCGTTCTGTGGCTGAGGAACCAGGTATCCCATGACATTGACTTTTTCTCTGGTTCACCGAGATCATTTAAATTTATAGTACGTAGAGTAGTGAATTTGAATTTTGAAGGATGTTTCAAATTTTTTTGTGTTTCGGCTACTTTGCCTCTATATGGTAACTAAGGAACTTCATTTACAGAAATATATTTAGGAGTACATTTTAAATTACAAAATTGTTGTTGATTCTTAAAAACTAAATTATCCCACTTATCTAGATTGGTGATGTCCGTCAAGGTATGGAAGTTTTTTACCCATTTCCATATTCTTTTACAATTGACTAGACTGCACATTTGTAAGTTCTCTTTATGGGCCATACATTGAGGATAATCTCTATCAAATTTTAGGGGACTTAAACCTTGATTTTCAACATTAACAACGTTTGTATGTCTTCCTTCCACTAATTTTAATAAGAAATTATATTTTTGATGTCCACTGATATAGATAACATCAATATCTCTTGAAATTTTTTCGATTATGTTATTAAGTTCTTTGTAATCCACGAAACCATCATTCTATTTTATTCCATGATGAATATTTTCCAAGTATTTGACAGTTCGCTTATCTTTGAAAGAGAGCATTGAAAAATCTGTTTTAGGTTTGAAAATGAAATGATATATCTGGGTTCCATTAAATATCACTAATTCTTTTACAATGAATTCATTGTTAACCATGAATCCCTGAGCGTCTAAGGTAAGAATTTTCATTCTGTTCACAACGATGTCAACTTTCTAACTACTTCAGTGAGTGGTAAATATTCCATTATACAGTCATGAATTATGATGCAATAGGCTGGAGTATTGGTAGAAAATCCACTTTGTGATTCTATCTCAAGTTTTACATCAGCAGTTAAGGATTTAAAAGCTTCGTTACGCCTAAAGCAATCGATAACAAATAAATATGTACGATTTATATTTGTTTTTAGGTTGGTTATTACTTTATTCTGTATTCTATATTTGTTAAAAGTAGGTTTCCCGTTCAATAGGTATATATATTCACATTATATGATTAAAATAAATAAATATAAAAGATCGAAATATATTACCGGTTTGATAATCCACCATTCACCCCCAGAATTTTTATTCTCCCAATTGTACTTCAACAACTTCAACTCATGCGGCAGAACGTAAGTATGCGGCAAGAATCCGAATCTGTAATATTATAAACAATAAACACATGAGCATTTGAAAAAAATATATATATAGCTTACTCTTTATGCCCAAAGGCGTTAATCATTCTTTGGAAGTTCCTCCACAACCTATCTTTACGACCCAGTTGGAAAGTACCTGGGAAGTGGTTGAATTTTTGAGAATCCTTGAGAGTTTTGAACATAGGAGATTTCATGTGTTTACCCCAAGTACCTACCCATTGATTGGATTCTGTGAAAGCATTAACCATCATTATTATAGGTATGATAAGGAAAAATATATGCATGTCGTAAGCACCACGTCCTGATTTTTAAAAAACACGATGAAAATTCGAACCACTCTATCAATCAACAGCTTCGTTAAGGTAATGCCATGGTCACCTTTTCGGCTGGTATACTAATGCAAATAGGACGCTTCCCAAAACTTTCGCATTTTGAAGTTAAATAATTTGAGCTTTTGGTATAAATTCTATATTTTTCAATTGTGTACAGTGTGATACAAGAGTTGAAGTTGATAATTTGTTGAAATCTCAACATCAAACTATAAGAAACAAAGTGTTTAGTTTGTTTACAAATTTCAGTGAAACGAAATCAATTTTGTGTTGTTTAAGACTTTCGTAGTTTGAAGTTGAATATTTTACGATTTCAGTTCTAACCCTCTATTCATCAATTTTCTATAGTGTTATTTAGGTGCTTGTGTTGATAGTTTGTGGGTAACATAACATCAAATTATAAAAACGAAGTGTTTTTTGTGTAGTACCGATTTAATCAAATCGAATTTGTGTTGCGTTTTGAGTAGTTACAAAAATTTTTTTTTGTTAAATATAGTGTAGAGGATAGGTATTCCGTAGATGATTCAGTAAGTTTCAAGCTTGAAATAGGCGAGATTCTAATAAGTATATTTTCTTAAAATGACGAAAACTTGTTGCATTCCTGGTTGTGAATCAAATTATAACAGCACTCTGCGGGCGGGTGGCAACTAGTATCGACTTTCAGTTTCCCTAAAAATTAATTTTTAAAGAGTAAATGAATGAAATGTATACCACAAGATAATTGGGCTTCAACAAAATATTCAGTTGTTTGTGCCTTGCATTTTCTTTGTATTTAAAAATGTCTTATTTCACATATGCCATATTTGAAAAAATTATTAATGACATTTCTCTCGAACGGGACTTTTTGAATAATATACACCAGAAAACAATTTTGTGTAATCTCACTATTTTAAGAGTGTCATTTGATGAGTCCTTGAAAGATTTTTGTTGTTGCTGTTTATGTGGCGAAGACAATAAAAATATTCTGAACATGCTGTGTTCCATTTTTTTTCGAATATCTTATTGAATGACTACACAAAAAAAATAATGAAGCCGGACACGAGAAAACGGAATGAAAAAATAAACCAAGAAAGCTCAATACTTTCATAAAGTAGCTTGTTGGTTGCGCTAATCAGAAATATAATACTTATTTATACTTAGGTAAATAATTCAATTTGACTAATTCCTACAGCGTTTCTTTCAAGCTTCTTATTCTCTCAAATAATTCAATAAATTTAGTTAGGCATTTTTTTATGAAAATAAATCCCACTAATACAATTAATTTTTACGTAGTGGGGCTTTATCGAAAACATCGTTGTTTTCTTGCAATAATAAATGTTTTGCATTTTTCTGTAACAGGAATATGTGCTCACAATACCCAATATAATATTCTAAATGTTATAAATACTAATAATATTTCTTGTTTGTTCGCAATATACAAAAAGAGTTGAAATGATGCTTGAAAGCTTGGGAACTAGGATAGTATACCACTGTGCACAATTTGGCAACACCGAAGGACTACGCTCTTCATGGCCTGTATTAAAGGTGGCCGTCGTAATGCCTTCGAAGTTAATGCAGATTACACATAAAAGGCGGCGGATTTTATAAGAACTAAAGTTATCCACACGAGGAACCTGACTGAGAGGTGCAATCATTTAGTTTTCAATCTCATTAATTTTAATTCTGTAGTCCTCAATTTGGAACGTAGGTCGTAATTCAGATATTAATTTTAGAGAATCTGTATCAATGATTAGCAATTGTAAGTAAAAACGAGTTCAGAGAAAGTGACATATCTAATGATAAATATGTTTATACGTCCCGACATGCATATATATGGAGTGTACTAATGAAATACCATCAAACGTAACAGATTGAAACTTGTAATGAGATCTTTCAACATTTTTTTCTCACAAATTATCACAAAATCTTCGATTTTTCATACTTAAAAGAGTTTTTATCATGCTGTTCATGAGAAAAAAGATGTGGTTATCCATTGTACACGCCAAATTTAGATACTTCTACAAAAAAAGAAACTTGTTCAATAAATATTTCTTGGGAAGACATTTTAGTGGATATGGTGGAGTCAACAACAGGAAGTGAGAGGAATTATTAGGTAGGAAATGGGACAAACCTCTTGAAAACTCACTTCTGACCATTACAAATCCAGAGTTAGTTAAAACTTTACGAACGATAACAGGTGTTATGGTACTCAGTTTCCACTTGAAGAATTTTCTACCGATAGGAATTTTCCTACTCTCTTCAGCGTTAAAGGCACTGAATGCTATGTAAGGAGGTACATTGGGGAATAGGCTCTCTCTGATGGGCCAAAGAGTGGAATCACCAGAAGCTGAAACATAGTAACAGTTTGAAAAATGAAGGAACATCGATTTAAATTTTCACTTTTACAATTCTTCGTTCTCAATCACTTTAAAAAAGGTTAACTAAGATTCTAATACTTAAGATAATTCAGATCATTGGTTTTTTACCTGCAGTATCTGATAAACTGATGGGTTCTTTGCTTGCACTGTCTTCAGGTGAAATATCATAAATATGAGAATCTTCTTCAGTTTCCTTTATGCTCTCATCCGAGTCACTGTAATCACTGAAAAACACAAGATATTAACATCTGCTCTATAAAAACTAACATTAAAAAAAAACTTAAAATTTGAAAAATATGTTAGAAGAGATAACAAAATTTTTCAAATTTTGTTATCTCTCTAATGTCAAATTATTCCACAAAAATCAACATTTTGTTGCTTTACTATCTCAAAATAGGCTACTCAGAAAATCAATAAAATAAATGAGATTTTCTATTAACTCAGAATAATAAAATTTTATTTGAAAGCAGTAGTATATATAAATAAAATGTTAAAATATGCTTTCAACAGTTGGTAATGATCAAATAAAAGACAAAGCAATGTCAGAAATATTGGACATAAAAAAAGCATCTCACAATAATTAAATATGTGTAAATGACACATAAACATTGACAAAATCAAAAACTAACATATAATGAAATAACATGGTCTGTATAACTAGCTTATTTTACCTCTGAATACTTTCAGTTTCAGTAGAGGTTGGCCTGCTGTTTAAATTTGTCCTTGTATTGGATCTTCGTAATTTTACTGTATTAATCATTCTACTTCCTCTAGTTTTAACCCTGATGAGCCTAGACTTTGGTCTCCTAAGAATTCTCGCAGTGTCTCTGGCATAAATTTTCTCGACTTTTTGTTTCTCTTCCATTTCCCTGTCTTTAGCAACTAAGGATTCTGCTACCATTTTCGCTGATGTACTGTTTTTGTAAGCATTATTTTTCAACTCCTTCAACTTCTCCTTCAAATTTTCCATCTCTTGATTATATAAATTCGACAAATTATCGCCCTTTCCATCTTTCACGTGTACATCGAAATAAGTTTGCGTTTCATAATTCAAACTGTAATCACAAAAGTTATTAATTTTAACATTGCTCAAACAACAAGGATCTGTTTGACAGTACTTGTCTCGATCCTTCTGTAGGTCGCTCAAATGATTGTCAGGTATATTGACGGAATTTGTTTTCATTTCTAAAATATTGATATCGCTATTCCATTTCTGATCGTGCTGCAATTGACACGAATCCGCTTTTAATTCCTCTAAATGACCATACTTAACAACTCCATTGAAGTGAGCTTGTATACCTTCTAATTTCTCACAATTTTTTTGCAATCTATTATCAAATCTTACATTCTTTTTACATTTTTCATATTTATCATCCAGAACAGATGAATCTTCAGAATATTCAACATACTTAATCGATTTGTCATATGATCTAACTCTATTTTCAAGACAATCAACAAAATCTTTATCGCAATCTGACATTTTCACATTTGACAACGCCTGATTTGATTGACAATTGTTAGTATTTCTTATATATGAAGTAGGCAGCTCACACAAGTTTGATCTAACTCTATCGCAACAGTCATAAAATTGATGATCATTTGTTTCATTTAAAGAAGAACTCAATCTACAACAATCATACCAGCCATCTTTCATTTCAAATTCAAGCTCCATATTTTCATACTCTTGATTATCTAGGTAAGTATGCTTCACTGTGGGCACTTTCATTTCCTTGGTTTTTTTCCTGCAAGGTTCCAAAGATTCACTTTGAGAGCGTCTTCTTGTTGAAGTCCTCCGGCATGTTTGGCACCAACTAGCCATGTAACGACAAATATTTTCTTCATTTTTGATAGAAGGGTAATCTAGTGGCAGATTAAATTCTCCACATTTTATGGGGTTTACATTAGAACACATTTCCAGGCGGATTTTCTGAAAAAAATTAAGAGTGGTTTGAATAAAATACTAAAAACATGTTCTTCAAATTTATTACTAAACACATTTAATACAATTGTACAAACTACCGACATCAAAAATGACTTCTGTTTCTAAAAACACAAATCCATTATTTGATCTAATTTAATTTCGAAGAATTTTTTAGGGCTTCTTGATTTTGAAAAAAATCAACGCCATGTCATAAATTCGACCATTTAAAGACCTCATAAAAATATAAGAAAAAACAGCATACCAAAAAAACATTTTCAAAAAAATATCGGAACTGAATGAATTCAATTAAGACTAATTTTTCAACATTTAAAATTTCAAAATGGTGTGGACATGACGATTTAAGCATATATCTCATTTCACATAATGAATTAATCTGTGAATTCTTATATATCGATATATATTAAAGAAAATTGGTTAGCTTCCTCTGAAAATTAAAAATGAAATCCACGAAACCGTATGTAACAACCTACCTTACTCCATAAAACAGCGTGCTTATAATAAGAAAACCTAAATCATTGATACACACAACACAATAAGATGAACGCTTATGCCGATTCTTTTAGCAGGAAATCGCCAAGTAAATAGTTATCGAAGATTTAATTCAACTTGAATCTAATTGGAATATGTAACGATTGCGACAAAGATTCAAATATACAGATATATCGTTGCTTGGTTCGGAAAATATTAAAATGGAGTAGTACGATTGGTCTATGATACAATTGACCTATCAATCTACTCATAGAATTTTGAAGTAGATCAATTAAATGATAATAAATTTAATATCAATATTATTATCATTGTTCTGATTTGTTTAATTTTGATTCGGAAGGGTGCAATATTTCGGGGGAATCGCACCCGTCATCACAGGTAAAACAAGAGCGCATAAATTCGATATACCGCTCGGTCACTGAGCCTCTCTGATACTTAATGAATTGATAAATCAATCAATTGAATATATAATATTGTCGTCTATATGAAAAAGTGGAACTTAAAGCTGTTATCACTTAATATTAAAATAAACGATCACCAACATGTTATATTTTTTCATAATTATATGAAGAATATAATATGATATTTATGACAAAAATCTTTGACTCATATTTATGTAATCTCTGTATAATCAATATATTTATTTTCAATAAGTTTCAGATAATATTGGCACAGAAGTTATTACGAATAGTTCAAACTATATTTAGCTCCAAAATCAGATTTTCATCATTTGTTTTTTCTTTTTTCTTAGAATTTGAGATTTGAGGACCACTTAAGCGAATAGTTATTAGAGTACATTTACCGATTTCAGATTTTGTGAAACACAGTCACTTAGCAAGTTACTTCAGAAAATCAAATATAGAAATAATTTTGTGATATGAATGAACTGACGAATCTTTTTGGCGGTTTTTCTTTAAAAGAAGATGAAAATGAGTTTATAAATTATAGTTATTTTGATTTTTTTAAGGTAGTGTTTTTTTAGGTGTAATCTTGTGTAATAATATTATATTCTTTCAGAATCCTAATAAGCTTCCAATAAATAATGTTTTTATCGAGAGAGTACGTACTGAAGTTGATAAGAGTGCAGTCGGCAGTTGGGTACGTATTCTACTTTACTGGGAATGATTTATTTTATGAAGCCTACTTGGAAACTTGAGAGAAATTAGGAGAATCTCATAACGTATGAAATTATACTTACAATTTCCATTGTTCTAATATAATTCATATTACAGTATACCCATATTACACACACACACTCACATGTATATATTCAATTACATATCAATATAAAAAACTTCATTTTCAGAATGTGGTTGAAAGCAAAGGCAAGAAGAAAGAATGCATATCAATTAAGAAAGAAGTGATTCCTGCTTTGGTTAGTGATTATTGCTGATCACATTAAATTGGGTAACCTAAATTGGAATTATTTGATTTTTAAATTGTTTTTAGCATGAATCATGGCTTCCAGAATATATACCAACCTTTGAATATCAGGAATATAATCTTACTGCCTCTGAGGAAGACAATATTTGGTTTTTAGAAAATAATAAAAATTATGTTTTTTTCCTGGAATATTTAATTAAATGTACTTATCATCAATTTTGGTGCAGCATACTATTCAAAGAAGAAGTTCAAAATGGTCTAAGGGAATTTTTGTCGCATCCTATCCCAGCATATTTTTATAAAGAATTGGGAGAAGACTTTCAGAAAGTTTATAAATCTGTGTTTAATGCATTTTATATGGTCTATCGAAGACTTATTTTCTGTAATGAATCTGAGGTGAGATATTTTGCAAAAATTTATAATATTTAGAGTATGATAAAATGATGCTTTAACTCATAAAATATTTAGAACAAACAAAAATTCATCAGATGTGAAATATAAGTGTCTTTTTAGTTCGAATATATGCCAAAATCACTTGCAGCTAAATACTTAATCGATCGAAAATTGTTAAATTTACAAATAGCAGTAACAGTAACACATCTTTATCAAGATTTTGATAAGGATTTAATTAATGAGCTTAGTGAAATTTATTTCTCTTGTGAAGGTCAAGAAAAATTCATACAGAAGGAAGTAGAGAATATTTTGAAACACTACAATGTGGTAAGTTGAAGACTAATATTTATTTATTTATTTATTCACGGGTAATCCCTTTTATAAAAAATAACTCAAGTTGAGAAGGTTACAAAGTTAATCCTTATCCTATTAAAACAAAAGCGACATCCTTATACGAGTAAGTGAAATATTAAGAAGATCCACACCAGCAGCCCAAGCCACATTTGCATTTCTTAGTATTCTAGGAGGCCAATTTCATATATAATTGTATCAAGTTGTACTGCCTCTTGGATCTTGCAGAAACATTTTATCAATCGTACCAAGCAAATCAGAGCAGTTGATGTAACCCCTGATGATTTTGGTGAAAAACACCACGTCCACACAATCTCTGCGAGACCCAAGAGTTGGCAAATCAAGTTTGGATCGCATCGCAGTAGCTGAGAAGCTTTCACGCTTTTACCCAAGTCTGTAGGAGATATATAGAAGAAATTTGTTCTGCACTGATTCCAATTTTTCGCAAAATGTATATGAATGTACTTATTATTTTTTTTTGTATCTGTTAAAACTATACCTGAAATTAATAAAAATGAGGATTTAACTATAAAGATTAATGAACGAAAAGTTAGAAGAGTAGAAACGGTAAAATATTTAGGCATTATGTTGGACAAAATATTGAGTTTCGATGATCATGTTGATTTCATATCATCAAAAATCTCTAAAAAAATCGATTTTTTGAAAAGAATAGGAAAAAATCTGTCGACATATGTGAAATTATCGTTGTTCAAAATAATAACATTGCCACATTTTGAATATTGCTCCACATTGTTATTTGGTTTGACTAGAGAAAAAATTCAAAAATTACAGAAGTTACATAATAGAGACATGCGAAAGAATACTCTTTGCTTCATATATATTCATATTTAAAATCAAAAATCAGTTGTTTCCATGTAATGCAATAAAAAATGTAACATATGTCAGTGATGTGCGTGGGTATAATACTAGAAATACTGATAGTTTTTATATACAAAGTTGTAAGCTTTCTAAATCTCAAAATAACCCATACTACGACGGATTTAAGGCTCTCACTAATTCACCAAGTAGATTGAAAACTACTACTAGTATTAAGATATTTAAGCTTGATCTAAGAAAGTATATTTTAAATAATGAGATAGGTATGTAATTCATAATCGACAGTTCCAAATATCTTGATTTTTGTATAGCTTTAGCTAAATAATAATAATGTTTATTGTGAATAATTCATACATTCATAATCATCACAAAAGGGGTCGGTTCAGTTTCCTGATCTTCCACCTACCCTTGTACAACTAAATTAACTGGCCACATATTCAGAATTCCCTATCATTGCGAAATTTCATCTTTTAAAAGTAACTCTTTAATCCTTATTTTGAATGAATATGGCGTCATGCACCACATGTCCAGGATCTTATTCATAAAATGAGATGCAGTATATAAAAGACAGAATATTATCATTATATTCTCAAGTTGACAAATCCTGTTCAATTTTATGTTATGGTGTTGAAAATTATGCCTCTTTAGAAGCATACCACCTTTTATAAAGGCAGCTGCATTACCAATTCTTTTAATTAAGATTTCTGTTGAATATTCACCTAAGTTATATGCTCTTTTAGGTTTTACAGATGATAAAAGGAAAACTAACTGGAAAATTTGATCCTGGTATTACAGTAGTTCCCATATCTTTAGAAGATAGGCCAAAAGTATTCAGTCTGGCCTGGATTAATTCGGTTGTTAATTATTTATTAAATACCATCTGTAGTTTGAACGCTCTCTTTCTATTACGAAAAGAAGCTATTACAGAAGCTCTAACTCTAAAAGTTCCAGAAAAGTGAGTTATATTTAATAGTGTTGGCGTTTACTTGTTGTAAATCCATTATAATTGGATATAAACTTAAATTCAAACACTTGAACTTATGATTTACACTTTATTGACTACATAGCGACCAATAACACAGGTCTGCAACAAAAATGCTGTCTGATATTTCCAACTGATTTCTATGTATTAAGGTGTTCTGAAAACTAAGAAAATACTCAAAAAATTTCAGAACGTAAGGTTTTTTTACAAAACGCACAATTCTATTACAAAAAAGGGATTTTTTGAGCTAACTTGTAGTCATAAACTATGGGTATAATTTTATTTTGATTACTGTTTTTAAATGTTTACAGGATATAACTATCATTAATTTCTAAATAAGGAATACCTCCCTGAGCTTACTTATTTTTTTTTTGCAAACTTGTGTAATTTATCGAGACACATTAAGAACAATAAAAACAATATTAAAAGAGATGATAAATCAGGTTTTTATCAATTGAATTGTGGAACATGTCCCGGTATATATATATATATATATATATATATATAGGTAAAACTAGTGGAAATTTCGTTACTAGAATGCAGGAACATAAATATAGCTTCGCCCATGATAAAAGTAATTCGAATTATGCTAACCATTTATTAACAGAAAACCATACTTTTGATACGAATTTCAAAATTTTACACAATATAGAGAGAAGTAGTCAATTAGATTATTGGGAAATAGTAGAAATAAATCGGCTTAAAAATTCTGGAAATTTGCTCAATGAACAGATAGAATTAAACAATTCACCCTTGTTAAACCTTTTCAGGTAATATAAATTATTTTTCAGATTGGAATATCTTAGGTAAAACCAAAACCATAGAATCCCAAAATTCCCTGATTTTCCCTGTGTTTTTCAAAATGTTGTTATTATTCTGTAAGCATTTGAAGAAGTCGTTTATAACGACGAAACGCGTCATGCGATGTAGTCAATAAAGTGTAAATCATAAATTCAAGTGTTTGAATTTAATTTTATATTCAAAGTGAGTTATGCCGAATATTACACTTTATTAATTTTAAATTGAATTAGACCAATACATTTTTTAAAATGTTATCTTTTCAGGTTGTGCAAAAGTTATGACAGTATTTTCAAAGAATTATATGATTTACTCGAAGATAGGCAAGAAATGTTGGAAGAAAGTAGTTTATTTGAAAAAATTATGACTAAATTAGCTCTTGCAAGAGCCAAGTTTGTTGATACGTTTAATAGTTTTATAAGTTTTTTGTTGAATGAAACTATTTCTCGGATGTAAGTATGATTAACATGGATATAGATTTTTTTGAATGTTAATATGAAATAATAAATCAGCCGTTAATGATCATTAGATTCATTAAAACTACATGTAAAAATCAATGTACTTTTTAACTGAATATTGATTTTTTATTTCAGGGAAAACACAAAGAATCAACAGGAATATTTAGAGATGTTTCTTGATATTATGACTGCCGCTTTAGAATATGAAATTTTTATCTGTGATTTTGATTGCATACACAGTATAGCTCAAATTGTTGAAACGTTTGAAGATGTCTCTCAAATGTATCCTTTTGTGATTGCTGAATTTGAATATTTTTAACAGAATTTAAACTACTTTCATTTAACTTGATGAATATCTCTGATTAGGAATATAATTTTGGTAAAAGAGAATATATATATGTATATTTATATATATATATATATATATATATATATATATATATATATATATATATATATATATATATATATATATGTATATTTATATATATATATATATACCGATACCAATTTTCTCATTAATTCTAAGAATATTAACTCCGTATTGTCCTCAGCAATGTCTGTAATAAAAGATCTTTCACGTTGTTGTCTCCACAACAAACTGATAGTGAATTTTTCGAAAACAGAGAGTATTTTTTTTTGTTCTGATAGATCTAGACCTTTATATAGACCGGTTATCGATAACCATCATTTGAAGCATTGATAATGTCAAGTGAGACCTTGACGAAACGTCTGCCAGTTCCCAACAGGCACTCAACAAACCAACGGATGTATTCCCGGAACAATATACCATTATATTTTTCCATCCGTGAATCTCTACGTTCAAACATATATATATATATATATATATATATATATATATATATATATATATATATATATATATATATATATATATATATATATATATACATAACAACGAATAACCCGACGAGACCGAACCAAGTGTTAAATCTTTTTTAAAATGTTACAATAAATGCTGCTTAGTTGATTTGTATCTGTTTTATAATTTATTGCATTTTGCGTTTTACTGATGTGATACATTTCAAGAAAAAGACGATTTCTGTAGTTTGGTTCTCTTCCAAAATCTTCACATCTCCGAATCTGAAGTTATGTCCCGTTTTTAAATGGTGGTCTGTAAGAGCACATGATCCCTTCCTTATTTTACAGTCACTTCTGTGTTGTGCAATTCTCTGTGTCAACCACTGACCGGTTTGACCTATATAACATCCATCACAGTTGGAACAGTCTATTTTGTAGATATATATATATTTCCAACTGTGATGGATGTTATATAGGTCAAACCGGTCAGTGGTTGACACAGAGAATTGCACAACACAGAAGTGACTGTAAAATAAGGAAGGGATCATGTGCTCTTACAGACCATCATTTAAAAACGGGACATAACTCAGATTCGGAGATGTGAAGATTTTGGAAGAGAACCAAAACTACAGAAATCGTCTTTTTCTTGAAATGTATCACATCAGTAAAACGCAAAATGCAATAAATTATAAAACAGATACAAATCAACTAAGCAGCATTTATTGTAACATTTTAAAAAAGATTTAACACTTGGTTCGGTCTCGTCGGGTTATTCGTTGTTATGTTGTCATATGTAGCAGTCGATGTTTTATTGTTATTGTTTAGAGTTTGTTTAAGTGAATTATCTCTGTAAGTATTGAAGGTTGTGTTATCATGTTATTATTTTTACAATATACTTTGTAGCTTCTCCTGAAGAAGCCATCAAATAAATGGCGAAATATTGAGAATAATTGAGATTTCAATTTGCACTGACCGCTTCCCGATAATACCGATTGAATGTTGAATTATTCCGGTCGAAAATATATCCAGTATTATATATATATATATATATATATATATATATATATATATATATATATATATATATATATGGTATATTGGTCCTGGAATACATCCGTTGATTTGTTGGAAACTGGCAGACGTTTCGTCAAGGTCTCACTTGACATCAACGCTTTAATTATTAATTGTCGATTACTCGAAGTCTGGTGACTGAATGAGAGATCGGTTTGCTGGCCACCTTGTATGGTTTGCTGATTGGTTAGCGGTATCGTTGGCTCCGCCTCCTCAACTGGCTTATCTTGGATATCTCCTGTTGACTGTCATGATATTTCTGTAAGTTGGTAAATTTGGGTGTGTCGCCTTACTATTGATTTCCACGTACTCGACCACTTCAGGGTATCGTCCTTTTTGTACAAATGACCAATATTCTCTATTTCGATGGCTTCTCTAAGTGGTGGTCTTGTAATTTTCGAAGTTTGCGATTTGTTTACTACTGTCGAAATTAATTTTGTGACCGGTTTGGTGTTTGTGTTGAAATAGAGCAGATGATAGTTGTTTGTTTTTTATAGCTAGTTTGTGTTCTTCTAACTTAGAAGAGATTCTGCGGTTCGTTTGGACAATATAGGTTTTGTTATATGTCCGTATGCTACACTGTACACACCCTTGTTTTCTAGTGGGAACTTCTGTTTTAGATTTCTTAATTTTGTTTTGATGATTTCAAGTGGTTTAAATGCCGTTGATATATTACATTCACGAAGGATCCGTCCAATCCTGTAAGTTGTTCCCTTGATGTACGGTAGGATGGTTTTTAATTAGCCGTCGCTATCTTGGTTTCTTTCCCAGATTCCCTGACCATTATATTTTTCCATCCGTGAATCTATACGTTCAAACACACACACACACACACACACACACATATATATATATATATATATATATATATATATATATATATATATATATATATATATAACGTTTCTGAGATTTATAAAATATAATATTTAATCTTTTTCAATATATCAGATGTCTCAATTTATGTTCTTAAATGGATAAGAACTTGTTCTTATTTGTTCCTGGCTTCATTGAAATGAATAGGTTTGTATTTATGTTAAAAGAGGTGTAAAAATATCATCTTTCAAAATGAATTTTTCGATTTAGGGAGTCTACAATATCGTAGGTCTTATTACTTACGCACAAGTTTTAGGAGACATTTTTCAAGCACAATATATATCTGACTAAAAACGAAGAAATGTTTAATATACCGAAATCGTGTAGGCTTTCACGGCCGGTGTCCATTGTGAAACATGGTGAAATGATCTTCCGGGCTGATTGGCCGTGGTCAACTGGAACTCCTCCTCTTCCAGACGTTTCGTCCTTAACTGCGAGAGACATCTTCAGTGGCGGCGAGTGCTTCGACGTAGTGGTGTACTGGGCGACGACTCTGGAGCAACTGATGACCTGTTGTCGAAGGTCTTCACTCGTTTTTGTTGAGGATTGGACCAAAATCCTTTGCCTCTTTGTCTTCGTTTCGCCTTTCTTCTTCATATGACCTGTTGACTGGAGTGCCGATATTTATAGGTGTTCGTGGCTCGGCAATATGTCCGCTTCGCTCTGATTGGTCCACCCCAACGCGTTCGTTGTCTGC
Source organism: Henosepilachna vigintioctopunctata (assembly GCA_030704895.1). Lineage (NCBI taxonomy): Eukaryota > Metazoa > Arthropoda > Insecta > Coleoptera > Coccinellidae > Henosepilachna > Henosepilachna vigintioctopunctata. The sequence continues at coordinate 3,266,209 of JARQZJ010000121.1, read as the reverse complement.
TGTTGGACTAATCAATTTCCGTTTCAGTGCAGGTTGCCAAATGTTCCTTATTCTCATGGTTTCTTCTTTCCGATTGGAATTGTTGCGATGCTTGTGTATCTCGATAGCCTCTCGTTGTAGTTAATTTAATATACCTACTTCTCGAAAAACTCATTAAAATGATAAATATTTCATAACAAAAAGAACTTTTTTGATTGATTTAAAGTTGAAATCCTTAATTCTTCAATTAGAGATAAAACACGAGCTCATTACATTATTACATCTTTGAATAATTTAGAAAGGCATGTGTTTGTGAAAGAGAAATTTAATGTAGTTGCGACCTTTAAGAATCATATACCGAAGCTAATTCCAATTGAAGAATCAACAACTGATAACTTGAATGAAACATCAAGTACTGTCAATGATGAGGCCATTTTGGAAGATAAAATTATATCAATTTTGGGAATATTCCCTCATTTAGGTGGAGGTAAGAAAACTAAAATTGAAAACAATTTAAAATTTCTGCTGTCATCATTTAGATAGTTTTGTAGGAATATTGGAGATAAAATTAATAAGTTCATATAGAATTTGTATAAATTCATTGTTTTTATGTTGAAAAATTTCGAATGCGATTAAGATTTAGGGCAATAAATATATATAATATATAATAAATAATAAAAATATTGATGTGTTTTATATGAATAATTGATATTTGTTATATATTTATTGATAGTAATTAAATTAGATGTTATTGTTTCTCCTTATTTTTTGACATATATTTTATTACATTTATTGTTTGAAAGTTAGAAAAGGATTTGAAATAAAGAACTCTGAAATATAACTTTCATTTAAAATATTTCCTACTAAAAATGTATTTAGTTCTAAGGAAAATTTCGTGTTAAAATATATTTTTTTACTTAAGGTTTCATTGAAAAGTGCTTAGAAAATTATAACTATGACACAGATCAAGTTGTTCAGGCAATATTGGAAGAAAATCTACCACCTCATCTGTATGATTTACCATTTGATTTACCTAGAATTCCACCAGAGCCAGAACCACCTAAACCGATATTGGCATATAAAGGAAAAAAACCGGATTATGATGATGCTCTTGACATGTTAGACGACAAAAAGGAAAAAGACAAAATGAAAGTTTTAGTTATGGAAGGAATGTATGTAATTCAATTAATTATTATGTTAGAAGTTCTGAAGTATCGAGTATTGAAGATATAAGAGTGATAAATATTGAAAACCTTTTTAAATTAATTAAAGTATTAAATATATTCATTAACTATTTTATTTTCTAGAAAATATAATAATCGTTATAATAACTCCGACGATGAATATGACGACAGAGATGACCTTCTTGAACCAGACTTTGTAGTTGAGCACGAAGTAGAAAAATATGAAAAACCCAATGAAGATGACTTAGTAAGTGATACAAGTTACAGTGAAAATGAATTTGATGAGGAAGGCAAAGCGGTTGAAAAAAATAAGACAGGTTTCAAACCATTTTGCGAAGATCCTGCTGTGGTTAGAGCTAGATATGAGGCTAAATTTGGGGCCCGTAGAGGAAAATCAAATGTTGTTGGTAAACCAAAAGGTCAAGGTCAAGAGAAGACTGTGGTAAATGCTAGGCAGAAGAAGAATGTGCAAAAGTCTAGCAGAGCCAATCATAATAGAAAAGGTGGTTCCCAGTTTAAGAGAAATAGAGGAATGATTCCTTCATAAAGAATGTTTTATTGGTTGAAAATCGTTATCATTTATGTTTATGAGTTTGACTTTATTGAATATATCATTTATCATTGCAGTTTTTTAAATTTTTATAACTTGGTCCTTATTCTTTTTTTATATTTGTGACTTTTGGTGTCAAAACCAACGATATAATAAACTTGAAGTAGTTGTGTACTAATTTTGATTGAAAATCAGTATATTTTTATAATATACTGATAGTATATATTTATATTACATATAATGTATATATATAAAATGATAGTATAAATATATTTATAATTAAATATCAATTATTACAATTTCCATATCATTAATGCTAGTCACATACAATCACACTGTTGGATGTATAATTTTTCATGTTTGGCAACTATCTCAAATTATTTTCAAAATTTTTCTTATTTTTATTCACAATGATAAATATATCAATCTAGAATTTTTAAACGACTTTTTGTAAAGTATACTAAAACAAATATGTTTAATAAGTGTGTGTTCAAAATCTCCGTGAATCAAACATTTCAAAAACATGGATACTTAAGGCACAATTTTTGACTAACTACTAAAATTTTCAGAAATTTTTATTTTTAATACAACGTTTTTAGTTTCAGAACTAATAAATTGCCTATATGATCGGTAAAGAATTTCTTTATATTAATTTGTAATTAGATTAGCTATATTTCATAAATAAAATTGCCGAATTTTCGGATAAATGCATTATTGATTGTTTATTGTGAGGCTTTTTTATCTACATTATAGATGTGTAGATAAGCAGCTTATCGAAAACTTTCATTGCTGGAACAACAGATAAATGCTCAATACCATTGCAAGTCCTTGAGTTTTCTAATTAAAGATAAACACATCTTTGAATTTTTTTGGCGGAAAATTTGACGTTTGATGTCATGCGAGCTGCGCCATCTGAATGCGCGAACGCGTAGTTTAGTTGACAACAAAAGACGTTTACCGCATAAGCGAGGTTTTGAGAGAAAAATCCATGAGGTATCTGAAAAGTGAATAATTTTGGACTGGAGTGAATTAAACATTCATTTAGTGTACAGGTCCTATGTGAATTATGAAGAGACGAAATGTTGAGATCGGCAAGATGAGACGACCCATCAAAAGGAACAAAATTACTGAAGGGATCTACGGAAGGTACGTTTCCGCAATAGTAATGTGTTATGTCTTATTACGATTGTGGTTGTATCTTCACATTCTAAACCATTCAACCCATATGTGTTTCAAAATGGCTGGTTTCCCTAAACAAATGTTCATTTAAACATTTCAAAAAAGATTTTAGTTACAAAAAATATACAAGTTCTCCTTGTATAAATCATGTCATATGAATAAACAGAACAATGAAAAAATCTTTCAGTTTTATAGGTTATGGGACATTTCCAGCTGTCAAAGCAGATTTATTTCATTATTATACAATAATTTCAATTTTATTTTTTGTTTTAAAATCAGAGGTGTCAATTTTAATATTAATTAATCCATAAAATATAATTTTGGATTAATTTATAATTTATACATTGAACATATTTCAACACTTGTCAGTGTTTTTGAGAGAGGTCATTTCAAAGATGATGATCCAAATAAGTATATCACATCATTTGTTAGGAGATCATGAGTTTTTCTTTCCTTCCCAACAATATTGTCATCACTATTCCAATATGCAATTAATTATTTTTGAATTGACAAACGAAATTAAGATTTTTGAATATTTTCGGCTGCAAAAATGTAAACCTTTATTTGACAAGATTGTTGAAAATTTTTTTGATTGATTGGACAGATAATTATCATTTTATTTCCATTACTAATATGAAAATTTGAATTTCAAGTCATCAATTTCAGGACGAAATTAAAGATCAGCAGCATCTCTATAAAACAAATAATTAATAATCAATTCTATTTTTATCAGTATTATTTATTGAATAGTATAGTATGTAAACAATTCCCCAATTTTGTAATATGTGAAGTTGTTTTCAAGGTATTTGATTTGCCTATTGAAACTTGAAATTCCTTCGACATTCTTCAATATTATAATAGATGTTGAGAATGAATCGTGAAATACTAAACCTTGCGAAAATATTTCCTTTATTTCAAAAAAGGTCATAGTGTTTATTTAGTTATACTTTTATATTGAATTGTCAAATTTTTTTGTGAAATAATGAGTGGCTTCTTAATGAATGGATTATGATAAATATATTATGCAGGTATATTAATGAAATATTAATTTGTGGTGGATAACTAAGTACATATATGTGCATTTTCAGTCAATTTTTGTTTATGGGTTAGAAGTAAACGTTAGAAAGGTTTTCCAGTGATAATATTTCGGAAATTGTCAAAACAATTTTTTTAAGTACAGATGACAGATCAACCGAAATGGTCGGAAATATCAACGCGAGATTTTAAAGAAATATTAGTTATATTTCGCAATTTAGCACTAACATTACCATAAAAATATGAATGAAAATGACATTTATATAATTGGAGAAATACAAAATGCTTATTGTTTCAACTGAATATTGAAAATGTGTGTGGTTTTAGTCAAATAAGGCCCTTCCTTTCACAATCCGCTTTTCCTACCGTTATCAGTAAAGGCAACGACCTTTCAATGCCTAAAGTATATATATTGAAATTGATCGACATCTTCTTATGCAAATAAGTCTTATAGATCCTCGTTATCTACGCTTGGGATTTCAGATGAATTTAATTCAAGGAATAAGCACAATATTGACCGGAAGTATAAAATACGTTTTAATGGCACTATTAGGAAATACGTCTTCCGTTCCTTTGCTTTTCTTTGATTGCGTTCCACGAATTTCAGAAAATAAAATTGAAGATGAACACTATTATTAAATGTCGATTCCGATTAGATAAATTAAAGAATTAACTGAATTGGAAAATAAAGAATTTTCCAATTCAGTTCGAATAATATTCAATTATTATTAAATGGAACATCGTCAGCTTTGAAATTAAAGTGATATAAATTATCACTCTTCCATCACACAATCTTAGGATGTTTTAGCGTTAAAATTTTATTTCTAATAGATTTAATTTTTGTGATACACCTTTTGTTTGTAAAACTGATAAATAGTTTAAATCGAGCGCTTCCTTACACAATACATGATGATATAAATAGATGGTATCAAATATTCCAAGAATTTCATTGAATTGAAACTACAACAGCCAAAAGCCAAAAATTTAAATTCAAATTGAAAACTGTCATTCGACTCGACATAATTAACTTTCAGATATTCTTCTCAAAATCTTTCAGTGAAAATGAATTGTTCAGTTCAAATGTATCTTCCATAAAGATATCTTTAATATAATACATATTTGTTATCATATTATTATTATTCTAATATCTATTAGAAGCAACAAACTGAACATTTGTAAATTTATTGCTATCGCCATTTAGCTCTAATCAAAAGCTACTACTGTCCCCCTCTATCTCATATGATAAATTAATTTGCCAGCTCGTATTGTCAATCTAGTAAATTCTGTGACAAGTTCGTTTCTATGACCAATAAAATATGTGTCTCAACTTAATTCGTTATTTTTTCCAACGAATTGTACTATTAATAATATTTTAAAATTTCCAGCACCCTCCTGTACCTGAAGTTCTTGTGCCTGTGGGCCCTGGTGATACTGGCCGACTTCATCCTGGAATTCCGTTTCGAATTCTTATGGCCGTTGTACCTTCTGCTACGCAGCGTTTATGACAGCGTCAGATATCAAGGACTAGCGTTTTCGGTGTTTTTCGTCTGCATCGCCTTCACTTCCGACATGTTGTGCTTCTTCTTTATACCGGTGCACTGGCTATTCTTCGCGGCCAGCACTTACGTCTGGGTGCAGTACGTGTGGCACACGGATAAAGGTACGTGGTCCTTTGAAAAATTTACCGATTCAGAAGTTTCTACATGAATAAATCGACAATTCCAAATGTATAACAGCAGCTTCGTTCGTCAGATATCTCAAGCACTGAGTGAGCGAGGTGAAGTATGATTGGCATCTTTCTCACATATATCGAATAGGCAAAGTGAAGTGACCTTTGAGGAGGAGGTGTTTGACGATCCGAATCAGTTAGCTGATGTTTTCGCCGAACGTTTTTCCACAATAGCTAATACCAAATTAACATCTCGATATGGAAATAATCTATTCTCGGATTTGCACTTTATCACCCATGGTGAACAGCAATTTTTACTTCTACCCGTCACTAAAATTGAACTTGAGAATACCATTAGAGCCTTAAAAGATAAAAATGCGTAGGTGTTGATTCCATATCGGTCAAAGTTTTGAAAGGAATTAGTGGAATTATTGGCGAGCACTTTGCATATCTAATCAATGTTTCCATCACTACTGCAAAGTTCCCCAATATCCTTAAGCAATCCATAGTAATTCCAGTATTTAAGAATGGAACCGTAAGTGAAATAACTAATTATCGCCCAATATCCATTTTGAGCGTCTTTTCCAAAGTAATTGAGAAAATTGTTTTCGCCAGAATGATGAGTTATCTCAATAGGTTCAAAGTAATTGACTCCGCGCAACATGGATTCAGAAGCGGCCACTCAACCCTATCAGCTACAGTTGAGTTTTTTTTAATCCGTCTACGAGTGTTTGGATAAACACTTGTTTGTGGCGGGGTTATTTTTTGATTTATCTTCGGCATTTGATTCAATAGGTATCATTTGAATTTATGCTTGATAAATGCTGCAATTTAGGTTTCAAAGGCGTTTTTCTGAATTGGTTACCTAGTTACCTTGAAGAAAGAACAATGGTAGGGAAAATAGACGAGAGTTATTCCCAGAGACATGACATTGTTCTTGGGGTGCCGCAAGGCTCTGTACTCGAACCTCTTCTATTCATATTGTTTATAAATGATCTGCCTGCGAAGTTGTCCCGAATTTTGGTGACACTATTTGCCGATGATTCATCGGTGGTTGTTTTCTGGCAGGACTCCTAAAGAACTTCTGGAGGCATGTGAATGCATTGTGAGGGGGTTTGTAAATTTGTGTCGAGTGAACAATCTGATGGTGAACGTTGACAAAATTGTATGTGTTCATTTTTGTCTGAAGGGCAATGGAATTAGGACCTTGGATGTTAAATATGAACACTATATCATCATCCCAGTCAACAAAGTTTCTTGGAATATATGTAGACATAAATTTGAGATGGACATCACACATTGAGGTTTTATGTAAAAAATTGAGTAACTCATTTTTTGCAATCTCGAGAATTAAGAACATCGTACCTAGAAACTGTGTTATGAATGTGTATTACAGTCTTGTATATAGTCATTTAAATTATAATATTCTGCTGTGGGGCTGCTCTACAGAAATAAATAGGGTGTTTATTACACAGAAGCGAGTACTTCGATTAATATTCAATATTCATCAACGAACATCTTGTAAACCTATCTTTAATAATTATATACTCACCTTACCGTGTTTATATTTATATATTTATGTTTTTTATATGTTAAAAAAATTGAAGATAGGTTTATTAAATTGAATAGTTATCATGAGTATTCAACAAGAAACAATGATTCGTTACTTATTTCCAAGCATAAAACAGCTAAATTTGAGCTCTCTCTATTATCAGAGTAGACTGAACCTAGCATTTGAAAAAGGTGAATCTCATCGAAACGTACGTCATGCAGTATTATTTTTAATATATGTGTAAATCAGTTTAACAATTGTTTTATTATGTTTATCGATTTACATCAAGTATCGGCCTCATCAATTATTATCAGAGTATTAAAATCTTCAACCATTTACCGTCAAATTTTAAATTACCGAAAGCTTATTTGTTCGATGATTCGAATGTAGGCAATAATGTATGAATCAATTTTTTGTATCATATGATTGTTTATTTTTTTACCACGAATGTCCCTTACCATGTGAAATAGTCTCAAATGTTCAATATTTCTGAGGTAATTTTTTTCTTTTCAAATATAGTTGTATATTACTGTGAATATAAACTGAACCAATATTTTTGTTCGAGGGCTGAATGGAAGATGAGACTCAACACTGAATTCAGTCCTTTTGCGAGCATTCTTCTTAGTTGTAATTATTGCATCAATTGAATGAATGTAATTTTATAGTGTAAAGAATGTTTCTCAATAAATTTTATTTTATATATTTTTATATATCGCTGTCTTTCAATCATAAGTTTTGGCGCCAAAATGTTCGAAGTACGACAGTCGATTATCAACCTTGAGGTTTATAATTCAAGATGTATGATGTTCATAGAAATGTTTATTGCGTTTATTACTTGATTTTATCCATATCATTCGATGTTTTAATGTTGTTTACTATTTATTAGCTCATCAATATGTTTGTTTGGGTGTTGTACGAATTTTTTAAAAACGTATCAATTCAATAGATTAGAAATCTATTGAATTCTCTCCTGACGTCAAGTCATACGTTAACTGTCAGTCTTCAACTGAGGTAGATAGGCCTCAGTTTTGGCAGTAATAGAGGAACACTTCATATTCTGTAGCGATTTGCCGAGTCGCTCGCCAAATCCCGCGTCGTTGTCAAGTTCGGCAAGCTTTGAATGATAAATACTCCGTTCATATGCCTTGCTTTTTATTTTCAGGCATTTGTGCGCCGACCATAGTTCTCTGGGTGTTGTTCGTATATCTAGAGACAGCGGTAAGACTGCGCGATATCAAACACATGCCAGGGCATCTGGATCTTTGTCGGCCTTTCGCGGCTCACTGTATAGGATATCCGGTGGTCACATTGGGCTTTGGCTTCAAATCGTACATCGGCTTTCGAATGAGGTGGGTACATCGATTACAGTTACTCAATTAGATTTAAGAAATAATTCAATTGAGTATAAAAAGTATATATTGCCATTAATATATACTTTGTCAACAGTTACCATCAGTTGAAACGAACATTTAACTGTATAATAATATCGTAAATTAATGTAATAGATCATTTATTCATAAATAGATGCCAAACTCTCGACAAAAGCCGATCTCAAGTTCTCTTGTTACATTGACAGATTTCACCTTAAATTCTTGAATAAGCGAAAAAAAAAAAACAATAAATTAGACAATAAATACAACTGTTTTCATGAATTTCTAGTAGAATGTTCGTTGTACTGGCAACAATGTACTCGACAAACGACCATGCATATTTTCATGTTAAAATCGTTCAAAATTGAAAACGCCGTCAACGGTAGCATTTATTTTGAACGAGCTTATCCAGACATTCAATCGATGCAGTGTTGCCGGCACTACGGACATAGTATTGCAATATCGTAAAAAACAAATTCTGTTCCGTTGAATTTTCTGTTCATTTGAGGTTTTAAAGGAAAAATCTGTCAACGTGACAAAAGAACAAGAAACGTTTTGACATTTGCTTTGCCGCCTTCTACGAGAGATTGACAAGAGACGATTTTCAAACATCGTAATTTGACATTTCATATGTAAACAATTAAAATGCGTTTCTCTCAAAATTGAAACGCCTTCAAAATTAACTACTTTCAATGTATCGCGGAGTACGTTTTAAATTGTTATATATTTTTATTTGACAAAATTGCTTATTTTTTAATCATTTTATCTGATATGATGTGACTGACATATTTGACTACACGTTTTGTCATTTTAAGGTCTAATTTATATTTATTGTGCTTATTTTTAATATAGTTCTGTTTCAATTATGCAATCCTATTAATATGTAATTACTTGCAGGCAGCGAAAGCAACGCGACGTGGCAAAAGAGAATGAGTTTTATATGCAGCTCATCCAGCAGGCCCTGCCTCCAGAGGCTGTAATGCAGCCTGTCGAACCTGCTGAGAATGCAATTGTACCTGTTGTTTCCCCTGTACAAAATATTACTAAGAATAATAATCATAACAAAAACTTGTCCCACCAGGACAAGAACGGCCATATACCCAACGGTCACATAGCTAACGGTGAGTCCAAATAATTGTTATCGGTACAATTAAAAACTTGTTTTTCAATAGATCGTTGTACAATTTATTATTATATTTATTGATATATATATATATATATATATATATATATATATATATATATATATATATATATACAACAATGAAGCAATATGGTAAATCTATATGTCTTCGTAGCTACTCCTATTTGGCACCAAGAATTTATAATGAATTGCTATTTGAATTAAAAACAATGGATAACATTAAACAATTCAAGTCTGCCATAAAGAACTGGATGAAAACAAAGGGCAGATATATGATAAATCAACTGGTGAACATTTAACTAAAAACTAAATGGTTATAAAACAATATAATAATAATAATAATGTATTTATTTAACAGAATTGCTACATCATATTACAAAATAAAGTAGTAACAAGTTAATTAAAAAAATTAAAATAATGAAAAGTAAAATACTGTGAATTATAAGTAAAGTACCTAAATAAATAACATAATATAGTAGAACTACAAAAACGTTATACTTAGCAACTAACTAATATTACATGATAAACAACAATTAGAGTAGTAGCAGAAACAAAGCCCAGTTGAATTAGAGTGGCTTTAAACTGTATTGCATTTGGTCAAGATGAAAGTTTTCAAAATAAAACTTTTAAATACTTTCAAACTTTCACAGTTTTTTATAAGTGCGAGAAGTTCATTTAATTCAATTAAACCTTTATACAAAATAGATTTTAGCTTTGGTGTAGTGTTACATTTTCCAAGGATAAAGTCTGTTTTGAATCTCGTGTTATAATTATGTACATCTTTAAATAATCAAACTCCGTCACTAATGTAGGCTGGTTGGTAACATATTTCTTTTCAGTTTAAAAATGAACACTTGTACATTAAACGAAACTCTTTGGCTAACAGATAATATATTTAACACATTAAGCATGGATTTGACAGGTGTATATCTATTACATTTTAATATAAATCTCATAGCTATATTTTTTTCGTATCGACTTATTTGATAATGAGGACAATTAAACAATAAGGAACAACAGAATTGTAAATGAGGAAGTGCAATGGCTTTATAGAGTGACAACTTTGTACTCATAGACAAAGATTTGCCGATTCGTGATAAGAATCCTACTTTTTTCGAAAATTTTCTCGTTGTATAATCTGCGTGTGCGTGAAAGTTTAAATTCGAATCCAAAATTGTACCCAATCAACTTTCCATATTGATAAGTTTCTTCTCAAATTATTAAAATAGATACCTTGATATGTATGTATGTAGGTTTTAAATATTGCAGAATATAAATAGACATTCTTTGTACTCATCACAGGCTACGGTCTTTGTGAGAAAATGCATCATCTTTATGTAGGCAACAAAATTGACAAGGTAGATTTTAAAATTAGAAAATCAGTTTTGAGTTTGACCTAATTATGCTTTGTATCCTTTCAGGCGTTCACAGTAGCCACGGAAAGTCGCATAGAAAATCGGTGGATAAATGCAAAAACGATCAAAATGATCATGAACAAAGTAAACATATTGATAAACACGATAAACATATAGACCGACAGCAAAAACAACAGGTAAGACTTGCTGTGTTTTTCCGTTTCGAATCTAAATTCAATATTGATTATGCTTTATTTCGTAGTTATTCTTAAACGTTTTTTCGTGCAATATTTCCAGAAAATATTAGTAAAATTGGTTCAGTTATATCTAAATAGATTTATCGTCTTTAAGTAGTTTTATTTTATTTTTTTTTTAATTTTAAAAACAAGGGTTTACTCAACAGACAGTTTAAATAATAGAGGAACACATATTACAAATGTTAATTACCTATAAACCAAGTTGTATCTAATATGTATATCTTATAGAAATGTTTTATACATCTATAGAAATAAATAATTGATTTAGATCATTTGATCTGTAACACAAAATATTTAATTCTACTGAAAAAGATTAAAGAAATACATCGCGAAAGGATAGCTCTTTTAAAACTGATAATTATTCTATTATCGCCCTTTAAATAAGCTCTTTTTCAAATGTCTCTTAAAAGTTATAAAATGCGGAGAGAAAATATCCCAGCTGGTCTCTGTATCTTTGGATGGGCGAATTCAACATATAATTGGTTTTGCTCTTCTCTACGATTTCTAACTACATGTGGAGAACATGTTTATAAGGTTCGTACATGCAGCAGAATCTAGTAAGCCATTAAGTAATTTGTAGGAGAAACATATCAAAGTTTCACGTCTCGAAACTGAAATAATACAACCTATAAAATTTCACAATACTCTCATATTATTTATTCATATTCACATACTCATCTAATATCACTAATCTAATCAATAATATCAATTGCTCTCTCTTGCTGTGTTGTTCTGGTGGCGATGTTCAAAGATTGCAAGTCCTTCAAAATAGGACCAATCGAATATTGTTGAGATCAAATTCATATACTTCAGTTGATAGTATGTTAAAGTCATAAAATTTTTTAATATTTTTTAATATATTAATATTTTTTAAATATAAAATAAATGTATTACCTCACAGCTAATACGTGAGTCAAACTTGATGTTAGTATTCAAAATTGTCAACAATTATGACATTTTGTTTGAGTATTTTATTAAATACTCAAACAAAAGATCTCTTAATATGGATTAAAACTTGAGGATAAAAAATATCTATCAAATTGAAAGGTTTAAGTCAATGCGGAGAACCCTATTTATAGAAGGCTTAAAATTGTATAATGTTTTACCACGCAAGATTAAAACTTCTCCAACCCTACGTCATTTTAAGTCTAGGTTAAGAAAAATTAATTTTTTTTAATGCATTTTATTTCTTTTTTGCATTTTATTTTTTTTTGTGCCTCTTTCTATCGATGTGATGTTTGAACTTATCTTATTCAAACATTTTTTTATGTAATATGAATTTGTTTGTATAAATAGCTATAGCTAAATAAAATTTGATATGATTTGAATATATTATTTTCCTCTTTTCTATTTAGATTAACCATTCGCACAGTAATGGGTCGGCAGTCGGTGCTGGAGCCGACGAGGTTTCCCATCACGTGGAGCCCGAACCGCGCCATCCTCCCCGAAAGAGGGAGAAGCGGGAACAGGACAAGGAACGCGAGGCGGCAGAGTATCTGCAAAGACTGGAGACGGACGTCAAAAGGCTGAGGAGCGATCTTCAGAGCAGTAGAGCGAGCGAACAAGAACTCAGGTTACAGGTAAGGGTCGGAATGAGGTATAACAGTAGAGTTAAAAAGTATAATATCTATTTAATAGTGTTGGCGTTTATTTGATGTAAATCCGTTATAATTGAATATAAATTTAAATTCAAACACTTGAACTTTTGATTAACTCTTTATTGACAACATATCATGTTGTAAACAATACTCTGTTGTCAATAAACTGTAATTCATAAGTTCAAGTGTTTGAATTTGAGTTTATATTCAATAATATCTATAATGAAACAATAGTTAGAATTTTCTCATAATTTAATACGAATAGGCATGACGACGTTTCGAAGTACTGCTTCTTTATCAAATGCTGAATTAATACTGATAATATCCATTATTACATTAAACTCTTGGCTTAATGTTTCACGATTATATTTAACAATATGAATTTGTCAACATGTTTCGAGCCTGAGCTCATTTTCAAGACTAAAATACAGTAAGGAACGAACAACAAATTTATATCTATACAACGGATGTAAGGAGGGAGGATAATTGAAAATCTAAGCGTTCATTTACGATGTCTTCTTTATTCTTCCAAGAACTGCATATTTGAATTCCCTCTAGAAGGTCTAAACGTTTCCCTTTATTACCTATGTTTAAGCACTTGATTTTCTAAAAGTCTATAAAGTGGTTAGAGTTAATACAATGTTCTGCGAATCCGGTTTTATTAACATTGTACAAAATACATCGTAAATGAACATCGTACATTGTACATAGTAAGTGAACACTTAGATTTTCAATTATCCTCCCTCCTTACATCCGTTGTATAGATATAAATTTGTTGTTCGTCCCTTACTGTATTTTAGTCTTGAAAATGAGCTCACGCTCGAAACATGTTGAAAAATTCATATTGTTTAATATAATCGTGAAACATTAAGCCAAGAGTTTAAAGTATTTAATATTTAATTATGTTTCATCAAGACTTAAGCGAGAATTCAATCTCAGTCACTAATAATATCTGTTTATAGATAGATATAGGTCGTATCTTGAAACTGAAGACTGCCCAATCTTTCTTATCTTTTACCAGACATTTCGAGCGTTTAATTTGTTTTTCGTTAAGATCTTGTAACAAAGCTTCTTTCAATATTTTCCTTGGTCTTCCCTTCTTTATCTTTCCTTCTGGTCGTTTCCATGATGTATATTTTACATCTCTATTTTGATCTAACGTATATTTTTCGTATAAACATAAGTTTATTCCAATAAATGGGGTGTTTTATCACGCCTCGATTGCTTCACCATCTGCTTCCGTTGTCGTGAAATCAGCCTAGGTTATACTCATATGTCACTTTCACATAGTTGCAACGCCATCTATGATCCCGACCAGATGCTTTGCGAGTAATCATTCACGGCTCTTCATATTTTCCGATTGAAAAATATATTATTTTAGGTGGCTGCGTTGACTACGGGCGAAAAAGTGTCGAAAGGGGAAATAACGGCCCTTCAGCGCGAAGTAGAAGAATTACAACAGAGGCTGCAAAACGTGCAGAGTAGTCGAACGACTGAGAAACAGAACCTCACCAATTTGGAGAGGCGGCTGGCGGAAGAGAGGAGGCTTAGATCGAGCCTGGAATCGCAGCTCAACCAAGAAAGGAAGAGCCGAAAACAGGAGGAGGCCAGAGCGGCGCAGGTGAGATAATCAGCCACGAAATATTTTCAAATTAAAAGACCTAAATTGATTGAATTTGATGCACAATTGGAGTGTCTCCACTCCATTACTGACGGTCGCGTAATGTCAGTTGCTTTCGTTTCCCAATAGGTGGCGGCACAGACGTCTCGCGAGTGCACCGAACAATGTAAAACGAGGCGACGCGAGCTCGAGAATGAAGTGGGCGACTGTCGAACGGCTGCCCACTGGGCCGAAGAGAAATGCAAACAGTCGGAGAGAGAGAACGCCATGCTGGCCGAACAGCTGCGCGACACCGACATCCTAATGTCCGCGCTATCGGCCATGCAGGAGAAAAACACACATCTGGAGAATTCGCTGTCGGCGGAGACCAGGATCAAATTGGATCTGTTTAGCGCGTTGGGCGAGGCCAAACGCCAGCTGGAGATCAGGGACAGTGAGTATTTATTTGCAATTTGTACGTATTCATACTGTGGTAATAGAGAAAGTATAGGATCGTTCATTACGTGCGGTTCTTTCGAGCCTCACGTAATTAATGGACGCTTTTCGTGAAACATGATGAAAGAAAAATTTTAAATCAAACTCTTGGCTTAACGTTTCACAAATATATTGAATATTAAAATAATATTACAACGTTGAGTCGACATATTTAGAGGGGTCAGCTCGGCCTTGATAATGAGCTATCAGTATTGATAATGAGCTATAAGTCTTGATAATGAGCCATCAGCTTTGATAATGAGCTATCAGTCTTGGTAATGAGCCATCAGCCTTGATAATGAGCCATAAGTCTTGATAATGAGCTATCAGTCTTGATAATGAGATATAAGCCTTGGTACTGGGCCATCAGTCTTGATAATGAGCTATGAGCCTTGGTAATGAGCCACCAGTCTTCATAATGAGCTATCAGTCCTGTTAATGAGCCATCAGTCTTGATAATGAACTATAAGTCTTGGCAATGAGTCATCAGTCTTAATAATGAGCTATCATTCTTGATAATGAGCCATCAGTCTTAATAATGGGCTATAAGTCTTGGTAATGAGCCATCTGTCTTGATAGTGAGCTATCAGTCTTGATAATGATATATCAGTCTTGATTATGAGCTGACCGCTCGAAACATGACTACTCAACGTTGTAATATTATTTTCATATTCAATATATTTGTGAAACATTAAGCCAAGAGTTTGATTCAAATTCTCATTTGTTTTTTTGGGGCGTCAAGACTTGAGCAGTTCATTTTCATTGTATAAATTAGGCATTATTTTGTCAAATTATGTATGAATTTTTTATCATTCTAACGTACTTTGCGCAATATTGAAGGTTTTCGATAATACGTTTACGAATGATTTTTTTGCCCTTATATGTTTTTTCTAAATTATATTTTACTGAATTTATATTAATGAGTCTCGTAAATATAAAAAACTGATTTTTTTCTCATTCGCAGGCGCAAACCGCGCGCAGGAGAAGGAAATCGAAGAGCTGAAGAGCAAGATCGCCCAGGTCCTTGCGGTGATGCCGACCGACTCGTTCACCAGCCCGCCCCCCACGACAAACCACTCCAGAGTGCGCTTGGCAGATAGCTCGCCCGGTTCCACCCTGGACCCAAACGCCACGGCCTACACCCCCAAGGGTTCGTTGGTCGCCTCCACGGAAGCTTAAGTTCCGAACTAACGTCATCTTCCGTTTGCTATACGACGAGACAAAAACACACACACACAAACACACGCCCTTACCAATGATGATAATTTGTTTGGTTAATCATTGACGTGTGTCGCGGCGACACGATTAACCCGATTTCGGAAACGGCCAGTGTTTCTAACCTTTTTTCGCGACATCATGACGTCGATGTGGTCTTACACTGATCTCGAAGAGTCTGTAAAGAATTCGATCGTATTTTATTCAGATAGATTGTTAAAGTAATATTTCTGCATCCTTCAAATTAAGTTTCGTAGATGCAATACTGAGTTTGCTTCGAATGTGAAGAGTATTTTCCCTGAAAATTATAGAAAGTATGTCATTTAATTAGATGAAAATGGAAATATTGAAAGTCTCAAAGAAATATTATGTCCTAGTGTTGGTTTTAATTGGTAAACTTTGATCACAAATTACAATGTGACAAGTTGACGTTAGTTTTTAATTTTTGACTCGCATAACTGAAACATTTTTTGAAATTCGAGACTCTAGCTTTCTGTTTAAACATATTTTCAATTTCAATTTAAGGTTAATAATTTTTAAATTCGATAATTATAGGCAGATTCGTTCACAAACCATTCGCATTTTTCTAAAATCTGATATTTAATCTAACGTTTAATTCATTTATTGTCGATATCTGATTGAATCGTTATGGTAAAGTGATTATTTACTTTGTTACAATATTCCTTTCCAACTCATTTCAGAGCAAAAACACATAATGGTAGAAACAATCAATGAAGTGAATAAAAATGACGATCTTATTCTTTGCTAACCATCAGAATTTGAATTAGAAAACCTAATCATTAATAATTTTGTAATTATAAAAATTCTTGTTAAAAATTTAATAATGAATTTCATGTATCTTAAAACTTTTAAAAAAAATTTACTTTAAAGAATTTTACGAATTTATGCATGGTTTTTAAAAAAATTAAAGTTCGGAGGGAGGTAATTCAAAAATGCTTCGTTCTATCAAATTTAAGTTACTTAATTTCTTCCCTCGAAAAAAGATGTAAGCGTAATTTTAAAACATTTAGGAACATTGAGGTAAATAAGAGAAAACGCTGGCCGTTTTTATTTTGCGTTGATTTTGTATTAACTTTGTTTCGATAGCTTATTTAATGTGATATAATTTATAATTTTTTTTTGGTACCTTACCAGTGAGAATTATCCATCTCGTTTTTTTTTGTTCTTTTGTATATTAAGCACAAAGGTACTGATTTTTCTCTGTAATAGACGGCTCACTATGATGGCTAAAAGATATTGATCTCTAGAAACGATTTCGTTAACTATTTTTCGTTTTTCCATTTGTTGCCTTGTTTTTTTTTAATAAGTATTTCACTTAAAATGCAAGTGTCGTACGGGCATTTAAGTTGGAAAATTCAGGATAATTACCCAGATGAAGTAAAAACATAAAGTCCAAAATGTAAATGTGATATTTTGAATATCATTTTGAAGATCTGAGTTGCTTAATTTTTTTTTTATTTTTAGTTTATGCTGAGAATTAATGAGTTTGTTGAATTAATAAAATTTATAAAGTATTTCTGGTTTATAATATGAATTTTCAGGGTTATGTGTTTTATACCTTTATTATTTAAATTTGGTTGTAAAACTTCAAAATTAGAGTTTTGAAAAACTCTAATTTTGTTATGTGTCAAATCAAAAAAGTTATTTGGTGATTATGGAAATCAAAGCAACATTCACTTGATAATAATTCAAATTTAGGAATGAAATAGATTTATTAAATTGCAATTTAACTATATCAGCAATACTCTGAAAATATTACCGCACACTGTGTTTTCATTACATTGTATTATAGAAAATAAAACTTAGCGATTCACATTGTTTATATAACTAAGAATGTTTAATTCGAGTCGTAAAAACTAAATTAATTAGATTATAGAGGTCTTAAAACAAAAAAATTTCTTTTGAACAGACTTAAGTTCTCTATTTGTCTTTATTTTACCTATTTTTTTCATTGTTCTCAATGCTTGAAAATTCATTAAAATAATACTATTGATTAAATAATTCCCAGAAAAAAGGAAAAAACTTAATTAATTATGAAATAAATAGAGCTATTGACCTGTTTTGTGAACTTCTGTTTCATAAAAAGAAATAATTATAAATTGTGCTTAGTGCCGATAATAAATGAGACTACTGTTGAGTGCAAGGTTATTTAATCACTGTGAAAATATCCAATTTTTTATACAATATAATGAAGACATATTGAAGACAATTGTTATTAAATTTGCTAATATAAAGGAGGCTAAGTTTAAAAATGTATTTCTTCGATATAATGGATTATTGCTTCAAATGAATACACTCTCAATGTTACAATTTGAATGCTCGTACTTAGCTTGCCCTTCATTATTGTATGTTTAGCATTTGTAATGGAGATATACTAAAAATTAAATTTCTGAAGAATGTTACACTTTTGACGATAATTATTTTTAAAACTTCCTGCTTATTAATCTGTTTGTATGAGACGGAATTATTTTTCATAAAATACAATTCATCAAAGGAATTTAAAAAATCAATGGCATATAAATATGGATGAATAGAAGGCTTTGACGGCTAATGACATACTCTCGAATATAGATGCAGAAATTTTTTGGAATGGACTGTTCAACGCCAAGAGGCCTTTAATGAAGAAAAATCTAGAACAATCAAAAGTGTGAAGTCCTTACAATGTCTTGAAACATTTACTGGAATTTTTCACAATGTTTTCGTGTCAGTGTGAATGTTTTAATATAAATTTTGAAAGTTTTACAAATAAAACTGGAAGGGGTCAAAAGTGGTGCTTTTAGCCATACACACTCTGAAAATACACCATCTGAAAATTCTTCAGATTCGGTGGATTTTGTTAAATATTTATTACAACCTTAGTTTATCTCAAAGTTTAGCCATTGATTTAAGTTTTTCTTTGTAAAATTTTGGATTAAGTTTTTCAAAGTATATCTAATAAAGTTTTAATTTATTGAATGTTACAAACTTCTAGATTGTTAATGTTAAGAGCCATTTTTTATTATATACTTTTTAAAAAAGTGAACAAGAAATATGTTGCAAGAAACAGAGTGTTTTACTAGATTAAATTTTATATTGTAGATTGAAAATTTCAGATGTCATTTCTTACCGAGATTACTTAATGACTCGAGTTCAATTAAGTTATCACTCATGTTAGACACTCGAGCAGAAGATTTAAGAGAGGAATAATTTAATTCGTGTATTCTGGAGTAATTCAAATTCAGCATTTTTTTATTCAACAACTATAGTGCTAAAATATAGTGTGAAGTTCACGGTGCAATGTCTGTCAGAATTGAACAACAATTCAACAGGAATTTCCTTAAATTTATTGAAATTTATAAATCACGTAATATGGAAACATTTCAAATTAGTTCAGATAAACCTTAAGTTTATATTATTATTTGATGAGGACAAATAGAAAAATTCCATTAAATATAAGTGAATGTTGAGGGTGTGAGAAAACGTTATTACAAAATGCCCCAAATTCTGGTCAATGCTAATATTCATTTATACTGCCTATTTGTGAAACAAATATGACAATTTTAAACTAATGAAATGTCGTTTTCAGAATTGACATACTGCAACAAAATTTTCTTATTGGTTAATTTTATTAGAATTAATATTTTTTCTGTACTTAATTTATCAATTTGGTTGAATACCTACTTTTTTGTTTCAATGGAACGACTTTGTTCAAATGCTTGTCGATTTAAGAATTATTTTTTTGTTCTTTAAAGTTGTAACATTTTGTTTTTTCGTTAAAATTGGGATAAACTTTTGCTAAGTTATATGAATCTATTTTCTGTGTATATAGTTTTGTTGTTGAAAATCTTGAGGTTCATATAAAAACAATCAAACTTTCCTTGAATTGTCCTGAACTGGTTTGGGATTACTTTAAAATACTTGTACATCAACTTTTGCTGAATTTGACAAGAAATATCGGCATATTGAATAATAGAACAGTGAGATTTTGAACACTTCACTTTTAGCTACCCAAAAAATTGACATGAACTTTCGCTCTCTATAAATGTTATGAAGTGAAATATTTATAAAACAAACAGAAGAAATAAATGATGCCAGGTGACCGCATTTATTTTTGACTTATTTTTCTAACTATATTTCCCAAATTTTCCTTCCAATATATTGCCATATAACGAAAATTACAACTGTATTGATATGACATAAAGATGACGATGAAACAACTGCACTCGTATTACCATAGTTGCCGCTAATCAAAGTATGAATAAAGTTGCACTGTTGCCAAGTTGTTCGTCAAGACCTCAACGACCCCCATAAATGAAGTTGAAACAAGAAATCGAAAAATAGATTGAAAGTCGCATTATGAAATTTTAAAAAGTTAAATAAAGGATTTTTTATTAACAACTTTTCACTCAATATTGTGAGGGATATATTGAAAATAAGCAAAAGATATTGCTAGTTCAATAAATCTATAAATAAATAACAAACAATATATTGTACTGTAAAATTTATTCTTCAATTTACCAAAAAAAAACCATAGTTACACACAATTCAAAATTCGGGAACGGTCTTCACAATAGATCTTAAATGAAACCAATGACAGTTTAATTTCTTAATATACGTATCCACATCACATCTTAATATACTTCAATTTACCTATGTTGCATTCTTTATCTCCCAAAAGGATCTTTATGTTTTCACTCTTTCTCTAGTGAAACTGGGAAGTTTTAAAAAATTGTAATTAAAATATTCTATAGTATAAATAAATAACTAATACAAATAATCGGAATAGGAAAAAAGAAAATTACAAAATACGTTCATAGAAGAGCAGATAAGCCTGGGCATCCAAAACTTTAGCTTCTGTTACCTCAGACACAAATGAATCACTTATGTAGTACCATTTTCCAATCGGAATTTCTGGCTCTCCACTAGGACATATATTTTCAATTTTATTAGCTTGATTTCTAGGCAGGAAATTCCATCTGTAATTGTTCTTGTCGAGCTGCGGTCTGACTTTCACGTACGATACGTAGTGACCACCATGGATGGAGCCACCGTGCTCTACGACACCATACAACGAATAGAGAATCTTTGTCTGGCCCTCGTTGAAAGTTGGCAGATTTCTAGTTCGCTTTGAACAAAATGACCCTATGTCTAAAGTCGTGGGGAATTTGACGTATTTTGATACTTTGGCTGAACGCAGTCTAAAGACCTGAAATAGATTAAAATTTTACTAATACAACTCGCTTATTTAAGTGTTGCAAAATCAATTACTGTTGAAAACTCTTAATCAACAGTTTTCTACATAGTAATAGGTTTTTATCGGTATTTTTTAATAACATGGTCAAGGTTTAAAACAAAGACTATAAAAACTCATTGACATTAGAAACAAGGTTCATATGAGACCTAATAACACTTTCCTTTACTTAACTAATGCTCAAAACAATCTAATTTTATAAGTTAACGTCACACATTTCGAAATAAACTAAGAATTTCGTAGATAATATCAATATACCTGGAATCTTTTAAGATGTAAGATTAAAACAGCAGGGGGATTGTATATCAGTAACTGTTTCGTAGCATTATTATACTGAGTCTTCTTCTCTGGCCCCCCGTGTCTCTTAGTGCACAAATCGCAGGCTACTTTGTTGTAACCGTTGAGCAGTTCCCAAGTCGTGAATTGATTTAGACACGACTGTACCGAACATTCCCCTTCTTCGCATTGGTACTTGGCGGAAAACGTGCTAGTCCACATATTAGCGTCGTCAACTTCTTCGTCATCTTCCATCTGCAATTCGTAAATTAGAAAGTATTCAGTTAAGCTAAACGGAAATGTGAACAATTTCTAGATTCCGTTTTTTGTTACCATTTCAATTTTTTATAACTTTCGACATGTCGTAACAATAGATGAGACGTCAAGTATGATAATTTTTGTAATTAGTGCAAAGAACGGCACGAACTATAAAGTATGCCAAATCTACAACAGAGTTTTAGAATATAACACCTTTAGATTGCAATGGAATCGCATTATAATAAATAATCAAATGACTGATCACACTATATCTGAAAGAGAATGAAATACTACATTTATCCAAGTAGCAATATGAATAATATTAATTAACAAAGTAGCAAAAATAGTAATATTTCGTATATCATATTACGATACTGGAAACCTAGTTTGAAGGTATACAACTGCGATTCAAAACAGAAAATCGAATAAATGTTAAATGTCTCGCTTTTGCAGACAATATTGATGTTATCACAGACAACAGAACTGAAGCCATTCTCGCCGTAGAAAAACTACATGAAATTGCGCAGAAAACTGGGTTACTAATTTCTTATGCGAAAACCAAGTACATGGAAAGAAAACCAACAAATAAATCTTCCAAAAAACAAAGAATTAACAAACACCAAAGGCCCTACAAGCTAACATGGGCATACCATAATAAAAAGTGCATTTCAAGAAGGGATAAATTGATAAACACAACGATTCTTCCAGAAGCAATCTACGCAGCTGAAACAATGGTTATTGACGGTCATTCAAGAATTAGAGAAACAAGAACAGAAAATTCTCAGAAAGATTTACGGACCAATCAATAGAAACGGCATTTGGATGAAAATACCTCAAAACGAACCTTATCAAAAGACAAATACAATAACGGAAGAAATTAGAAAACGACGAGCAAATTTCTATGCACATGTCTACGGAATGAAACAGTCCAGAATACCGAAGAATTTATTCGACATAATTATGAAGAGTAAATTCAGAACAGACTGGCTAACAGTGAGCAAAGCAGATCTACATCAGGTCAATATAAAAAATCTCGTAGATCGCACCGAGTGTCGCTATAAAATCGCACACTTGAAGTTCATATATAATATAAATATATGATAAATGGCACGGAAATTTCGCTTATCTCTTGGTGATAGATTATGTTAAAAACAATAAAGTAAAATTAACACACTTGACTTAAGTTTCACTAAAGATATTAAAAACATATGTTTTGGGGTGGTTAACCCATTATCAAGAGTAAGTATACAATATCACCTTGATAATCAATATTAGCTGGATAACCACCTGTAACATATGTAGAGTTTTTAATATATTTAGTAAAACTTAAGTAAAGTGTGTTAATTTTAAAATATATAAAGTATCATAAATATAATCACTTCAAGAGATGACTTACAGCATTAATTTGTTTGTGTTATCAATACTAACCTTCTCATCTTGCTCGTTCAGACAATAATCGTATTTGGTATTTGAAGGATTGTTTTCATTGCACAAAAAGTTTACTTTGTTAGAATCACCATCGTTCAAAATCAACTTTTCCAAGTCCACCTTCAAATCGGTACTTCGGTTATTTCTGAACGACAATCTCGATTCGGGCCTCTCGATCTCGTCCTGCATACTAGAAACAAAAAGAAAAAACAATTCAAAAAACCTACCGAAATTTGTAAGACACGTGAATAATAAACATTAATGAATTTTTAAATGAAAGTAGTTCGGTAATCATTTGCATTGCTGCAAAGTAAAGGTCTATACTCAGCACAATTGCAATAACAGCAAATTCACAGGACAACTGTGTTCAACTTCAGCTCGCGCTGGACCATGTTGCTAGTTAGTGTAAGGACAATTATTTGAGTTTGAATATGTCAAAGTGTAATGTCTCTTTCTTTTTGTCGAATTGAGTGTGATTATAGCGTCGGTGGTCAGGTTCTTTCTCGTTCTGATGGGGTGAGAGATCTTGGTGTAGTCTTCGATAAGAAGCTTTCCTTTGTCCCACACATCACCCAACTTATTTCATCTGCTGCGAAAATATATGGATTCGTTATACGCAATGGCAAATATTTCAATAATTCCTCAACATACATAGGATTATTCAATACTATGGAGTATGGCAGCATGATTTGGCAGCCTATCTACACTTGCCATCAACGCCATCTTGAAGCTATTCAGAGAAGGTTCTTGAAATTCTTAGTTTGGAGGGAGGACAAAGTTTATCTACAGAGAGGAGTCAATCGTAACGAATTATTGAGTCGATTTAGTTTAATCTCATTGTAGAGCAGGAGAGAAAATTGAACACTAAAATTTCTGTACAAATTACTGCACAATAGTATTGATTATTCTCCTCTCTAGTCTGCTTTGAAATTTCGTGTTTCCAGGCAAAATTCTCGTAAAGAATTATTCCACCTAGAGACTCCAAGGATCAACTCCCTTATTGAATCCCCCATTTGGTTTATGGAGTCAACATTCAATTGAGTTGCCAATAATTGTAACATTCACTTTGACTCCACATAAGCCATTATTAGGAGTTATGTGAACAAAGGAAATTGACTAAAATGAATTGATTTACATTGAGATCATTGTAATATTTCATTAAATGCTATTATTTAGCTATTAGTTACTATTTTAGTTTTTTTAGATTAGATTGAGCTCTTTGTTATATATCTCTTTCATTTTAATTATTTAGTTAGTATTCAACATTATGCTATTATTTTCTGTAATTGGGTATTATACCTGTTGAGAATAAAGAACTCATTATTATTATTATAACAAAAGAAGTAGTCATTATAAAATAACGTTATCTAGAAAGTTTTACTTACTCATCTTCAATTGGGCTATTATTTCCGCACAATGGGCTACCCGTATCTGCGTAATTCGTCTCGCTGGACGAAGGACTATTGGAGAGCATTCTCGAGAGACTGGAAGAAGACGCGTTAATGGCGCCCACCGCGGGGCTAGGCACGCCGCTATCGTCCACAATGATGTCGGGCGAGCCGCTTCTGTTGTTCGAGTCGGGACTGCTGTTAGTGTACATTTTATCCGAGTTGTATCCAGATTCCATGCCTTTGGTCGTCACGTCGTCCGCTGTTTGGGATCTAACTGGGTTAGAATCCTGAAAATACAAAAAGAAAACGCGAAAATTATACGCTTCTAAATCTAGAAGAAATGCAAGGTGGAAATTAATCGTTCAATAAATGATTTATGAAAAAACACACCTGCAATGAAAAGTATTATGTATATAACTCTTGAAGAAAAAACTAAAAGTTGGCATGTAGATTTGTCATAGATGAAAAAGTAGTAATACTTCACATAAATATTGGAAACTTATTATACTAATTTATAAAATTTTATAAGAGTCTCCTAATATAATTGTTCAACTCAGAGTATTGTCCAGAATACAGAAAAACTTCTACTGTTATGTAATTTAAATTGGCAGATATGGAGGTGTGTAACAAATGAATAGGTGTAATATATCTCGTTACTTATTATTATGCATTAAAACTCATTCATTATTATCACAATAAGATCTAGATTAAAATACCTCAACATTATCTTCAACGTCAGCATCAGACTCACTGTCCGACTTTTCCATGCTAGTATCCATATAAATGAGAGTATTATCTACAGAATTGATCAGGTTTTTATGGGATTTTTGTTTCTTATTCTTCTTTCGTTCGGCTCGCTTCTCTTTTTTGATCTGGTGCTTCGATGGTTTGTCTTCTATTTCGTCAGCCTTCCGTCTCAGTATTGGTGGTACTTGTTTTTCGGAAACAGGCAAACTGTACAAAAACAAAATATTTGTTCATATGAAGTTACACAATGTATTTTAAACTAGAAAAATGTCGGCAAAAAATGAATAGAACTCTATGTTGTATGAATGAAGGTGTCTAACCTAAGATCTAAAAAGTATTCGTCTCTATGCGAAGTATGACTACATTCCTGACACTGCAAGGTGCTAACCAGTACTCCTCTAAACACTTGCTCTGTTGGCAATAAGGCTTCAGCCTGCTGAGCGTAAAATTTCACTATTTTCTTATTCTGATCACTGACAGTGGCTGGATCTGCATCTCTAAGACCTAAAACAAAGAGTGAAGTTTTTGGCTAAAATAAGCTGAAATATATTCTTTAATTACGTTGTTTCTATAAATAAACACAAAGAGAAACATAAACATAAAGAGAAAAGCAAGTAAAACAGAATAAATTTGAGTCAAAGCAACATTTTTCAACATAACCGTTGTTAATTACAAACCTTTTGATTCTAATATAACTGCCTGGTATCTTTTAATATCTTCTTCTCTGACAGCTTCTAAAAGATGACGTAACAATTCATGCGCATCATGTTGGTCTCCACCGCCAAACTGAGGCATACGGTTTGTTAATCTTACCAGCAACATTCTCGGATTATAAACTTCTGCTCTACCACTTTGTAACTCAGCAAGAGTATCTGCTAGGACATTATTTAGAGCTCTCCATTTTCCCAATTCAGCTGTAGCACAAGAAAATTATTATTAGGGCAAACTATATTGATAACTGTAGAGTAAAATGAAATTAACTACTTAAATCATGAATTTCTAAGATTTCTTTAACATGAGTTTTTTCATCTTCAACCTCATTGAGGATTGAATATTGTATTTTACAGTGAAATTAATTATAACAATGATCACCTTCAATAGGTCCTAGCACAGGAGAGTCCTTATCAGCAGGATTCATAATTCCTCCAGGCAACATAATTTTCTGACCATATTCAGCTCCTTCCTGGAGTAGTTCTAGTAAATAAGGGGTCTGACCTAAGCACTGCATCACAGAGTTGAAAAAACATGTGTTGCCCAAATTGGTCAGTCCTCTAGCACGAGGCAAACCCCCAAGAGAGGAAGGGTATGGCTTATTCACTGACATTGTTGGTTCTGGCAGTGGAATAATTTGCTTATACTACAAAATTTACAAATTATCTTTTACATGTATTGAAATTCAAATGTCTTCATTTGTAAAATATTCAATGAGTTTCTTTGATAACTCTTACCATTTCAGAATTTCCTAAAGCAGCCTTATTATTAGCCGAGTCAAAATGTTTCTTTAGATATTCTACAGCTTCCAACAACTTTTTCTTACAAGTAATATTTATCTCCTCATTACATTCATAACACCACACACTCCAGACAGTTGTATTAACACAAAGCGAATGCTGATCAGAGTGAGGAGTTTCATAATGCTTGAGAGCGTGTTTATTTTTTGCTCTGCCGCAAGCCTGATTTCCACACTTTAAACACATCCAGAGGCTTATATCAAACTCAATTTCCATATCAGTATCCTCTTGAGGTGTAGGCGATTTTTTACATTCTTCACAGTCCTTCAAAAATCCAGTCTTGAAAAGAGACTTCTTTATTCTCAAAAAATCAACAGATTTGTTAATGTGAATGCACTCAACCATTTTATTCTGATTTTCGTCACAACTTTCAGTGGAATCATCATCTTTAGGATCTCCTTGGTGCTTTTTTTTATTCATTTTAATGTCTGTTAATGAAGTTTAACACGTTTCAAATAACCTTCATCGACAATATCGATACTTTCAAGTATAAAGCAACAACCAAAATACAACGAAATTATATTATATTGAATTTGACTAATAATCGTACGAAGATAAAATTAACCAATGCTGGATGACAATTTTTCATCTAATTAAAGCAAATTGTTAACTAAATTTAGGAAGTGACAATTCCATCTATCCAGCGTTTGATGTTTGATACGACCTATATGACGATTGACGTGACGACACGAACAGAGAAAACCCAAATCACGGTACTCTTAAAAATTAACTGTATACTATGGCGCTTTTTTGAAATTAACTTTTTTCAATCTAGAATCGAGTATTCAATTGATGAATTCAGCGGTATAGGAAAAACATCGTTCTATCACAATTTCTTTGCAATCTGAAACAATCAGCATTCAAACCGTTATCAAGAATTATTCAACTTGAAGAACATAAAAATAAATTTTTAAGTTCTAGTACCTATAAGTAGTATTTTACGTATTTGTGTGCAACCGTTATCTCGCACTAATTGCTACATTTTGAAAGGAAAAACTATTGTAATAATCCTAGTTTTTCGAAAAATTTTCTATCAATGCTCTTTTAATTTTCTTACATACAAGGGCTCACTCAACAGACAGTTTAAAACTGTCCTGTAATGGAAGAGTATATATCTATATATTATATATAACTGTAATGCATTAGCAGTAAGCGTACAAGAGCTCTTAATTCTATTTATTCAAGGGTACTAAGAATGTTCAATGATAACCAGTGATCATTAAAACTTTTAATAATTACGATAAATTCAAGAACTTATTGTATAAATTTGTAATGAGTAACTCATATTGAAATGATTTATTGTTTTATTATTGTTATCATTATTCTATTAAGTGGGATTCAACGGATACGATGGGAATCGAAACCACCATCACCATTAAATCTAAAGAGCTATAGGGTCACTATACTGCTCTATAATTAGAAGTAGGATTATATTAGCGATGAGAGCTAAACTATATATAATACAACAATATTTAAAATTTTCTCATAATTCAATATAAAATACGCATGACGACATTAATGCATGACGGATATTAATTTTCTCCAAGTATCGGCCTCATCAATTATCAATTTGATAAACTATATTCCAAAAAAAGTGTAAACATGATTTGAAAAGAAAATAGAAATTTTATTTTAAATAGTTTCTCATTGACTTTTATCAAACAATTTCCAATGTATCGTCGAATCCATCAAGACTCTCTAAAAAACGTTTTGCAATTAAATTTAAGCATGTCCGTATGTAAACAATTCATATCATTCCAGATAAGAACAAAAAAATTGGATGATAATACATTCATCGTCTTTATTTATCGTCCATTAAAGTCTCATTTTGGTAACCCTAATTTGGTGTAGAACCCTTGTAGTCGCTTGCTTAAATATAATTTTGAAAACGTAACATATCCGAAATGTCTTTTAGAGATAATTCACTTGAAGAAGAGCATCCCAGAAATTTGATCCCAGAATTATGTAGACAGTTTTATCAACTGGGATGGGTTACTGGTACAGGTAAATATAAATCCAAGAATTTCCATATCAGTATGCAAAAAGTTTAAAATAGTTGAGAAATTTGTTGACAAATTAATTGTATATTAGAGACTATATTATCTTCTTAATTTATTCAGTCGATATACCATTTAGTCTTCTTAGGACCCATTGGATCCTGTCTATATGTATATATACATTACAGGTGGTGGCATCAGTATTAAAGATGGAAATAAAATATACATTGCTCCATCTGGAGTACAAAAAGAGAGAATTTTACCAAACGATATGTTCGTTCAAGATATAAATGGTGTTGATATAGAGTTACCACCTCCAGAAAAAAAACTGAAGAAAAGTCAATGTACACCCCTTTTTATGTGTGCTTATAAGATACGTGAAGCAGGTGAGAAATTTGTTTAATCACTATTAAGGTAAATTTAGAAAAACTAAATCTCTTTTTGTGCATAGAGTGATTCCTAAATTATAAGTTGCATTAAAGTTTTT
This sequence comes from Henosepilachna vigintioctopunctata, assembly GCA_030704895.1. NCBI lineage: Eukaryota > Metazoa > Arthropoda > Insecta > Coleoptera > Coccinellidae > Henosepilachna > Henosepilachna vigintioctopunctata. The sequence goes on along the minus strand of JARQZJ010000121.1, from coordinate 3,236,681 downwards.
TGAAGCTATTATAAACAACTATATGTTTCTTCAACCGGTTGAAACTATGAAAATAATCAGAATATAATTAGAATATGTCAAAATTAATATTCTTTCATTTCTGAAATAGAAAATTGTAATTTAAATTTTTGTGTATTTTTTACAGAAAATGTACTCCCATAATTTTTCCATAATGCACCAAAAGGAGTATTATTTCAAAAATTACTTTATTTTAGGTGCTGTTATACATACTCATTCAAAAGCTGCAGTTATGGCAACTATGTTATTTCCTGGAAAAGAATTCACATGCACACATCTTGAAATGATAAAAGGTATAAAAAATCAAAAATTAAAAAGAAATTACCGCTATGATGAAAAATTAATAGTTCCAATTATTGAAAATACTCCATTTGAAGAAGATTTGAAAGACAGATTGGAAGAAGTGATAAAACAATATCCTGAAACATGTGCTGTTTTAGTTCGAAGGCATGGTGTAAGTAAAAACATTTCCACCAGATATAAATCTTCAAGTAATTAATTGGAGCTTTTCTGATTCTTTTTAGATATAAATCAAGATTCTGTAATATCAGTTTTGAACTTCCAATTTGTTTAAATATTTTCATTATTCTCTTAATTTATAATGATTCAAAATCAACATAAAGTTATTTTTTGTAAATAACTTTTTCAAATTGATAAGTTCTGTCAAATTCAAAAACTTATGAAGTTGTATTCTACATGGAATACAAGTATGGACATTTTAAAATATTGAAATTGAAGTTTTTCACATTCTTTAAAATAAGAAGTTGAAATATTCAAATCACTAGTATTTGAATTTGTTGAAGATATTTTTGCATAATTTTCAACACAATTAAGAGAAACTTCATTAATTCCCTATATTTACATTGGTGCTATATATTTTTTCTTATCTACAGGTTTATGTGTGGGGTGATACTTGGCAGCAAGCTAAAACAATGACAGAATGCTACGACTATCTGTTTGATATTGTGGTACAAATGAAATTACATGGATTAAACACTGATTTGACACCAGATGCATATGAATTGAAGATTCAAGAAGATGAAATATACAGAAACTCTATCTAGAATAGTTAACAAATCAATGTTGCTCCAATGTTTTTAGAACACAATGAAAGAGAATTTATATTTTGTTATTATATTATTATTAAGTCAATTTTTTTCATGAATAAAATGTATTTTAATATGTCATATTTTATATATATGTCATATTTAGATTGAAATGGAATGATTTTTTTAATTCAAAATGTTTAAAAAGTTAAGTTATCTTGCATTACCTTAAAAAATAAACAACAAAAACAGAGATGAGTAAATGTTTACAAGAATTTTTTAAAATAAATTTTCTGAATATATTCTCTGACAACTTGTATGAGTACATTAAAAATGGCTATACAGTGTGAGAATGAATTGAAGGGCCGACCTTATATTACTTTTTTTCCCCCATAAAGTAAATCACTAGTTGATCATGATGAACTAATTTCTTGCCATTTATATTTACAATTTTGATATTTATATCTGCTCTGGTACAACATTTGGTGGAACATAATCATTAAAATTATAATTTAAATACTGATAAATTCCAATACAATATGCACACAACATATTTCTGTACTTCTACTTATTTTAAATTTAAAAAATTCTTGAGAATGAGTTAGCAGCTTGAAATATATCTCGAGTAAATTGATTTCTATTGGAATTATCGAATTATTCATATAATACTATTATATTTCTGTAATTTTATATTGGAACTATTCATATGCAGTGTTATTGTAACAAGAAGTGTCTTCTCCAATATTCTTAGTATACACTATCAAAACCCAAACCAATAATTATAGAATATAACACATAGATTAAAATAACCAAAATAAAATTTAAATTTTTTATTATCAGTCACATAAATAACGTCAAAAGCAAATGTGGTAACAATTTAAAAGAAGTGGAAAGCTTTTGAACCTAAATATCAAACTAGAAAGTTATACTCAATTCTTCCTGCAAATATTTGGCAGAGGTTGTGAGAGCTTCGAGCAAACTGCTTTCACAAAATAGTATAAGCTTTCATTCTGAAGTGTTTGATCGAAAACGTCGTCATATATAATAGTAGGTACAAATCTCAATTTTGGGTTCAAACTATGAGTTCTGGTTCCATATTGGGCAAGTAACTCATTACCACGATCTCCTTGGTAGCACAAAGATATCACTTGCCAATCGAAACCATTGGATACAGCACACTGAAATGAAAGAATAACCAAAAAGCGTTCACAGAACAACTTTTTATAACTTCACTACAACTTAAATTGTTTTTATGTATGTTCTACATACCTTTCCTTACTTATATAACAGATCTACATGTGAGTTTATATGCATGCTAGATTTTACAAGTTGAAAAAACTCAAAAATTCATCGTGGAAGTTTTCAATATCGACAATATAATTAGGTACTGCCATCGAGGAGCGAAAAAGAATCTTTTAGAAGAATTTCCACTGCGAGAATAAAATGGTGGAGGAGCCAGGACATTCATGCAATCTTACTGATAAAATGATTAAAAAATTACAATACTTTTGAAGAAAATATTACGTTGAGCATACAAAAATGTGTTACTCAATTAATTCACATTACCAAACATTCATTTTACTTGTGCAAATTAAAACTTTTTATTTTATTTCACAATTTTTTTCGATGAAAAAATTATTATATAACCTTAAATTATTACTTTCATTTTTCATTTATAATTCGCGTAATTCAATATCTGTCCAATATTTTTAAAGTAGTGATCTTTGGACATAAAAATTCAGTATATATACTGACAAGCATTTATGGCTATATAGAACTCTTGATACTGGCTTAATAACCCGAAACATATGTAAGTATTTCAAAGCATTTTGCTGAATTTAGTAGCCAAGTGATTCTAAGATCAATATTTCTAATCGATTGACATTTTTAAATGTCTACCACGATTTTAAAACACAAAAATTGAGTATAGTATAACGACAAACACTTATTGCTATATGGAACTCTTAATAATGACTTAAGAACCCGAAACACGTGTCGAGCGTTTTAAAGAATTTTGTAGATTTTGGCGAATTGTTTTTAATATCAATCTATATTTTCAATCGACTGAGATTTTAAAAAGTCTATCATGATTGATAAATATAAAAATTCAGTATAATAAAGGGTGATTTTTTTAAGAGTTAAGTTTTTTAGGTTGGCAGCACTGGTTGGTAATGGCATCCAAACGTCATCTGTCAAAGTGAAAAGTTTTCAGTATACTCTGCCATTTCACCATGGAAAGACTTACAAACGAGCAACGATTGCAAATTGTTGAAATTTACTATCAAAATTCGTGCTCTGTGAAAAATGTGTATCGTTTGTTACGACCATATACTGAAGAGAATATTGCAGCCGTAGCGTACAGTGTTAATGAGGATCGTAAAATGTCAACTCGTCGCCGTTCTCAGCAATTGTGTATGTTACTCAACCACATGGAAAATTTTACGTGTTGATTTGGGTTTGAAAGCCTATAAAATTCAACTTCTGCAAGAATTGAAACCGAATGACCTTCCACAACGTCTAATTTTTTGTGAATGGGCCTTAGAACAGCTTAAAGAAAATCCGCTGTTTTATCGAAAAATAGTGTTCAGCGATGAGACTCATTTCTGGCTTAACGGATATGTAAATAAACAAAATTGTTGCATCTGGAGTGATGAACAGCCACATGCCATACAAGAATTACCGATGCATCCAGAAAAAAATGACAATTTGGTGTCATTTTCATCATCGGTCCATTTTTCTTCAAAGACGACCGTGGAAGAAACGTTACCGTCAACGGCGAACGATATCGAGCCATGATACGCAACTTTTTTTTGCCCCAGTTTGCCGAGTGGAACTTGGTTGACATGCGGTTTCATCAAGACGCTGCCACATGCCACACAGATCGTGAAACAATGGACATGTTGAAGGATGAATTTGGTGAGCAGCTTATTTCTCGAAAGGCCCTGTAAATTGCCCGCCAAGATCATGCGATTTGACGCCTCTGGATTATTTCTTGTGGGGTTATGTAAAGTCGTTAGTGTATGTGGACAAGTCGAACACGATTGAAGCCTTACAGGATAACATAACACGCGTAATTCGTGGGATACAGGTTGAAATGCTCGAAAAAGTGACGCAAAATTGGACCTTCCGAATGGACCATTCAGGTGCCACTGACAACATTTTTCCGAATGGACCATTTGATACGGAGCCGCGGACAACATTTAAATGAAGTTATCTTTAAAATGTAAATGACAAAGGCCAAGTTATCAATTTCAATAAAAATTTTGAATATTTTATGCAAATTGATAATTGATTCGATTTAAAAAACAACTACGCTTAAAAAATCACCCATTAAAATGACGTCGAGTGTTTTAAAGAACTTTATTAAAGAAGCGGATTTTTGCGAAGTGTTTTTAATATCAGTCTATATTGTCAATCGATGGCCATTTTTAAATACCTATCATTATTTTTAAATATAAAAATTCAGTACAATATAATGACAAACACTTATTGCTATATTGAACACTTGATAATGGCTTACCAACTCGAAACATATATCGAATGTTTTTAAAAAATTTTCGGAATTTAGTCAAGTGATTTAAAATCAATATTTTTCATCGAATGACATATTTGAAAGCCTATCACGATATTTGAACATACAAATTTCAGTATAGTATGAAGTCAAACACTTATTCTCAATTCGGCGGCAAAATCCACTTATATTCAAGTAATACATTTTATCTACATACATATGTTCATACAAAATTGTTGTCGAATAAATGTTAAACATTAGAAGTTTCGTGGATCGTATCATCTTTCATACTAAAAAAAGACGACTAATGACGGTAGAGTAACAAATTCATTCACTTGTCATCAGCGGTCAGAATTTAAATTTGGAAAAAAAAATTTTTTTTTTCATAGTATTCATGTATCTTTGATTATTTATCGTCTGCTATTTGATATTTGGTCTATTTCATACATGTATAATGCAACGTAAAAATGGCAGACTTGAAAAAATTGTTTTGAGTTATTTAAAAAAAAAATTGCTAATTGAAAAATATTTTAATAGGATTTATATCACTGCAAATCGGCTGCCTTGTAATTTTTTGTTTGTTTCAGGCTAAGAATAGACAATAGTATGATTGGCAGACATTAGAAAATTGGTAATAAACATTAATTTTTATTGCAAAACAACGGTCTATTATGTCGAATGTTTTAAAGAATTTTTCGAAATTTAAAAGTGCATTTAACTAACCAAAGCATTTCAAAATATTTCTGCAAGTTTTTTGAGAGGAATTTTTTTCTTCATCACTAAATATGAATTTTGAACTTACATTTCTGATTTCTTCGGAATCTGAAGGATCGGCACTTGACATGACACAGCTTACGAAGTTAACATTGGCGTCCTGGCCTTTTTTTTGTGCTAAAGCGCACGCTTGATATTTATTACCTCTGCATTCTGGCGATCCATGTTGACATCTAAATAACCATTCTCCATTTGAGGATTTACTTTGCTGAAAAATAGGACATACGAAATGAAGACCTTTCTACGATAATACGCATATTTTAGTTATTGTTTCTCGAAAAATTTTTTTGGCTTGTTATTTATGAACATTACTCATCATACGAGGGTGGGGTAAAAAGTTTCCGACCTGACCAAGAAAAACGATGTTTAAAAATTTCGTTATTTTTGAACATAATCTCCATCAACACTGATAGATTTCTCATAACGGTGTTCTAGTTAAGTTATATCAGTTTTAATGACCGAGATTGGATTATCGCTTAATTCTTGGTGAAACATAATTGAATATCAAAATTAATTAAACTCTTGGCTTAATGTTTCACGATTTATTCAACAATATGTATAGTCAACATGTTTCGAGCGTTAGCTCATTTTCAAGTATTTTTATTCTCTTATACATAGACTTACGGCAATCCCGCTTTCCGAAGAAAATTTCAACAAAGAAGTGAAAACTTTGAAACTTCTAGCAAATGCTAACGGTTATGACGAAAATATAATAGATAATCTTATAAGAAAAAAGCAACGGAAATTCTTTTAAATTCAATTTATCCATCTCAAATTATAAAAAATAAACGAAAATATCATTTTATTAATTTCATACCTCATCTGAGCGAAACAATTTGCGAAAGATTAAAGAAGAGAGAAATAAAAACCATTTGTACCAACAAAAGAAATGTTAAGTCACTTTTAGTAAATAATGGAGAAAAGACAAATGTTGAAGACAAAAGCGGGATTTATAAAATTTTTTGTAATGAATGTCCAGCGTTTTATATCGGTCAAACAGGTAGAAAAATAAAAACTCGGGTTGACGAACATAAAAGGTCGATTTTGTATAATGTTAATAAAACCAGATTTTCAGAACATTGCATTAACTCTAATCACTTCATAGACTTTGAGAAAACTAAATGCCTACACGCAGGTAATAAAGGGAAACGTTTAGACCTTTTGGAAGCAATTGAAATAAGCAGTTCTTGGAAGAGAAAAGAAGAAATCGTAAATGAACAAGTAGATTTTCAATTATCCTCCCTACTCACATCCATTGTGTAGATATAAATTTGTTGTACGTTCCTTATAGTAGTTTAGTCTTGAAATGAGCTAACGCTCGAAACATGTTGACTATTTATATTGTTGAATAAATCGTGAAACATTAAGCCAAGAGTTTAATTTATTTTAATATCAGTTTTAAACGTAGATTCGTCAAGCTCCTCAAAATACTGATTTATAGTTTCTATAACTTCTTCGTTGCTCTCAAATCTTTTACCGCCAAGCCATTTTTTGAGGTTAGGAAATATTCGCTGGGGGATAAATCTGGAGAGTAGAGAGGATGCGGCATCAATTCATATTTCATTTAGTGGATTTTGGACATTGCAATAATCGACGAATGCGCTGGTGCGTTATCGAGATGAAACAAAATTTTTTCTTCGCCAAATGATGTCGTTTAGTTTGTACCTCGCCCTTCAAACGTTGCAATAAGTTTTCGTACTATTGACCAGTGATAGTCTTACCCTCTTCAAGATAGTCAATGTATATAATTCCTCTCGAATCACAAAAAACAGTAGCCATAATCTTGTTTGCCGATAAAATTGTTTTTGCTTTCTTTGGAGTTAGTTCCACCTTTCCAACCCACTGTTTTGACTATTCTTTATTTTCAGGAGTGTAGTGGTGAACCCAAGTCTCATCAACAGTTATGAATCGACGCAAAAATTCGTTTGGGTTACGCCTATACAGCGCCAAAATTCAGTAGAAATGTTTTTTCGAATCAGTTTTTGGTCGAGCGTTAGCAAGCGCGGCACCAATCTTGCACACAGCTTTTCCATGCTCAAATGGTTGTGCAAAATATTTCTCAAACAATCAGGTGACATCTCACACCTCTCAGATATCTCATGCAGTTTCAATTTGCGATCTTCCAATACTATTTGATGGATTTTCTCAATCATTTCTGAAGTTGTGACCTCAACTAGCCATACTGAGCGAGGCTCGTCAGAGGTGCTCACACGGCCCATTTTGAATTTAGAAACTCACTGTTTAATAGTTGACTATGATGGGGAGCAGTCTCCTAGTGATGAATACATCTCTTCTTTCATTTGTTTTGGTGTGAAACCTTTCAAATAGAAGTATTTTATGACCGCACGTTTCTCCAATTTTTCCATTTTCACAAAATCAACGTAAGCGTGTCGCGCATGTGCTCTTGAACGCAAACTAACGTAGCTATTGGGCTGAAACTTTACATACAGCTCAGCAGGAATGGTACTGTAAGACGCCGCTCCAAAAGTAGACCTAGTTGCGCCATCTCTTGGTCAGGCGGAAACTTGTCACCCTACCCTCGTATATTCTAATCAATACTATTTAAAATCCATTTTACATGCACAATTGCCTATGTCTGACCCGGGATTCGAACCCATATCTCTCTACTAAGGGACCTTCATTCCCACCACAAGGCTATGGTGACGAGCCATTTAATAGTTAAATACTTACACTAGCTTTTCCATACGGTACAAAATCTATGAAAATCCGGTCTTTCAATGCCTCATAATTTGGGAAAAGTTCGTCTCTTATGAAGTCAATACTATCTGGGCAAAGGCTTTCATAATAAATCGATACCTTCGTTAAACTCTGAAAAAAAAATCACGTCAGTTAAAATATATAAACTTGTCGCCGTGGAAGTAGCTAAGGGGGGCAAGGATGGTCAAGACCCTCCATAGAAATATTTTTTCCCATCCTAGAAAATTCGACAACATTCAAAAATTAATCATGCTTCAGTCGCTTCTAGTTTAATATTTATTATAAATTTGTTTTGCTAATTTTTCAAAAATAATACTACTGTACCCCATTGAGTCTTTTATTATTGACTGGAATAAGCTTCGACTTATTTGAGAGTATTAATACGTAATAATACTGTCATATGTTATTCCCATATTGTTTTGTTATTATTATGTCAATTATTTCTTCTCTAAAATATAAATTTGCATATTTCATTTTTAGTATTTTTTAAAGTTCGTTTTAATTGAAAACAAATTAATAGTTTGGCTTTATAAAAAATGGGGAATGTATTCCTCTTCCCATTATATTATTGAATATTTTTTCCAAATTATATCTAAACAAGTTCAATCGTCAAAAGGAAAACATGTTTGCCATTCATAATAAACTAAAGAAAAGCAAAACAATTACTTCAACAAGATGTTACCATTCATGATATTCCGTGTAATAATTATATTATCAATACTCCTTAGGTCAAACATCACAAATTTAAAAGAACGAAAATCCCATAAATAATTGCCTAAATCTGAGAATCATGAATTTAAATGATACAAATATTTTAACAACTGAAAATGATAAAAAACGTAGAGAATTTTAGAAATGCTTTATATACATAAAAATTTGATAAGTACTATCAATGACAGAAAATATAAATGACACGGAGATTTCGCTTATCTTTTGGTGAAACATTATGTTAAAAACTATAAAATTAAAAATTAACACACTTGACTAAAGTTTCACTGAATATATTAAAAACTCTACATATGTTTCGGGTATTTAACCCATTATCAAGAGTATACATAGTACTGGAATGCTCTGGAATTACTGTAGATGCGGTAATATTGTATAATCTTGATAATGGGTTAACTACCCGAAACATATGTAAGTTTTTAATATATTCAGAGAAACTTTAGTCAAGTGTGTTAACTTTTAATTTTATAGCTTTTTGACAGAAAATATGTAAAACAATTGAATATAAGATAAAATTTAAACACTTTTTGATTTACACATTTATTGAAAACATAGCATGACGCGTTTTGTCGTTATGAACGACTTCTTCAGATGCTAACAGAACGCTGACTAACTTTGACTAATTCTGACTGAGACTTGACTAACCACTGTTAGTCAAGTTCTATTAGCATCTGAAGAAGTCGTTTATAACGACGAAACGCGTCGTGCTATGTTGTCAATAGAAGTGTAAATCTAAAGTTCAAGTGTTTGAATTTTATCTTATATTCAATTATAATGGATTTACATCAAGTAAACGCCAATACTATTTAATATGTAAAACAAATACGTTCATAAATAATACAATCAACAAATAATAATACTGAAGATATAACACCTAACGAATAAAAAATTGAAAATTATAATAGGTATAAATTTTTGGGATTAGTAGGTACATAAAAACACATTTATGAGTATAAAAATCTTCATAAATTTCCTTATCTGACTGATTATAACATATTGTGAAAATTTCAATATAAAGTAAACGTAACACTGAAACGTATTTTGAATGTTGATTTCTTTGTTTTATTTTCAAATGGAAATTGAGGAGTTATTTTAAATAATTCAAAAAGTAAACAATCACTGAAAATATTGCCATCCACACAGAAATAAATTGAAGTAAAACGACTCTAAAATGATAGATTCTTTATCAAAATGTGAACAAATCAATGTATTTGTTTTCCTATCGAATGGAAATTAAGAGTTATTTCAAAAGATTCAAAAAGTAAACAACACTGAAAATATTGGCATCAACACAGAAATAAATTGAAGCAAAACGACTGTGAAAAGAGAAGATTCTTTGCCAAAATTTGACAATAAACACGTGAGAAGTAGAAAAAGGCCAAGTACTTACAGCAGCGCGTTCAACACTTGTCACTGATACCAAAAAACTACAAATTACGAGAAGAAATAACGCACTGGGATGGAACATGGTGGATGTAACGTAGTCGAATTCAAATTGTTTTATTTTTGTGATCCACACGTCAATCGAAGTGAAGTAAGCCTACTGAGAACAAAAGATTATCGTAGAACAATGTGATTCATTTGGTAATTTGTTCACAATAAAATACGCTTTCCAATGTGTAACTCGAACTCGATAATTACTGGAAGTTAGGGAAAGTGCAATGATCCTATGATTTTTAATTTCGAAACATCGTGATTATAAAAATTTGAGCGGTTAAAGATGCGCAAAAAACATTTGAAGTAGGTGATATTCAAATGAAATATGAACGTTATCAGTTCATAATCCAGACCCAACGACAGAAGTCAACTGGTTTTTATCATAGAAACCTTGAACGTATAATATTTATGCAGTGAACAAATTTATTTTTTTTAGTGTAGTGTATGGAATCATGGTGTGTCAATGGAAGGCCGTGGTTTTGAACTTTCGCTTAGATAAATTTAGCATCATATTTTAAACATACAGAGTGGTCTATAGTAATTAAAAAAAACTGTCAGGATATTTTTCAACACGAAAAATTCGCCATAATGTCAGATTTAGTAATACGAAAAAAATTAAACTTTTTAAAGCTTCTAAACTATTATCAAAATTTCATACAACCTACTAAGTTATATGAACTCTTGATAATAGCTTAGTAGCCCGAAACATATTTCGAGGGTATATTAACAAATTTTTGGGAAAATGGCCCAGTTTTTTGAGTTATATTATACTTTTAACAATGTTCAAACGTTTGAAAAAATGTTTTTCCTCCAATTAAGAACAAAAAACAGATGGAGTTAATTCGATATGAAAAAATCGCAATTATAGTTCTAGATATATTTATTCTGATAAACAATTTTCTATAAAATTAAATTCGAATTGGAAATTCAAATGAAAAAATAATAGTTTGTAAAAGTTGAATGAATATATTTTAATTTAATTTATAATAAGAATTTTAAACTGCACTAGATATTACAATAAGACGAAATATGAAAATTTATAGCAAATTAATGATATCTGTACGTAATATTTCAGTACTATTTTGTAAAATTACAATAATTTTCGAAGATGATTCTGAATATATAATTCGTAATATCTTCAATATACTTAGTTTCTTCAGTCGTAACTTTTATTTTATATTAGCTTCTTATATTTATTAGCTTTTTCTGATATTTAACTGAAATAGTATTATTTAAATAAAAATAATTCTTAGTTCCAGAAAATTATTTAATACCCTCGAGCTACTTCGGGCTACTAAAAAATTATCGAGATTCAATAAAACTTAACTCAGTGCTATTGAATTCTTGATGATGTTAGTAGACCGGAACATATTTCTAACGTATTGGGGAATTTTATGATATTTTTTCGGATAATATTGTGTAGATTCCATTTATCAAAAAATTATTGAAGATACTTCAATGTTGTGGGTACAGTTATTAAGTTATATTTTTAATTCTTATGTGATTTACAGGTTAGTATTAAATTTTAAAAAATTATTCATATCTTTTTTAATTTTAATAATTTTCAACATCGATTTCAAGATTCAGTACCTAACAGAAATGAAAATATGTCAACATATCAACATCAGTTCCTAACAAAAACTTGAAAATCCGAGAAATTGTAAATATAAAATTTTTATGGGCTTCCATTAATTACCTGAGGTCCTTTTGGGGATTTTTTGACCCCCTGCCCCCCGTGGTGGGAGGTTTAAATGTTTGTGTCCAGCCCTGCCCCCTACTATGTGTAAGGTTTTTAAAAACTAAGTTTGAGTAAAAATTTGTTGCACTTGTTGAAGTATAATTTTTTTCATTTTTTATTTAAATAAATAAGACTTGTAATTGAAATTATTTAGGTCGTAATCTAAAATCTCAGTGGTTAAATTCAACAACAAATATTCAAAAGAAGAAGTACTAAAATGAACAGAGAATTTTTCAATCTAATTCTAATTTGTACATTATTTTTCGTCAGAAAAAAATTACGTAATATTTTACGTATATTCGGCTTCAGACACCCATTAATAACGTTACAAATTAATGGACGCCCCCTAGGCATTTTTTCGATTCTGTGATATGGTTATTGTATATCATCGAATCAAAAATCATTATCTATTTTCGTAATAACATATGTCAATTACTAAACGGAAGTAAAAAATTATCTGTGCATTGATCCATTCCACCTCCAAACGTGATTAGAACGACATTGGAAATAATTTAGGTTATTTATGACAGTGGAGTGTATTTTTACTTTTTCTTTTTCAAGGTGCATTGCTAAAGTTGAAAGGTCGTTTTTCATATCGTTCAATATTTCATATAAACATCAACATAAACTCTAAAGAAAAATTTGAAACGGACAAAACAGCCTGATAAGAAACTGTACAGTTACCAGAAGGTACAATACAAGCACTCTGAATTCGAAGAATCCTATTTAAATTATAATGACCCAAATTTTCCAAGATCCTGGTTCGAATATGTACTTACTGACGTCATTTTTACATAGGTAATAAAATCTTATCATCAACTATTAACTACTATAATACTCAATAAACTACTAATCATGTTAAATTATTATAATTTCTCGGCAAATTTGCAATTAGGAAAATATTAAACGGTTATGATTCAATATTTGACAAAAAAATCGTTAATCTGTTCACTATACAGATTCTATCACTGAAATATTTTGCGCTAAACCACCTTAACATTTTTGTGTAATTACAATAGGAATTTTTGAAATTCTACGTAAGATATGGTTTATTCGACAAAATATTATCCGATTATAAGATAACATCCGGCCAAGAAATCTCTCAAAATATTGTCAATTTGCTAACTGCTTTCATTTCATTATTCACAAAAAAACTTCATTATTTAATATGTTTATAAATACGAGGGTGGGGTGAAAAGTTTCCGGCCTGGCCAAGAGATGGCGCCACTAGTCTACTTTGGAAGCGGCGTCCTACAGTACCGTTCTTACTGAGCTTGTACGTAAAATTACAGCCTAATCGCTACGTAAGTTTGCGTTATAGAAAGGTTTTACACCAAAACAAATAAAAGAACAGATGGATTGAACACTAGGAGACTCCTCCCCATCATATTCAACTACGAGCTCTCGTATTAAGCAGTGGGTTTCTGAATTCAAAATGGGTCGTGTGAGCACCACTGACGAGCCTCGCTCAGAACGGCTAGTTGAGGTCACAAATTCATAAATGATTGAGAGAATCCATCAAATAGTATTGGAAGACCGCAGATTGAAAGTGCATGAGATAGCTGAGACCTGTAAGATGTCAGCCATTTGAACATGGAAAAGCTGAGTGCAAAATGGGTGCCGCGTAAATTAGCAAATTCTTCAAAAACGATGATGGCCAGAACATTACAGTCAATGGTGATCGGTATAGAGCCATGATTACTAACTTTTTCATTCCTGAATTGAACAATCATGATGTCCAGGAGCTGTGGTTTCAACAAGACGGCGCAACATGTCACACAGCTCGTGCCACAATCGATTTATTGAAAGACACGTTTGGTGACCGCCTAATTTCACGTTTAGGACCTGTGAATTGGCCTCCAAGATCTTGTGATTTAACACCGCTAGACTACTTTCTGTGGGGGCTATGTGAAGTCATTGGTCTATGCGGATAAGCCACAAACGCTTGACCATTTGGAAGACAATATTCGACGTGTTATTGCCGATATACGGCCACAAATGTTGGAAAAAGTCATCGAAAATTGAACGTCCAGATTGGACTACATCCGAGCCAGACGTGGCGGTCATATGCCAGAAATCATATTTAAAATGTAATGCCACAAGATTATCTTTCGAATAAAAAAATTCTTGTCAATCGAATGATCCATCGTTGTTTTATTGCAATTTAAAGTTCTTTACCTCTAAAAAAACAACCTTTATGTTCTCTGTTTAACTGGCATTAGTTCTAAACAATTTAGCATGCTTTGGATTGGAGTATATCTATAACATTTCAAAATTGTTCGTATAGCTCTATTCTGTAACTTTTGTATCTGTTGAGTTTTTTCTTTACTCAATCCCAATGACAGAGCGGAACAATATTCAAAGTGTGGCATTATTATTGACTTAAAGAGTAATAACTTCATATATGTCGTCAGATTTTTGCCAATTCTTTTGAAAAAGCTGATTTTCTTGGTGATTTTAAACGATAAGAAGTCGACATGATCATTGAAACTCAATTTCTCATTTAACATAACGCCTGAGTATTGAGCAGGTTTTACCCTTTCAATGTTCTGGTTTTCAATTTTAATGCTTATATTTTCGTTAGTATTTGCCTTAAGAATTTATTTGTACCAAAAACGTCTTAATTAGAAGTCTAATTAAACGTATTAATAGACAACTTGTACATGGCTGCTGATGTGAAATAAATAATACCTTGTCATTTCAAGTGTATTTGTAGCATTGTATCAAGTACCAGTAAAAATCAAATTGAGAGTCTTTAAGAGACAACTTCAGAAATGATTGAGAAAATCCATCAAATAGTATTGGAAGACCGTAGATTGAAAGTGCATGATATAGCTGAGACCTGTAGGATGTCAGCTGAACGTGTGCGAAATATTTTGCAGAACCATTTGAGCATGGAAAAGCTGTGTGCAAGATGGTTGCCGCGTTTGCTAACGCTCGACCGAAAACTGATTCGAAAAAACATTTCAACCGAAAATTTGGCGCTGTATAGGAGTAATCCAAAGGAATTTTTGCGTCGATTCATAACTGTTGATGAGACTGGGGTTCACTACTATACTCCTGAAAACAAAGAACAGTCAATTCAGTGGGTTGAAAATGGGGAACCAACTCCAAAAAGACAAAAACAGTTTTGTCGTCAAACAAGGCTACTGTTTTTTGGGATGCGAGAGAAGTTATATACATTGATTATCTCGAAAAAGGTAAGACTATCACTGGTCAATACTTAGCAGACTTATTTAAACGTTCAAAGGACGAGGTACAAATTAATCAACCTCATTTGGCAAAGAAAAAAATCTGTTACATCACTATAACGCACCAGCGCATTCGTCGATTGTTGCCATGTCCAAAATCCACAAATTGAAGTTTGAATGGATGCCGCATCCTCCCTACTCTCCAGACTTAGCCCCCAGCGACTATTACCTGTTTCCTAACCTCAAAAATTTGATTGGCGGTAAAAGATTTGACAGCAACGAAGAAGTTATCGAAACTATAAATCAGTATTTAGAGGAGCTTGACGAATATACATTTAAAACTGGTATAACTAAATTAGAACACCGTCATGAGAAATGTATCAGTGTTGAAAGAGATTATGTTGAAAAATAAAGCAAAAAAATTTAAAACATCGTTTTTCTTAGTCAAACCACAAACTTTTCACTCCACCCTCGTACGTAAGTCAATAGACAAATTAGCGCAAAACATATTGACACATTTGAAAGTTTGTCGGAGATTTCTTATAGAGCTATTTTTTGAATTAAATCGGCAATTAATTATTTCTTTTTGTGGTCATTCAGGAAGAAATAAACCAGGAATTTATTTGTTCACACCCAAATTGACTGAACAAAACCTTGAGATCATTCAGTCGAACTTTCAAGTCTCTCATGTTTAATTAGCCAAATCAAAACAAATCGGAGTAAACGATAAATTTATGTTTGATATTATTCAGTCGTGTCACCGTCTGATGTTAATAATGCGAACGTACATTTCCGGTGTAATTGTCAATAACGTTTTTTTCAATACATTTAAATGTATTTTTAGCATTAGACATAGAGTAGGCAGGAAACAATCGTCTATTTTTCCCACTCTTAGTAGACATGCGACACAGAGTCGAAACAATAAAAGAAAACTTTCTGAAATGAATAGAAAGCATGCATAGAAAGTACCAGGCACTCATAGAAGCAATTGGTGACTCAGTGTCACCCATTGCCCCTATGACACAAGATTTTAGATATAAAACATAGAATCAACAATTATTTTGTCATTACTAGATTTTCTTAAACTTTATATGTTAAATTTGTCGTTTCAAACATAAAAATGAAATATTTTTTTATTTATTTTATTTTAATTTGGCGTAGTGACTCTAATAACTTGACCACCTACTCTATATGAAGGTCTAAATTACTTAGTTATTTTGGGAATGTTATGTTTATTTAATCATTGAAAAATGGATGTATTTTATTTTCGGAAACGATTTATTATCAAGAAAGATTTAAATTCCTTAAAAGTTAACCTGCTATTTTGCGAATTTCAAAAACATCATAATTCTTAAACAGTTCGACATCGAATTCAAATATTTTTATATCCATAATTTGGGCTATTTAGGACCTTCAAATTATTCAATTCAAGGTATAATGTGTATCAACATTCACAACAAGTTTTTTACATGTATCCAAAATCGAGTGAAATTATATGCAAATTGAAATAAATATTTTCGTTTTATAAAGGTCGGGGGTTTTCCCTCCTAAATTTAGGAGGACAAAATGTTCAGTGGAGTTTTTTTAGGGGCTTAAAATTTTCAGGTTATCTTTATATTACTTATTATTTTTGAACTGTGGTTAATTTTCATCTAAGGGCTTTTAATGATTATATTCTCTAATAAATGTCAATATAGAAAATAAAAAATGAATAAAAATGGGCGGAACTTATTTCAAATAACTATACAAATTATTTTAATTTGTATAGTCATTTAGGTATAGTTTGTGAAATACAACTTTGTCAAGAGCATCAAGAGCATAAACTAAAATATAAAGAAAGTATATACATATAGAGATATATATATATATATATATATATATATATATATATATATATATATATATATATATATATATATATATATATATATATATATATATATATATATATATATAGTTTATACATATGATACATTATTGTTTTCTAGATAGTCGCTTTCTATTTGAAGAAAACAATAACGCAAAATCTGCAAAATATCCACTAACTCTAGGTGTAAATGAGAGGTAATAATAAAAACTTGTCTAAAAATCACTGACTGAACAATTCTTTATTCGACTAGTTTCGCCTTTTACAGCATTATCAAGAATGAATACATATTACAAAGACAACCTATAAATATTTTGCAGATCTGTTCGGGCCACCTACAGCGGGTAATGGTTTAGGTCTAACTGGTCATTAAGAAGATCGTATTTATCGGATTTTCGAAGTTTATTTATTTCCATGGCTTCCAGGTAGTTCATTTTAATTCCCTTTTCACAGTAATGGAGAATATTAGGTTTAAAACAACTTGAGATCTTATGTCCTGTCGATTCTAGATGTTCCCGAAAAGCAGATTGTCCGTTTTTTACGTGTTCTTTTAGCCTAGTTTCAAAACATCTTCCGGTCTGGCCAACATATGACGACTTACATTCTTCACAGTCCAATCTATAAATTCCAGACTTCTTCATTGGCTCGGATTCGGACAATTTGTTATTAAAGATGATCATTCTATCCATCTGCTGTGACTTGAAAATGCTCTAGGTGTACCTCAAAGCTCAGTATTGGGACCTTTACTTTTCTTGCTGTTCATCAATGAAATTCCTGATCACGTTTCAGCTGATTCAATCATGTTTGCTGACGACGCATCCTCCCAATATCAGCCCAAAACTTGGTTCAGCTCAAGGCCAAGTGTGAGAAATTAGTTCAGTATTTCTCGGAATGGTGTTTCAAGAATTCTCTCATATTGAATATGCAGAAAACTGAATTTATTCTTTCAGTTCAGAGGAAATGCTTGAAGTATATGTACTTCAATTGTTATGGGCAATATCCTTCTACAGGCTTCGAACATTCCATTCTAACAGATAGTCTGGGAATTGATTTATTGAAGTTGAGGCGTGAACGGTTCGGCCTAACGTTTCTCTTCAAAATTTTGCACAATTCGATCGACTCGCCATTTCTTCCCAGCAAAATATAAAGTAATCCAATATATTTCCTATCACAATTTAAATAACTAAAATTAATTTTGATGACAATATTCAATAATATTTCTTAATGTAGGTTGGTTAATAAAAAATTTTAAAATTAGTTAATAAATAATTAAATTTTTGTGTAAAATAATGCCCTATAAACTATTCCTAATATTCTCATTTCCAAAAATTAAATGAAAAATTTAATTCAATTTAGAAAATAATAATGAAATAATATTTTAATAATATTAAATAATAATAAATATTTAATAATATTTTAATTTTAATAATAACAAACACTTAAGTACCTTATAATGCAAAATAAAACCTTAATATAGGTATATTTTTTCTTGGAATTTTAATTTCAAAAACAATTCTAGGGGATTTTAGGGGTTTTTCAACTTGACTATGGGGGAAAAAATTCCACCAGTTGGTAACCCTGGGTATGTGACAAGTTTTCAGTTTGCCAAATGTAAATGAAATTAATAATAATTAATTATTAATAATATTATTATAATATATTATTATAATAAATAATATGAAATGGTGCCAGCTCTCCTACTATTACATTATCGTTTTTATAGCTTAAGTGAATATTTTTTATTGACATTTGTTACATTACATTAAGTAATGTCCGATGGGTTAAATAAATATTATTATTATAGTTTTTGAAAAAAGTCTAAGTTTGAACTCAAAAATTGAATGAATTATAGTCGACTTTCGATGTCTACGTAGTCTATAGTAACACATAGAACACCGTATCTTTTAGTATTTATCCATGAACTTAGTTTATTAATTAATAAACACGTGAATAGATTTAGTTCGTCGAAATGTATAATTTGTTAAAAAAAATTAACAAACGTGATGTGTCAGCAATTTTTATACTGCATTACTAATTCCTAATTCCTCCCATCGTTTTCGAAGGATTTAATTTACAACTTATCTTTTGAAGGAAGAAGTGAAGTACCGACATATCTCATTCCATTCTTTCATTGACCACCAAGCTATTATTAACTTACAGAACCCAAAGTAGTGAGTATTTTACAAGGTGAACGGCTTCCAATCCAAGTCTTCGTGCGTTTAGAGGCAAATACGATATTGAAACTACCAGTTAAATCTACTAGTTAAAGTTCTTTCTTGTGGGTTACTTGCGGTTTTTTCGAGAAATCCCATCATTGGTAAAATTCAGAAGTATCTGGGCTTCTTTGATCTACCTTTCACTTTCGATTGTAAATTTAAATAAAAAGTTCATGCATATAATGCGTAATTCTGAAATTTTTCTTCGTAATATCGAAATAACTTGAATAAGCCTTTTAGGAATCTGTCTGCATAAATATTGTCACCGAAAACACAAACTATCAACTTTCCAGAGTGAGTCTTTAGTGAATTCCGAAGAACACCGAACTTCTCCGAAACACCTACAGCGTTGTTTCATTTCATTTCAGGAATCATCAGTGACACGTTTCCAAGCAACCGAGTTTCGATGTTATTTTCAAACGCACCTATATTCTATCTTTTCAGAAGGCAGGATACAGCTAGTGATAAACTCACACGAGCTCCCTCTGTTGAGGAAACAAGATAAACTGTCTCGTGTGTGGTAGAGTGCGTTCGCCACAAACTTTAGTGCGTAGTTCCATACAAAGATGGCAGGCTTTGTAGATATTTCATCCAAACATGAATGTGACTTACAGCTTCGTTTCCTACACTAGCGGGCAATGAGGCTAGTTTGAACTATATCAAATCTACATCACTCATCGGCAAGATCTGCCGGACGATGTGTGAACGTGATCAGCCAAGCAGAAATTGCCGACGCCTTGCCCTTAACAATTATCCCTAGAAGGATAATGGGGGCAAAATTGTAAAAAGTAGAACAAAGTGCAAATCGACGACGAAGAGGCATATGGAAGATAATTCCGGACCTCATTAAAATTCAGTGGATCTTAGTCTATACCAAATATTGAAAAATTAACAGTTACTCCATTTACTACTGAAATTTTAAGTTTCAAAAATACCAAATACCATGAGTGACCAATATTTCCTGCTAGATAATTCGATGTTTATTACTGTTCAGAAGTATCTCAATCATTGATTGATTTTTAGGAGATAAACTGAATTTTTAAGAAGTTTTCTCCAGAAATTTTCAGGTAGAATTTGTTCATCTTCCTCATTTCAGTTACCTTAACCTATCATGTCATATTCAATTTAAATGGTAATTGAATTAATGAATACGAATAATGCTCGATATAAACAAGTGTAAATATTAATCTGTTATATTACCAATATACACTTTTTAAAGTTCTAATATGACTTAATTATCACAAACGTCATCTGTCACAATGTCAGAGAAGTTTTATTTTAAATGGTGTAAAGTTACACAAATTTTTACGAGCATAGAATATCGTTCAACTCTATAACATGTGCGAAGTTATTTTCGTTTTGTTGCACAAAAGAATTAGAATTTTTACGCGACTACAGAATTATCAATACTCAAAGAGTTGTTTCACAAAATTAGGAAGGTCTCGAGCGTATCTGTCGCCCGCATGTAAATCTGCGTTAAATAAATTGTGAAACATCAATTGTTGAGTAATTAATTAATAGTACATATACTGAATAATGCAGAGTATGATACGACGTCTGGTGGGTGTGGGTATTTGCTAATACTTATGATGTATCCTTTATTATCTAGGACCTTGAACTCCATTGAATAGTACTTTCAAAAGATTCAAGATTGTTCGCAACATTTACTATACCTGTCATAATAAATAATATTAATATATAATCAACCTTGACGAGTAACGGCTATATCTCTAGATATCTAAATCTGCGGCATTTTTAGAATAAATTGCGATTGTTTGGATTCAAATTTAGGAGATTTACTAGTTTTTGGGGAGATGCGTGCTCGACCTTGCTAAGAGAACGTTGTGAGAATTTTATCGCTTGATGTAACGCTTGGTGCATTCAGAAATATGTGAAATCTTGGAACGAACATTTATATTCATATTTTATCTACATGAAAATAAATCGCGGGAATGCATATAAGCAGGTAATTTCTGAACGAGTGCACAGAATTGAATAAACCAATACTTTATGTGGTCGTTATTATCAGTTTCGTAGAAAAAGAAGATAACAAAAATTGAACAGAAAATACTAGGGTGGGATGAAAAGTTTCCGGACTGAACAAGAAAAACGATGTTTTGAATCTTTTTGCTTTATTTTTTAACTCATGTTAAAAAACGAAGCAAACCATACCAGTTTTAAACGTGGAATCGTCAAGCTCCTCTAAATACTGATTTATAGTTTCGATAACTTCTTCGTTGCTCTCGAATATTATACCTCCAAACCATTTTTTAGGTTAGGAAACAGGTAATAGTTGCTGGGGGCTAAGTCTGGACAGTAGGGAGGATTCGGCATCAATTCAAACTTCAATTCGTGGATGTTTGACATGCGATGGTGCGTTATCGTGATGTAACAAAAATTTTTTCTTCGCCAAATGAGGTCGTTTAATTTGCACCTCGTCGTTCAAACGTTGCAGTAAGTCTGCGTAGTATTGACCAGTGATAGTCTCACTCTTTTCAACATAATCAATGTATATAATTCCTCTCGAATCCCAAAAAAGAGTACCCATAACCTTGTTTGCTGATAAAATTATTTTTGCCTTCTGTGGAGTTGGTTCCCCCATCCCAACCCATTGTTTTGGCTGTTTTATTTTCAGGAGTGTGTAGTGGTGAACCCAGGTAGCATCAGCATGTATGAATCGACGCAAAAATTCGTTTGGATTACGCCTATACAGTGCCAAATTTTCGGTAGAAATTTTATTTCGAATCAGTTTTTGGTCGAGCGTTAGCACCCGTGGCATCCATCTTGCACACAACTTTTTCATGCTCAAATGAAAAAAAATTCTCAATCACGTTCTGCTGACATCCTACAAGTCTCAGCTATCTCATACACTTTCAATCTGCGGTCTTCCAATACTATTTGACGGAGTTTCTCAATCATTTCTGAAGTTGTGAGGTCAACGGGCCGTCCTGAGCGAGGCTCGTCAGAGGTGCTCACACGACCCATTTTGAATTCAGAAACCCACTGCTTAACAGTTGAATACGATGGGAGTAGTCTCCCAGTGTTTAATCATCTCTTCTTATATTTGTTAGAAGTATTTGAAGACTGCACGTTTCTCCAATTTTTCCATTCTGACGAAAACAACAGAAACGTCTTGCGCAACGTGCTCTCAATCGCAAACTAACGTAACGATTGGACTAAAACTTCATATACAAACTCAGTGAGGATTGGTACTGTAGTGGCGTCATCTCTTGGGCAGACCGGAAACTTTTCACCTCACCCCCGTATTTGAACATTTCAAAATTTGTTAAGTGCGTAAGTAAGCTGCCTAACAATCTCTCAAAAAAATTGAGAGATTGTTAGGCAGCAGTTAATAACTTCATAACTATTGACATTATGGATATATTGACATTATTTCATAGTCAAGTAGCTATTTTACCACAGCAAAACGGTATTCCCTGTATGTTAATGTGTATTTAAGGGTTTATTGTCGTGTCATTTATTGATATTGATGAGAAAATGTCACCAATGATGAGTCAAAATAGTGTGAGCGTAAATAATGATATGACGATGAAAAATCAATTAAAATTTAGTTGTCAATTAAAAAAGATATTAAGATTTTCAACGAAATTTCGAACTATTTCTCCTACAATTAATGAGGAGACATGAGGAAGAAGTAAGTGCTACGAAATTACGACTTCCAGTACAACTATAGACAAGTTGACTCTTTCGATCATCAAACGTGTTAATTTATGTAATTTTTGATAACCTACTGTAGTGGTTTCTACTCTGTGGAGCGTACCCCCTATGGGGGCATGAGACTGTTGCAAGGGGCATACAGCTGTATTTATATATTCTTTTTCTTGTAGTTTTGTAAGATTTGTTTTTATAACATTTAAAATTATTATTTCTTATAATAAATGAATATTTTTTTAAGTATATTTTTACATAATATTGTATATTATTTTGTAGCCCATTAAATAAATTATAATATCAGTGCAGTATTCATGAAATTAGATTGTTAGAAAACCTAAGGGGGCGCAACAATTTTTTTTAAAGGAGGCGCATGTACAAAAAGGTTGGAAATTAAAAAAAAAAAGTTTTTTTTAAATGGTGCGACTCCACACGGGAAAAATAGTGAAAACAAATAGTATAGCACAAATTATAGAACAGATATTTGAGAATTTTCAAAAATATTCATGAAAAAATATATGTCGTTCAAAGTTCGCCGGGTCAGCTAGTATATAAATGAAAAAGAATTGTCATAAATCCCGACCAACCACACCAAATTGAATAATTCAATTTTTGTTCGTTGTTGCCAATACTAGGATTATATACAAGAAAATTTTAAAAAATCGAACGGACAATATTTGAACATTGTATAATACTCAAAGCGAATGAGCGAATTTGATAAAAAAACTGTTAGAAACTCCAATATATTGATAAAACATCAAGATATTAATGTCAGTTTCTCAGGAAGTAGATGATAATTTCAATAATATTGACAGTATGAACAAATTTAAATTTTTTCATATTGAATTGCCTTTATTAGCAACAGATAAATGATATTTCTTGTATTTTGATGCGATTTGAGGTTTATCATGGTAATATTTATTATTTTCATAGAAAATGACACCAGTTACCATCTGTCACAATATTTATTTGATTTGGACTGATATACAGTGTATTAACCTTATTTCTTCTTCACAATTTTCTCTAGATACCAGGACAATGATAAAAATCATTGCAATGTGCAAAATAATAAATCTCTCAATTTTATCGTAAATAATATAAACGATATGAACAGTAAACATTTTAAAACAAAATATATTAATTAATTTTCTTTTTATTAGTTTGATTTACCCACAAAGACAGTAACTGAAAATTGATGTAAAATATTTAGAGGGCATAAATTCTTTATATTCATACACATGGTAATTTTTTCTTGAACATAATAGAAGGTCAACTGATCTAAATACCTTTCAATAATCAATTACATCATTATTTTGCTTATTAATTTGTTCATTATGATTAGAATGAAGTCTTTTCTACAACACTAAATTAATTTTTGCACAAAACGAAAACAGAAATATTCCATTTATAATTGTCGTTTAATTTCTTCCCGAAAAATGTTTATCTTTTATTGAAATTTTGTGAATTTTCATTAACAATTTTTCCATCGATCTTGTCTCAAAATTTCTGAATATCAAGAAAATTATTAGTCAGTGTATATTCCAATAGTTCATCATCAATTCCATTAATGCTTGAACCTATTGAAAATCAATTAAACGTACTAAATGGGTAAATTGTTCGAAATCTCTCCCACAAGATAATACCACGCCTGAACTTGACATTGTGAATGAAAGGAAATACAAGAATACGCAAGAATATGGTGGGGAAACCCTTTCGTATTCCTCTTCAAATGTTAAGTTTTGAAATTTTCTGCAATATTCTTTCGAACGTGGCTGTCAGCGCAAGACCCCCCGACTCAGCCACTCGATCCCCCTGATCTAAATACCTTTGAGTTTTCGTGTTAGGGAAAGAGCGAGTGAATTGTCGAGTGTTTTGAGTGTTTTTTTTAAATTGAGGGTGTGTGCTCCACAGTGAAATTAAAGTCGAATATAACAGTTTTGGTAAGTTTTTAAATTTATTTACTTCGAATAAAAAATTCAGTCAAAAATAGATAAAAAAATATTTCATCAATATTTTTCTATATAACTCAGATTTCCAATAATTTAAACAATTTTAAATATGGATATTTACTCTATTGTTCTATGCAATTTTAGTGAAGTTAAAACTTTGTTACTTAATTCAAGATTTCAATATATTTTTAGTAATCTTACTATTTCAAGAAGACATACTAAACATGATATTGAGTTGAAGACCCAATATCAAATTGTTTTTATATAATATCCAATTTTTTTTATTTGTATTTTTTATCAAATTAAATTTTAATTTCCTTGATTGTATTTCGACTTATTCTAATAAGTACTGAGACTACAATCTTCTTTTTTAAATTAAAAGACATTACATCTTATAAAGTTTCACGAATTTTTTGAAATTTATATAGATCAGAAATTTAAAAATTTTAAGTTTCAATTAAAGAATTTTTCAATTCAGATTTTCGAAAAATACGTAATTAATACAGTTAAATATTAATAATTTACGAGGACTTCCTCAATTTTTTTTTTTAAAAGTCGAATCAAAATTTTTAAAACTGTAGGTAAGTATGTACATTTTTCGAAAATAATTCTTCATTATTCGATACAGAATTTGTGATTATTGTATGGAAAGTATGCCATACTGTCCATTCTTCAAATCAGTGAACATTCAGTAATGAACAAACGAAAAATTCAAGTACTACCTACATATATATTATATATTTTTCAATTTCTGCTCAAAGAACACCTTACTTTTTGATGAATTAAATCGAAAGTAATCCAATAGAATGTACATATCTCATTTAAATGTAATTGTTGCACTTCATGTTGCAATAAAAAATTGCATTTCATTTCTCAAGAACGGAAACTGAACAAGACGGTCCTGTCTTGAAGCATGTCGACAATATTCAATGACATTTCAAAATTTACCCTGAATACGAGTTGAATAAAGAAAGTTGTAGGGCCATAAATATGCCCGACTACCTCGGGAAAGACATAGACCATTAACATCCTTCGCAAGATGTAAAAAGAACACATTGTAACTCTTGATAATGCCTCAGTAACCCGAAACATATGTCTAGTAATGTCACTATGTATGCGAGAATCGTTCGAAAAAAAGTTAATTTTGAATTTTGCGGATTGTGTACATTCGATTTATCGAAAGTTTTTTTTCGTTTTGTTCGTACACATATGTTTTTCATATGTTCAAATTATTAACCATTTTGGATAAGCAGTTTGTTTTTGACGACTGAAAAGGTTAGTCATGTTTCTTCGATTACTTACTTTTGTAAAAATGGATCAAAGAATCTGTATTAAATTTTGCGTTTAAAATGGAATAGAGTGCTTGAACGCAGTAAAAATGATGACTTCAGGGAGTCTACCTACTTTGCCTCAAAAAAGTGTTTATAAGTGGTACAAGCGCTTTACACAAGACCGAGAAGATGTTGATGACCATAGGCGTCCTGAAGTTACAACCTTCACCTCAACAAGCTGAGAAAACATCGAAACAGTGAAAAAATGGTGTTGGAAAATCGTCGAATCACCATTAGGGGAGTTGCAGAGGATGTTGGCATATCAATTGGCTCTTGCCATGCAATTTTCTCGGATGTTTTGGGCATAAAACTTGTGACAGCGAAGTTTGTTGGGAAATTGCTGACGTCAACGACGATCAAGATTTGGTCTAAAAGGTCATAACTGGTGACGAAACCTAGGTATATGGTTATGACGTCGAAACCAAGAGTCAATCACTCCAATAGAAGCGGCCAAAGGAGCCGCAAAGGCACGCCAAGTTCGATTAAATGTGAAGGTTTTGCTCACTGTTATCTTCGATTACAACGGCGTGGTGCACCATGAGTTCTTGTTAACAGGTCGTACGGTTAATATGGATCACAACAAGGAAGTTATGCAACGTTTACGTGAAGCAATAAGCTCTAACCATCATCAAGAAAAACAAATCATGGATTCTTCATCACTATAATGCACCAGGTCACACATCAATGCATGTTCGTGATTTTTTGGCCAAAAACAACACCATTATCATGCCTCAACCACCGTATCACCAGATTTGGCTCCCTGTGACTTTTTCCTATTCCCAAAACTGAAAAGACCAATGAAAGGAAAGCGTTTGGCCACAAATGAAAAAAGAACGAGCTGATGGCCATATCGAAAAGCGCATTTCATCAGTTCTTCGAGGATTGGAGGAAGCGCTGGCATAAGTGCATTATATCTGAGTGGCATTACTTTGAAGGTCAAAAAAGGGATATTGATGAATAAATAAATACAAACAATTCAAAATTCACCGTTTCTTTTGAACAAACCTCGTATATCTAGGCTGAATCTCGCAAAAATACACTGAACATCAGCTTCGGGCTACCTGTTATCAAGAGTTTGAGACGGCTAATTCAAAAAGGTAGAAATATAACTGATTGTATTATTGACTATGAAATTCTGTGGCTACTGCTTCTATGAAATCACGGACATGAACAAGAAGCAACCATAGAATTCAATATTCCTAGTAACCTAGCACTTTCTAATCAATATTATAAATATTTAGATTGTTATTCTTTTCGATTTAGTCACCTCAACTCCTAATAATGCCTTTAGAAGCCAGAAACGTTGTCCAGAATATTAAACAATTCTTGAGGTAAACAAATCAAGTGTTTTGAAATATAAAATACTTTTGAATATTGTTTCAAGTTGTTTATAAATTCAATTAACTTTATAGGGACAATTATGTCTTAGAAAAATTGACTCGGGGCGAAAAACCCACTTAATCTGATGAAAGACAGTAAATCGTAACATTTAACACCGAAACCAATGAACCAACTTTTATGTATTAAATTTTTTTCACTAATTATATCGAAAATTAAAATAAGTACTTCGAGAATTTTCCATTTTCAATTCTAGAGCCACCCTTTCACTTATATCACCGATAAATTATCCATGCTAGATGCAGGTAATCAATCGTATTTAATTGTAAGCAAATTTCAATCAATGCTCGTGTAAATTTTTCAGTCCAAGGTTAATTATAATATTCATCAGCACAATACAATGTTAAGAAGACTTAATTTACTCATTGGCTCGATGATTTTTTCCTTATTTTTCTTTGCATCATTAGAATACAATAGCTCTTCATTAAGATTAGTTACAATCTGAGACATAAACGTCTATTTTAAACTGTTGTTATCTTTGCTAAATATTCAGTGCGTATATGTACGCATTTAAAAAGTGTTGAAAATGAAAACTAACAGAATGAAATAACTGAAAGTACAGAAAGTGCAAGTATTGTTAAATTTTATGATGACAGTGATGCAAACAATGAAAATAATATAAAAAATAAAGTACATTGAAACATAAATAAATATAAATACTTTCCATAAATAAAATAATTGTGTATTAATTGTTATTTCAATTAATATACAATAATTTCAATACAGATCAGCAGAAAATTAATAAACCTAATAAACATGCATAAATTGTTCCTCAGAGTGTAAATAGATAAAAATACCAAATTGATATTGGTAATTTTAATTTAAACATAATGAAATTTCAAATTTTAAAACTAACAGTTCAAAATTTTGACCAACTGCACATTTTTTAATTTTTTCTTGTAATTTTGAATAATTGCTACCATTTTTAACGCGTGGGAAATATTCTAATTAATATTCTTGTAGAAACCTAGTTCTGACTTTGAAAATGACTAAAATGATCTTGAAACATTCACTCTTATCTGTACTAATATAACGATGAAATTGACACGAATTTCATGTTATAGAAAAATCCATGCATAAAAAAGTCCAAGGTTTTTTTACATGTCCTATAATTCTTGGGCTCAACAACCAAGGAAACGAACTAGAGAAAAAATAAAGCACATTTATCAAATCTGTCGGAACATTATCCGACACAAAATATTCATGAAGTTAATTAATGACATGTTAATTTATATAGAGTACTTCAGAGATAAAGATTAAGAATGGAAAGAATTCTGAAGCGTTTTCTTAAATTGGACATTTTTCCTTGAAGCTTAGCATGCAGAAGAGAAAATGAATTTTTAATATTATTTTTAACGATTTTAGTGTTATAGTGATGAATTAATTGAGGCTGAAGATGGATTTAAGGACGAAAATTTACATACGGTGGTATAATTTGATAAAATACACTTTATATTTTAATTTACGATTTTATCTCTTGGAATAAGGTGGGAAGTTACTTCATATGTAAATACGTATTTTTAGTGAGTAGAAATATGGAATAAAATTAATATTCGTAATATGCAAAATGTATTCCAATTTTATAATGAAGGAAATCACTGAGATTTGCTAAAAATATTCTGCAATAATTGTTTCCTGCAAAAGACTTAAAAAATGCAGTACTCTGTATCCATTCGAGCAACTAATTTTAAGTTAACGGAAGTAGTCTTTACTTTAAGTCTAGACATTTTTTAAGTAGATTTCATAAATTTTTTCGATCTCTGGACCCACAGTTATTGACTGAATGATCCTATTTAAGCATTTAAATTACTCAATAATTAACCATTTTTCATCAAACTAATCAAATCATAAACTAACACAAACAAATTTACCACTACCCATACCGAGGCTCGAACCTGAGATTTACCGCACCAAATTCAAATGTTTTACCACTACGCCAAACAAGCGAGGAGATTTTGAAATTATTTTGTGGTACTCAAATTACCTCTCGCTGGCCATCTGCTGTCAGATAATTAATTTTTATTAAGAATTTCATTTTCTACATCTGTTAAATGCCCTCGATTCCGTTTTGAATGACGAAATATTTTTATTGATTTGATCCGATGATCTTAATACCTTTTAATTAGTTATGAAAAATAAAAGTTAAAGGCCTTGAGAATGAACCAATTTCAAAATATACTGCCATTAGTTGAATAATTCAAAATTAAATTATCCTGGGAATATCGGTGAAAGTTTTCAGATTATTTTTGAAATGAAAATATATCGGAATATTTGCACTATAATAATAAAGTGTCAAATTATTCATGAATTGCACTTAAAAGTACCAAAATTCGCAGTAAAGGCTCTTTAAACACCAAAAATTTGAAAAATGCAAATCGAAAAGCATAATGTTTTTATTTATTCATTCACATGTACTTTACATATATATCTAGTAAACTGAAATTTTTTACTAAATATAGCGAAAAGTTTGAATTGTATTTTTATAATCTTAGATACCTGCATTTGTCTATTCCTTATGTAGATTAGAAAATTTTAGAAAAGCTTTCTCAAATAACTGCTAAGTACTGAGCAATTTTGTTGTCTTAAATTATTCGAATTAGTTCAATTCGACGTATTTTCGTGTCTTCGAATGTTTCAAGATGTTGATTAGTTCCGGCTGATTTACATCAAACTACGAGCAGAATGTCAATACGTATTTCGACGTTAAATACTTATTTATTCTGAATGCTCAAACATTTGTATTACTCAAGTTTGTATATATAATTCCACGTAAAAACATATTTAATGATTTTTTCGCACCAACCGGATGCAAAAGTTACCCAGGAGTTGTCATCATCAAAAAATCATTGGCAAAAGTTTAACAATTTTTCAATTGATCGATGGCTATCGATTCCTCTAATCAAGGATTAAAAATACCAACGTAGGTTTAACCACCCAACGATTGAAACTAAGCTTTTTTGGTATCTGATTGTACTGTTTGTTTTATTTTTATAAATTTTATGTCCTAATATATTATATTCATTAAACTTCTAAATTTTACGACAAATTTGTAGTAGTAAGTTGTGTCTTGAGAAATATGGCTGCTCACCTTTACTTATCTAAACGTCTCTTTTTTGTGCAACACAGGTATGTGTGTTGATAAAAAATTAATTTGAATACTACGCCAAAAACTGTCCTCTGTGTTAAAAAAATAAATAACCCGAATATATAAAAAATTGCATTTTTTGGTAACACTGAATGTAACTCGAAATATATCGCAAACTTCTTTGATATTTATCGTAAAAGTACAATAGAAATTTCGAACAGTGTAGACAACATAATTTATCAGGGAAATCACATTTTAATATGAAACACAGATGACACCTCAAAAGCACGAATCCTCTTTCTGTGAATTTTTTCATTACTATCATTAAGATTCAATTTTTAACTTTGTTTATTGTTTCCAATAGTAACGGGTGATTTTTTAAGAGTTAAGTTTTTCAGGTTGGTGGCACTGGTTGGTAATGGCATCCAAACGTCATCTTTCAAAGTGAAAAGTTTTCAGTATACTCTGCCATTTAATCATGGAAAGACTCAAAACGAGCAACGATTGCAAATTGTTGAAATTTACTATCAAAATTCGTGCTCTGTGAAAAATGTGTATCGTTTGTTACGACCATATTATGGTCGTCATAATCGACCTGGTGAATCAACAATTCGTGCTGTTATCACCAAATTTCGCACCAAGTTTATTTGTTGGACATTAAACCATTTTCTCGCATGCGTACAGTGCGTACTGAAGAGAATATTGCAGCCGTAGCGTAAAGTGTTAATGAGGATCCTGAAATGTCAATTCGTCGCCGTCCTCAGCAATTGGGTATGTGTTACACAACCATATGTAAAATTTTACGTGTTGATTTGGGTTTGAAAGCCTATAAAATTCAACTTCTGCAAGAATTGAAGCTGAATGACCTACTACAACGTCTAATTTTTGATGAATGGGCCTTAGAACAGCTTAATGAAAAACCGCTGTTTTATCGAAAATTTGTGTTCAGCGATAAGGCTCATTTCTGGCTTAACGGATATGTAAATAAACAAAACTGTCGCATCTGGAGTGATGAACAGCCACATGCCATACAAGAATTACCGATGCATCCCGAAAAAACGACAGTTTTGTGTGGTTTATGGGCTGGTGGCATCATCGGTCCATTTTTCTTCAAAGACGACCGTGGAAGAAACGTTACCGTCAACGGCGAACGATATCGAGCCATGATACGCAACTTTTTTTGCCCCAGTTGGCCGAGTTGAACTTGGTTGAAATGTGGTTTCTTCAAGACGGTGCCACATGCCACAAAGCTCGTGAAACAATGGACATGTTGAAGGATGAATTTGGTGAGCAGCTTATCTCTCGAAAGGCCCTGTGAATTGCCCGCCAAGATCATGCGATTTGACGCCTCTGGATTATTTCTTGTGGGGTTAGTAAAGTCGTTAGTTTATGTGGACAAGCCGAACACGATTGAAGCCTTACAGGATAACATAACACGCGTAATTCGTGGGATACAGGCCGAAATGCTCGAAAAAGTGACGCAAAATTGGACCTTCCGAATGGACCATTCGATACGGAGCCGCGGACAACATTTACATGAAGTTATCCTTAAAATGTAAATGGCAAAGGACAAGTTATCAATTACAATAAAAATTTGAGTGTTTTTTGTTGAAAAATTGAAAAATTTTTGTGTTGAGCAAATTGAGTGTTTTGTTCGTTCTAAAAAGTAAACTACGCTTAAAAAATCACTCATTATTACTGCGATTCATTTCCTTATTTAATTTCGTCATTATTTAAAGGGTAATATTAGTAATTTTGTATGTTACTACTGCCCTCTGTCCTTATTTAAATGACTATAAATAATAATAATACAATCTATATCTTAATATGTGAAGAGAAACTTGAATAAATTATGAAAACTTACAACATCTGACAACAAGGAGTTGCGTTAAACTCTTGATGAAGCTTTATGAGCCCGAAACATGTTTCCAATATACCAATAAA
The DNA here is from genome assembly GCA_030704895.1 of Henosepilachna vigintioctopunctata. Classification (NCBI taxonomy): domain Eukaryota; kingdom Metazoa; phylum Arthropoda; class Insecta; order Coleoptera; family Coccinellidae; genus Henosepilachna; species Henosepilachna vigintioctopunctata. Next base: position 3,204,060 of record JARQZJ010000121.1, on the reverse strand, counting down.
TATTCCAAAAATTCATTTTAAAACCTTAACTTACATTTTTGCATACATGTGGTTACATTTCTGCATTAATGAGGAAATTGTGTTGTCCTGTTACTTTTTTAAAAAACTTATGCTTAACTGACTAATTGGTTATTTATATTTCCTTTGGAGGTCACGTTGAACTACTGTGACTACAATTATTCACTTATATCTATGCAAGAACAATAAAACACTGCACGATATTTCCTTCTGAAGTACTCATTAATATTCATACCTGAAATACAAATTTGTCACGATTCCACAAGAGTTATGTCTCAAATTCGAGTAAATTATCGATTATTAAATGTATGTCTTTGAATTCGCATAATTACGTGACATTGAATTCGCCTCCAATGCGTTTTTCTTCTGTTCCGAGCGAAAATGAATCAAGCAATCCGTGACAGTGACATTCATCAATTTAATTATCCCGTGTCCAATCGTGGATCGTTCCTGGATGAGTGAAGACTCAAGGTTAAATTCTGATTATCCGAAAAAAAAGGGTAAACAGGAATTGAAATTGTTACATAATCGTTTGCCGACAAAAAATCAAAGCAGTGTTTGGCAGTTTAATCGACAATTCATTAATTTCTAGATGATTGATCACGACCTGAAGTTACGTTCAGTATCTTTTGGAGGTCTTGAAGAGTTCGATAAATCTTCTAACGTGTTCATTTCATTTAGAGAAGCGAAAATTTTTATTCGTCAAATCTATAAATATAAAGATTTTAGGAGCAATTAGCAAGCATATTATAAAAGGAACAACAGGCAAAACCAGAATAATAGATAGATCAGTATCGTGAACTTTTTTGTGCTTCTATTCAACAGAAATATTCCCATCAAAAATTATATTGATGTAACTCTTACAGTTTTTGAAGATGATGCTTGAAAATTGATTGAAGTTAATTTTTTTCAGACTTACTTGCCAATCATTTTTATTTTTAAAAATCAACAGAATATCTTTATTAATTATGATAATATTATTTAATAGTGCTGGCGTTTACTTGATGTAAATCCGTTATAATTGAATATAAACTTAAATTCAAACACTTGATAATTGATGAGGCCGATACTTGATGTAAATCGATAAACATAATAAAACAATTTTTAAACTGATTTACACATATATTAAAAATAATACTGCATGACGTACGTTTCGATGAGATTCACCTTTTTCAAATGCTACGTGCAGACTAATGACAATTTCTCGAATACATACAATATATAAACTTAAATACAGAGAAAAAAGGTAGATAACAGGTGGAAGGGATCAATAATGAGATTAGTCTGCACGTAGCATTTGAAAAAGGTGAAACTCATCGAAACGTACGTCATGCAGTATTATTTTTAATATATGTGTAAATCAGTTTAACAATTGTTTTATTATGTAAATAATAAAACAATTACTAATTTCTAGTAACTAATCTCATTAGTCTGCACGTAGCATTTGAAAAAGGTGAATCTCATCGAAACGTACGTCATGCAGTATTATTTTTAATATATGTGTAAATCAGTTTAACAATTGTTTTATTAAACACTTGAATTTATGATTTATGATTTACACTTTATTGACAACATAGCATGACGCGTTTCGTCGTTACAAACGACTTCTTCAGATGCTTACAGAATAATTATACAGATTAATATAATATATATATAGAATATTATACAGCATAATATAAAATAAATTGATCAAATATACACGATATTGATTATTAGTACCTATATTGTTTTCTCTCAGATATACAAAATCGTCGACTGTGAAACGACTTCATTATACTCAAATTTCCACGCTTTATTCTGGGAAAATCCGATGACTATCTGTCAATTTGTATCAACATTATGTTCAATATTGAAAAAAGGTTAATTTCGAAGAATCATTAACTAAGCACATTAGAAAGGTGTTTGTAAATTATTCCAGAATCTGAATTATTCATACGGAAAAACATATGATCGAATTCAGTGGTTATTGTGATTTAATTAACAACAATATATTTAATTAACATAATTGTTGTACCTTTGTGCTCTTACGTAATGGTAACTAATTTTACTGCAAATATAAATAAATTGATTTGGTAGATACGTATTGACATTTTAAATGTCAAACAATAAATTCAAGCATATTTGAAAATTTTAATGTCCGAGTCTTAATAAAAACTAAAAATGACAACAAATACATTGAAGTGTTCACTATATAATTCAGAATATTCACAAATATCTTAAATTCTTGTTTTTACTCTTTATTTGCAAGGTTGCCATGTGGCAAACTCACCACCTATACATATTTTATTGCGATAAAAATCTTTAACGATGCCTTAGTCACGATAAAAACTAAAAATAATAACTAATAAACCAAAGTGTCTACTATATAAGTCAAAGTACACACAAAGATTTTCAATTCTTCAACGTCTTGGTGTTATTCTTTATTTGCAAGGTTGCCATGTGGTGAACAGACCACCTATACATATTTTATTGCGATACAAATCTTTAACGATGCCTTAGACACGATAAAAACTGAAAATAATAACCAATACACCAAAGTGTCTACTGTATAATTCAGAATATACACAAAGATCTTCAATTCTTCAACATCCTGGTGTTATTCTTTATTTGCAAAGTTGCCATGTGGTGAACAGACTACTTATACAAAATTTTATTGCGATACAATTGTTTAACATTGTCTCAGTCATAATAAAAACTAAAAATAATAGCTAATACATCAAAGTGTCTACTATATAAGTCAGAGTACACACAAGATCTTCAATTCTTCAACGTCTTGGTGTTATTCTTTATTTGCAAGGTTGCCATGTAGTAAAGAGTCTACTCATACATTTTTTATTGCAATATAAACATTTAACAATGTCTATTTCTGATAAAAACTAAAAATAATAACTAATAAATCAAAGTGTCTACTATATAAGTCAGAGTACACACAAGATCTTCAATTATTCAACGTCTTGGTGTTATTCTTTATTTGCAAGGTTGCCATGTGGTAAAGAGTCTACTCATACATTTTTTATTGCAATATAAATATTTAACAATGTCTATTTCTGATAAAAACTAAAAATAATAACTAATAAATCAAAGTGTCTACTATATAGTTCAGAGTACACACAAAGATTTTCAATTCTTCAACGTCTTGGTGTTATTCTTTATTTGCAAGGTTGCCAAGTGGTAAAGAGTCTACTCATACATTTTTATTGCAATATAAACATTTAACAATGTCTATTTCTGATAAAAACTAAAAATAATAACTAATAAATCAAAGTGTCTACTATATAAGTCAAAGTACACACAAAGATTTTCAATTCTTCAACGTCTTGGTGTTATTCTTTATTTGCAAGGTTGCCATGTGGTAAAGAGTCTACTCATACATTTTTTATTGCAATATAAACATTTAACAATGTCTATTTCTGATAAAAACTAAAAATAATAACTAATAAATCAAAGTGTCTACTATATAAGTCAAAGTACACACAAATATTTTCAATTCTTCAACGTCTTGGTGTTATTCTTTATTTGCAAGGTTGCCATGTGGTAAAGAGTCTACTCATACATTTTTATTGCAATATAAACATTTAACAATGTCTATTTCTGATAAAAACTAAAAATAATAACTAATAAATCAAAGTGTCTACTATATAATTCAGAGTACACACAAAGATTTTCAATTCTTCAACGTCTTGGTGTTATTCTTTATTTGCAAGGTTGCCATGTGGTAAAGAGTCTACTCATACATTTTTATTGCAATATAAACATTTAACAATGTCTATTTCTGATAAAAACTAAAAATAATAACTAATAAATCAAAGTGTCTACTATATAAATCAGAGTACACACAAGATCTTCAATTCTTCAACGTCTTGGTGTTATTCTTTATTTGCAAGGTTGCCATGTGGTAAAGAGTCTACTCATACATTTTTTATTGCAATATAAACATTTAACAATGTCTATTTCTGATAAAAACAAAAAATATTAACTAATAAATCCAAGTGTCTACTATATAATTCAGATTATAGATACACAAAGATCTTCAATTCTTCAACATCTTAATGTAACTCTTTATTTGCGTAGGCTGCCATGAGAAAAAATTGCCCTAGTTTCAGCCTGAGTGCACCAATGAAAGTACACACTTCAAGCATTGTTCAAATCGCAACAAAAAGTGACAATAATGCGGGTATTTTATTAAAGGTCGTATGGTGTATAACAGGTTCCTTTCTTTATTATATCCTATACCAACCTACCTACCGGCTTGCAAAAATCTTATTCGTCATTGAAAATTTAAAATTTTACCCGGAATTATTTTGCTATAAACTCACATTTGTTCATTTGTTATTTATGAATAACTACGAAAGTAGGATACGATTGTGAACTTTTGATTTATTTTTATCTTGTCATTGAATCGCGGTTAAATAGTTTCAGATTTAGTTGAATATATCGGAAAATAGTATGCAACTATTTTAGGTATTTTTCCCGGAAAAAACATATTTGATTAGATAAAAATTAAACTTTTCCTCAATTGAAAAAAGTTATATATATCAAGTTACAAATTATTCATGATTACAATGCATTTTCTGAAAACAGGAATACTAGTGATAAAACACTTTTTATCGTTTTCAAAACGGAAAAAACTAGCGATAAAAATACGATATTATTATAGAAATTGAAAATATTTCACAATCGTTAAAAAACTCAATAAAAAGCAAACTCATTCAATAACTTAAATACGTTGATATTGTTACAAATGAAGATAATCAAAAAATAAAAATTATAAATATATAATATATTTTTTTAAATTATAAATACATAATTTTTATTATTGTATGTTCAATAATTATATTTGTATTTACAATTATTATTAATAATAATAAATTTTGAATTTTAATTATTATTTGATTTTTACTGTATTTATTTTTATCGAAACGTCCACAAAATATAATCACTTCAAATTTAAAAGTTATTAACTTCTGAAAACTATTAAAAAAAGAACGGAAGAATTAACTTCTTAACGGAAGAATTAAAGGAAGAAAAACTAACGTAAGAAAATTTTAATTAGACCTCTACCCCCCAATTCGAGCAAAAATACGAAAAATATCAAAAAATGAATTGACAACCGTTACGTTATGCCATAATAAAATAATAAATATAATTTTATCAATTTAGGTTATAAATATTTTATAATTTTTTAATTTTATCTTACTTAAGTCTTAATAATCCTACTATTCACTTTATTAGCAAAAGTGAAAAAAATTCATCAGCCCCCTTCCCCTACTCGTTTTAACGTAATACTTGATGCCCCCTCATTTTCTCTATTAAATACTTCAAGTTCGAATATATTACATAATTATCATTAATGGTATCCCTCCACAATAGCCTGTTTTATTTTTTATTGTGATTTGTATCATAATAAAATTAAAAATTTCCAAAACTGATCAAAACTACCTACCACAATTAATTGTTTTACATTATACTGATTTATTCATTATTTTTTCAGGAAGTGTAATCGAACAAGATGAAACAAACGTTATCCGAGAAGTATCCTTTATTGTACCCCTTTTACGTCTTGGGAATAGTATCCCTAGGGTATGTCCTTGGAGAGTTAGGTCACTATCTGATCGGGGCGACCTCAAGAGCTGTAGCCAGAGACCTACACTACGGCGATATAGCTTGCCAACTCAATTCCTCAGAATATCTACTCAGTGAGTTGCCAGTCAAATGTAGCGATGCCAACAGTTCCGAGGTTTGTCTATCTCTGAAGATAAACGAAACGTCGTACTGCGAATGGGACTATAACGGACTGGGAATCGATTATCAAGTACTAGCCGGACCTGCTTTCATTGCTGTGTTCACTATAGTCGGTGTTATACTTGGTATAGCGGCTGATAAATATCACAGAGCTAGAATGTTGACAGTCTGTACGTTTGTCTTCGCTATTGCGATTATACTTAGTGGATCAGTCACGGAATATTGGCAACTGGTTGTTTTGAGGATGGTGACTGCTGCTGGGTACGTAAATTAATGAGGCCAGAATTGTATTCGTTAAAAATGAACTGTAATATGTTTTAATTTTAGTACAGTGCAAAAGCGTGAATAAGTGAATTTTGTAACTGGTTATATTGAAAAGAAATGTGAAATTCTATAGAAGAAAAAGTTTTTTCTTCTATGTCAGAGAGTATGATACGAAAAAAACCTTGTATATACTTATGTACCTACATAAAATGCTGTGAAAAAATATTAAACAAAAATATACTCACATTAAAGTTCATCTTACGTTTGTTATAATATTAAAGTTTCAGGAGAAAAAAATAACCATCATTACTAGAATTCATAATAAAACATTATCGATAAATATCATTTTCTCAAATTTGAAACTCAAAACCTGTAGTAAATTTATCAATACTCGAATAGTTATAACGGGTGATTTTTTAAGAGTTAAGTTTTTCAGGTTGGCGGCACTGATTGGTAATGGCATCCAAAGTCATCTGTCAAAATTTTTGTAAGTCTTTCATCATGGAAAGACTTACAAACGAGCAACGATTGCAAATTGTTGAAATTTCTATCAAAATTCGTGGTCAGTGAAAAATGTATATCGTTTGTTACGATCATATTATGGTCATCATAATCGACCTGGTGAATCAACAATTCGTGATGTTATCACCAAATTTCGCACCTAGTTTAATTTATTGGACATTAAACCATTGTCTCGCATGCGTACAGTGCGTACTGAAGAGAATATTGCAGCCGTAGCGTACAGTGTTAATGAGGATCGTGAAATGTCAATTCGTCGCCGTTCTCAGCAATTGGGCATGTGTTACTCAACCACATGGAAAATTTTACGTGTTGATTTGGGTTTGAAAGCCTATAAAATTCAACTTCTGCAAGAATTGAAGCCGAATGACCTACCACAACGTCTAATTTTTTATGAATGGGCTTTAGAACAGCTTAATAAAAATCCGCTGTTTTATCGAAAAATTGTGTTCAGCGATGAGGCTCATTTCTGGCTTAACGGATATGTAAATAAACAAAACTGTCGCATCTGGAGTGATGAACAGCCGCATGCCATACAAGAATTACCGATGCATCCAGAAAAACCGACAGTTTGATGTGGTTTATGGGCTGGTAGCTTCATCGGTCCATTTTTCTTCAAAGACGACCGTAGAAGAAACGTTACAGTCAATAGCGAACGATATCGAGCCACGATACGCAATTTTTTTTTGTCCAAGTTGGCCGAGTTGAACTTGGTTGACATGTGGTTTCATCAAGACGGTGCCACATGCCACACAGCTCGTGAAACAATGGACATGATGAAGGATGAATTTGGTGAGCAGCTTATCTCTCGAAAGGCCCTGTGAATTGCCCGCCAAGATCATGCGATTTGACTCCTCTGGATTATTTCTTGTGGGGTTAGTAAAGTCATAAGTGTATGTGGACAAGTCGAACACGACGGAAGCCTTACAAGATAACATAATACGCGTAATTCGTGGGATACAGGCCGAAATGCTCGAAAAAGTGACGCAAAATTGGACCTTCCGAATGGACCATTCGATACGGAGCCGCGGACAACATTTACATGAAGGTATCTTTAAAATGTAAATGGCAAAGGGCAAGTTATCAATTTCAAAAAATGTTGATGCAAATTGAGTGTTTTATTCGATTTAAAAAAAACTACGCTTAAAAAATCACCCATTATAAAGTTATGTTCAAGGAAACTTTTACTTTGTTTGGTACCATTGTACGCAAAAAATGAGTGACATTTATCAACTAACTTCATGGTGTCCACTTAGATGTCGCTCTGCAGTCAGTCGCATACAAAATTCATGCTTAATTTTTTTTAAATGAATTTGTTTTTTGATTCAAATCAAATAATTAAATCGGTCTAGTGAAATTCTAACTCGTAATGATGAAACATTGCGTCCAAAATTATAACCATTGGCATAAATCAATATTCTGAATAGTTCGATTGTTTGTAGGGAATCCGGTTGTAATCCTCTTGCCACTGGTCTCCTAACCGACATGTTTCCCGAAGAAAAACGAGCCTTAGTAATGTCAATTTTCAACTGGGGTATATATGGAGGATACGGTATTGCTTTTCCAGTTGGACGGTATATACCAAAACTTGACATATGGGGTTTAGGATGGAGGATAGCATATTATGGCGCAGGAATAATAACCTTGATAGTAGGCCTTGTAACATGGCTCACATTAAGAGAGCCCCCTCGACAAGCCATCGGGGAGACAGCCAATGATGATTCTGACAAAGACGTACCTACCAATTTTTTAAAAATATTAAATACTTGGTTATATTTTACAAATAACTATTTATTTACTCGATATATATTTCCACACGATAACCTTTTCTTAAAAATTACAGTTTATATCACCAGAAATACTAAGTTCGTCTCAGAGTTTCGGTTAAATTCTTCGACTTGAAACATGACCTTTACCACCTCTAGTATGTTCATGCGTTTTCCTTAAATTTATCAGAATATTGAGAAAGAATCTGAACAAAAATTCGTGTAAGTTGATCTTATACCTACATTAACACACAATATTTGCAATGCATCAAACACAATATTAGAATTATAAATACAAATAAAAGAAGTTTCAGTTACTTATTGGCCAATAACAGTGATCGGAAAAATGTCTGAAAAATCAGGAGTTTGAATATTCGGATTGCGATGCAATTTGTACAGAATAAACTAGTGAAAATATAGCTAAAAGGAGGAACACAGATACTCCAACTTACAAAACAAGAATCTCAACGAGATACCTGAAATATTATAGTTCTTTAACAAAGGGAAAATGATGGACTTGCTAGAAGCAATCGAGATCACATCGACCGTCAAAACAGAAATTATTCAGTATTTTCCTTATAATTTGAGCAGTCATATAAATGTATAGATTGCCATCTGTTTTAAACAATTTGTGAAAACTCTGGACAATGGGTTAGAGCCCGACACATTATCGAATAAATAGATCATTTTTGGATACTTTAGCCAAGTATTTAAATTTCACTATTATACGTTTGCATCATGTTCCACTAAGTCTTGTGGAAGTAATCAACTGACATATAAACCTGCTAGTAACATACTTGAATTATTCTTACAGGTTACCATCTGGGATGTTCTTAAACAACCCCGAATTATTATGCTTTGCGTAGCAGCTTCTATCAGACATTGCGGTGGAATGTGTTTTGCATACAATTGTGATCTGTACTATCAACAATATTTTCCTGATTACGACCTGGGATGGTGGTTGTTTGTGGTTACAGTAGGAATCGGAAGTGTAGGTAAGGAATTACGGCAATTATTAAGATTAGAAAAAATTTCCGATATACATGATGAAGATCTCAGTAGAAATAACTACAAAACAACATTAATTTTGGTTAGCTTCTGTGAGTGAGTCGAAATCAACACTAAAGCTCGCATTTGGTGAAAACTATTTGGCAACTCGTTCTAAAGAAGTGTGCTTTGAACACCTACTACATCTTAACACATCACCCAACTTATTTCACTTTTTGGGCTCTAAAAGTAACCATACTTTTAGAGCCCAAAATTTTGGGTGATCTTATATTGTAACTTTTCCTTTACATTTATTTTTTCATTACAGGAGTAGTTGCTGGGGATTAATTTCAGACAAATTCGTAGCTAAAATGGGAATACGTTCTAGAGTTATGGTTTTAGCAGTATCTCAAATTTTAGCAACACCGACTGCTTTTGGTAGTGTCATTTTTAGCCCAGTTGGTGCAATGATATGTCTGGCTATTTCTTACATCTTCGCTGAAATGTGGTTTGGAATTCTTTTTGCCATTTTGGTCGAAATAGTACCTCTTAAGGTACGATCAACAACTGTTGGCATATTCTTGTTCTTTATGAATAACATTGGAGGCAACCTACCAATTTTAGTAGAACCTTTGTCCAAATCTATTGGATACAGAGAAGCTCTATATATACTGTATGCTGGATTCTATGGTATAAGTAAGTATATTAAATATACTACACTAATTGAAATCTGTAAAGTGTTCAATAATGCCAAGTTTGTATTCAAGTACTTCACTTGAGAATTTATAACATTTTGCATACTAAAGTATTGATAAAGACCTCAATAGCAAGCCCTCTCAATTTTTCCCAAGTTATATATTAGAAAGGCCAAACATATATAGAAATTTACACCTCTAATCCAAAATATCCCATCGAATGCTTATTCAGTTCATGCATTTGTTGATATATACTTAACACACAAATAGTCATATATATATATATATATATATATATATATATATATATATATATATATATATATATATATATATATATATATATATATATATATATATATATATATATATATATATATATATATATATATATATATATATATATATATATATATATATATATATATATATATATATATATATATATATATATATATATATATATATATATATATATATATATATATATATATATATATATATATATATATATATATATATATATATATATATATATATATATATATATATATATATATATATATATATATATATATATATATATATATATATATATATATATATATATATATATATATATATATATATATATATATATATATATATATATATATAAGACAACTTGGTCAAGCTTAACAGAATTATTTTAAAAATATAGAAATCGCACAGTTTTCTTTATATATGTTCAAAATTACCTTATTTTTCCTGAAGAAATTTTGTGAATTGATGTTGATTTTTTTTGCTAGGCTCCATCTTGTTTTTGTTCACTCTGTGCCTTATGGACGGTCCTACATCAGCAGAAGGACCAGGGACAAATCCTAATAAACATCTCAACGGAGTGGACAATGTTGTCTTCACTACTGCAGACGAGAGGTCGCTACCTACAGTAACTTCAATGATCTCTAATAGTAGAAGGCCAACAATAGGAGACAGCAGGTTGTAAAAAGGAGTATCCCATAGTAGTTATCATAACTTTGGGGGTCGTAAGGAAAGTATAGGAGGAGGTATGGATCCTATGTGATGCGAATCGATTCAACACCTTGAATACGAAAAAAAAAGTATTCAAAGTAAGCTGTGATGTAAATATGTATAATATGTTAATACTGAAGGCATCTATGCCTTATTATAAACATGTAAGAATCAAGTATTTATAATTTGATGCCTTAAATTGAATAAAATACTATTTCAATGAATTGTTTCAATACCTTAAACAACACTAATACAAATTATATTAGTACTGTATATAAAAGAACTAGAAAGTTTAAATGCAACCATATCTCAACTTTAAAAAAGTTGAAATTAGTTTAATTGTTTTACACTAGTTTTGTTTATAATACTTTAATGGTTCTAATAAAAATTTTTGAAAGCATATGTTACTTATATCAACAATGATGGTCAGCGTAGATGTATGAGTAAAAGAGATCATAGATGCTCTTCTGATCAATTATGTATTAATACTTGAGTTTATCTATTCTATTTATGCTAAAACTATTTTGTTACTAGTTAGTTCATAAATTTTTGTTCAAGGAGGGACATGGACAAAGTCAATTTACTAATTGAACTGAAGAACACTATAAATGTTGAGAATTACTATACATAAATGGAAATTTGGCCAGACATCTCATTCAATTGCTATATACAACAATTGTTAAAGTTACAATATGTGATGAATCTTCAGTAATTAGTTAATGAAACTCTGTATCTATAGAGTCTTTTCTTGATCAATCAATGATATCTTGAAACATACTACAAACTTGAAATAATGACAGAGTAAGAAGTAACTAGATTAGATAACTTCACATTAAAGGTGACTTTTTGAATTTATTGGTGAAGAATATTAAACTGTTTCTTGCAATTGTTGCCACAGCTTCTAGTTAAACTCAAATTAAATCATATCAATATATAAATGCACAATTTTTCCAATTGTTGCATAAGTGATGAAAAATAATACAAATTTTTTCTTTTCTAACAATTATATAAATAAAAAATGTGTCAACTTTAAGAATCAACAAACAGACCTATAACTTAAATGATCTCTCTAATACGAGCAACCAATCTCCTATTTGTACAACCCCATGTATAGAACAATTTTAAAAATACATTTGATATACAATATATAAGTAATATGCACAATATTATACAAATTATCAAAATTAGATAGGTTTATATAACAAAGTAGTAACATATTTCTTGCGGTACCTGTGGGTAGCACTCAAAACCATAACTCCATCTTTTATCGATAGTGCATAAAGATGATTCAACATCACATGGTTTGGTTCAGGCAGTAGCGTGGGTTCACACTGAGAAATGAAAAAATAGATTAAAAAATTACAAAAAACTTATTACAAAACATATCAATCTTGTAAAGCTTCTAAAGATGGCATAAAATATACAAATATCTAACAAGAACTAGTAATTTAAATATTTGATTCATTTACCGAAAGTGGGGTATCCTTATTCAAAATAACTTGTAATAAGTGAGGAGGTAGAATAGGAGGACCACTCAATTTTTCCCAAGGTTTATTCGAAGGAACTTCTTGTGAAAATTCTTTTTGTGCATCACTAACTGAGTTTTCTTGATCCTTATCTAACGCTTGAAATACTTCAAAATCAGATTTCTTAATTGAAATCATGTTATTTTTAATACCAGAATCATCTTCAACCATTTTATTTCCCGGATCATTTTTCCATTCTCCATCAACAAAAAATTTGTATTGATGTTCACCCTCTGGTAAATCGATAATTGTAACAAAGTCTCCATGAGATTTAACCATTGGTATTGTTTTCCATTCAGAGAATGTACCACTTATATAGACATCCTTGCCTCCTCCTTCCCAACGAAATACTGTTGGAGTTTTGTCACTTGTACAGTCAGTATGTGCACTTTCAGAGGCTGTATTCGCTAGCTGTCTTTTCGGTTCAAACGTTAAAATAGGGGGCTTTGTATTATAATATGGTTCCTCTTCCTCTTGTGAAGACTGTAATACTAATTTTTCTGCCTTTTTGTCAAATGTGAATGCCTGTCCTTCCTTTACTGGGGATGATGGAATTGTTTCTGACTTATGGCGCTCTCTTTGAGCATTTCCTGCATTTCCCATTGTTTCAAAATCTACTTAAGAAATAAATATTGGTAAAAATTCTAAAAATTTTATGGAATATTATTATCTGATACCTGAACAACTTAACCTTGAAACGCAGAAAAACAAGTAACACTTAAATGTCAATGTTATGTCGAACTAAATATCAACCAGAATATGTGCGGTATAACATATTTTTGGTAAAAATAGGATTTCGTTTTATCCTCATATTGCAATAGAGATAAAATAATCAAATAAAAATTTAATACATTTATGTTTTATCGAATTAATTCTTAACTTTTTGAATGTACTGAAGCATGCGAAATGAAGGATGAAAAATAAAGAACGTATAAAAATAGAGAAATGAATATAAAATAACACCGAAAAATAAACATCAGTATTTTGACCAATTAGATTAATATTAACAAATTGTAAGCTAAGTTTCGTTGGAACCAATTATTCGTTCCATATATTTTTAAAAGTATATTAGGTACCAGAAATTAGTTAAGCTTACCTTAAAAATTCCTGCCATGGTAGCTTCTTACAACTTAAGTAATTGAGCATTGTATGATTTAATAGTAATACATAATTTAATATTTATAATTTATTAATTTACTTTATTAATTTTATATAATAAATTTAATAATAACTTCAATATTTTGGTACAAAATTTATCAGTAATCACGTAAAAGTATATTTTGCAACATTTATTGATGGATGTAAACGCACGATTATGAAAATGCATTTTATAAAATCTGCAAATGACAATTTTTAAAATAAAATTAACAGGATATATACTTTCAAATACAATATGAGGATAAATATTGTCAAATGATTACCGAGAGAAAAAAACAAATACTGATTAAATAGTCTTTATTGTTCCATTTTATAGAAATAAAACATGAGTAACAGTTTCTCCAGGAGATATACATATAGGTATTACACAGGGTGTCCAAAAATACCACTGATAGAGACTCCAAAGCTAAAAGCTACACTTTGAATAAAACACATTTTAATTATGCAACATTGCTAGAAATCACAAAACTTCGTTTTTTACTAAAAGAAAAGTCTGATATGGGAAAAATTTTACCTTTTTAAATCCCAGAAGAATCACCTCTTATCGAATTTTTGAACATCCTTTTTAACATGCGAAACATAAACCAAATAATACAGCTTACATATTTATTTACAACTACTTGCTTCTAAGCAAATTTCTGTTATGGAAAAATAATTTTCTGCAAGTATATTTTCCTATTTTTCTTGGTCCAGATTGAATACAACTGACCCCAACATTGGGATTAAATTTTAATTATACATCGTATACATATTTTTGAATAATTTCAATAGGCAAAATTTCTAGAACTATTCTTTGCCAGAAAATTACACTAAGATAACGCATAAAGTAATGCAATTATGATGAAAAAGGAAATGGATTCCTAAACATTTTGCAACAGCTAATAAAACAGTGAACAATAAATATTCCATTCTTTTTACTTTAATCAATCATTTAATGAATGTCCATAAAAAATATGCAATACTTATACCGTAGCTAGAATAAACAATCACAACTTCAAAACGGCTAAATTTCAAAACACTAAAGGCTCACATTCACTAGCAATAAACTTGCATTTTTTGTGATGATGTACGAACTCTTGAAGCCTTGAAAAATCAAATTTAATTAGAAATAACCATCTAGGACACATATTTCTCATTACGATCATTAGAAAAACATTCACAATCTTAAACCAAGTTGGGAACCTTACAATAACAATGAATTACAAAAATAATCGCAGTGTATACATTAAAAAATGCATGAAAAGTAAAATAATTTAAAAAATTAAAGAAATTTTGAATAAAGCAAAATGGAAAATATAAAAATTTTGAAAAAATGAGAGAAAAGCAGACACAAAATAACACCACAAATACAATTTTGTATATTATATATATAATGTAAGTCAGTTTTGACAGCAAAGATTGCTTTGAAACAAAGACTCAAAATTATTAAAGGAATACAAGAAAACTTCCAGGAAAGTAGTACGATTGGAAAAGTATCTCTCAAATTGTTTAGATCATTAAAACATCCTGTATAACTAACCCACTATACAATTGTTTATTTTATTGATATCAGAGGTTGTCAGAAAAAACTATTTCCTAATTTGATTTGAATAAAAGGAACTTGTATGGTTGCTCAAGACCGATTAAATATCAAACAAAATAATTTAGAGGTCAAGAAGCACACTTAAATTATAACAGAATAAATAGAAATAAAAGAATTAATTAATTGGACCAAATTCAGTTATATATGAAAGATAACTCACAGCAAATACGAACATATTAAAAATCAAAATAGAAAAAGTAACAAAACAGAAATTACAAAAACCGTAAGGCTGGTAAACCACAATAGCTAAAATATCCTAAAAGGCATCATAACTATACATTTGTGTTAGGAACTGACTGCATATCTAACAACTAGGTTCACTACATCTTGAGATTAGATTACAGATGCAACTGTATTTTAGACTTTCCAAGCCAGCAATCGAAATTTTCCTAATTAATCCTTTTAAGTGACAAAAGTTAATATTTTTATAATACACATCAAAATGGTCCAAACGCAAGATTCAGTGATGGAAAAATGCACGACTGTTTTGCATTTTGCTACTAGTTAGTCAGCAAATGCCCAGTGTTAAAAATCGTTATGGAATAAGAATAATTTTATAATACAATATTTAGCAAAATTACAAAACAGTGTTGCTTTAATCAAAATTGCAATGCATTTTGAAGATATATACTTCTGGGATGTAAATTTACAAATGTCCTGTTAAAACTGACATTTGTAAATTTACAATAGAGAAATTGCAACCGTGTATTGTAAGTAAGATTGCAATATATAGTCATTCAAGTTTAAGGAAACCATATTTTTATATTTCATTCAACAATTAATTATAATCAAGAATTGATTGTAAAATTACAATACTTACTCCTTACAAATGTTTCAACAGTGTACCCAAAAAATAGAGAATCGAAAATCAAACATAACTCACTAATTTCAAAAGAAAGGTTACTGACTGTTAAGTACATAATCCTAAAAGTAAAAAAGATCAGATCAGAATTAGATAAAATACCAAGTTTGAAACAAATTGATTGATAATTCATAATGATCAGTATTAAATATTGCAATTTCATAGCAATGAAAATTAACAAATTTATAAATTTCACAAATCAACTATTGCCCTACATTACTCAAAATCTTCTCAAACATTAATGCTGATAAATGAAGTTAAGTCTACATAATTCTGTCCAAAATTAACATACTTATCAGTTCCTTACACTAATGACACTTCAAAGCCAACTTACAGCAAATTTGGATATGTATGCCACAGTAAAATTTTCCTAATACCCAATAATAATCAACTAATAGCAAGTTCACTCATCATAACATGAAAAAATCTACCAGAACAGCCTGCATGTTCAATCCTATCCTTTACTTAAAAAATTCCACTATGTTATATATTTTAATTTAGAAATTTCGATATAATTAATAATTATCATGCTATTCTAAATATATAAAAAGGATCAAAGTAGGTAAAAACTGAATGAGAAACTGTGTGAACAAATTTTCGAGTCGTTTAAAACTCATTGAGCTATTTTGCAACTTAGACTAATATATTTCATGGATTCATTGAATGTTTGCATTTGCATTGTTAAAGGAATCATTTTAATACTAAAAAAATGCAGTTTTGGAAAACACACATTCTTTAAAGCTAACTGCATATGGGAATATAATTTAACTTCCACAGCAAAGACATATACAAATGATAGATGAGTGACATACAGTCTGACATTTCTATAAAAATTAACCTAGAAGGAATATTAAACCTTTTTAAACAATTATTCTTCGATTTTCCCTTTTTTATTATATAAAAAAACATATTAGCTGAATATGTAGTAATCTCATATTTACATAGAGTAATCTACTTTAAATACTTCAAAAACATATGGCAGTATCAAGATTTTTAATGGTGAAATATTCTATAAAGCTTCACTTTCTTTGGGATTTTTCTTTTGGGATGTTGATGTTCATCTTACACAGCCTGTTTGTTGCATCAAACACGCTGCATTATACCTGCCTAATACATCTTCTGAGCTCAGACACACTGATTAAACTTCAACAAATCACTAAATTAGGACCAGCAATCAGCAACGGAATATTTTCATTAAAGATTCATCAATGTGTGTCATTTGAGCTAACGATAAATCATTTCAGATTTCAGCTATTCAATTCTTACAGAATTTTGAAGCAGTTTCTGTTACTTATGCAGAATTTTCCTATTATTCATCTAATTTCATTAAATTAAACTATCAGTTTCAACATTTACATGGGCAAATAATAACTGCTTCAAATATCTCAAAACATACTTTGTGATCAAAGTCTCTTCAAATCTGTTTAATAAATAAATCTCGATTTTCAACAATCTCCAATTCAGACATAATCCAAAATGCGATATGCGTCACCTATACAAATTTTAACAGTTCTAGCGAATTTTTCTACGTAAACTAAAGTGCAGTCAGTGTCTCACGCCTTTTAAGAGACCTTCACTCTTATTGAAGTCAATTTCAGCGTAAGTAAACGTCACTTCCTGGTTGCTATCGTTGGAATTATTCCTAACCGTTCTGGGGCTTCTACTGTCGCCGTCATCGTCGATCACTTGAAGATCTAAGCTGGCGTAATGAAGAGACGCTGATGCTGGCCGGATCGAGTCGCTGTTGACTGAATCCGGTCGTGAACCGACAAGAGTTGACGTGGACGAACACAGGTCACTAGATGCGGATCCAGGACGAGAAACTGATTTCGAATTGCTCGCTTCATTATTCAAATTATCTGGCCGTTTAGACGTCTGGTCAGTTTCTGTTGCTTTTGTGGACTCTCCTGCGCGTATACCTGCTGGGGAAACTGGGGGTAACGTTGAAGTGCTTGATGATAACGGGGGAGACGCTGTGCTGTCGCTAGCCTCTGAAATGGGTTTGAAGCCTCTGGATGATGCCTCTGTCAGGGTCATTAAATTGAATGCATTGGAATCGGGGTTAGTGGACGCTCTACCGGGCTGCATATCTGCATAATCTCCTTCATGGCTCGACCGTCCGTTCGAGAAATCGCAGTTGACATAATCAACCGAATGAGTCGCACTTTTACCGTTGTTCTTTTGGAAGTCCATTACGGCGTAGTCCTCTTGTTGACTATCGCCGTTATTTTTCTTTCTTATTATCTTGTACAAATTGTTCAACAGACCAGGTGTAGGTTTATCTGGCGTTTTCAACGGTTTAACTGGAGAACTGGGACTGTTCAGACTTAATGGAAATATAGTAGAAGAGTTCGAGGGTGTTGTCACGCTAGAGCTGGAACTATCGCGGGAATCTCTGCGTGAACTATTCTTCCTGGTCCGCGGCAGGCTGGAACCGTAGCCGGACGTGGTGTTGGTGAGTGGTAGCTGCATTTTTGGCGAATTGTCATTATACATTCTGCCGTAGGTTGGGCCGTTGCTCGAGTTTTGATTGGAATTCGAAATGGTGATTGGGAGCGATCGCGTCGTTTCTTTCTTATTCGACTTCTTCCTGAGAGACTGCGGTGCCATGCCCATCACCGCGTATTCTTCCATTCTGCCTTGAGCGCCGTCAAAGCTCGACTGGCGATGGTGGGCCTTGCCGAGAGTCATTTCGACATAGCCTTCGTTGCTGTGGTCGAATTCGTCCTAACCCTGTTGTTGGGCTGCATATTCAAGTAGTCGGAATTCGCAGAGCCGGTAGTTTTGAAATAAGTACCGGCTGATGGAGATAGCTGCGAGTAGGACCTTCTTATCGTAGGTTGATGATGATTCATCTCTGTGTATTCGGAATAATTGTTGTTATTCGTAAGAATGGGTTTCTTATTCTTGGCATTCATGTCCATGTAGTCGGATCTGTTATTGTGGTTCCTTGCACCTTCGACGAGGATGTAATCGTTTGATCTTATGGGCGAAGTACCTGGTTTCATCTCTAAATAAGGCCCACTGTTTGGGGGTGTCACTCCTGGTTTCATTTCAACATAACCTGCAACAAAGCAAACCGAATGGTCAGCTGTATGTTTTGCTAAGTGTTGATCTATCAACAATATATCTATTTATTTTTCTGCTTTAATGATGCGATATATTCTAATGTCTTTTGTTCATTACTCAAGTAATCTTATTGCAATTACGATTTGAACTTACTGAAGTGGTTGAGACAATCAAATCTGCCAAATATAGAGATAATCAAATCTGCCAAATATACCTGAGTAATGATTTTCCTATCAAAAAAATAAATGGATAGATTGTTATCCGATTTAAATCTGTTGTAAAAACTTCCTCTATAGTCGAGAATTGTTTAAGATATACTATCATACTATCTGATGTCAAAAAACACCAAATCTTGAATATTTTTAAACGAAACAACCTACAGGTTTTTGAAATTGAATTTGGCAGTAAATTAGTAAACAATTTTTCAATTTTGAGAATTCTGGTAAGATGTCTTACGAGTTTTAAATTTAAATAAAACCCCAACAATTTCCAGATCTTTTAAAAGATGCAGCATTAATTTTTTGAATCTTCGAAATAAAGTTTTCGATGTGACCGAATATTCTGTAATAAAAACCCAGATGGCGTAAGGGTATATACAAAACTACCGTCGCATTTCTAAAATAAACATATTTATAAATATTTTACCGGATGGTGTTGTCACAGGAGTTGAAATAGTTGTGATCGCAGTAGGTTTCGTGATATTTTTATGTTTGGCCGTGGGTTTCATCTCTAGATAACCATCCAACGAGCGCTTCTTGACGTTCGTGAAATCCATTTCCATCAAGTCGTCCATTTCCGAACCAACAGAACTTGTGCTTCCGGGTATTCTGGAGGTACTCAAAATCGGGGCGCTCGAAGATTTCGGATGGGCGTGGGGGTAGTGACCATGCGGGGGCAACACCCTTATGGGGCCTGCGAAAAGGCATGATTCGATTAGAAATACAACCCCATAGAGAACAAGCGCATGATGGATGAGAATGAAATGAACGGGTAAAAGGATCTTTCTAGAAAACTAGGCGAAATGTAGCCTCTACAAGAACAAATATGATGCAATATCCGCCAATACTGCAGCAAGTAATACTGTCGATATAATTTTTAAAAAATTCCCATATCTTAACCCCAATATATAAAAATCACGTGTCACTATGTATGATCGGCATAAACTCTTAAAGTACTGAACCGATTTTGATCAAACTTGAAACCTTTGAACCTGTGAATTTGTCCAAATTAACAGATATTATAGAAGTATCTTAATTATTGGCCTCAATATTTGCTATTGCAAATTAATTATTTTTTAAGCGGCAGTAGTCGGTATTTATCGGTTAGTTCGATGAATAGGTAATAGATGGATCTGTATGTTAATTTCTCCATACAACTCTAACATTGTTCGGCATTTAGGTTGCCTAGTTGTCATTTGTCAATAAACAAAAGGGCAATTTGAAGGAGGCTTAAGTTTTGTTATTTCTAAAAACTTTGAAGACCAAGGAATTGATTTTATTGCATAAACAATTACACGTAATTTATAGAGACTAGCCGTGCTACAGTGAACTTAGTATTTCCAAAAGTTTTGTGCGTTTTTCACAAAACTCCTTCCTATAGAATTGCTTTATATTTTTATAAATATTTATTTATCTCCATTCATATTTTTCAAAAATTTAAAAACAGCGACATCTAAACTGACTATGAAATTAGTTATTCCTTCAATTTTTGGAGAAGAAGGCAAAACAATGTGAAAGAAAACAGCTATGTTCGTATATTCCTGACAACTGATAACTAAATTCAAATTCTGTAAAATTCATAGTAACGCAAAGATTTTAAAATCATTACACGTGTGTGTGTCACACCTATACAAATCAAATTTATTTTTATTACGAATAAATACGTGGGTGTATGCTTCAATTAAAAACTGCATTTAATGATTTTTATTAAGTTTATTGTCAATGCCAGATATAGAACAACTTCGAATGGTTAGCTTGCTATTTATTATTTGTATTCAGTTATTTTTGTTTGCTTTGCTACGAACTTTTTTTTTGGGTATTAATCGAAAGAACTAAATAATTGAGGTGTATTACTTGCTTACAGGTACATCATATTATTCTTGATATAGTTATCGTCCATTGATCACGTGAGTCTCAATAAGAAAAGATAGGTTAGGAATTAATCAACAAATATCTTCAAAGAAGTGGGGGATGTAGTAAGACATCTAGCGTGTTTATTTTTGCGTTGAATGCATAATTTCTGAACAGAAAATAGGCCCTTGTTGGTGGGAAACAATCGCAACCTTATTTATATGTCTCAGAATTGAAATTTTTTTACTGTTATGAAAATACACGTCAATCTTAGTACTGGGAAGAGGTATCTTCCTAAACTGTCATAACGAGAGTTGGGGGTATTGAAAAGTTGTTAAAACATCACGTGATTAATGGAACGATCCAATTATCCGCTGTTCTGTGACTTGTGCGTGTTGAAAACTCGTGGTGATGCCAATTCTCACCTTTCTTTGTCTTTGAACCGACGCTAGCGGCCCTGTCTCTTCTGCTTTCGGCCAGTCCGTGAACATCCATTAGGGGCTTCTTGTATTTCTGCGTTTCGGGCCTCGAACCCACGGAATAGGCCCGTATCGGTCGCGATTCGTCGTCGGAAGATGGGGAAAAAGCACATCACTTTGTCCAATTGATATTCCGCGAATCTCAAATCTGTCGAGGGTGTACCGGAGGTGACACTGCTCAAACTAGCTGCCGGCGTGATGTTGCCTTGGACACCGATCGGAGACATGGCAACGTAGCCATCGTCCGAGCTCGCCGGGGCCATCGGTAGATAATTTCCGGTATTTGGACTTATGCCTAACGAAGAGAGCATTAATGAAGAAACAGTATAATTTAAGAAGAATTGTTTTAAGAGTATTGTAGTTGTAATTTTCACGGTGATTCTATAGTGACGGTATTCGAGACACTCCAATAATCATAGCATAAATGTAAGAACATTTCTCGATTATGTGTTAGTTCATCACGAAGATTCTTAATCATAGAAAATGGACATAAGAACTCTTCGATGTTTTGACCGCTTTTTATTCTAAACTCTGACGAATTTTCATCAATGCATACGTAAAAATCTATGGAATTCATTGAAAAGTGTGCATGGCGCTGATTTAAACAACCCTCAGTAAGGAGACCTTACGACGTCAACTTGGATCAAAGCAACAATGGAAATATTGCAGAACGGCAGTAGATGGCGCCAGACGTTTAAATTGCTAGCTGAACCTGTACTTTATTAAGAGACTATATTTTGAAGATTTGTTGAATGAGAATGAGGCGTTTCACGGAAACTCACGCTGCCAGTTAGCGCCACCTAGACACGACGAATAGCATCGTAAAATGATGCACGCTATTCAACATTACTGACAGTTTCTGCACAGTTCGACCTATAGAACATACCCTAAACAATTTGTTCTGTGGTTCCACCTTACGTGTATCAGTATTCCGACAGTTTTGATACTTGTCTGTGCTTCGAACCTACGTGCTGCTACCTGGTGAACGTAATTTAAGAAAACCGTCATTACTCATTTTATTTTATTTTAAATCCGTCATTACTGGATTGAAATATAACACAATATTTAATTGTATTTGAACTGTTATTTTCAGTTCAATTACAAGTTGAAAGTAAAACCATTTTAACGAATGATTTCAATGTTCCAATTCGTATTTACTTCGATGAAATATTCATGAATGTTTTACTTTAAAACCCAGATTTATGAAGTAATTCACAACACTAAACCAATGAGGATTTTAACGTTTTCAGTTGGAGTCACCCATCGCAAAATAACGCAACTGTTAAACATTGATAACTGTTACAGTTCCAGCAACAGAACATTCTTAAATGCTTTGTTCTGTGGCTCATCCTTACGTCTTTCAGTGTTCAGACACTTTTGACATTTGTCTGGGTTTCGAGCCTACGTGCTGTCACCTGGTGAACGTTATTTTGGAAAACCCTCATTACTCTTAACAGATAAATTAAAATATAACACAATATGCAATTGAATTTGAACTGTTCAAAGTTTTAGTTCATTCTCAAGTTGAAAGTAAAACAATTCGATCGAATGATTTTACTGTTTCAATTCACGTTTACTTCGATGAAATATTTTTGAATGTTTATTTTAACCTAATTAGCAATACAATATTTTTATTGGAATGTGAAAGAACTCTAAATTCACTTAAAGTAAGCAAAATATGATATTTAAATTCTTAAATGTCTTCAGAATGATTGCGATATTTATAGCAGTATTTATTTAAAAGTACTAACCGTATGGGGCACACAGGCTATCGCAATCCTCTTCGGCAATAGCTTCATCTGGGGTTAAGGAATGACTGTATCTTCCGTGGTTACTGTCCAAATCTTCATTCTCGTCGACGAGACTGTAGGACGAACCAGCAGAGTCCGTCGAGGCTCCGGCAGATGGCGGAGATATCGGCGAGCCAACTGGCGGACTATTGCCAAGATCACGATGAATAGAATAGGGCCTGTAAGGTGCCAAGTAGGATCTAGTGCTTGGAAACATGTGTATAGGTTGATTTCCTTCGCTTGCCGTTCTGGCGCGAGATGGCATGCTATCGCACCTCTCACGACCGCTAGCTGTTATACCTGTGATGTAATTACACAATTATTTAACGAAATTCACATATAACATTTTAATAAATATAATTAACCGAAGGCGTACCAGAATATTAGTCGTATTAATTACAAAATTACAATTGTTAGATCGTAATTACAATGAGTTAGTTCACAAAGGAATAAAGACATCAAGCCAAATTAGTGCCAACAATTCGGCCTCTCAGAAAATAGCTTAGAATCCCTTAAAAATCATCTAAGCACATCTGATCGGTCTTTTAGTAATACAGGAAGATTATACTAATAATACCAGTAATAATAACAATTGGATAAACGAAAGACTTGCGCTCATTTTAATGAAATTAAAATATTTTCCTGAATTTTGTACAGGACCCCCCCCCATTTCCAAAAGGTCTATCTGCAACAATTCCAGATTAATGACTGGATATCTAAGAGTTTGGTTTCTTTATGGCAAACCATAAATTAGGTCATATGAATTTCATGCTTTTTTGACTCCTACCCCGTGCTTGTCACAGATGGTCACATTTGTCAGATTAACCCCCCTAGTGTGACATTTTACATCTAGAAACTATTGAGTTGAAACAGTATTTCTGGAATTAGGTTTACTTCCATCGTGATTAATTTTAAAAAAGTCAATATTGAATCGAACATTTTAGAAATTAACAAATAAAAAACGATTACTTATATTAATTAGAGAAAACTTAATCATTTTGGGTGCATAGACTTTGAAACAACTTCTTTCAACTATTTATAACTGTAATAGCAGACACTTCGTGCTCGTTTTGGGTGTCAGGAACAATCGTTATCTCAACATCTATTTCAGCAAAGCTAGAGCGAGCATCATCGTCATTCTCCAAACAAAGAATTCTTCTGGCAGCAATTCTTTGAGGACAAATCTTATTGATTGCCACAACGCCTTGTTGACTCTGACATATGATTGCTTGTGTTAATTAGTGACCTAGTATGATACAAAATATGCCACTACATACGATGCAATGATGCCACATGATCGCTTGAACAAGTATGTCTCGATTTTGAGGCAATAACTATCATATGGAGCTTTCTTCAAATGTGATGACGCTTATAGATCTACAATGCTATTCGTATCAATTGGGACAAACATTTTTTTCTTCGTTTGAGTAACTGTAGTAATTATGCGAGTACCAGGGTGGCCCAAACACCCTCACACCTGCTTGTTTACTACCTGAGGTGACGAGAGGGTTCGACCTTGATCATCATTTATATTTTGACCGGTTTTACCTCGGCAGCAATTCAGTTGTGAGCCTACCGGTGCGACAGTTGGTTGTTTCAATTTTGATACGTGCTGTATTGTCTTGTCCAAAGATGGATATCACTCCGAAGAAGGATATCCACATAAAAGTTATCACACATTAATGACTGTAAGAGATATAGCTGGAGCAATTGGTGTGGGAAAGTCCAGCGTTTCGAGAATTTTAAAAACATTTGAAGAAAGTGGCTCATAGTCTCCAAAAAGGAAAATATGACCGCAAACGCAAAACTACTCCAAGAACAGACAAATTGTTGAAGAGAAATAGCAAAATTAATCCGAGAAAGACAAGCACTGATCTTCGAAGGATTTAACGGTTCCTGGTGTGGAGGTGAGCACCTCAATTGTGCGAAAACGACTGCTGGAGGTTGGCCGTAAGGCAAGAAGACCAAGTTACTGCTTACCCAGAAAATGATGAAGAAACGTTTGGTATGGGCCAAAAAGTACCGTGCGTGGACTGTAGGGAACTGGAAGAAGGTAATTTTTAGTGATTAGACACATCTGTTTGTTCAAGGGTACAAATCAAGTGTTGTTAGACGAAGTGATGGGGAAACTTTGCGGCCTGATCACATCCAGCAAACAGTAAAACATCCTTCGAAACAAATGTTTTGGGGTTTTTTCACAACCAATGACACAGGATGATTAGCTCCTATAACAGGGATGATGAATTCTGTGAAATATATGGAAATATAGCGCGCCAGGATTATCCCATTCATGGAAACGTTTAATGGAACATTTCAGCACGACCTGGCTCCCTGCCACAATTCCAAACAAATGCAGGCCTTTATGCGTGAGAATGAAATAAAAGTACTCGATTGGCCGGGGAATTCACCTGATCTCATTCCAATTGAGAATTTATGGAATATTTTAAAGAAACGTCTGGTAAAAATGGATGGCACTACAAAAAAAATTATTATAAGTGCAATTCAAGTGTGGTTTCATGATGACCAATTGAAGAAAATCTGCGCTACGCTAGTGGAATCGATGCCTAGACGAGTTCAAGAAGTTATTTCTGCGAAAGGAGGCCATACTTCATATTAATATGAAGAATTTACGGTATTTTGTATGTATTTACTTTATTAAAAGGTAAGATTTTACGAAAACCATTGTTTTTATCCTTTGTCCCAATTAATTCGAACAGCATAGTAAAGCTAGCTGGATTAACAGTGGAACGAATTTACCTTCGGGGTTCAGATAGTGTTACAAATGTAGAGATTTTCTTTAATTATGCAAAGTACGTGTTTCAACGCATAGATTTCAAAATGTGATGTCCCATTTCTTGTCACATTTCGTCGACCTCGTCCCCCTCTTAACGTGTGACATAATTTATGGATGCTCCCTTACACGAAATTTGAAAAATTCGTGAATTTTGTACAAAACCACCACCTCCAAAAGATCGCTAGTATTCCATCTATCCTTCCCACATCCAAAAATAATGAACAGATAGATGAAAGACTTGCGTTTATGTCTCATTTATTGAAAAATTTCGCGAATTATGTACGGGAGCAACATATCGAACAGTGTTGCCAAGTCTTCCATTTATCCTCAGTTCGCGCGACTTACAAACTAAAACCATGCGTCAAAATACATACATTTGGATTGGTTCGAGCGTTTGTTGACTCTCGAGTGCTGTTGTTGGGGATATTCTGGTGCGTTGGCGGGAGAAGAAAGGGGCAGTGACTGAGTGCGTTGGTGATTGATGCTGCCCGAGAAGGCAACGCCGCCTGTACCAGGACAAATTACAATTGACTTATGTCAAACGGAATTCGAAGTACTTTGGTAATTTTTTGTTTCAAAATGAGGGAAATGCGCGAAAAATATTTGAAAAATTTTTCAGATTCGGCGAAAATGTTGAGTTCGAAGGGAAAAATTATAAGACGATGGTGAAAATTGACAGGTCGTATCAAAAAACGATATTGGAAAAACTGCTCGATTAATATTTTTCAATTTCTAAATATTAATTCGCAAAATATTAGAGAAAATAATAATGGATCCCACTAGGTATTACCCCCAAAAGTTTACGAATTACATGATAAACTTCTAAAAATTTTGATAAAATATATTAAATACTGAAAAATATTTGATAAAATTACAGAACTTTGTTAACCAATTCGAAATTTCTACACATTTTTAGTAGCTTTATCACAAATCAAATTAAAATGACTTAATGCGTTATATATCTATTATTTTTTCGTAGAAACTCTATTTGTGTTGTTATTTTACAATATATACCCATTGTTTATCTATAAGTATATTTACTATAAGTGATGACTTGCTTTAATAAGTAGTCAAATATAAAACCTTGACGTTCTTTAAATATCAAAACATTCGTTGAAGTTTCAAAAATTTTAACTTGTTTAAATTATGTTATACTTTATCCCGATTTGAAATTATTTTTCGAATTTAGTCTGCAACAATTCCTTCGAGCTTCAAAAACTGAAACTGTTTCACTTAATTTTATTATTTGTTTTCATCAAAAATTATTTTAGAATCGAAATATAAGCTTTATATTATCAATAGATTTATAAATCCTTGTTTTGCAAAATTAATATAGTCACGCTTTACAAATTTTGAAAAAATGCTTGATTGTTTTGTAAAATTACTGAATATAACTTCAATTATGCCGAATTTTTCTACATGGAAATTTCCTACACATATTTTATACGAGTTGCAATAGAAATTTTCAACAGCGATTTCTAACAATTTTAAACCGAAACAAGTTCGAATAATTTTGTTTTCTATGAATCAGAATGAAGTCGGATAATCATACGAAAATAAACAACAAACGCAGTTAATTTTCAATTCAGTTTTAGTGTATTTACGTACAATTTACATTATTTTCAAATAATACAAATAGGTATATTATTATCAACATTTATCATAATGAAAGTTCTATTTTGAACAAATCGAAATAGTTTAACATCGTACAGAATTGTTTACTTTTACAGCAAATGATTTAATAATTTATTCCATAGATCAACAAATCACAATTTTATTTTCTGAGAAATATGAAAAATTTAAAGTCATAACGTTATCTTTCTCGTCTCTTTTGGAGTAAAAACTGAAACGCACAAAAAACAGTTATTTTATCTGAGGCTGATCTTGAAACGAAAAAAAGATTCCGTTTTGTTCAAAGGTTCTTTGCAGTTTATAAAGCGGCTATAAATCTCGTCATTTTATGGCGATGTTTACGCGAAATCCATTGTTTTCAACGTACAGAAATTTGTTGATAACTTCTGATATAAAAAGGGAGATTACGGATTTGGCAATTGATAAAATCTCGACGGTTTCATTTCTCCACGAATTAAGATGAAATTCAAACACGTGAAATGAGTCGATTAACTCAAGATTCAACATTAACAGTAGATTTTTATAATTGTTCTGCTTTATATGTACAATTAATAGAGGATACTTACACACAACCAAATTTATTTAAAATTCCTTATTAATAATATGTCAACAAAATATTAATATTACAAATGAACAGAAAAATAAACCATTTTAGTTCTTTTGGCAAAATAACAACCAACAATAAAGGGTTTTAATGTCATATCTACTTTTAAAATTTAGTGAATATAGCTAACATTCTTAGGCATATGTATAAAGCACGATTCAACATTTTTCGAAATTCAAGGACACAATTAGACTCTCACAATTATTTTCACTCCAACGCCATCTCAAAATGTTACGTATTAATTTTTAGAAAATAAATTAATTTCATATAAAATTGTTGAATTTAGCGAATTTACCACCAAACACTTGGCTTGCTGTTTCAAAAATTTCTAAACATAAAATGTCGTTTCTCTCAAAATTCTGTCAAGATTCTTCACAAAATGCAACAATCTCAATCACTCCATAAAAGGAGATACTAGAATACAAATTCAAATGGTTTTAATATTTATCTCATACTATTTTGAAGGAGCTACTGGAATGAACTACCACCAAACGAATTGTCTAATTTCTTGATATCGTAAAAATGATACCGTGGAATTCCGTATAATTTTAGTTGTGTGCTCGTCCTTTCATTATATCAAATCGTAACACTTGGATTGGGTGCATGCAAAAACAAGTGATGGGTACGTTCGGTGGGAGAAGTCCCCACACACCGCAAAACTTGTGAAAAGCAAATGGAAAATGGACAAACCTGAAATAGAATGGCGCCTTTCTGATGATGATTTAGTAGAGCCCCTCAAATGATGATAAATGGTAACCATACCACTCACTGCAAGCGAGAACGTGCAAAACCAACATTAAAACAACATTTATCGACATTTTTTTGAGGTTAGGATGAATTAGAAATGAATGTTACGTTTAAGCGTTGTCTACTCGAACACAACAGGGCGTCGTTCTTTTGAAAAAAAAAACTTACTAGTGGAATGGGAAGAATCTAAGTAACTATACGAGGCGTGATCAATAAGTAAGACTTCATTTTTATCAAAACATATGTATATATTCATCAATATTTATTTTGTCTCTCTAAAGTAACCTCCTAGTGCACTTGAATTGTTCTAACGCTTTTTGCAATCCTCATAGCACTCCTGATAGGCACTTTTTGGTATAGCCATCACCTCACCGATCTTTATGTCCTCAACTGTTACGAAACGCCGTTTTTTTACAGTATTCTCGAGTTTCGGAACAGGAAAAGTCAAAGTGGATTAAATCCTGTGAATACTGTGGCTGTACAACGATTACGGTGTTGTTCTTAGACAAAAAAATGCAGCCCGTCATTGGCGTCTTCTCGGCCTTCTTGGAATATTTTCACCACTTGTAAACATCTTTTTCACTTTAAGTTGACTCACCGTGTGTTACTGTCACTTTCAGAGTTTTAGTCTCATTTATTACAGAAAATTCAATGCAAACTTTTGGATTCGTGTTTTTTCACAGTAGAAAAAGCAACAACAAGAAATGCTGTACACTTGAAACCTTTCATAGATGTTCAAAAAAAGTGTACCATCATACAAAAAAAATCAAAGATTTAAGGGTCGTAGTCACCTTACTTTTTGATCGGGCCTCGTATCAAATAAATTTTAAATATTTTGCTGAAAAGCATTTTCATTTTAGAAAAGCGAAAAAGATCGATGCCTTCAATTTTCAAGTAAATTTTAAATGTTTCAAATTCGAACTATGATTGTCACTTGAAAATTATATCAATTTTTGGTATCGAAAAGCGATAAAAGATCGATGCCTTCAAAATTAAATTATATCTCCGAAAATAAGTATTTATAATAGTTGAAAAAAATGATTAAAACATCGTTATAATATTATCGCTAAATGATAAACATTTGATTAACAAAAACTATTCAAATTCCAAAGTCGAAACATTTTATAAACAACCACTCGACTGAATGAAAATGAATATTAATTTTGAAAATAACAAAAAGATACACGAAAAACACAAAAGATTATACGTAAAGAAATAACAATTACGTCTATCACATATTCTACTATTCAACACCCTGTATATGTTCTTTCGATAATGATCATTAATTAAGTGAAATGCAAAGCGATTCTGATGTTCTTTATGTGAAAACATTGAATGTGATGCTAATAACAAAAAGTGTCAAAATGTAGAGTTTGATTTATTTTGATTTTTTTTTGTTAGAAACAAACTCCTAAATGACATTTAAATTTTTTATTTCATTAGTTGGCAAAACAAATTCATTTACAATATGAACTTCGTATTAAATACAAGAATTTTTATTAACAAAGATGAAGTATGTGAAATGAAATGAAATCTATCGTGAATTTATACATATATCTATACAGGGTGCTATTTAAGCACGTGGACAATCTTTAAACAGTAATTCTTTGTGTGATTTTTAGGCGAAAAGTTTAGGTAAATACCTGTCCAGTAATGTTTTGTTTTCAAATACAGAATGCCAAAATAGGCATATTTAGTAATGGTAGTAATTTTATTAAAATCAGAAGGTCAACTAATTTATTAATCCAAATTGTTAATCTTTTCGAAAAAAAAATTTATGTCAGCTTTTTTGGGAATATCTATTTTTTTGTATACGCTACTGAAGCGCATCTTTTATATTTTTAATATTTTTTTCGTATCTAACTCCATTCTTGTGAAAAAAATTAAAAATCACTGAAAGAATTTCTCTTTAAAGTTTGGCCATCATTTATGAAACATCCTGTATGGATATTTGCGTATATTTCATATTTTCACGAAAAAAGTATATTTAGTTGTGCAGTTTGTATTTATGACGAATGAATAAATTAAAATTGAACGAATCATCTAAAAAACGTAAGCAACTATGAATGATCTGAAAAATCTCCATACCAAAAGGATTCTGGATGATGTGGGATGATACAGAACACTCGTTAATTTGCGAATGGTCTGCAAGAAAAATCATTTTTCTGAGCCAAAGGATAAAATATATACGAAAGTAATGCTCAGCTAAGTTAAAAAATGTAAACGAATATTTTCATCGACAAGTCAGCTTTAACCGATTTTAATTTTCCAATAACAAAACAAATTTGTTCAAAAGAACCGACTAAAAACCTTGAAAATTTTCAATTATAATAGGTTTAAAGGAAAATAATTTCACATAGTTTTTCATTACTGTTTTAAACTTCTGAAATATTAAAATTTCGTGTAACTCTAAAGTACGAAATTGCTAATTGATCGTTCAAGTATTACGTAAGCACCATGGGGTCAGGGGGTCTTTGCCCTGCTTATTTTTCATGACAGCTTGTCATGATTCCAAGGCCTAGTTTCTTATGGTTAAATTTGAAACTACTTTTAACAAAACAATAAAAATACAGAATACATCGAAAGAAAAATGCATTACCATGTTTATTTAAGCAAGGGGGGCAACAGTTTCCTTACTTTTGATTACAAGGAAAAGGGGGTTTGCCAAAAAATTGTAATAAATTTGCTTAAGTAATACTTGAAAAATTTTCAACAAAGAAGTATAAAACAGATTTGTAGTAACCGCAATTATTAACCGTAATATAACGCAAACTTCTACTCGAAAAACTAGAATAACTTGTCGAGAAATATCAAAATAACCATTATATTTTCAATTTCCAGTTATTACAAATTGTTAAGAATAACGTAACAGAAACAAAGAACATAGAGAAGCAGTGCACACACATATAAGACAATAAACAAAATTATCGACGATAGGCAATTAGAAGGAAAAAAAATTCGAAAATTTCTTACCTTGCGAAAATATGTGACTCTTCGTGTATTGTTTCTTAGTATTGTTGGTTTTTGAAGTTTCGGTAGCAGAAGATGAACGTATCCTACTCAGTGGGGCCAAGTCGTCCCTGTTTCCACATTTAGTCATAGCACTGTTGATTGAAATATTGAAAATTTGAATAAATCACGTAAAATACAATAAAATATTTGATAATAAATGGAGAAAGGGCAGTGTTTTCTAGATTTACACATTTTTATTTGACAATTCTTTAATAAAAGGGGACGAATACAGAAAATAGTGTTCAAATATTTTGAGAATAGTATGAGCATAATAAATACATGAAATTTTAATTAACATTTAAAAATATTCAATTACAAAAGTGAAAATATATCTTTATTTATTCCCATTACAAAATATTGGGGGAGCTCCCCAATTTCCTTTTAATTTCTATCCTCTTGAAACATCAAATGCAGAATATCATTTATTATTTATCGACTATTGTTCTTATAAAAATTACAAAGAAAATTAACAATCAGTTTATGGGAATAAAAATACATAAACGATAATCAAACTATTTTACGTACTGAGATTTTAAAAAATGTACCAATTTTAATTTTAACATTGCCCACCAAAATTCATTAAAAACAAACCTGGATTTCGGTCTTTTTAACAAATTAACTTATAGAGTCACGTGAGAAGTGAATTAAACAATGTTTCTCACATAAATTTCAAAGTATCCAAATACAAAAGAACTGGACAAGTTTATTACAGCTTTCGCAATGTAAATATTAATTATACCATTAAAAACCTAACAAACAAGTTGTACCTCGATGAATTTTAAGTACATATTTTGTATAAACGAATTATATATGAAACAATTCCACACAGACAATTATATTGTTTGTAATTCTTTTATATCTGCGATTTCGAGGAATTTTATAGTAATAAAGAATAAAATGTCCGAAATAATGACGTAAAAACATTTTGTATATATATTCTTTATATGAATGAATACCTTGAAAGAAAGGTTAGGTTAGGTTAGCTGATTACGCTGAATCGACGAATCTAAAGGGTCTAAGTCGCTATGGGACACATCTCGTGAGCAACCAAGTGCTGTAAGAAAGTCTTTATCAGATAAAGATGCAGCAAGTAATCATTTCGCTCGAAAAACGTCTAAACAATTGGAGCGGTTCCTAGAACGTTAGAAAAACCAAAATCGGGACAATCAAGGCAATCAAGAAGCAAAAAAAAGCTTCAAGTGTTAACTAGTCTGATCCTAAGTATTTTAATCCTTCATCGGACATGCTTTTAATTTCGTATATTATCCTAACACTTCATTTAGCGAAAAATTTTAAGCTTCGCTACTGCTAAATTCAATTAAAAAAGAAAAAAGACCCCGAGACGTCAGTCGTAGATTGTAAACTGATTAATTGAAGAGCAGAAACTCTACCTCAAGTAGTCCTAATTTAAGTCTTATGTACTTTTTCCTGAAGTTTCTCTCAAATCTGAAATATGCAACACTAAACCGACATTCCGATACAATTGAGAATAAAAGACAGCCATCACGAGCTAAAAATAACGAAACGTCATCGCTAACTTAAAGTAAAAGTGACAGTGGACATATTTTTTTTTTTAGAAATAAATTCCCAAATCATTTATTTTCACATGCAGAAAACCTTTCATGTTCTGTATTTTCACATAATGAAAACCTTTAATTTACTTTCCACTCTATCCATTCGCGTAATATATACTTTTCTGAGACACCCTGTACATTTTACGTAAATTTATTTACCTATTATTTCAAATGAAAAATGTGAGCAGTTTCATCTTAAATTTACTATAACATTAAACGTTTAAATACACTGAATATTATTCCGCAATATTGATGTAATTTGGAAAAATCTTGAAGAGTGTACATAAACGTTGTCGTATTATTACGTTGTAGATTCAAGTAATGAGCGGAGGCTACCTTTAACCCGACAAATTTAAATTTTCTATTTGCGTATTCAACATAACGTCGGTACAATAGACGAGCTCTTACCTGGCCCGCGAAGAATATAATTAATTCTACGGTTTATCAAGTCGCGAATTAATGGCGGACAAAAGCGTCAAAACATCCAATTAAAAAAATTCTAACGGAGCAGATGCATGACGCGGTTACGTTTCCACGGCTTTCGTCGGATGTACGAGGGGTGTTCATAAATTCAATTACTTTATTGTACCCGGGCTATTCGAAAATTGAAATTGGAAAATAACCGTTTCTCTGGAATGGCCGATAGTTCTATGTGTATCAAATGTACATGTCTCTTCTACACGAGAAATGCGATATGGCTATTCTATGCCTTCAAGTAGAATAGTATTATTTGAACAGTTTGCTACAATTACACAAAATGTCTATGGAACAGCCTGCAGTTCTTTGTGTTTCGAATTGTACTATCTACTATTTATTGATGTCAGTTCTACATAGGAGAAAAATAAGAAATTGTTATTCTATGCTTTCAAGTATAATGATATAATTAGAATACTTTGCTACAATTAAATAAAACATCTATTAAACAGCAGGTAATTCTATGTTTCAGATTTTACAACGGTTTATCTATGTCTTGCATACACAGAAATTGCGTAATAACTATTCTATGCCTTTGAGTATAATGATATAATTTGAATACTTCATTACAATCAAAATACCTGCAATTTTATGCGTCTCAAATTTTATAAATATTTTTCGATGTTCGATGTGTTTTCTACATAGAAAATGAGATATAGCTTTTTTGTCTGTAAGTATAATGATATGATTTGAATATTTTGCTAGAGTTAAACACAATCTATGAGACAGGCTGCAATTCTATGTGACCAAAATTTTACGTGTTATCGATGTTTTTTCTACATAGAAATTGCGAAATACTTATTATATGCTTCAAAGCATAATCATATAGTTTGAACACTTCGCCACAATTAGCAAACTATCTATGGAAGAGGCTCTATGTGTCCCAAATTTTACAACGTTTCATCAATTGTTATCAATAATTAATAGTTACTTGAATGAGAGGTAATAAGAAATACTTGTCCAAAAATCACGGACTGAACAATTATTTAGTTTGGCCTTTTACGGCATTATCAAGAATGAATACATATTACAAAGACAACCTTTAAATTTTTGCAGATCAGTTCGGACCACAGAATACACCCTAAATTTGGTATATTCTGTGGTTCGGTCCCTGGAGGTAGTAGAATATAGAACATCAATATCAACTCCGTTTTATCCAGAGAACACTGAGTAAACATAGAAGTGGGGATTTCCAAACTATCAGAGATTTAACTGTGGGTAGAGGTTTAGGTCTAACTGGTCATTGAGAATATTGTAATTATCCGATTTATCGAGTTTATTTATTTCCATGTCTTCGAGGTAGTTCATTTTGATACATTTTTCACAGTAATGGAGAATATTACGTTTAAAACAGGGCGAGATCTTATGTCCTGTCGATTCTAGATGTTCCCATTGAATTTATAGTTATTCTATACTTCAAAGTACAGTGAAATAATTTGGATGGTTTGCTACAAAAAAACGAAATATCTATGAAACAACCAGCAATTCTATGTGTTTCAATTTTTTAAGGATATAACGATGTCTGTTCTGCATAGAATACAAGAAATATTCTATGCGTTTGGGTATAATGATTTAATTTGAAAACTTTGCTACAATTAGACAAAATATCTATTGAAACAACCGATAATTCTATGGGTCCCAAATTCTACAATTATCGATGTCTGTTATGTATAGAATATAAGTAATAGCTATTCTATGCCTTTGGGTTATAATATGTTGATTTAAATATTTTCTTACAATTAAACAAAATATCTACGAAACAACCTGCAATTTTACGAGTCTCAAATTTACAAGAATTTATCGAAATCTGTTCTGCAAAAAATAGCTATTCTATGCCTTTGCTTATAATACTTTAATTTAAATATATTGGTTAAATTAAACAAAATATCTATGAAACAACTGGCAATGCTATGTTTCTCAAATTGTACAAGATGTCTATTCTTCATAGATAATAAGATATAGCTATTTTATGTCTTCAAGTATAGAACTTCACATAATTCAAATACTTTGCTGCAATTGAACAAAATATCTATGGATGTCGATTAATTCTTTTCATGATGAATTTATAATTCGCTTAAATCTTACTCAACCTATCACACTTTCTTTGAAATGAAGTGGCTAGATCTGCAATTGAATGAAAAACAATACTTTAAAATAGTATTGTCCTCAATTGGCAACAAAGGTAAAAAATACCTACCGTCTTAAAAAAATCGGAGGTAAACAAATTGAAATCTAGATAACGTGACACATTTTATCTTCAACGTTCCTTACAATTCCTAATTTACCTTTACGAAATTACGGAAAGATTAAAAACAAAAGGAACAGGTTCCCAGCGTTGGCAGTTGTTTTGCGCGGCCGTACGACAATACCCGAATTCGAACATCTGCACAGTAGGCTACTGTCAAAATTTAATTGGGAAGTTCGTAGACATTCCGGCCGAAGAATGCCGTCCATAACAACCTTGATTAATGTTCGGATTTGATCTGTGATTAAACGAAACAGCTGAAAACCATTCTCGGCGAAAATTACACGGGGACAATTTTAATTGACATTTAATTATTGAACGCGTCTCATTCATAAATTCCAACTGCATATTTTAGTCTAGAATTAGGTAATATTAAAAAACAACATTATTAGATTTACAAACGAAACTCTTTGTTAGACTTAATTAAATGAGAGGTTCATTCGGAAAATCTGGAGAATCGGAAAAAGAACGATCGGAAAACTCAGCCGGTAAAAATGTTTTCCAGAAAATGCGTCAGTTCGAAACGAATTACTGTAATTGATACAAACAAACGTATAATAACGGTGCGTCATAACGATTCGAGTCGCAATATCTTAGATCTAGAAACAGATAAGTCTACCTGAAAAAATATCATTTAAAAGTGGATATTTAAACAAGCAATAATATTTGCGTTGCAGAGGATTAAACCATCGATGGAAAGGTAAACAAATTTTATACGCATTCCGAGTTTAATCACAAAATGAATCACGTAAATATTTTCTTAGAATCTATGACACAACTGTTCTATGCTTCCTAATTAAAATCTCTATAATTCCTATTTAATTCATACAAATTATTCACAGTCGAAATAATTTCAACCATAATTAAAGACCAGTGATTAAAAATTAAGAAAAGTTTCAATATATAAAACGATAAAAGTAAAATTTCCACCACTTAGATAAAAATAATCCATTCCTACTTTAGCAACAAGAAAACGTACGTGAAAATCAATAAAAGTACATGAGCCGTGAGAGAAATCAAATAAGGAGTACCTCAAGGATCTGTACTAGGTCCCAAACTATTTAATGTGTATTTTAATGATATTCCAATTTAACAAAACAGGCATCACACTGTTTGTCAATGAGACTGCAATATAGGCAGATTCTTTTACTGCTCAAGCAGAAAACTCCGATAAAAAAACGGCATAAAAAATAGAAACCTACTACGATCATTGAAGAATACCGGTAAACTTTGACAAGCCCGAGCAAATAATCTTCAAATCTCGAACAACAAAAATAAGAGTCACAAAATAATTCCTGCAAAAACGGCTAAACGAGACTATACTTTTGACAAAATTGACATTAAATTTTTGTTCGTTTTTATGAATTTGAGGTTAATTAACCCCATAAAACAGAGAAATAATACGAAAATTTCGCTCCTAGAATGAGCGTGACGATAACAGCGTGACGGTTACGTCAACGAATTTTATCTCGTTTTTTCACCCTGAAATCTTCTTTACACATTTCACACAATAACATAAGCACTATTGAAATAATACAGTTAATCTAAGTTACATTCGTCGTCAGAGTACCGCTAACGACGAATTTGATGAATGAAAATAAATCATAGTATCGCAAATGAACTCTGCCCTACCGCTTGGAATTTTCCTGAGCGAACAGCTCAGCTATTCGAAATATAAAAATGTTATTGCGAAATTTCCAGATAAATTTTTAATTTCGAACAATACTTTTCAATCGTATTCCGCGTGCACATTTATGAATGAAAAGAGTTTCTATTCGATTAAGTCACTGATTGAGCTAATTATTTCAGTTTCCGCATTCAATCAACGCAGAGACTAATGAACGCGTACAGGGGGCATACGAAAAAAATTCAACAACGACTGTCCCACCGCTCTGAAATGCGGAAGTGGGTGGTATATCTCCCAAGATTCTTTTTAACGATAGTTTCTTGATAAAAAAAAGGCAAATCTGTGGTTTTGTATGTGAATATCTTTACCATGCACTGAAGATGTTCATCGTTGTTATAGAGGAAACGTTACATAAAAAGTGAAGGTTTCGAAACAAAATGAAGTTGGTGTTTTTAGGGTTTTTCCAATGAAACAAATTTTTGATTAATACTCACTGGTAGACTGTGGAGTGAACGTTCTGTGCTATATTTTGATCTTCAGTCTCCATCCACAACTCCCCTGAGCCGAGGGGGCTTCCTCTTCCAAGCTGAACGAAGAAACAATATTAGGAAGGATACGAAAAATCAAAAGAAACAATATTCAGTAAAATCACAAAACTGCGTTACTAATTTACGATTGTCATGCAGTTTAGTAATATTTTCTTAATTTATATTCAAAATGTTTCGAGTTGTATAATTTTTCCAACAAGATGAGTGAATATTTACGTATTTTTCATTTATTATTACTGTTTTTTTGTTACTACTTTTAAAATATTTTTTTATACTATTTATTTTATTATTTTACATTTGAACATGTATATGTGTTTTATAGTATTATCGGTCGGTACTCGTATATAACTTTTATGTGAAATGTATTAATAATTTCTTTTAAAAGCTTACATTTCAATGATATAATACGTTATAAAATTGGAAAGTTATAAAAAAAGTACAATATAGTGAAATATATCAAATTCCACCAACATTTTTTCAATTCACTTGACTTCTGTGAAATTTACTTAAATGGAATTGTAGTATAAAATGTTTCGAGTTGTATAATTTTTCCAACAAGATGAATGAATATTTACGTATTTTTCATATATTATTACTATTTTTTGTTACTACTTTTAAACTATTTTTTTATACGTTTTATTTTTATTTTACATTTGAACATGTATATGTGTTTTATAATATTGTCGGTAGGTACTCGTATATAACTTTTATGTGAAATGTATCAATAATTTCTTATAAAAGCTTACATTTCAATTATATAATACGTTATGAAATTGATCTTATAGAAAAAAGTACAATATAATAAAATATATCAACTTCCACCAACATTCTTTTAATTCACTTAACTTCTGTGAAATTTACTTAAATAGAATTGTAGTATACTTTTCAACAATGTTTGAACCATTATTTTGTTTTATTTTCCGATTTATTGAATTAAAAAATTAAGTGTTACATTGTTTCTATACTTTATTTTTAATACCAACGTTTTGTAAAATTGAAATATGCAATTGTTAGAAATGTTAGTTATTTCTAGAACGTTTTTTTGAAATTTTTTCAACAATTTTGAGAGTTTCTACTTTCAACTTGAATTATTATTAAATCTTGTAGTTTTCTAACGCGTGAAAGAATGTATTTCATTTTACGACAAGTTGAAGTCTAGACAGAGAACGCTGCATTATGTTGAGGTTATGTTTTGACCATGGAAGGAATATAGAATGCAGTTTTATTACTACTCACTTCGAGGAATACATATTTCTGCAAGCTTCCACAGCTTCGTATGTTCGACAAGTTTACTTCTAGCTGAGGAAAGTCGCATTCTCTTCTAATCAAACTGAGCGTCTTCTCTTTCAGACATAGCCTGTAATTCCCGATTAGGTCGGGGGTTCCCAGACCACGATTTACCAACACAACATCCCAAACGTGAGCTGAAAAGAAACGAAAAGTTTTAGTAAGTGCAATACTAACTTTCCCTTATCGTATAACCACTACTATTTATTTCCTATATTTAAATTGGAGGCACTTTTTTATCGGCAGTTCTCAGTAGGCGGATGTAGCCACGTTTGAAGATATGTTTTTCCCATGACCTTCCCACTACTGGACGGAATTTCCAACTTCCTGGAAATTCCCTATTTGTCCAGGAATATTATGACCCGAAATCCGTTGTACTTTTGATAGAGGAAATACCATTAACTTAAAGCATTTGAGGTTAGTTTTACATCATTTTGAAACACTGATTCGATAACAAACATGCCACAAAATATTTTATGATAATTTCAGTAAATTTATTTTTTGAAATAAAAAATTTTTACGAAAATCATTATTTTTCTTTTAGAGAGTGGAAAGAAGAGTGAATTTTAACAATGCGGCTCACACCGACATCTAAATCGACACAATTTTAAGTTGGTCTGTTGAGTTTTGGAGAAAAAGGTGAAATAAAATTTTAAAAAATGGTAAAACATCGTATTATTAAAACCTTCAAATACTTTGACAAAATCACAAATTGAAGAGAAACGTCAACTAAAAACAAATTCAAAACTTTTAACATTGGGGCATTTTAAGAGTTACGTAAGCAGATTTGTTACAATTATTTGCCCCCACTCATCGTCCCCCATGTCACTAAAAGTAAGTAAAGCTTACGTTGTAATATGCATTTTTATTTTAATATTCTGTTTTGTTTTCAATGGTTCATTATATTTATAATTCATTTAAACAAAATGTATTGACAATGTATTCATCGTAGATTAAGTTATAAATAAGTAATTTAAGTAAGTACTATTCCTTATTTGTGGGAATCCCCGAAAATGTGTTTTGCTTTCAAAACAACTAAATAACAATTGGCGACATCTAGACCCCCCATTAAGTCATCAAAAATTAGAGCAAAGAACCCTGAGTCCCCCTATGTGTTTACTTGATACTTAAACGGCCTCAAATCTACAATTTGTTACGAAAAGTGAACAAAAATTAACTTTTTCCAGTTCTACAGTCTTTTTTTGATATTAATTCAAACTTGTAATTGAAATTTAAATGTATTCTTCAATTACGTCAATTGAATAGTTTTTCTAATCACGTTTAATGATATTAACCCAATTGCCATTATGAGTTATTTTTACTTGGAGTTATTTTGTTGATTTACAAGTTTCTATACTAGTATAGGATCCCGATATAGAACGACCTTCACCGAGATGTTTATTTGATGAAACATATTTTATATTCAATTTAATTTGCCAATAATTATATTCCATATGGGTTGCCTAATAAATTTCAGTCCAGGATATGATTAATTAATAATTAAAAAAAGATTTTTTTTTTTAATATTTCACCGGTTTGACTATTAGACAAATTCCACTCCAATCGAAAGTATGAAGCCCATAGAATATGCTAACGTTAGGTTGGCTATTCTTTTCCAGTCATAACTCTCTGGTTGCCAGGTGTAAACAGGTAAATCGATAGTAGCATTTTACACCGGTCTGATAATTTAATCAAATTTACATGAAAATAAAGATTATTTAATTATGAACACGGTAAAATAGGGTTGCCTGCGAAAAATCAGTCCTGAATTACGGTTGTCGAATTTTAAAAAGTGAAATATTGCCGCGAGTGAATGTGTACGACTGAGAGGTCCCAAGCAACCGTTCCGTGCGTTAAAAGAGGACAGAGCATAACAGCTGTTTTTGCGTCATTAACAGATGCTGCTGATATTTTCATTGAAGATAAAATGAAAATTGTTCAAGAATTTACAGCTTGTATGTATGGGATTAAGAATTGCACTAATGTGAATGATGCAAGATATCGCATTTTTATGAAAAATTACTCTGCTAAAGAAGACAGTGAGCAGTTTCTAAAAAAAATCAAAGGCTTCGACTCTAACTCCATACCTCCGTGCTGGATATCATTAACACAAAAAGTTTTACGAACTATTTACGTAAATTCGATGTGG
This sequence comes from Henosepilachna vigintioctopunctata, assembly GCA_030704895.1. Classification (NCBI taxonomy): domain Eukaryota; kingdom Metazoa; phylum Arthropoda; class Insecta; order Coleoptera; family Coccinellidae; genus Henosepilachna; species Henosepilachna vigintioctopunctata. The sequence goes on along the minus strand of JARQZJ010000121.1, from coordinate 3,161,830 downwards.
CTGAATGCAAAAGATCCAATATGTATCAAACTTGAACCTGAGAGTTGCGGTTGGTACTTAGATGAATATTTAAAACCACGAGGATTCATTGGGGATCATACACCTTTAAGAATAGATGATATCATCGAAAGAACCGAAACAGAGAGTGATGACGAAGAAGGTGCAGATTTCGAAGATCTCAGCTTTATTTCCGATGACTCAGAAGCTGAATAATTGAAAAAAAAAATTATTTATTTATAATTTTTTTAATAAAAAAATTTTTCTTAATTAGTATTACATATTTATTGCTATAACCTTCTTATTTACTTTTACTATATATGTATATATACTTTAATATCACATTAAATATATACACATAAATAATTAATTAATTAAAAATATATTCTTCTATTTTAATAATACATTACTCTAAAATGATACACAGCATATACAAGTCTATCGCTATCCTTTTCAGTTGCACTGACAAATAGCATGCGCGCTCTTTTTCTTTAAATGGGCGGACCTTAAGCAGCTGTTATGCTCTGTCCTCTTCTAACGCACGGAACGGTTGCTTGGGACCTCTCAGTCGTACACATTCACTCGCGGCAATATTTCACTTTTTAAAATTCGACAACCGTAATTCAGGACTGATTTTTCGCAGGCAACCCTATTTTACCGTGTTCATAATTAAATAATCTTTATTTTCATGTAAATTTGATTAAATTATCAGACCGGTGTAAAATGCTACTATCGATTTACCTGTTTACACCTGGCAACCAGAGAGTTATGACTGGAAAAGAATAGCCAACCTAACGTTAGCATATTCTATGGGCTTCATACTTTCGATTGGAGTGGAATTTGTCTAATAGTCAAACCGGTGAAATATTAAAAAAAATCTTTCTTTAATTATTAATTAATCATATCCTGGACTGAAATTTATTAGGCAACCCATATGGAATATAATTATTGGCAAATTAAATTGAATATAAAATATGTTTCATCAAATAAACATCTCGGTGAAGGTCGTTCTATATCGGGATCTTAGACTATACGATTTTCTCGGTAAAAATACTTCTAAGAACAGTCAAACAAACATGACTGTTTCACTTTTACATTATTTACCGATAACATTATTAGAATTCCACATAAATTTTAAATATTGACCCATACCTCTTCCATATCGGAATTATTATTCTCGAAATAACGAATTATTAGAATTGTGTGAGAAATATTAACAATGTCGATTCAATCTATTATTATTTCATGGTAAATTAAAAGTTTTACGAGCGTAGTTGTTTATCCATTCTGCAACAGTCTTCAGAATAGCAATTGTTCGATAATAGTCAATCGACGGACGTAAAAATAACACAAATAGAAACACAGATAACGGACAGTTAGCTATGTGAGTCATTGGGAAATGCCAGATTACCCAATCGGTATCGGTAAAGTACACCAGTGGAAATTATTCCAAAGAATGCTTCGTGCGACAACACTTTTTGAATGTTTACTGTGCAAACTCTGGCTATGCGATTATCGCAATTTCTCGGAACGGTAACGTTTGCTGAAAATCAAAATTCGGCGCCATATGGAGATTATAATCGCCAAACGAAAAGATAACACGAAATCTACGCAAAAGTGCTCGCAAAAAATTCGTATATTCCACGAAACAAGGCTATGAAATTAATTATTTGAAGTCGTCGTGATATAAAGCAAACAAAAGTTTCAGAATATAATTCGAAGAAGCTTAAACTACTGGATTAGTTGTAAATTATTGGAAAATCGAGTAACAATTATATATAAAGTTGATTGATTGAACATTCGCTGATATATTGATGAAACATTGTTTAAATGTTTCGATTATAATCGCCAAACGAAAAGATAACACGAAATCTACGCAAAAGTGCTCGCAAAAATTCGTATATTCCACGAAACAAGGCTTTGAAATTAATTATTTGAAGTCGTCGTGATATAAAGCAAACAAAAGTTGCAGAATATAATTCGAAGAAGCTTAAACTACTGGATTAGTTGTAAATTATTGGAAAATCGAGTAACAATTATATATAAAGTTGATTGATTGAACATTCGCTGATATATTGATGAAACATTGTTTAAATGTTTCGATTATAATCGCCAAACGAAAAGATAACACGAAATCTACGCAAAAGTGCTCGCAAAAATTCGTATATTCCACGAAAGAAGGCTATGAAATTAATTATTCGAAGTCGTCGTGATATTAACTAAACAAAAGTTGCACAATATAATTCGAAGAAGCTTAAAGTACTTAAGGATTAGTTGTAAATTATTGGAAAATCTAGTAACAATTATATAAAAAGTTGATTGAACATTCGCTGATATATTGATGAAACATTGTTTAATATATTAAATAAAAACACTTGGCTTGGTTTCACAAAATTTATAATAAATACTTGACAATTGTTTCGTGCTGTTACCCCATTTTCAAAAGTCAAACTAGTAAAACCCCGTTTAAGTTGCCCCATTCTCAAAAGTCAAACGGCGTTTAACACCCCTAAACAATTGTCAAGTCTTCTTCTTCTTCCTTCGATTTTGGCCGACTATGAACCACGTGAAATAACTTTTCATGAATATTTTTCTCCTTTCTTTCTTTTCCTCCAATACTACTTCATTCGTTCTCCATGCTTTTTTTCTTTCTTCTGTCCATTTTGCTCCAGTCTTCTTTTTTTCCCTTTCTTGAAAACCCCCGAATCCCTCCCTTGATCCTCTTCCTGAATTCTTCTCTCCTCTTCACATCCTCTCCATCGATTTCCTGGGGATCTCCTGGGATATCCTGGATCTTCCATGTCTTTTCTGACCTCCTTGATCCATGTTATCTGAGTCTTGGGGTTTCTGTCGAAGTAATTGAATAATATCTTGGTCAGTCTTCCTTCATTCATTCTTCTAATATGTCCGTAGAAAGTCACTCTTCTTCTCCTCATTGTGTCAGTTATCTTCTCTGTCTTTGTGTAGACCTCTCTATTGCTTCTCAGTTTCCATTTTCATCTTTTGGCCCCAGTATCTTTCGTATAATTTTTCTTTCTTTTTTTCCACTTCTTCTAACTGGTCTGGCCGTATTCAGTGCAAGGCATTCTGAGACATAAAGACCCTCTGGCTTAATAATTATCAAGTATTTATTATAAATTTTGTGAAATCAAGCCAAACGTTTTTTTTTAATGTACAATCATATATTTTCTGTAATAACTGTACTATTTGCGTTGATTAATTTAAATTCGAAATTTAAAGAAAAATGTTCAATTGTATCGTCAATGCCTCGAATATTTTAGTAGATAAACTCTTGATGACTTCTTTCTAGTTCTTCAGATTTGTGCGCCTTAAAAACTTTGTAATCCACTTGATGGAGCAGTGCTTGAAGGATTACAGCGTTATAGCGGAAAGGTGAATGATAATAAACCCACAGTAAGAAAAATCACAGCGGGTGTCCCTCAAGGATCTGTACCGGGGCCGAAAATATTCAATGCTGATGACACAGCCACATACGTCCACTCTCACCCTACTCAAACGGCAATGTTTCGGATAAAATGTCGCATCGGTGAGATCTAGGAATGGAGCTTAGAATGAACAAATAATTTTCACACACAAATTCACTAATAACAAAATATTCACGTCTCTTCACAGAGTAACGTCATAGTAGACTCAATTACAAGAAACATATAAAAAACAAAATTCGAAAAAAATGTTGAAAATTATACGTGACATTAATTATAAGACCTTGAGCTATATTTCTTCGTACAAACTTTTAAGTGTGTTGGTAAATCTATAGAAGCAGTCTCCTTGGTCATTCTATTTTATACAAATTTTACACGTTCAAGAAAACGAATAGAAAAAACAAGGTCTTAAATAAAACACAATTAACATAGAAAATTTCGAAAACTTAATATCATTTTTTTACGTGGCTCACCTTAATTTTTCTTGGGTTTTGAACCCATTCTGTGCTTCTCAAGTATTCATAATGTTAAATAAGACACAGACAATCTTTTTTGAGTTATGCCAAGCGCAATAGTGGCTTTTCAGTATCTGCTCATTAAGAAATTGAACTGTTACACAAAAACACAACAAAAGTCAAACAATATAAGACAACAAAAAACTTTGGAGTAATCTCTACATAGCCTACTAGTAACTTTTTATTATATTCTGTGTTCCTTGGGAAGTTATAGAGTTAAATATAGAATCGACCACAGAAAATATTTTGGTAGCACTCCTCCTAGTCTACTGGTGGTCTCTTATCTTCTGCAATTAATTTTCTATACAAAATCCGAACAAAATAATTTATGATCCTGTCAGATTAGTAGAAACTATAGCAGTCCCTAATTCGGCCGATTTCAAAGATAAAATTTCTCCATATATTTCAATACAGACACGTTAACCAGCTGATATTATTTTATTAAATTCCCAGCGAAACCTGCTTGAAGATTATAATGATAACAGTATTTCAAACCAGCCGTAAATATTATGATAATTAAGGTTCATAAATATCCAGGTTGATCCAACCATTAAATGGAAAGACGGCAATCAAGAGGATATAAGCCTAAATGAGGGCTGTTAAAAATGATCCATCCGTAAAGGCTTTGTGCTCAGAAAACCACAAATTTATTAAAATAATTATCTCAAGGATAAAGAAGTGAGTAATGATAAGCACCCCATTCATCTAAGCTGTTTTCTTTGGAAATAGCAGTCATACTGTTGCAATTATTGAATGTCTTATGGCACTACTGAATTTCCTACGAAAATAATTTGTTAATTTACAATACCAACATAAGAGGGCTTCTGTCATGAAGTTTTGAGAAGCATTTTATCCAAGAAACTGCATTCAATAACCTGCTTGTACACTGTAAACGGGTTAGAAATTATCTATACGATATTAGATGAGTACCTGTAAGATACATAAATACACCTGTATAAAACAGAATAAAATCTGTAAGAAACAAAACAAGACCCATAGGACACAAAATGAAGCCCAAGAAATTATCTATACGATATTATATGAGTACCTGTAAGATACATAAATACACCTGTATAAAACAGAATAAAATCTGTAAGAAACAAAACAAGACCCATAGGACACAAAATGAAGCCCAAGAAATTATCTATACGATATTAGATAAGTACCTGTAAGATACATAAATACACCTGTATAAAACAGAATAAAATCTGTAAGAAACAAAACAAGACCCCTAGGACACAAAATGAAGCCCACACAACAGAAAAGAAGTCTTGCAGGACACCAAAGAAAGGCTAGAATGACCCACGAGCAGAACTGTAGAACACATAACCTGACCTACAGTGGTATATGGTACAGAAAACACCGCAGTACAAGCAAAAGACCAGTAGAACACAAAAGAAGACCCATGTAGCATTTGGGCACAAAATTAGACCTCTAGGACACATATTACATTCGGTAAGACACAGAAGACAAGAAGGCCAAAAATAAACAGCAGTACCAAAAGCCTGTAGGACACAAGAAATATTGTCACAATAATAAACCAGCAGGGTACGAAGAAGGACATGAGGTACACAATAAAAACTTGCTGAACACAAAAGAAGAACTGCAAAACTAACAATGAGGGTCAAAGAAGATGATGTGCAGTAAGTGTAAAGATGATAAATTCAATGGACGATGAATCAAGTCTGTGATAGTTCATATTTAAATGAGAGGTAATAATAAATACTTGCCTAAAAATCACTGACTGAACAATTATTTATTCGACTAGTTTCGCTTTTTACGGCTTTATCAAGAATTTTTGATAATGACGTAAAAGGCGAAACTAGTCGAATAAATAATTGTTCAGTCAGTGATTTTTAGACAAGTATTTATTATTACCTCTCATGTAAAGATGATATTCTATTATCAGTTACTTCCGTTGAAAATACTAAATATATTTGAACTTTCACTCATCGCGATTGTGATTTAGCTACTTAAAAACTTCTTTACAAATTAATTTATCTTCGCAACTGACATATCTTATCCTTTAGAGAGAGGATATTTCGAAAATTTATAGATAAAATTAAGCAACGCATTCAAAAACAATTTTAATTATTGAAGATAAGCCGTATTTCAATTCATTGTTTTCTATTTTGGTTTATTGCGTGAAATTAATGCATAATCGATTGGAAAACCTAAGTATTATCAGCATTATGATTTGCAACAAACATTCGAAATAATATCTAATATATCAATAAAACCGTACCTATCAAGATAATGTGGGTAATATTTTGTATTTTTGTAGAATTTGGATTTTCCTTATTCTTCAAAGACTTTTTCGTCTTTGTATAATCCGGGGATAAAAAAGGAAGAAATTAACTTATATATCAATATTGAAGCATGCAAAAAAAAAGGTTTACATGTACATACAAATAAAAATTAATTTTTCATTTAATTACAATGAATGTCGATAACAATCTACATTAATTTCTGGCCTTTACTTCACCGAAATTATCATAAACACGTGAACTGATTCAAACATTTCGTTACAAGACCAAACCTAGCACAAGACGAAGATATCAAGACTAAAAGCGTGCTAAAAACAAAGCCAAGAACACACTTCAACTCAGACTACACCAAGAATAAGATCAAGAGCTTACTAAGACCAACACCCAGAACGCACTGAGACAAAGACTAAAACCGCTTCAAGATCAAGACCAAGACCAACATCGAAATCACAGTAAGACCCAAACCCACATTATGAACCAGACGAAGACCACGCCAAGATCAAAACTAAGAACAACAAACACCACAATAAGATCAATATCCTACTAAAAACAAGACCAAGGCCACACCAAGATAAAGACTAAAGGCAACCACAAGATCACAATAAGATCAATATCCCATTAATACCACACCACGAACAAGAACAAGACCTTACTAAGATCAATACCAAGAAAACACTAAGACACAGACCAAGATAACACCAAGATCAGGACTAAGACTAACACCGAAATCACACTAAGATCCAGGCCCACATTAAGAACCAGAGGAAGACCACATCAAGATCCAGACTAAGACAAACAAAAACCAGAATAAGATCAATATGCCACTAAGAACAAGACCAAGACCACGCCAAGATAAAGACTAAGGCCAACCACAAGGCCACAATAAGATCAATATCGCACTAAGACGAATACCACACCACGAACAAGACCCAGACCTTACTAAGATTAATACCAGGAAAACACTAAGACAAAGACCAAGACAACACCAAGATCAGGACTAAGACTAACACCGAAATCACACTAAGATCCAGGCCCACATTAAGAACCAGAGGAAGACCACATCAAGATAAAGACTAAGACCAACAACAAGATCAATATCAGACTAAGACCAATACCACACCAAGAACAACAAAAAGACGTTACTAAGATCAATACAAAGAACACACTTAAAGCAAGGACGAAATCAAGAACATACCAAGAGAAAAGGGGGCGTTGAAGAATTGACTTTCGCGATTTGAATTTATTATAAATTCAGACAAAATCTAAAATTATCAAATGCATTTTAATGTACGAGATAATATTACCAATGTTTATTGAAATTAATATAGTTGTCTTATACAGTATTCAAACTGATTATTTTGTAGATATACTAAATTTAACTTGAATTATACTGAAAATTTTTGCTTTGAAATTATTTATTTACACTTGTAAAATGAAAAAAAAAACTTTAAGTGTTTTTCATGTATTTAAATATTTTTAAGTAATTTGAAAAATCTGGTTCGTTTCTGAGTCATCAGGTTGTATACTAATTAATATAACACAACAATGTTCTACATCCTCAATGGTACCATTATGCATAAAGGATAAACAGACACACCTACAGTATTTCAAGTTGTACCGGACCTTGTTTCTTACGAAAATAAATTCTATTTTAATTCACAAACGTTCATTTCAATAATAACTTCTAATATCTAATTGAAACGTGTCCGTGACACACAAGTTATCGTTTTTCATTATTCCAAACATTATTTAAACGGTTCTCGTCGAACGAGACAACAAATTTATTAAAAATCCGAGATACAATCAATTCCCGGACCTATTCCTGGCATTTCATCTATTTACAGTTTGGATTATCTAAATCACACTCACAAACAAGTACGCAACATCTCACATTCTTGATAACGTCAGCAATCAATGAAACTTGGTAGACTTCGTTTATTAACCCTCTAACAGTATTTATACTTACGAAATTAGGAAGACATAGAATACACTTGTAGAGCTCAATGGACGTTACGCGTTCGATAAAATAAGACATTAATTCGGTAACACAGAATTTGAAGATACTCGAATTACATATACTCGACAAACACGGCGTTTTACTGATCATAGAAAACATGCTGTGATACCGGTACCGTGATGCAGCACAGTATAATCTTTTATACTGTGTTTTCACAGAGAAAATATATTCTGACATATTATCTAAGACTGCCTGAAAGAAATTCTGTTTTCCTCCTTCAGTGCGCAATTGTGAAATAGCCCTAATGTATTTTCAAAGAAGAATTGATTTCAATAGGTCCCGCATCGAAAAATACCCCCTGCTAATGATTGTGGATGACATGTGACATTTCATATGTCACATGATAACTATTATCCATAAACAATATGAAGAGGTTTCGGACCTATTGAAGCTCATCGGTGTTACTCCCTAGAAGAGCGTTTATTTCAGATATCCTCTCTTTCTAGAGTTTATAAATTAGAATTGAGATTATATTTCGATTGAGACGAATTTCTAGGAAAAATAGGTCGTGATTTGATGAAATGTCACGAGACTATAAATTTCTCAGAATTGGCAAAATATTTTCACTTTTTCCACTTGATTCAAAAAAACTTTGAATGATTTTTCTCGCAGATTGCTTCAACGTGTAACAAAATTGAAAACATTGCAGAAAATTCTACAATACACTTAAGTTCAACAAAAACTCTCAATTAAACTATTTTACTCTTAAAAAAGTAGTAAAATAGTTTAATCGTTATATAAAACTCTTGATAATAGCTTCATAACCCGAAACACATGTCAAGTACATCAAATAATTTTGCGTAACTTTTGTGAAAATTCGAAAATAACCAGTTTGGTAATTTTACAGAACCTAGAAAAAAGTAAAGCTTATATTGTAATTCTATAAAAAATTTTGAACGTGATGCATGAAGAAAAAATAAAATGAAAGTTAAATGAATAAATATTTCAATAAAATTTATAATATTGTAATTTAAATTTTGTAACTTCACTTGTTATTTCGCCGAAATGTATACATTTTAATCAAATTTATATTATTTATAGGTGAAACTTGTATACCACATTTTAAATTTATAGAATCATTTTTAGAGAATAATTATAATTTCCACATTATTATAACATTTTTAAAATGATTCTTGAATATATTTAGGAAAATGTATTCATAAATTGACTCAACAAGGCTATAATTTTACTAAATACTGCTGTCTAAAGAATTTATTTGACACAAATGTTTACGATGAATGACAAAATGCGTTAAGTCTGATCATAAACGATGTCAACCCAGTGAGAGAGACAGAAACTAATGTCATATCAGTGCATGCGGACGAAGTGAAAGACGACTTCAACGTATTAAAAACACGAGCGCTAGTTTTTATGAATGAAATATCAGAAGAGGAAGGAAATAGTACGAGATATGTTTCACATCCTCTACGAAAATGTTTCTAGCATTGTTTCTGTTACATTAGTTGCACGTAAAGCACGGTATAAACGGAAGTTAATTCCGTAACCGTGCGCTTGGACGAAGTCGACGACTTCCACGTACATTCTCATATACTAACGTGTGTACGCGTAGCTTATGAATGGAATAACTGAAGAGGAAGGATATATTATCTGGTATGTACCAATTCCAAGTTCTGTCCGTTATCTTTTTCCTTTGTTGCCGGCATTTGTTTGCAGTCGGATCGATTTTTTCCCGACAATTTTCGAAATGGTGAGCCTGCCAACTCGATTTGGGCGACTTAGACCGGAAATAGCCGTGTTGAATGTTTTGTCTGCGTTCACGGCGATAGAACACACAATCTACGTATAGCCACATTTCACAAATCGTTAATGGTAGAATAAAGTCAACAACGGCGATGGTTATCTGAATTTTCGACGAATTCGGTGAATTATTTATAACTACATTTCGGGTACGAATAAATTTGCAACGTATTCGCAATTCAGATATGTAAAAAAACGTTTTGTGCAATTTCAAGAACTTCGTTCACTTATAACTGACGAGAAAAATCAACTCTCGATGAATATATTTCAACGAGCATAGAAAACTGTAAAAATAGACGGTACAAAAAGTGATGTCCAAGATGACGAATTTTCCATAATATCGATATATTTATGGAAAATATCGGTTATTTGACAATATTACCTTACGAAAATATTTAAACGCCAATAAGTATTCGAAAACATAAAAAAAATAGTTTCTATAGCATCGATATTCAAAATATAACAACATTGTTTTCATAATAGATTTTCATTGTTTTCATCATCTGATTTTTATCTATGCTAATGGATGTTTTTTCGATTGTTCAGAATCCTTCAAAAATCCCATCAAAATAAACGGTTCGTTTTATCTACGATTTATATATTGATACTTGTTTACAAGATACAAATTTCTTGATCTACCTGGAGTTGATACAAATACGCAAGCGAAACGTCCGATTTCATAACTTTATTATAAATTTCATATTAGTTTCACCGACGATTAACTATATCTTTATCTACTATTTTGTATTATTTTCTAATTTATGTTAATTTTATTTTTGGAGGGGTGGAAGAATGATTCGTCAAAGTCCTACCATTTGTAACAAATTTCTTTTCTCTACAATAAAGATTACTACTACTACTTCTATTTGTAACTATCGATATTATCGATATTTTCTGACTTTCGCAATGAATATCGATACTTCCATGTATGTACAACCCTACGTTTACGTAATATAGAACGTCCTTTGAGAAAAGAACTTCTAAGCAGTGGTGATACTAGACAGCTGGGGTCTTTTAACTTATAGGGGTTCATTCTCCTGAAAACACATAGAGATTAGAGATATGATTCCGATTACCCTCGATATTTGGTGTAAACGCATTATAACACGAAAAACAAACCTTCTTTCTGTGGGTTCTTAACATCTTTTTATTTTGACCCTCCCTAACATTTCGACAATTTTCTCCCTCTCTTTTACTTAATACAATACTTTCTTTCATGTTGTACAAATTATATAAGTCCTTTTCTCTTAAATGAAACAATATTTAGAATTTTCTCATAATTTAATACAAATACGCATGACGTTTCGAAGTACCTACTAGTTATTTAGCAAATGTTGAATCAATACCTTTTTTCTTTATTTACCAATTCATTTTAATGAAAAATTGTTTTCAACTTTACGTAAACAAAACATAACATCACTGGAATTTCCACTTTTCAAGTATTTTAAAATTACACTTGCATATATGAAAATGTTTGTCGGAGGTACTTTTGTAAAATGCTTGTAAAAACACCGAATCGAACTTGCATTTTTTGGAAACAAAAACTTTCAACGCATTATTTTGTAAAATCACAATAAATGTTCTTAGCAATAATGATTACAGTTTGATAATTTACTATTATTTACCATTTTTTTAGAAATGAAACGACTGAAGTATATAAAAGTACTCAATCGATAATGTCTTCTCGAAACAAGTACCGCTGTAACGATATTTCGGCACTTATTACCGATATTTTGTATCTAAATCTCGAGTATCGAATCGGCTTAAGTTACTTGTATACCGATACCGCTACCGATAAGTGATTTCTCTATCATCGAGTACTCAGAACAAGTTCATTCGTACTTTAAGGACTGGTAATCAAAAACCTCACTCGATACTTATTCGAGCTTAGAATATTTATGATACTTTTCAACTGATACCGAGTAACTATCGATACTTCACAAGCGGTACTACTCATAACGGTATAAAAGTATCGATACTTCGTTGGTATCGTTTCATCCCTAGTAATTTTTTCGACTATTAGGTTGCTATATATTGGCGCCACAAATTCCGATAACTAGATGAAAACATTCATTCCCAAAACTCGTAAATCTGTCACCTAACACCAACTTATCGCAATAGGTTCGCAGGTAATGTCGGCACCTTTCATATCCAATTTCAAGAACGGCAACCCATCGGAGATGTTTGCGTGTGGGCGTCACGTGATGCGACGTTCATCCCCGCAGAGATGAAATAATTGTCCGGGAAAACTCTGTGCCCCCAAATGCATCGATCCGTACGACTCGACTGACGTCATAACCAAACACCCACAACTATGTTGTCGTTTCTCTGTGCTCGTGCAATGAGCAAATTCTCCGAATTGCCATTCAACAACAGTCGGTGACCATTTTGTTTGTCGCATAGAAAAACATTCAGCTGAATCATGACGCGTGTTCTCTAATGAGTCACGCGTAATATCTCACGAAAATTGACTGTTTGAAACTCGAGATGTTTACGTCTGGAAATCCTCTTGAAATGAGCAGAGAATCATTTGGAACGATTTTAAAAATCGTATTTCAGGATCGAATAACAAAATGTTCCCACGACTTGTCAATCATCGGCCACTGAAGATGTAAAGAATTTCCTTGTGACGTCTACAATTAAAATGTCGAGTCGTAGGAAATTATGCGAAGAGGGTTATGGAAACGAGAAATAAGGAAAATGAGCAGAAATAGGTGGATCGAAAAGACAACGAAAAAGTTCTTTCAACTTTTTTATTTTTGGAGTCGATTATACGAGAAGTTTAGATCAGCGATAGTTGCTTTAGTCTAGGATTAAATAAAGGTCCGTTCCTGCACGTGCAGTACTTGAAGATCTAGAGATTACATGGTAGAAATATCAAGGTTTTTATGTTCACAATATTTTACCCCAATATGTAGTTCTTATTATCAATTCAATAAGTCATAAGAACTCATTGAACTGTATAGAACGTCGTAAATTGTATTAAAATGTATAAAGATTTTAATTATTGCTATTTACTACAGGACAGCTTAAAAAAATTAGTTGACCGTTGAAATGAATGTATCGAGTTAAATTAAGGTTATATTGAAAAAAAACATTTTATAACTATTTTTTTCGAACCATTGGATAAATAATTCAGGAATCATTTCGTAATAGTCTTTAATATTCATTCAGTAACCTACGCAACATAAAAATGTTTAAAAATTGTGCACCAAAGTGACAAATGACATAATCAATTCATAGACATAACTGACAGATAGTATCATTCGTAACCATAGAATAGTAGGGTTATATTGAAAAACAATATTGTAATATTTATAATATAACTATTTTTGTCAAACCATTGGAAAAATAATTTAGGAATCATTTCGTTATAGCGCTTAATATTCCTTCAGTAACCTACGAAACATAAAAATGTTTGAAAATTGTGCACCAAAGTGACATATGACATAATCAAGTCATAGACATAATTGACAGATCGTATCTTTCGTAACCATAGAATAGTAGGGTTATATTGAAAATCAACATTGTAATATTTATAATATAGCTATTTTTGTCGAACCATTGCAAAAATAATTTAGGAATCATTTCGCAATAGCGCTTAATATTCCTTCAGTAACCTACGAAACATAAAAATGTTTGAAAATTGTGCACCAAAGTGACATATGACACAATGAAGTCATAGACATATTTCACAGATAGCATCGTTCGTTATACTAAGGTTATACTGAAAGACAGCATTGTAATATTTATAATATAGCTATTTTTGTAGAACCATTGAAAATATAATTTAGAAATCACTTCGTAATAGTCCTAAATATTCCTTCAGTAACCTACGCAACATAAAAATGTTTAAAAATAGTGCACCAAAGTGACATATGACATAATAGAGTCATAGACATAATTGACATACAACCATAGAAAACTAGAAAATGATATCACAGTAGAATTAAAAAGTAGTCTTATATATTGACGAAAATTAATTGAATAATGAAAATTTCAACTAAATTTCCCGGACCTCTAAAATATCTTTCGTATTTGTTCGATACAATTGGCATGCTAGAAATCGAAAAATATACTTCTCTCACTCTCCGTGTACGAGAATAGACTCTCAACAAATTTCCTATCACGATGTCGACGCGTTTGTCCAACACGAGAAAATCCAGTCAAAGTTCAGAGGAAGTGATTCATCTACAGCTAACGCGATAAACACACAAACAATTCATAACAATAACGACTTCAAATATATACGGCGTCTTCGTATAATATTACATTATGGTTAACTATTTACGAATGGAATATCCTGCAAGCTCCCACAGGGTGTACAAAGTGGACTGTGCACTTCCTCACAACATTTTTATGCGTTTACCAACCTTTTTGGAGCCATGCACCACCTTAGTTTTCTGAAATTCTTATGATTTTGAAGACGACTTTGAAGACATCTTCATTAAGTTGAGGACATCGCTCACATAGTTGGTGAATTGATCTCAATTTCAAGAATTAGAGGTTTTGAAAGGCGATGACCATTTGGGGATTAGTCTTGTTACGAAGTCTTTGAAATTCAATTAGTTCATTTTCAGTCCAGAAATTAGTGAAAAACTATTCGAGAGGATGCCTCAAACGAGACCATAGGGTTTGACCATTTTCCTCTTCGTCAAAAAGCCTTTTCTCATAAGATTGAAAAGAAATTTTTTTCTGCTAAAGAGGAAACAAGAAAAAAATTAAGCTTTCCATTCGGATTTTATCAATTCTGTATTGAATATGATCAATTTAACACCTCCTTCCTTCATTTGAATACTATATAAACCTAACAATCAATTCAATAAGCTCTTATATATGTTGTAACAACCTTCCAAATAAGACCAACTCCATTTCTTAATGTGTTAGAACTACACAGTGAGGTTAAATATTATAAACATTTGAATCTTTATATTCCTACTATGCAATCTTCATATCTTCAAGTACTGAACATGCTGGAACACCGACATTTAAATCTAGACAAAACAAACTACTGTTAACCATAAACGCCTCGTTCATAGGCCCCAATAATAATTCTTTACAAGACGTGTTTTATTTCTTTATCAAGTTATCCTTTTTTATTTCATTTTCAGTTTCTCTTTGTTTTGTTTATACTTGAACTATGAATTTCAGATCAATAATTATCTACTTCACTCAGATTCAATGTTTCTTCATTGTTTTAAAAAGTTGTTTTTTCATTTATTTTATTTTCGATTTGTTTATATTTCTTCATATTTATTTTAACTGGATATTTATCTCCTTTGCGTAATATACGTAATATATTTATCTACTTTACGTAATATATTCATCTACTTTACGTATATATTCCCATGAAATGAACATTTGATTTTCGAATTTTCACCGCAGCAATAATATTAAATCTTCTTCATTTTATTTATTTTCGGTTATTTAATTTCATTATTTTTCATTTCATTGGACTTTTATTCCAATATTTATCTACTTCACTTAGGTAAATGTATGTTCTTAGTTTTATGAAGTTAATTTTTCTTTTCATTTTCGATTTTTTATTGTTTAATTCATATTTATTGTTTTTATTATCTACTCTACTTAAAAATGTAAACTTCTAGTATGAAAAAATCACTAATATTAAATGAATCATTATACATTACATTAAATTAAATGTCTTAATTTTTAGTCAACATGTGTCAATTTTAAACCCAAAAATATGTTGGAGGTAAAGGGGCAGGATCAAAGTTGCTACGTCCCTGCCCGAGGACGTGTAAAAGTTCACCCGTTTTCGAACACAGAGAAATGTTCACGAGGTATTTTGTGGTTTTAACCAAATTCGCGATAAACAAGGAAGAAGACGACGGACTAAGCCAGTTTAACTAAACCACGTGGTAGAGATATCTTACGTGGATCATGTGCCCGTTATATATCTTCAGTTTTAAACGTAGAAGGAACAAACCAGTTTTAATTGTACATGTGATAATGAATCATAAACATAAAAATGTGTGAAACAAACACACGAGTTATCGATACTTCAATCGGATTTAATCAATTGAATAATGGCCTTTCTCGGAATTGATTCGGTATTCTAGATGGTTTTGAACAGCTACGAAAATATTGACATATTACGCACATTGTTTATTAGTCAAGGTGGACTTTGATCTCTTCCTTTTCCTTAGGATATGGACAATTATTTATTGGTTGACACAACGTAGTAGTTATTGTTCTGGTGTAATAATAACAAAATTATTGGTTTCAAAGTTCTTATTCATTTTCTTAAACTGAAAATGTATGAAAAAACACAAAAATGATAGAATTTAAAAAGGAATTGAATTACTGAAATATACGTACGTAGTAATTATTATTCTAGTGTAATAATAACAAAATTATTCCTTTCTAAGTTTGTATTCAAGATTAAATTGAAAATGAAAAAAAAAACAGAACAAAAATAGTAGAATTTAAAAAAGAAACATTAACAAAAACTATTGCAAATATACGTAAGTAGTAGTTATTTTTCAGGTGCAATAATAACAAAATGCTTCGTTTCAAAGTTCTTGTTCAAGATTAAACTGAAAATGAATAAAAACAGAACAAAAACAATAAAATTTAAAAAAAGAACAAAACTATTGCAAATATACGTAAGTAGTAGTTATTTTTCAGGTGTAATAATAACAAAATGATTCATTTCAAAGTTTTTATTCAAGATTAAACTGAAAATTAATAAAAACAGAACAAAAATAAAAAATTTAAAAAGAAACAAAATTATTGCAAATATACGTAAGTAGTATTTATATATATTTTTCAGGTGTAATAATAACAAAATGATTCGTTTCAAAGTTCTTATTCAAGATTAAACTGAAAATGAATGAAAACAGAACAAAAACAATAAAATTTAAAAAAGGAACAAAAGTATTGCAAATATACGTAAGTAGTAGTTATTTTTCAGGTGTAATGATAACAAAATCATTCCTTCTAAAGTTTTTATTCAAGATTAAACTGAAAATTAATAAAAACAGAACAAAAATAAAATTTAAAAAAGAAACAAAATTATTGCAAATATACGTAAGTAGTAGTTATTTTTCAGGTGTAATAATAACAAAATGATTCCTTTCAAAGTTTTTAGTCAAGATTATACTGAAAAAGATCAAATAAAAAATGACAAAAATATAATAGAATTTGAAAATAAACAGAATTATTGAAAATATACGTAGTACTTATTGTTCCTGTGTAATAATAACAAAATTATTCATTTCGAAATTATAATTCAAGATTAAACTGAAAACATAAAAGAAGAAAGAAAAACTGCGTTGAATACTATCATTTTTCACAGAATGCCTTATTTTTACTTTCAATTACAACACTTTCTGTAAAAACACAAAAATATCTCAAAACTTACAAAGACACATCTACCTCTAAAAATAGTTCGATGAAGAAGAACTTCGATGTAATTTATTCAGCAATTAAATTACAAACACAATTTAAATACAAATAGAAAAATTAAAGCAATAAAAATACTTTTTATCAACAACACCGATAGACTTAGTACCAATGCCATTTTTAATAATAAAAACGTAAAAACTTGTACTTCAACTTTGAATAAAGTGTACCTATCTAATATCAAAATATTTATTTATTTATATTTTGTGTTTAATTTACGATATAATGTGGCAGAAAAATGAACTTACAAAATATCGCGTGGGATCTACTTATAAAATGAAAGTAAAATTTTTTCATTATTCAATAGAGGTTGGCCCAATTAGAGGAAACGCGGTCACAGAATAAAGGCGACGACCCCGTGACAAAAATACGAGAAATATTTAGTTTGGGCCAAAAAGATCTAGTTCACTTTAGCTCATTTAGTACGTTTCTCATTTCTGGCAACAAAAAACTAGTCTTTAATTGTGTTGAAGTATAGATTTAGTAATTTTACAGTTTCTCCTACGACATTTGAAAAAATTTGAAAAAATAAACGTTATAATTTTAATTGACATTTTTTCGACTGAGTTTTACGATTCTACAAAACGTTTAAAGTTATGATTCTGAGAAAAGTTTTAAGAATGTGAAATTTTGATGGAAAGTATAATAAAATTCGAAACTAAATTCTTAAAAAATTAGTTAACTTGCTTCACATTTTCTGCGACTACTGAAAACTACCCTTTCAAACTAACTAAACTTTTTTCGCAATGTTTCAAAAAACATTCAAGAAAAATTCGTTGATCGTTCAAGAAAAAATAATGGGGTTTCGACAATAACACAAAAATTTAAACAAATTTTGTGATTTCACTAAACACTATACAGCAAAACTACTTCAACAGTGTAAATAAAGTTCAAGTAATCCATTGTGAAAATTTGTTACTGTTCTCTGGCTATAATTCACAAGACAACGACTGAATGTACAGAGGGTGATCATAATATCAAAGCCACATATATTGGAAATAGAAGAATTCGTCAAAAAAAGGTTTATAGTTCAAATACAACTTATTCTACCGCATATTTTGTTTTATTGTTGTCTCACTATTCAATTATACAAAATAAACTGGCAACACTGTTAACGCTCCATGGCTCTACTCGGGCGCCACTTTCTGTCACAGTGTTAATTTTAGGTTAAAACCCACGTTGAGAGCTCATGCTATATCTTATCTGTTGACGTGTTTGTAGACGTTTTAAACAGTGTTTGGGGCTCTAGGTGGATTCTATGAATAGTATTTTGTATTCTTGTATGAAAATAACAGTATAGCCCTTGAATCCTCTTCTTCCACCAAAACTACGACAGCAAAACTTTTTTACGATGGAAATACAAGACGGAATGCACCGGAAGACAGTAAGGCACCCTGTCAGCACCAGGTGGTGTGGTTCATCATCAGCAGACATGACGTGTACTCGAGGGTGCTAAAAACAAAAATGCTTCTAAGTCCTGTGATGGTTTCCGACTGAGCAATTTACGGTCATGTACGACCTGGTGCTTAGTAATAAGGCAAGGATTAACTAAATAATTCCTAGACAACCAATTAGAGCTGCTCGTACGGCCTGCAAACTCGCCAGACCTAAATCCAATCGAGAATCTTAGGAAGATGATGACAATGAGAAATATTCAAAAAATTGTAACAAGAAAGCTTTGATTTATCGACCGCTCAGTAGAAGTGAGACATAGAAACTTAAGGCAAGCTTACTCCAAATAATTTTGAAAAAATCGAAATTTTTTTTCATAAATTGCTACTATATACTCATAGAAATAGTATAGAATTAGTCCTGAATTAGCTCTCGAACGCCTTCGGTTGCGGCAGCTGCTGCATGCCTTCGGGTCGTCTTATTGTTTTGTTCTTTGTTTTATTGTTATTGTCTTGTTATTTTGTTGAACTGCTTTGAGAAATGCAAGAATTCTTCAGAATGATGCTTACGAAGACCAGGAAGAAGTTGTGTATGAAGCTGGAATGGATATGTGAGTAAAATTCTCTTTTTTTACGATTTTTCACGAATAAAATCTTTGAACTGATTTTTCTCCGAACCACGTTTTTTCGCATGAATTACACTCTCATTTCAAAACGATTGCACTTTTCGATATGGAACAAACGGCATTTTACTCTTTAGATGTCTGACTATGGCCTCAAGCAGAACCAGAAATATTCATTATTATTTAAAAAAGTTATAAACAATTAGATGTGAAAAAAGGGTAAAGAAAATTCAAAAGTCCGACATTTTGTTTTTATTCATTGAAAATGTTTCATTCTGCTTGAGGTCATAGCCTATTCGGTACAGAACATGAAACCGTTTTGTTTTTTGCCTTCAGATAATTCTTTTCCAAGAAATGTCATTCTTCTCCGATTCAGATGAGTTTCAGCAGTCATTTTCAAGACCGCCATTTTGAAAAAAAAAAATTTTTTTCAAGTAATTTCATATATGTGCTTTCATATGTAAATAAATTGATTACTCAACATGTTTTGTACTATAAATAAAATATATTGAAAAAAATACATTTCTTGGAGTGAGCTGGCCTTAACAATCAAAGAACACTGCCTGAAATAAATAGAAAACGTGTCAGGGTGACAGGCAGTCATAGCCGCAAAGAGTGACATAATATGAGAGACAAATTTGAGTATTTTCTTAACACTATTAGTTTTTTGTTATTTTAAATGTTAATTTCGTTATTATAAATCAAAAAGTTGAAAAACATATCGGACAATTACATTTATTTCGTTCTTGAAAACAAAAAATGGTTAATTTTACGTAGACGCTCTTATTACGATCACCCACCGTATATAAATATATTATAACTTGTATTTATATGTAGACTATTGTACTTTCACAAAATCTACATATTCCTAGTCGATATTTTAAATGGGTTGCGTTCCTATTTCCATTTCAGCTGTTTACCAACTCATTAAAGTCCTCCCAGTTTTTTTCCACAAACAACAAATAACGAACACATATAATCTCGAGCCTTGAACGAAAGAAAGAAAACCTTTGTCGGTAGGATAATTTCTCGGGTATGGCAACATTCGACAGGCTTGTTTACAAGTTGTTTACGTCTTCGGCAGCATTCCGTATAACATCATTTTCTAGGTAATCGTTCAATCAGTTTCTTCAGAAACGATCATCGAGAATTTCGTTTAGTATTCTCTATGCACGAGCGCGCGCCACAGTTCGTCATCGAACATAAAGAAATTACAGAGGAAAGGCTAAAAATAGTAACGATTGAAATATTTCATCAGCTGATTCGACTGAGAACATTTTTATTTACACACCGAGCGGTGTAATACTTTCTACGAAGCCGAAATCACGAGAAGTTCAATGTCTTTGAATAATTTCACACGATCTGGGCGCTGGCTATTCGGAATTATACGCCGACCACCGCGATATGAGCAACCTTCGACGTTTTTCTGTGCTTCGCCGTGTCAATGGATTTTTCGCGGAATTTTTAGATCTAAATGCGACGTAGTTTCGAAAATATAAGTTCATCGTTCCTTCGCTCACTTATATTCAGTTATATGCTTATATAATAAAACAATTGTTAAACTCTACCACAGTAACCACAGTTACTGTGGTAGTTGTGATAAGTTTTATATTGGTAGAACGTTTAGAAGTTTTCAAATAAGAATTTCGGAACATAAACGTAGCTTTGATAATCAGAAGACAGATTCTCATTATGCAAATCATTTGATTAATGAAAATCATATATTCAATTCCGATTTTGAAATTTTGAAAACCGCAAACAAGGGAATGAACCTTAATTTGTTAGAATCACTTCAAATTAATAAATACAAATATTCTGGCAACCTTTTGAACAGCCAAATCGATCATACCTCAAGCCCCCTTCTCAATCTTTACAAAAATTACTTAGTTTACTATATAGTAGTTCAGCATGAATTGATCCCTTCTACCTGTTATCTACCTGTTTTCTCTGTATTTAAGTTTATATATTGTATGTATACGAGAAATTGTCATTAGTCTGCACGTAGCATTTGAAAAAGGTGAATCTCATCGAAATTTTTAATATATGTGTAAATCAGTTTAACTTTTAATTTAACGTTTAATTGTTTTATTATGTTTATCGATTTACATCAAGTATCGGCCTCATCAATTATTATATGCTTATCTTATTCAATTTACATGCACTGTCTTAGAAGATGAATCCTAATAACAAAACAGGAAAGACTGCTACTCAACATGACAGCTACAACACAACATAAATTGTACAAATAGTAATACGAAAGAGTTTCTGAGAGAAAATAGAAATAGTAACACAAAAATACAGTCATATAAGAGAACTGTACATAATAAACATAATTTCTTTCTTCTCAACAGGCATATTAACCAATTACAGAAAATAATAACATCATGTTAAATAATAATAATAACTAAATAATTGAAATGAAAGAGATATAACAAAGAGCTCAATCTAATCTAAAAAAACTTGAATAGTGACTAATAAGTAACTAAATAATAGCATTTAATGAAATATGACAAAGAACTCAATCTAAATCATATCATTTCAGTCAATTTCGTTTGTTCACTTATTTCCTATTGAATGTAGATTCGATCAACCAAATGGGATTGTATTAGCGATTCTTGGAGTCTCTAGGTGGAATAATTCTGTAGTACGAGAATTTTGCCTAGGAACACGAAATTTCAAAGAGGGAGGCAGGACAAGAGAGGACAGTCAATACTGATGAGCAGTAATTTGTACAAAAATTGGAGTGATAAAAGTTTCTCTCCTGCTCTGTTATGAGATTAGACTAAATCCTCTCTGTGGATAAACTTTATCCTCCCTCCAAACTAAGAATTTCAAGAACCTTCTCTGAATAGCCTCAAGATGGCGTTGATGGCAAGTGTAAATGGATGCCAGATCGTGCTGCCATACTCCAACTTGCTACGGATTAGGGTATTAAATAGTCCTATGAATGTTGAGGAATTATTAAAATATTTGGCATTGCGTATAACGAATCTATATATTTTCGCAGCAGATGAAATAAGTTGGGTGATGTGTGGGATAAAGGAAAGCTTCTGATCGAAGACTACACCAAGATCTCCAACCTTATCAGAACGAGAAAGAACCTGACCACCAACGCTATAATCACAGGGAATTCGGCCTTATTTCCTTGTGAAAGAGACAACATTACACTTTGACACATTCAAACTCAAATAATTGTCCTCACACCAACTGGCAACATGGTCCAGCGCGAGCTGAAGTTGAAGACAGTTGTCCTGTGATCTAATTTCATGATATAGTTTCAAATCGTCCGCGAACATCAAATGTGGAGAGTGAATATTATCCATCAGATCATTCACGAACAGAAATAAATAACAGTGTTCCAAGATTAGACCCTTGAGGTATTCAGAGGTAGGTATGAACTCAGACGACTGTATACCCTCCAGCTGTACGAATTGACGTCGGTCAACCAGGTAAGAATGAAAAAGGTTGGTGAGGCTATCAGAGAATCCAAATTTGTTGCGTAGTTCTGTGTATAAGGAGCGCCTGAGCAACACAAAAGCTGAATACATGAATAAACTTATGCTATACATGAATCGAACATGGACATTTACGCAGATCATGTTTTGAGAAAATATCAGACACAGAATAGCTTAATGTGTAGCTTACATCCCAAAATATTTCACTATTCACACATCGATAGCAAAGGAGACAATTTTAAGACATTACTTTTAGCTACATCGTGTAGGCTTTCACGGCCGGTGTTCATTGTGAAACATGATAATCTTCCGGGCTGATTGGCCGTGGTCAACTGGAACTCCTCCTCTGGAGCAACTGATCAGTTGCTCCAGAGTCGTCGCCCAGCACACAACTACGTCGGAGCACTCGCCGCCACTGAAGATGTCTCTCGCAGTTAAAGACGAAACGTCTGGAAGAGGAGGAATTAAAGTTGACCACGGCCAATCAACCCGGAAGAACATATCACCATGTTTTACTTCTAGCTTTTGGAACATAGAACATTAATTCGATTCTGGAAGAGACTCTTGTACAATAAACTCAACTTTATGCAATAACTGCTGACATTTCATTGTGTTGTCAATTATTTTAAGCAAGAAAACTATTGCATAGCAATTCCTTCGCATACTGAGGATGTCTACGTTATGTCGACTTGTGAGTAGTTTATGCTGTATGCCTACAGATAGATATATTCCAACTATTCTTAAGTTCAAGAGCTACAGGAACTTCATTTGAAAGACTCCAGCCTACCAATATTGTTTCGGTATACAATACCTTCATCAGGTGCATGAAAACGATATTTCTTCCAAGAAGGTCAAGAAGACGCCAATGACGAACCTCGTTCTAGACTCCCCAGCTCGTCATCTACTGTTGAGATCGTTGGAGAACTGACTGAAATTGTGTTGAATAATCATTGAATTGCCATCATAGAAGTTGCTAATAATATCAGCATCTCATTTTGTTCGTGCCAAGGCATTTTAACGAATCTTTTGGGCACGAGACGTGTCAGCGGAATTCGTTCCAAAATTGCTAAATTTTTGGCCAGGAATAACACCGCAATCACGCTACGACCTCCGTATTCACCGGATCTAGTGACCTGTGACTTTTTCCTGTTGCCGAACTTAAGAATCCTATGAAAGAACGACGTTTTGCAACGATTGAGGACCTTACTTTATGATTACACCTCGTACGTTAAATAAAGTCTTGTCAGTTGAACCATTAAAAACTCGAGAACTATTAAAAACTCGTAAATGTATGTGAAATTTTGTGAATACTTCATTATCGTTTAAAATTCCTACACGTGTTTTGTAAAATTGCAAAGGGCATTTTCAACATGAACGAAATAAAAAACGAACAATGTAAGACTTGCCCAACAAAATTCAAGAACTACTAGACTGATAAAACTCTCCCAAATTAAATCATTAATAAACACATTCTTTGTTTATTTGAGAATAATAAATTGACTTTAAATGTTCCATAATGTGTTTTTAATTTTTATCTAACTGTATAAATTTGTAATATATATTCCATCGACATTTGCATATGAATTGGCATTGATATTTTTTTGTTGTGTATAATTCGGTAATATGTAAGCTTCTTCAACTCAAGGACCATAGAACACTTGAGAAAACACGATGAAAACTAAGGAACAGAAAAAATCATATTATGATTGAAATTATGGAAAATTATCTTATCTGAAAATATCAATCAAAAAATATATAGATGTTAGATGAAAAAAAACCTTGTAAAAAACTTGTGTTTTATGCAACCTCAGATTTATAAACCAGAAATCCTCTAACTTGTTCGCTTCTTGGAGTCGTTATTCTTTAGTTTCCTTTCCGTTGATACATGCATATTTTCAAATCGTCCGCGAACATCAAATGTGGAGGATGAATATTATCCATCAGATCATTTACGAACCGAATAAGCAACAGTGGTCCAAGATTAGACCCTTGAGGTATTCCAGAGGTAGGTATGAACTCAGACGAATGTATACCCTCCAGCTGTACAAATTGATATCGGTCAACCAGGTAAGAACGAAAAAGGTTGATGAGGCTATCAGAGGATCGAAATTTGTTGCGTAATTTCTGTACCAGGAGCGCATGAGCAACTTTATCAAATTCTTTCTGAAAATCTGTGCAAATCACATCAATTTGACCGGTGGAGTCTAGTACTTCAGAAACGTACTGTGAAAACAGCATTAGATTGCTTGAACATGATCTCATTGACATGAATCCATGTTGCTCAATCTTGATGCTATTTCCGACGGCTGCACATAGACCACAATTAAAAAAAAAGTATTTAATAGTCCTATATAACGCAGAATTGTTACGTGACGGTGTTACGCTGTGAAGTTTCGTTCTATATCTATATTCCTTTTTACGATTTTCTGTCTAATTAAAGGGTTAATGACCTTTAATTAAGCACAGGAGCACTGTACCGATTCGAAAGGCATTTATACTTACATATTTAGGTAAGGTTATGAATATTCACCCTTTTTCGTGTGCATATTTCAATTTTAATGCACCGCTCGGTTAGAATTTGGACTCGCCTCAGGCTTATTATATATCGTCGAGATGTTACTTAATATTGACGGGCACCTGTTTGGACTATCTCGTCAATTGTTTAATCTGTCTGTAATCTACGAAATAATTTACACAGGTGACTACATTTGACGTAAATAACCGACGTCACGGTGAATTTTTCACGTTAAATAAGGTTACGTCAGCTGTCAATCAATTTTATTGCCATGAGAATGTTAGAAAATAATCAATTAAATTCGCATAGTTTATATTTACGGAGAAGACGAAAATTTAGCTGTAATTATTCAATTTTAACAGGTGTTTCGTCAAATATAACGATTGAGACGGATATACAAAAATTACGTTAAATTTTTCAAAAAATTCGACAAATTTTTAGTACACATTTTTCGGAATTTTTATTCCAATTTAACAAAAATATGTGGACGTTTGGGGGCTTGAATTAGATTCATTAGAATTATTTAAGCCCCCAGTCCCCTTGGTAAAAGGTAAACAAAGATCTTACGTAAACTTCAGTACGTAAGATGTTTTGATTAATTCATGAACAGCAGTTACAATTCTAGAAATAAGAAAATAGGAACCATGACTAAATGTCACCGAAAATAAGCAAACCCCAGACCCCCTTTAGTTACGTGGTACTTAAACGACCCCTTTAGAGGTTGAATGTGTTGGAATAACTCAAATTATATTAATTTTACGAGAAAAAATTTCTAGGTTGCATTCGAAACCGAACAATCGTCGTAATTTCAACATTTAGAACTACATTTCATAAGAAATGCCCTATAAACACATCGTGCATTGCCTGCAGTTTTGTAATTTTACATATAGGCTTTGTTAAAATTGTAATACTATCACGACAAAATTTACAGTGTACCTAAATATGAATTGAATCCGAAAAATACAAAGGTAACCTAGTAAACAAATAACTTTTTACTATGCATAACGATAAAAGCATTATATTTTATGATCGCGTGATAAAAATTAATAAATAATATTCTATGCATGATCCTCTAAGTCACGTGGTTCCGATTTAAGAATGAATAAATATGAGTACCTACTATTCGAAACATTTTACGATAGGTTTGATTATGGAATAAAAATCAACATAACTATTTGACTTTGAGCTACGTGCATTGTCTATGATAATGTTGACGATGAAAAAATACTAGTATTTCATGTATTTTAAATCAACTTCACACTAATCAAACTTGTAAAATTTTATTGAATCGAATAAACATTTTATTGCATAAATATAATTATGTATTTCGTTATTTCATTCATCAAATCATTGAAACGTTGCACATCCGAAAAACAAGCTAATAAAGATTTTCAAAATAATTGACAATAATTTGAATTGAGAAACATTCCTCGAAATATTTTCCTTTCAACATCGATGCATTATTTCTTACGAAACGTAAAAAATGACGAAAACAATGTCTAAGTTTTGCATTTCGTTGAATTGTCATTCTTCAAATTTAATTGTTGAAATTTTATATTACGCAAAATGAAACCATAAAAACGAATACAAACAATACTCAACGTAAACAAATACGTTATTTTAGACTTTATGATTCTTAATAGAATCGGAAATAGCTCATACCTCAGATTTGTTATACATAACCCTATTTCCTATTAAAATGTATTTTTCACTCATTGGAAAAATTATATATTGAACTACTGTATTTTCCAAGTCGTTGTACAGAAAACATAATTTACTAAATTTCAACTATGAAATAGGTAATAAAACTTTTGTTTATTAAATTTGGCTCATTTAATGTTTCGAGCTCATTTTCAAGCCTTTCAGTCTTGAAGATGAACTCACGATCGAAACATGTTGACTATTTGATATTGCTAAATATAATCGTGAAACATTAAGCCAAGTGTTTAATTTAATATTTAATTATGTTTTACCAAGATATCAGCGAATATTCAATCAACTTTATAACAAAAAAAATCGAAGATCCAAGGGTCGCAATCACCATACTTTTTGATCGCCCCTCGTAGCTACATGTCTAGGGCCCCTTTGGAAATGACAAAAGCAGCGAAACTTTCTCCGTATAGTAAAATGATATTCGTTTAAATATACGACACAGCGACTGTGTCTATTTTGGCCGAGTCCATAGGTGATAATCGTTCTGCCGTTTCACAGTCTGAGCGTTCGTCTGTATCACGGCGGTTTTATCAAACAGGGGCCGCCTTCTAA
Organism: Henosepilachna vigintioctopunctata; assembly: GCA_030704895.1. NCBI lineage: Eukaryota > Metazoa > Arthropoda > Insecta > Coleoptera > Coccinellidae > Henosepilachna > Henosepilachna vigintioctopunctata. The sequence goes on along the minus strand of JARQZJ010000121.1, from coordinate 3,134,159 downwards.
AATTAACCGCCGACAAACAGACAAATGCTAGACGGTTTACTACCTACCTCTTCTAAACACACACACACTCACGAGAGTGACCTCTTAACGCCCCGCAATTCGGCGCAGTTTTAACGGGGCCCCTTTTTGTTTCAAGCAACGCGAAACGTAATAATAAAAAACGAAATTCACGTGGAAATCGCCAAAACTCGTCCGATTGACGTACGTTGTTAGGCATGACGATTCGGTAGAGTTACGTCTCGTATAAAGATACTACGATTCTTATTTTAGAGATTTTCGGAATTTCTTTGCAGGTTCACACTAAAATAAGAAACGGTTATTCAGTTTCAATCTTACTTCCGATCTATTGACATAATCCATAGAAAAACGTTTTGGAATGTTACACGGAGTAATGTCAAGTCCCGAGGCATAGAAATGAAGTTACTCGTGCATTAACTTTCTTCTATTCTCGCATAGAAATTGTTAGATGACAAGTATCGATGTTTTGAAATAGGTAACGTTCATTACGTCCACAGAGTAAGATATATATGACAGATAGGTAGATTTCAATTGAAATGTTCGTTTTGTCATACGATTTATACAGGAAACACTGAGAGAAACATCTTACAAAAATATAACAATATTAAAAAACATCATTTAACACAACAAATTGAAAATTATACACATATTAATTAGTCAGTTCAAATCACTCCTGGACATGCAAAATTACGATTAAACACAACTTAGCATCTCATATATCTTTAAAACACTAGTAAGATTAGTTAGCTGTTTAATTCAGTACTAAAAACTCTTTAAAATGGCAAAGGTGCCCAAACTTTTCAAATGGAATCTAACCCCGTGTTGAAATTATACTATTATACAAGGTGTCACAAAGGAAACTGTTTCTTTACGATTCTAATATTTTTCATAGCCTAAAAACAGTTTGAAATATTCAATTGACATTGTAATCATTTTGCACTGTTGTTAATTTTTCTATATTTGGTATTCATTCGAGATGTCCCAATTTTCACAAGGACTTTTGCCATCATTAAAAAATAATTTATAGTTAAACGCCGGAAGAACATATGAACGAAGCACGTGTCGAAATATTTTGCAATGAAAAAAATTCAAACGGAAATTTGTTTTGTCACAAACAGACAATACGAAAAATGTACATATTATATGAATTTGTGTAATACTTGAAAAAATCAAGTTGAAAATGTAAAATGAAATAAATCCATGGAATTTTTGATTCATAGAAATAAATTCAATTCATTCCAACTTAATCACATAAAAATTGACATAAAACATGGTCACAGAAGTTGATTATCAAAAATCAAGTGACATATGTCGTTGATTATAATAAGACATAACCTAAATCATTCGATATGAAATTCGAAATGAAAAATTGATATAAAATTAAGTGACATGCGTCGTTGATTATAACAAGACATAACCTAATCATCATTCGATCTGCAATTCATAATGAAAAATTGACATAAAATTGGTATGTGTTCGGTGCGAAATAAGTTCTTATTTGTGTTTAAAGTATTCACAAGGTTTTTAAGGGAATTCTTCGAGAAAAACACGAAAAACAAAAAAATACGAAACTTTTAGTTTCTTTTTCAATCATTTTGAACGTTTACTGGTAAAATCGAACGATATATTACAGAACTTTCATTTAAACAAGATTGTTACCAGTCAAATAATTGAAATGGCATTGAATATTACAAGTTAAGAAGTGTTATGTAAATGATATCTGTTAAAGCACAATGTATTCAATTGAAAATTAAATTTCAACTTTTATATCGCTTCATTTCAATAAGAATTATCTAACGAAGTTCGACAACAAGTAAATAACTATTTGCATAGCAATAAATTCTCAAACTGATAAAACCAGTTACCATCTTCGTGTCGACATTTCGAATTTGCACTACAGCATGTCTTTGATATTTCAGTTCAGACAGATTGTCGCCTTTAGACCGACCGTTATTTATTGCAAAGCAATAAAATGGTCACTTTTCGAACTCAGATAGTTTTAAATCGACATCAAATTTTAATTACTTACGAAATATTCGTAATTTTTCAAACATATTGATCAAGATGGATTTGAATACCATTTTTAAGTTTTTTTCAAAGATGTGCTCAAAAAAATATTTGTTGTTAAAATAAACTCCGCGTGTATGTTTAACAGTTTAATTGATATCTTATTTTCACTTTTCTTACTTTCTGTTTATTGTCATTTTCATTCTTCAAGTTGAAATGAGAAATTTATTATGTTTTCTATTTAAAGGTTTATTCATATTATTTGTGTGGACACTAATATGGCTTCTGCCTGTTTTTGTCATTTGTTTTCGTTTTTCTGCTTTCATTTTCGAAAATTTGTTACGACTTTCAAACAGCAGAAAGAAATGAAAAAATTTTTCACATTTTTATCGAAATTTTTCTTTAATTTTCAATTTTTTCTTGAAGCTTACATTTAAATAATCTGTAAAAACTTGTTTGTTTTCGTATTTCTGTTTCACTTTTTCAAATATTTGTTTCGACTTTAAAACAGAAAAACTAATAAATCGAATAAATTATAAATTTTTAGATTTTTATTGAAATTTTTCTTTAATTTTAAATTTTTTTTTGGATCTTACATTTGAATAACTTGTAAAAACTTTTTTGATTTCGTATTTCTGTTTCACTTTTTCAAATATTTGTTTCGACTTTCAAACAGAAAAACTAATAAACTATAAAAATTTTTGATTTTCGTCGAAATTTTTCTTCAATTTTCAATTTTTTTTTCAAGCTAACATTTAAGTAATCTGTTAAAAATAATATCTTTGTTTCCGTTTTTCCGTTGTTACACTTTTTTCAAAAATTCAGAAATGAATTTGCATGAAAATTCAAAAACATTCTAAAAGTTTCACAAATATTTCAAAATTCGGAGAAACAGAGCAGAATTGAAAAAATTCCACAAATTAAAACAAATATTATAGAATTTATAAAAGAAATTTATAAGTTGACATTGAGTACAGCAATAAAAAAAATCTCTAGTCGTGGAAAAACAAATAATAACAAAAAATTCGCAATATCTGTGAAAATCGAAAATATTTCTACATCCTGATTGACCCCTTTCAGAAAAATACTTTAAATTAAATAAATTCCGCAGAAAATTAAGTACCTAATATCGATATTTTCGAAATTAAATTAACTAATCAGGACTCGAGAAAAAATACATTTTTCAAAAAAAATCGTAACGTGTATGGAAATGTAGAAAATTTCTTGATAACCATCAAGTTGATATTTCATCATAACGTTCTTTGATCCAAACGAAATCAACGATTTCGTTTCCAACATTTAAATTTCCATCAACCCTGTCACGTATCGACCGACTGAAACAATTTCGAAACGTTGCGTCATTTCTATGTCGCCGTAACAAACAACAAATAGATCCAATTCGCATCGAACGAGAAAGTTTCGTTCAACGATACGAAAAAACCCAAAAGATTGCGACGTAACTCTTAGATTACAAATAAAATGTGCACAGATACACATACACAGGTAGGCGGCTAGTTTTGAATTTCGTACACGCGTCAATCAGACGCACAAAACGGAATAAATACTCTCAAAACGGACCGTAGACCCATTTTAAAAAGGTCAACCTTGCGTAAAAACAGCCAACTTTCGTTCTACCGAAAGAGATTGTGCAAAAACCTCTTCGAACGCGACATTCGCGAAGTTGATTCATCTGCAAGGCTCGCGAGGAATGCGCCCGACCAAAAACGTCTTTCACAACAGGAAATCATCGATAAACAAAGTACGCTCGATGATCTAGCCAGCCGTTCACAGAGATAACTAAAGAATTCGACGACTGGTATGCTGTTAATTCTATGACGCCGTCGGATATTATAACGAAAGAATTCCGAGAAATAAGTGAAAAGAACATTATCTACTAGTAGAAGGTCGCGGAATCAATGAAAAAATGTACGAACAATTATTATTTTCATTTATTACAGCGACTATTTGGTAATGTGTTCAAATAGCGTGAATATTTGTTGATGATCGGATATTCCAAAACAATTCCATGTAACGGTATGAAACGACCGCATTCCATCGGTAAAGCAATTTGTATCTACTTCGGACTCCGAATGGTACAATCGGACAGACTGTTTCGTAGAAAGATGCGTACTTGTAATTCGTCGATTATTACGCTGTTCTGTTCTAAAATTATCACTATTGTTATTTTGTTTTGACAAACATGATTGCGCCACTGCTTGAAATTTGTTTTTCTCGCCAATAATGTTATTGGACCCAGTCGGAACCCAGCTGGCGACGTTGCCGGATCGCTGGCTCTTTCTAAGAAACCGAATTAAAATGGCGAACAAACGGAATTATTAGAAAACTACATACGAGATAATAATTTTTACATACACTTCCGAATTTAAACGATATGCCACTGAGAAATAGCCGTAATATATAAATAGATAGTTTTAAATAGAATTTTTATAAAAAAAACATACTTAAACTATTTGACAGTAGTTGATTTGACATACGTCAAAATATTTCATATTAAAACACTGACCAGTAAACAATTTTCCTTTACGCTTCAAGTAGAATATTTCACATAAACTATTACCTGAACAACAAAAACGTAGAGAAAAATTGAATGTAAGAATTTTTCAAAGAATTTTAGAAGTTCTTTAGAATTTAATAAAATTTTTATAAAGCGATTATCAGGTGCCTACTTCGATTAAAAATATCGGAAAGTTGTACAAATCACAGTAAAAAATTAAAAATCAGTTATAATATGATTCTTAGTAAATCAATAAAGGATAAAACAAGGCCATTGTATAATAAATGAAATAGAGTTATTTTGATAATTTCCCCTATAAAAAGGCAAATAATCGCACTGCAAATTAATGATTAATAATTACTTTGAATTTCATCACTATGTTTGTTCAAGACATAAATATAGTACAAAATCAAAGTTTATAATTAAAATGTATCACAAACAGACAAAACTCTCCAATGGCAGTTTAACACGAAACGTGTTTTCACTATTGATAAAAATAATGAAAAATCATCGGAATTACCATGTTATGAAGCTTATTTATAAATATTATTATCTATGAATCTAGGTCACCAATTTGAAGTGAAATTCTTGAATGGATTGTTGGTAAACTTTACCGAAGCTTGCATAATGATTTAATGCGAACTAGTTTATTATTACTTTTCAAAATAAGAGTAAACAATTCAACAGTCTTGTCGAATTTCTGAAAAGAATATAAACTACGTAATTTTGAATTGAAAACGTAATTTTGAATTGACTAGCGTGATTAGATTTTCAATCGAAAAGAGTAGGTTACAAAAATGCTGTTGACATTTTGATATGAAGATGTTACCTAGATTTATGTAATAATGAAGATTGGAAAAGTAAAATACGAGAAGTAAATTCAAACCGTGGCAACGTCGCACCACACCAGAGAGTATTTACAGCCACAATGACCTTGTGGCGTTATGTTTTGAAGTTGTTTGTCTACTCACCAAATGTGGGCTTGGGTACTTGCCCCTCTGGAAGCTCTACACCCTGCTGCAACAACAACAAATCTTTAAACCACGCATCAGCCTCTGCATCGTCCTCAATGCCCAACGACAGACATTCGTCTTTCGTGTAAAGGGCGATGACGTTCTTATGTTTGGAATTGTTGATCTGATTGATATTAAAGCACGTTTTCAACAAGATAACTTTACGAGGCGCTACTCCACCCTGATACTTCTTTTCCGAATCGTAATATTCCAATCTGGCCTGTGCTTCTGGCGTTTCATTACGCAAAACGAACCATTTTCGACGTCCCGTTTTGACTTTTTTCATGTAACCCGTGCGAACAATATTGTAGCCCTCGTAGGGCCGCGAGCCACCGCCACTAGCCGACATCTCACATGTGTTTTCGTTCTTGTCTGACGATTACCAACACCTCACGTTACGATTCATCCGCAACGGGTCGTAGAAAGGTGCCACACAACTACGCCAAATTCATAAACAGAACGCGACGTTCGAAATGAGGGCACGGGTGGCTTGTTTACCTTACACCATAAGTCACGGATATTGTCTTGCACTGTTCTATGTTCTCGACTTTCGTACGTTTTCGATAATTTCGAACGTTTTAACTAACAAACAACAACGTGCACCGATTGAAAGTAACACCGACTCGAAGGCACACACTTACTTTACTATATTAGTCGCACTATCCTTTTAGTCGGTGTTGATCGCAACTCTGAAGTCGTATTGGGGAATTACGCGATGTTGTCGTATTTAACGGACGCGTTTCGGAGACGATGACAAGAATGACGTTGTACGCCTAACAGTGGCGTAACGTATGTAACGGCCGGAGGTTTCACTGAATTTATATTTTTCCAAATAAAAAACGTAAACTAATGAAAAAATCCGCATATAGAGTAACAATCACTTCATATAAAAATAATAGAGAACTATACTCTATCAATAATTGATAGATACCGTAGTGACTTACGACTATCTTCTGTAAACAGATACTATATACAATACGAATATTTCAGATGTATCTTCTTCTAGTCGACACAGAACACAATTCTTCTTCTTCCCGTAAGAGCCAACGCTTTCAAAAAAGTTATCCAGGTTCGAGCATAATGAAATTCAATAAAATAAGAAACGAAAGAATTAACTTTTATAAATTAATACTATTGAAAATATTTTTTTGAATATTATAAAATGCCCGCTTGAAACACTGTATTTAATTTTGAAACATTGTCACACACAAACCTTTATAATATATATTTTTTTTGTAATGATTACTGATACAAGTTCAGACATATTTAAATACTTTCAAAATAGTTTACAGGTCTCTCTATTTAATAAATACTTAATAGCTTTAAAACTTGAGAAATTTTGAGAGATAAGATTATTAAATCCTATTATTTGAATTGAAGTAATTTCAATATGGGCGAAAGATCGTATAAAAATATATTTAAGTTCTAATATCGTTATTATCAAATAATGAAAAGATCAAACACTTTTGGTTGTTTGTATTTGAAGTAATTTTACGAGAAACTGGGTGTATCTATTTAGGAACTCATTGTAAGATGAAAAACATAACCTCAAATAAAAATAACCTATAACCTCACACATAACCTCAAATCTATAAACGCCATTGAAAATTTAATAAACAAAGATGCAAAAATATCACTAGTATTTCTAATGAAATATTACACATATAACTCACCAACATAAATAATTTTCAAATTTTTTATACTATTCTAAGAATTATATTGATATTTTTTTGAATAATAAATTGATTCAAAAGGCTTAATTTGTGGGACTTTCAAAAGACTACTCAAGTCTGACGTCATACTGACTCCAAACAAAAAAGTTCACAGTATAATATCCCATAAAAATATGCTAATTAAATATTTTTTGGTTTTTAGTGAAATAATAAGATTTTTAATTTGTGTATTTTGTTTGAATAGCCTTCTTTTTAAACAATATTACTCTTTTTACCAAAAATTTACTTCAAAATTCCCTCTTCACCCAATTAATTTAATTTGATCAATCTATTAGGTTTGAAAACTTTTATTTCAAAACATATCTTCCAAAACATTATATATATAAAGGGGAAGTCGTTTTGTATTGCCAAAAATGAGAAAGACTGAATAAAATATTTTTATGGGACTTTACCGTTATAAACTTCTTTGCGTAGAGCCATTCAATACCCCACCCTTTCCGTGACGTCAAGGCCTAGACAGTCTATTGAATTGAAATAAGGATTCAAGAAAACATTTAAGGTTCAAATGTCAAAAATTCATCAACAAGATAGTAATTAATAGTAATCTCAAATTCAAAATCTATACATATTCGTCATTGTGACTTATTTATCAAAAACTATAAAAATATGTTTCAATTCATATATTCCGTCTTCGCCTCCTACGCATAAAAACACTACGCACGGCTAGAACTATCATAATAAATTCACGGAATTTCATTTACCACTACTTCGTGCCAACGTTGGCAACGCGGCAGTTTCGATAGCGCCAATATTCGCTTCGACGCACTACAAGCATCTTGTCGAGGTCGATTCTATGTCGTAGTCGTCTGCTTTCCTACTATTTTGTCTGGGATGTAACGTGCACATTGTCTGGCATCTCTCTCGGTCATTCTGCCTGCCCTATAATTATCGTTGCACCGTTCTAGCGTCGTATTGCCCGACGGCTAGATAGTTGTAAACAATGACTGCGCCTGTCCACGCTCAGAACGTAGTATTCGATTTAAGAAAGGAAATAAACAAAGATGGAAACTGGTAGGAGGTGGGGATACGTTTTAGCGTAAAACGGGGTCGAAGAGTGTTCTATGGTTCAATGTAATTAGATTTAGCGCCTATTTCAGTGTACAGGGTGTCTCGGTAACGTAAGAGAGGGATATATGAATGAAGTTGTTTATAAGATCTTGTAGCACATGAAATGATGATTGAATTGTTCTGCTTTAACGTAAAAGCTTGAATGAATGTTCGAGTTGGGGTTTTAAGTCACCAAATGATACAAAATACATATTTAAACATTAAAAAAATAGATATTCTATCGTAATGTATTTGATATATTGATTATGTATTTAAATCCAGCAGTTTTATTGTATTTATGAGTCTTCAGCATCCAAATTTACATCGCTAAATATGAAAAAAGTTGTTACTATGATCTTTTTTATTTAATGTAAAATTGAATGTTTAAATATACATAGTAAATTCATTTAATTATAGCTTTTGATGATATTTTGAGGTAAACGAAGAGTTGTAGCGGATGATTTCATCCTGTAGAATGTACTCGGACAATTTTAAACTTCTTAGCTGCTAATTTTTGATCAAAATTATTATTTATTCCTTCGTAATTATTACTTTTTTATCAAATTTCAAAGAAACCAATTGATTATATGTTTCTAATGACATAAAAATAGTCAAAAAAGGTTTCCCTAATTTTTTAAGTGTTTTTAAACGGAAATATACCTAATAGTGAAAGAGGGGGACCAAAGAGTTTTAAAAATGAAGTAACTGGAAAATAATTCATGTCTGCCTACCTGTGATAACACTTACCTATCGACTAGAGGCCTTATCGATCATAGTAACTTTTTGAATATGCGGTTTGTGATTTTAGAAATCAATTGATGAATTCCGTCTGTCTATTTTTCCGGGAATTTGACAGTGTGAAATATTATCGAACCGATAGAATATCAATTCATGAATTGACGAAAAAAAAATTTTAAATCTTATCGGAAAATAGAAAATAAATTGATAAAATGTACTCGTGTATATCTAACACAATATCGTATCTGTCATTCATGTATAATTCACATATATGACACACGAGGGGCAAAAACACAAAAATCTTTCATTATCCTTCTTCAAGGCTAAAAAATCAAAAAAACTATGATTAACATAAATTAAAATAACAATACAAAATTTAAAATAATATAAAAAAATAAAAACTTTGATAATTCAATAAATATATGGTTTGACCATTTTTCTTCATCACTAATAAAAAAAGTTGGCTTGGTTTGAAATCAGTAGCGTAGAGAAGGAAGGGAGATTGAATTGTTTGAAAGGGGTGAAACTAGTAGTAAATTTATTGAACAAATTATGAAAACGAATAAATCTCAATAAGAATGTTTATTTCGATGTATTCCATTCGAAATTTTCAAAATGAATTAATATTTCAAAAAAACAAGGTATATATAATATAAAACACTTGTCATATTTATAAAGGGGATGATATTTTTCGTGAATGAATTGAACAAATTTTGGAAATTATTTGATTTCGTGATATATTATATCACGATTATATATATTTATTTACACATATTTACATCAAAAATTCATCAAAAAGTTGGCTTGGTTCGAAATCAGCAGCGTAGAGAGGGAAGGGAGATTGAATTATTTGAAAGGGGTGAAACCATTAGTAAATCCATTGAACAAATTCTGAAAACCAATAAATCTCATTAGAAATGTTTATTTCGATGTATTCCATTGGAAATTTTTTAAAATAAATGAATATTTTCAAAAATATAAGGTATAACAAAAAACACTTGTCATATTGATAAAGGAGATGATATTTTTTGCAAATGGATTGAACAGATTCTGAAAATGATTATTTCCTGATAATATTATGCATTTACATCTATTTACAACAAATATTCATCAAAAAGTTAGCTTGGTTCGAAGTCAGCAGCGTAGAGAATGAAGGGAAATTGAATTATTTGAAAGGGGGAAACTAGTTATAAATGGACTGAACAAATTCTGAAAACAAATGAATATCATTGTATTTCATCCGAAATTTCTCAAAATAAATGAATATTTTCAAAAATATATGGTATAACAAATAACACTTGTCATATTTATAAAGGGGATGATATTTTTCAAATCCATTGAACAAATTTTGAAAATGATTATTTCGTGATAATATTATTCATTTAAATGTATTTACATCCAAAATTCATCAAAAAGTTGACTTGGTTCGAAATCAGCAGCGTAGAGAAGGAAGGGAGATTTAATTATTCGAAAGGGGTGAAACCAGTAGTAAATGGATTGAACAAATTCTGAAAACGAATAAATCTCATTTAAAATGTTTATTTCAATGTATTCCATTCGAAATTTTTCAAAATAAATGAATATTTTCAAAAATATAAGGTATAACAAATAACACTTGTCATACTTAATAATATGATATTAAGTATCCCCTTTATTAATAATAAAGGGGATGATATTTTTCGTAAATGGATTGAACAAATTCTGAAAATGATTATTTCGTAATAATATTACTCATTTTCATCTAATCACGTCAAAAATTCATCAAAATGCTGGCTTATTGTGATTTATTCGCAATATCATATTGTAGTAGATCCCGCCGATCGTGGCGTGTGTGCGCACTTTAGTCAAAACGGTAACTGGAAAACCAGTGGCCAGTTTCACACACATAAACAATAAATATTATAGAAACAATGTTTTAGAATCAAATTCATACTTTAAAGGACCTTAATAATTTCAATATTATTTTTTAAGAATTGATATACATGGTGCTTGAGATAAAAAGCGTTATAGTTGATTTGCATTCTAGAAAAACATAGACATAATGCGAATATATGTAATATTCTCTGATTATAATGAAAATTCCTCGTGCGTCAAACATTTAGCATACGATTTATTTAACCTGAAATCTATTTTTATCATTCTTATAAACAATATATATTAACATACCTAGTTATTCATTATTTGCTTATAGGTTGGCATTTCCAGATGAGTTATATGTTACATTAGTTAAAATAACAATCATTCGAGATTTAGGTATGTTAGAACTACATATATAGAAAGACATCTACCTGATCGTAAAGACATTACATAAAATATTCGCATTTTTTATGTTTCACTAAAAACTTTCAATTGAATATAAACTTTAATTCAAAAACTTGAACTTATGATTTACACTTTATTGACTACATAGCATGACGCGTTTCGTCGTTACAAACGACTTCTTCATAGGGATGGTCGATGATCATCGATGTTCGATGATCATCGATGTCGAAAGCAAAAACATCGATGTTTTAACATCGATGTTCGCTTTTCGATAAATAGCGAACATCGATGTTAACGGAATCGATATCGATGTTAACTCACGGCCTCACGCACGACCAATAGGGATGCTCGATGGTCATTGAAAATCGATGTTCAAAGCAAGAACATCGATGTTTTTACATCGATGTTCGGTATTCGATAAATATCGAACATCGATGTTGGGCTTTCGATTATGACATCGAGGTCATCATCGATGTTTTTCTAACATCGATCATCCCTACTTCTTCAGATGCTTACAGAATAATAACAACATTTTGAAAAACACAGGTATAAATATCAGGGAATTTGGGATTTTATGACTTTGGGTTTTACCTAAGATATTCCATTCGGACATCTAATTTTTATTACCTGAAAAGGTTTAACAAGGGTGAATTGTTTAATTTTATCTGTTCATTGAGCAAATTTCCGGAATTTTTAAGGCGACTTATTTTCACTATCCCCAATAATCTAATTGACTTCTTCTCTGCATATTGTGTAAAATTTTGAAATTCGTATCAAAAGTATGGTTTTCTGTTAATAAATGGTTAGCATAATTCGAATTACTTTTATTATGGGCGAAGCTATATTTATGTTCCTGTATTCTAGTACCGAAATTTCTACTAGTTTTACCTATATATTTTACCAGGACATGTTCCACAATACAATTGGTAAACACCTGATTTGTCTTCTCTTTTAATTTTTTTTATTGTTCTTAATGTGTCTCGATAAATTATTGTTCGTTTTAAATGAAATATTATGAATTTCAAAATTTTACACAATATGCAGAAAAGTAGTCAATTAGATTATTGGGAAATAGTGGAAATAAATCGGCTTAAAAATTCTGGAAATTTGCTCAATGAACAGATAGAATTAAACAATTCAATACTTTGTTAAACCTTTTCAGGTAATCTTAGATAGAACCCAAAGTCATAGAATCCCAAATACCCTGATATTTATACCTGTTTTTCAAAATGTTGTTATTACCGTAAGCACCTAAAGAAGTCGTTTGTAACGACGAAACCTGTCATGCTATGTAGTGAATAAAGTGTAAATCATAAGTTCAAGTGTTTGAATTCAAGTTTATATTCAATTACAATGGATTTATATCAAGTAAACGCCAACACTATTAAAAAAAAAACTTTCACTCAAAAGCCTAAAAACTTTTCTATTCAAGTATTGCGTTAATTTCGGACACCCTATAAAGTAATGATAGATATTTGAAGATATTCGTCAAATTTATGTCAAGGCAAACCCTGACATGTAACTTTCAGAAATTCGATAACTAAAAGAACATAGAAACTTAGTTGAAACAGAAGTAGCCTATTTATTGTCATGTTGAAAGTTATTTATGGTTATATCGGTACAATTACTAAAATATTTCCCTGGGAGATGTCGTGAAATACACGAATGAATAATAGGTATTAATGCGTAGAACAAAGAAACGAATCGATAAACCTTGAATGAAAAAATACTTCAGAATGACTGTGCTTCTAAGAAGTCAAATGTTTACCTTTCTTCGTCTGATAACGTGTATGTAGGTGCACAACGATTAAATGCTATGGAATTTTTCTCAATTTATCTCGGAATGGAAGCCATTATAATTTCTGTTTTGGCGTTGTTGAATTCTTTTAACTTTTCACCTTTCTGATAATTCTCGCTGTAATTTGTACTTGTATTATTAAATTAACCAGCTGAAATCAAATGTCATAGATTAATTAGGTATTTAATCTATGAAGTTAGAATTATTTTTAATCGACGATGGCTGTGGAGAGTTGGAAAGATGAACAATAGAAAGAAGAACGCCAAGATGAGTTCAACATACTATGCTGTTCGAATTAATTAGGAATAACATTTTTTTTCTTCGTTTGAGTTACTGTAGTAAGTATGTGAGTACCAGAGTGGCCCAAACCCCCTCACACCTGCTTGTTTACTACCTGAGATGACGTGAGGGTTCGACCTTGACCATCATTAACATTATGACCGGTTTTACCTCGCCAGAAATTCAGTTGTGAGCCTGCCGGTGCGACAGTTGGTGGTTTCAATTTTGATACGTGCTGTATTGTCTTGTCCAAAGATGGATATCATTCCGAGAAAGCGTTCCATAATTATCGCGCTTAATGAACACACATCAATGACTGTAAGAGATATAGCTGAAGCTGCTGGTGTGGGAAAGTCCAGCGTTTCGATAATTTTAAAAACATTTGAAGAAAGTGGCTCATCGTCTTCAAAAAGAAAAGTAAACTGTGGCCGCAAACGCAAAACTACTCCAAGAACAGACAAATTTTTGATAAGAAATAGCAAAATCAATCCGAGAAAGACAAGCACTGATCTTCGAAGGGATTTAATGGTCTCTGGTGTGGAGGTGAGCACCTCAACTGTGCGAAAACGACTGATGGAGGTTGGCCGTAAGGCAAGAAGACCAAGAAGAAAGCAACTGCTTACCCAGAAAATAATGAAGAAACGTTTGGCATGGGCCAAAAAGTACCGAAGACACATTCGTTTGTTCAAGATACAAATCAAGTGTTGTTAGACGAAGTGACGTGGAAACTTTGCGGCCTGGTCACATCCAGCAAACAGTAAAACATCCTTCGAAACAAATGTTTTGGGGTTTTTTCACGACCAATGGCACTGGACGATTAGCTCCTATAACAGGGACGATGAATTCAGTGAAATGTATGAAAATATTGCGCACCAGGATTGTCACATTCATGGAAAGGTTTGATGGAACATTTCAGCACGACCTGGCTCCCTGCCACAATTCCAAACAAGTGCAGGCCTTTATGCGTGAGAATGAAATAAAAGTACTCGATTTGCCGGGGAATTCACCTGATCTCAATCCTATTGGGAATTTATGGAATATTTTAAAGAAACGACTGGCAAAAATGGAATAATAATAATAATAATAATAATAATATTTATTTTAGCATTAGCTATTACAAAATCATACATACATTCAGATTCAAACTATATTATTTACAATTTTATGTTTAAAACGAACTTAGCTAATTTACGCTTGAATACCTTAAGGTCTCTAATTGTTTTTATGGAGCTAGGCAATTTATTAAATGCGTTAAATCCTTCATAAAATATACTATTCCTATGTTTAGAATGCTTAGAAACTTGCATGTAGAAATTGTCAGCATTTCTTGTATTATGACTGTGCACATCACTGACACATGTTACATTTTTCATTACTTTATATGGGAACAATTTGTTTTTAAATTTAAATATAAATATATATGTAGCAAAAAGTATTCTTTGTTTGACTGACATCAATTCTAAACAATTTAGCATGCTTTGGATTGGGGTATATCTATTACATTTCAAAATTGTTCGCATAGCTCTATTTTGTAACTTTTGTAACTGTTGAGTTTTTTCTTTACTCAATCCCAATAACAGAGTGGAACAATATTCAAAGTGTGGCATAATTATGGACTTGAAGAGCAATAACTTCATATATGTGGTCATATTTTTCCCAATTCTTTTGAGAAAATTGATTTTCTTGGAGATTTTAGACGATATCAAGTCGACATGATCATTGAAACTCAATTTCTCATCTAACATAACGCCTAAGTATTTAACAAGTTTTACCCTCTCAATGTTCTGGTTTTCAATTTTAATACTTATATTTTCATTACTAACTACCTTAAGAATTCTACTTGTACCAAAAACTATAAATTTAGACTTTTTAACATTCAGCGATAAACTGTTATCGCTTAGCCATTCATTTATTGCTGCCAAGTCTCTATTGATCCATTCTGTCATGGTCTGGATATTTTTACCACTAATAAAAATCATAGTATCATCTGCGAACAATCGTATAGAGCATTTTTTCACATGCAAAACAATATCATTGATGTATAAGGAGAATAGTAGTGGACCTAAGACCGTACCCTGAGGTACGCCAAAATCAACTCCAATGCTGTCCGAAATAACACCATTGAATTTAACTTTTTGAGATCGCGATTGTAAATAAGAATTGAACCATTTGTTCACTAAACCTTCAAAACCAATTTTTTCTAGTTTTTTCAACAGCAATGATCTACATAAAGTTTCGAACGCTCTTTTGAAGTCCAATAATACTACAATCACTACCTCTCCTTTATCGATAGCTCTATACCATTCCTCGCATATGCTCAACAGTGCTGTCTCACAGGAGGAATTTCTCTTGAAACCTGATTGTAAGTCAGAAATAACTGAATGTTTTTCGCATAATTCTAGAACCTGATTTTTAACAACTAGTTCTAGAATTTTTTCGTATGGTGGAAGAATGTTTATAGGTCGAAATTCCTCCAATTTGACAGTGTTACAAATTTTAGGCACTGGTATTATCACTGAACATTTCCATTCATTTGGAAAGATTCCATGAGTCAGTGATGTGTTTATCAAATCTAAAAATCTATTTCCAGAAATGTCAAAAGCATCTTTTAAAATCTTAACAGTTATATCATCTTCACAACTACCAGTGTTTTTCAGATTTCTCACAATAGTTTTCAAACCTGCCATATCTATTTTTTCGAAGGTATCCATTTTCAACAATTTCGGTATAAATTTCATCACATAGTCATGGTTATGTTTTGGAACTATAGAATCAATTATTTGTTTTATACTATCAACAAAGTATAGATTGAAACAGCGGGCAATATGGTGATCATCCCGGATTATTTCATTATCGATTTCAACATATAACGTATTGTTTGTTTTACTTGGTAATAATTGTTTTAAATGTTTCCATAGTTGTTGAGAATTGTTCCTATTGTTGTCTAAAATATCAATGAAATATCTTTTTTTCGACTGCCTTATCATTTCTACAACTTCATTTCTTATCGTTTTATATTCCTGCCATGCTTGGGCTGAATAATTAACAATAGCACTTTTATATTTTCTGTCTCTATCTTTCATCTTCATTATGATTTTACTTGTTATCCACTTATTGACTTGATTGTTGTGAAAATGCTTAACTGTTTTCACTTTTGACATTTCGCTCAATATTTTATTTAATGGATTTATCAGATTTTTTAGCAAATTTTCGACCAATTTGTCTCTATTGTAGTCTATATATTTAATTATCGTATTTTCTACAATTGTAGAATTTTGTTTCTTCATTGTTAACGATATGATATTATGATCACTTATCTTAGGCGTGAGAAGTACCTCACAAATGATTGATTTTTCGTTTGTTATTACATAGTCAATGAGATTATTCAATTTCAAAAGAATAATTGAATAATTGTTTTTGTTTGAATTGAATAGCAGTTTTTGAAAGAGATTGCCTTCATATCAATTGATATCTATCTAACTTACATCTCATTTTTGAATACTGTACTGTGGCAACTTAAAAGTAAGAATTTCGTTATTGTTTATGACTGCCTTTGAGGTTATATAAAAATGAATGTTTTTATTTGTACTATTATAAGATCAACATTAATCTCATTGTTCTAGCATAAAATTATCATCTTATATCTACCTTATATCTCTTTTTTGAATAATTTCTTATATGTATCTATAAAATTCTTGATACTACTGTACTTTGGCAACTGAAAAGCAAGAATTTCGTTCTTATTTATCACTTCTTTTGAGGTTATATAGAAATAAATTTTTTATTTGTACTATCCTAACATACAAGATCAACATTTTATCTCCTTCTAGCATAAAATTGTCACTGAAATTTTCAATTATCTTTAGTAATCTATGAAATTATTCACATACTTTCACATTGAAATTGCTAGAAAGAGAAAAGATTGTCGGTTGTCCATATTCTACAATTATGCATCTTATATATAAACAGCTACCAAATCAAAGCGTTCAATGTTGCCGTCAATGGTAAAATTCCATTAGTAAACATTGAAAAAAATCAGTTCATAAACGTCAAAATTGAATACTTTCAGTCAACTCTGAGAGTTTAGTTGGAAATCTGTCAACGTCACAAAAGAACAAAACATCACATTTGAGCTGTTTTCAAATGAGAGAATTAAAAACTAAATGAAATGATTCAAGAAGCGATCTGATCGGGAGAAAGCGATCGGCACAGGTCGGAACTATTCGTTAGTTTGAAATTGACAAATTGATAAGGAACTGAAGACGTTTATTTTTCTATGTAGAAAATTTAGTGCAAATTTCCAATTTTCTGAGAGATATTAAAAACGAAAGGAATTCTGACAATTTTCTATACTTAAGATTTTACCTCTGAAAATAAACGCCTTCTCGGAAAATTTCACTTCGAACATAAAAATTAGGGAACGGCATCAAAATAATTTTACAAAAAATAATTAAACAAAAAATTAAAATTAACACACCTGCCTTAAGTTTCACTAATTATATTTAAAAACTCTACATATGTTTCGGGTGGTTAACCCATTATCAAGAGTATATATTATATAGAGTTGTATACTCTTGATAATGGGTTAAACGCCAGAAACATAAGTTGAAAAACTTAAGCCAAGTAAATAAAAATAGTAAATAAATAATTTCTACATAATAACTCCTGATTAGTTTGAAAATTAATAATATTGTGAAGATTAGTGCCGGATAATTTTGATTGGTTAATCAATGCAAATTCATTTAAATGTTGATAATGTAATTTTTCAAATGAAATATAAAATGTAATTTTATTTAATTTATACTTCATTTCATTATCTTCCCCACGCAACAATTATTCAGTTCAGAGAAAATACGAATTCTTAAAAACATCAGTGATTCAAATATTATTTATTATTTGTCAAATATTTCACTCTGTTTTGGAGATCTGAACCGAATTTTATCGACCTGTTTGCTTGTATTAAACTGTAACAATATTCAAAAAGAAAATAACTTCCCGCCTTTATCTTAACTTACCCCTTTTATAATAATGTGAATTGAAATAACTATGCTAATAATGCAATCATATTCAACGTGTATACTGTACTTTTTAAGTTACTGATGAAAAAATGTATTTTCTACGGTAAATTTCTATTCATTAATTGGAGAACAAGTAAAAATTCATCAACAAATTTCTCAAAGAGGCATTGTCATCGTTTCATCGACAGTGTACGTCACAATTATTGTCTTCAAAAAAAATTTAGCTCGTCGTGATTCGAAAGAATGTACTCAAACTCTACTTCAATACGCTTCGCTTTCATTTCGCGCATAATCATATTCACCACAATGATAAACGGCAACACTGTTCTCTTCCCCACGATGCGATTATTCACTCCAAAGAAAATCTGAATTTTTGATTTCAGCCATCCGATTATTTTCATGATTTGTCAAATGTATCACTCTGCTTCGGAGATCTAAACCGAATTTAATCGACCAGTTCCGAGTTTATCCGATTGTACCTGTAGTTTGTGGTTGACAGCGTAAGATTTTAACTTTGAAAATATTCGGCCTATAGGAAAATTTTTACTTCAAAAGTAAAAATTGACGAACGAAACAAAAATATCTTCAATATTTTAGCCGATATTGGTTCCTTCCATTAGGAGGTACTTTGCATAAAAATTATTTTTCGAACTATTTGAATATTATGATACAATTTTATATTTAAATAAATTAAAGGAGTTACATACAGTAACTCTGAAACATTTTTACGTATTTCATCCGCTAAATGGCAACGTTGTTTCATATCAGAGCTTTTGTTCTTTCAGGCGAAGAATATGAATTTCTAATATTTGGAATTGTCCCATCGCAAGGTTTATTTGACGAAACTCATCATTTGAATTATCAGTTTAGTGCGCAGACTCAGAACAAGTTGTCTGGATTCTGAAGAATTTCTAAGGTTTTTAATGTTGAAGAGCTCAAATTGTGATTTGGTTTATTAGATTATTAACGTCAAATAGAAATATTATGTTATTGATTATGTAGCGGCATATCGATACTGTGTTAACCTTACAGATGTGTTTTGTGTCTGAATTTCCTTGCAGATTGAATCCGTCGGACAGACGCTGGACTGTTGGCATATTCATTTTTAAACAATTCACTAGAAATTTCAACATGTGGGTACATTCATTAACTTAAAAGAGTTTGTACGAATTTTAGATTTAATTTTAATATAATTCGTCTTTTCTCTGACATTTACACTGTTAAAAATATTTGTAAAATTACAAAGGTTTTTACAAAACAGTTTGAATAAAATAAAAGATCAGTGTTACTAAGGCAAAATTAAAATTCAATTCTAGGAAAGGTCTCAGACATTTCAGGAAACTTACTTACAAGGCTGATTCTTACTGAATCATTGCTTATAACGAGTGAATACTAAACTTTTAAAGTTAGCAGTTTTTGAAGCAAATTGCCTTCAAAACATGTATCAATTGATATATATCTACCTTACATCTCTTTTTTGAATAATTTTTTCATTCGTCAGCTCCTACTGTACTGTTTCAACTGAAAAGCAAGAATTTCGTTCTTGTTTATGACTGCCTTTGAGGTTAGGTTATATAGAAATAAATGTTTCTATTTCTACTATCCTAACATATAAGATCAACATTTTATCTCATTCTTCTAGCATAAAGTTATCACTGAAATTTTCTGTAGTCACTGTGAACTGAAAAGTTCTGTAATGACTGAAGTATCTGTAGTAATTTACAAAATTATTCACATATTTTCACGTTGAAATTGCTAGAAAGAGAAATGATTGTCCGTTGTCTACAATAAGTATACATCTTATAAGCTAACAAATCCCAGCGTCCAGTGTTGCCGTCAATGTGAAAATTCTATTTGTAAACATTGAAAAAAGACAGTTCATAAACGTCAAAATTGAATATTTTCAATCAATTCAGAGAGTTTAGGTGGAAATCTGTCAACGTCACAAAAGAACAAAATGTCACATTTGAGATGTTGAGATGAAATGAGAGAATTAAAAACGAAATGAATTGATTCAAGAAGCGAGCTGATCGGGACAAAGCGATCGGCACAAGTCGGAACTATTCGTTAGTTTGAAATTGACAAATTAATAAGGAACTGAAAACGTTTATTTATTTATTTGCTATACTTATAGAAAATTCAGTAGAAATTTGCAATTTTCTCAGATATATTAAAAACGAATGGAATTCTACCTATAAGATTATCTATAAGATTCTACCTCTGAAAATGAACGCCTTCTCAGAAAATTTCAATTCGTTCAAAATTCAAAATTTCAAGTCAAAAACATGAAAATTAGAAGAGGAAAATTTCTAAGACATTTCAGGAAACTTGATTTTTACTGATTCATCGGAACGAATGAATACCCAACTTTTGATGTTAGCAATTTTTAAAAGAGACTGCCTTTAAGTCATATATCAATTAATATCTACCTTGCATCTCTTTTTTGAATAATTTCTCACATTTATCTATAAAGTCGTGAGCTACCACTGTACTGTGGCAACTGAAAAGCCTGAATTTCGTTCTTGTTTATCACTTCTTTTGAGGTTATATAGGAATAAATGTTTCTATTCGTACTATCCTAACATATAAGATCAACATTTATCTCATTCTTCTAGCATAAAGTTATCACTGAAATTTTCAATTATCTTTAGTAATTTACGAAATTATTTACATACTTTCACATTGAAATTGCTAGAAAGAGAAAAGATTGTCCGTTGTTCATATTCTACAATCATTCATCTTATATAAACAAGCTACCAAATCCCAGCGTTCAATGTTGCCGTCATTGTGAAAATTCTATTAGTAAGCATTGAAAAAATTCAGTTCATAAACGTCAAAATTGAATATTTTCAGTCAATTCAGAGAATTTAGGTGGAAATCTGTCAACGTCACAAAAGAACAAAACATCACATTTGAGCTGTTTTCAAATGAGAGTTAGATATTAAAAACGAAAGGATTTCTGACAGACTGAACTGAAAAGATTCAAAGAAGCGAACCGAGCGGGAGAATGCGATCGGCACAGGTCGGAAGTATTCGTTAGTTTGAAATTGACAAATTAATAAGGAACTGAAAACGTTTATTTATTTGCTATTCTTAGAGAAAATTTAGTGCAAATTTGAAATTTTCTGAGAGATATTATAAACGAATAAAATACTGACGATTTTCTATAAGATTTTATCTGTGAGAATAAACACCTTATCGGTAAATTTCATTTCAAACATGAAATTTAGAGAAAGGAAAATTTCTAAGACATTTCAGAACCTACAGGGCTGATTCTTACTGATTCATAGGAACGAGTGAATACCCAACTTTTGAAGTAAGCAGTTTTTAAAAGAAATTGCCTTTGAGTCATATATCAATTAATATCTGCCTTATTCTTTTTGAATAATTTCTTATTTGTATCTATAAAATTCGTGTGCTTCTACTGTACTTTGGCTATTGAAAAGCAAGAATTTCTTTCTTGTTTATCACTTCTTTTGAGTTTATTTAGAAATAAATTTTTCTATTTCTACTATCCTAACATATCAAAATTTTATATCATTCTTCTAGCATAAAGTTATCACTGAAATTTTCAATTATCTTTAGTAATTTATGACATTATTCACATACTTTCACATAAAAATTGCAAGAAAGAGAAAAGATTGTCCGTTGTCCATATTCTACAATTATGCATCTTATATAAACAAGCTACCAAATCCCAGCGTTCAATGTTGCCGTCAATGTGAAAATTGTATTAGTAAACATTGAAAAAAGTCAGTTCATAAACGTCAAAATTGAATACTTTCAGTCAACTCTGAGAGTTTAGTTGGAAATCTGTCAACGTCACAAAAGAACAAAATATCGTATTTGAGCTGTTTTCAAATGAGAGAATTAAAAACGGAATGAAATGATTCAAGAAGCGATCTGATCGGGAGAAAGCGATCGGCATAAGTCGGAACTATTCGTTTGTTTGAAATTGACAAATTAATAAGGAACTGAAAACGTTTATTTATTTATTTGCTATACTTATAGAAAATTTAGTGGAAATTTGCAATTTTCTCAAATATATTAAAAACGAATGGAATTCTACCTATAAGATTATCTATAAGATTCTACCTCTGAAAATGAACGCCTTCTCAGAAAATTTCAATTCGTTCAAAATTCAAAATTTCAAGTCAAAAACATGAAAATTAGAAGAGGAAAATTTCTAAGACATTTCAGGAAACTTGATTTTTACTGATTCATCGGAACGAATGAATACCCAACTTTTGATGTTAGCAATTTTTAAAAGAGACTGCCTTTAAGTCATATATCAATTAATATCTACCTTGCATCTCTTTTTTGAATAATTTCTCACATTTATCTATAAAGTCGTGAGCTACTACTGTACTGTGGCAACTGAAAAGCCTGAATTTCGTTCTTGTTTATCACTTCTTTTGAGGTTATATAGGAATAAATGTTTCTATTCGTACTATCCTAACATATAAGATCAACATTTATCTCATTCTTCTAGCATAAAGTTATCACTGAAATTTTCAATTATCTTTAGTAATTTACGAAATTATTTACATACTTTCACATTGAAATTGCTAGAAAGAGAAAAGATTGTCCGTTGTTCATATTCTACAATCATTCATCTTATATAAACAAGCTACCAAATCCCAGCGTTCAATGTTGCCGTCATTGTGAAAATTCTATTAGTAAGCATTGAAAAAATTCAGTTCATAAACGTCAAAATTGAATATTTTCAGTCAATTCAGAGAATTTAGGTGGAAATCTGTCAACGTCACAAAAGAACAAAACATCACATTTGAGCTGTTTTCAAATGAGAGTTAGATATTAAAAACGAAAGGATTTCTGACAGACTGAACTGAAAAGATTCAAAGAAGCGAACCGAGCGGGAGAATGCGATCGGCACAGGTCGGAAGTATTCGTTAGTTTGAAATTGACAAATTAATAAGGAACTGAAAACGTTTATTTATTTGCTATTCTTAGAGAAAATTTAGTGCAAATTTGAAATTTTCTGAGAGATATTATAAACGAATAAAATACTGACGATTTTCTATAAGATTTTATCTGTGAGAATAAACACCTTATCGGTAAATTTCATTTCAAACATGAAATTTAGAGAAAGGAAAATTTCTAAGACATTTCAGAACCTACAGGACTGATTTTTACTGATTCATAGGAACGAGTGAATACCCAACTTTTGAAGTAAGCAGTTTTTAAAGAAATTGCCTTTGAGTCATATATCAATTAATATCTGCCTTATTCTTTTTGAATAATTTCTTATTTGTATCTATAAAATTCGTTTAATAAAGTTTAATCTCATTGCAGAGCAGTAGAGAAACTTTATCACTCAATTTTTTTACACATTACTGCACAATACTATTGATCGTCCTCCTCCCTTGTCCGCTTCGAAATTTCGTGTTCCTAGGCAAAATTCTTGTACTATAAAATTATTCCACCTAGAGACTACAAGGACCAACTCGCTAATACAATCACCCATTTGGTTTATGGAGTTTATTCAATAGAGTTGCAAATAATTGTGAAATTCACTTTAACCCATAGAAGTTATCATTAGGATTTATGTGAACAAAGTAAATTGACTAAAATGAATTGATTTAGATTGAGTTCTTTGTAATATTTCATTAAATGCTATTATTTAGTTATTAGTTACTGTTTTAGTTTGTTAGATTAGATTGAGCTCTTTGTTATATCTCCTTCATTTTAATTATTTTAATTATTCAACCGTATGTTTTTATTTTCTGTAATTGGGTATTGTACCTATTACGAATAAAGAACTTATTATTATTATTATATAATATATTCTGATTCCGATGTGAACCCAGAAAAATCGCTACCAATGTTCGAACAGTTGACGTTATTGTACTACCATAAAAAGACATCATAGAACGCAGTAAAATGACTTGACGTCTAGAAATGTCGATAAGAAAACGAATCAACAATAAAAGATCACAATAATGACTATTGTCGTGTCAAGCTGTAGCGTAATAACGTCAATTGTTTGAAATGTTCATTATTCAATTCGGAAACGCGTCGCGTTCGTTAAATGGTCTGTGTATCGTTTCGAGCGGGAAAAAATGCATCATAAATACGTTGATGTGTTACATGGTCGATGGGATAACACCCAAAACTACGTCGATTATTCCTGGAACTGATAAGATACCCATCAACATATTTACGGTCGGTGGGCGTTTTTCCCTGCGTTTTACGTAATTTGAAACATAATTTTCGTATTACTTCTGACGCAATAACGATTTAAGTATTAATATTTGTTACTTACTCGCTCGTCGTATGGTGTATGTGTTTTGTAACTACTACCTACGTTATTTTCGATTTTATTAATACTTTTTTGGAATCTATTAACTTTATGAAATAGGTAGACGCAATATTTCTTATAATTAAGTTTTGCAACTTATGTAAATTGTTATTTATTTGGATATCAAGTTGTTGATTGAACTATGAGTTTTTTGATGTTATGTTTCTCAAAATTATGGACTTCTTGAGCGATGTATTCAGTGTTTTGTATTCATTATTATTATTAAAACGATTGTTTCCCATGAGGAAAGCGATTGAACTTGAATTCGCAATTCTTAGGACTTCTGATTCATCTTTTTTGCCTCCCAAAAACGTTTCATTCTCTCAGAATGCTCTTTCTTCTATTCATCTGTCCATTTTATTTCAGGTTGGCGTTGATTTTTGACAAAATTCACGTGTGCGATTTTATAGCGACACTTTATTCACGTGTAGACCTTTTGGACCTCTTTCAGCCAGTTCCGCATTTACTCTTTGTTATCAAGGTTTCTTCGGTTTTCTGAACTGTTTCATTCTCTAGAAATTTGCATACAACTTTGTTGCTCGTTTTCTGATTTCTTCCGTTATTGTATTTGTCTTTTGATAAAGTTCATTCTGAGGACTTTTCACCCAAATGCCGTTTCTATTGATTGGTCCGTGAATCTTTCTATGAATTTTCCGTTCTTGTTCTCTATAGCTCTAATTCTTGAATGACCGTCAATAACCATTGTTTCAGCTGAGTAAATTACTTCTGGAAGAATCGTTGTGTTATAGTGCCTTAATTCTGCATCCCTCGACATGCACTTTTTTATAGTACACCCATGTAAGCTTGTAAAGGGTATTTTTCTTAGAGGTATAGAACTTTAAATTGCAATAAAACAACGATGGATCATTCGATTGACAAGAATTTTTTTTTATTTGAAAGATAATCTTGTGGCATTACTTTTCGAATATGATTTCTGGCATATGACCGCCACGGCTGGCTGGGATGTAGTCCAATCTGGACGTCCAATTTTCGATGACTTTTTCTAACATTTGTGGCCGTATATCGGCAATAACACGGCGAATGTTGTCTTCCAAATGGTCAAGCGTTTGTGGCTTATCCGCATAGACCAATGACTTTACATAACCCCACAGAAAGTAGTCTACCGGTATTAAATGACAAGATCTTGGAGGCCAATTCACAGGCCCAAAGCATGAAATTAGGCGGTCACCAAACGTGTCTTTCAATAAATCGATTGTGGCACGAGCTGTGTGACATGTTGCGCCGTCTTGTTGAATTCACAGCTCCTGGACATCATGGTTGTTCAATTCAGGAATGAAAAAGTTAGTAATAATGGCTCTATACCGATCACCGTTGACTGTAACGTTCTGGCCATCATCGATTTTGAAGAAGTACGGACCAATGATTCCTCCAGCCCATAAAGCGCACCAAACAGTCAGTTTTTCAGGATGTAACGGTGTTTTGACATACACTTGAGGATTATCTTCACTCCAAATGCGGCAGTTTTGTTTGTTGACGTAGCCATTCAACCAGAAGTGCGCTTCATCGCTAATGGACGTAGTGCGCGATACGTATTCCGCACAGAAGCATTAGGTTTTTCAGGCGTGAGTCTATTCATGATGAATTGCCAAACCAAACTGAGAATAAATCACTGCTCAGCTGTTAAATCGGTCGCCATCTTCAACAGTAATGCCAACTTAAAGTTCTATACCTCTGAAAAAAACACCCGTTAGGAGGTTTGGAGCTGTCTAATTTTTCAGAGGTATTCAAGATGATTAACTTGTAGATTTCACCATGTCTTGTGATTAGAGGAGATTTATTTTTTTATTTTCTTGTAAATTTGTAACCCGGTTTTCTGCAGAGGAAAATACTGGTAGGTCAGGTGGGTTAGGTTAGGTGAGATTAGGTAAGGTTAGGTTAGGTTAGGTTAGATTAGATTAGGTTAGGTTAGGTTAGGTTAGGTTAAGTTAGATTAGATTAGGTTACGTTAGGTTAGGTTAGGTTAGGTTAAGTTAGATTAGATTAGGTTACGTTAGGTTATGTTATAGATGGATAAAATGTACACATAGACAAACTATTATTTCACACAATTCTTGAGTGCACACGGATCCTACGGAACGTACACAAAACAAATCAAAAAAACAGAAACAGATGAATGTATAGTTTGTAGAGAGCAGAGAGATGATCCGTAACATATGTTTGCTACATGCAAAAAGTGAACAAGGGAGCAAAAGAAAGCGGCAGAGGAATTGGGGAGAGTCCCGGACATAGAAGAAATTGTGGAAATACTGATAACGTCACAGGAAAACTGGAACATCATTTTCAAATACGTCACAAAAATTATGAGTAGGAAAGAAAAGGAAGACAGAACGAGACAGAAAGAACAATAAAAGCAAGCTTTACCGATGTTAAAGAACAAATTTAAGTTTATTCCGGTATAGTTGTGTATAGGACACAGAAAGAAAGGGAGGGGTTTTTCGTCGGGGCTAATAACAACTGCCAACTGACATATCCCGTGATATCTAAACCCGGGAATCTGTTTGCAGATTTTCCCCTCTATAAAAAGGTTAGACTAGGTTAGGTTAGGTTACGTTAGGTTAGGTTAGGTTAGGTTTGGTTAGGTTAGTTTAGGTTAGGTTAGGTTACGTTGGGTTAATTGAAAGTTAAAAGAACCCAATTATGGTATTGATGTGTTTGAAAGTGTAGTAATACTACGAAACGACAGTCGCAATATAATAAATATAGTGATAAAAAACAGAGTGTTTCATCTAATAATTTGAAATGAATGATTTTAATACACCTTAATCATGCAACTTCCCACTAACGCCCCTGACTTAATAATTTTGATCTTATTATCGCCATATAAACCTCCTATTTTGGTAACAACTCGGCCAAATTTCATTAAAATCTGTAAAAAAAAATAGATATTTGAATTAATTCAAAAAATCGTTATTTACTCAAAAACTTCAACACCTTGTGTCTTTTAAGCAACACATATATTTCCGGTTTAAGTGGCTTATATAAAAAATTTTCATAAAAGACCCTGAGAAATGCCCTTTTTAATATTGCCCCGTATTTTTGGAACTTCCTGTATATGTCACATGCCTACCTTGCTGCTGCTATGTCATTGATGAAGAAAGCTGAAGTTATTGAAAAATATTTTATCAATAATAAAACGAAAATGAGGAAATGAATATTTGTAGGTCAAATAATTTGCTAGATCTGATCTACTACTTTGAGACTATAGAAAAATAGTTATTTGAGTATAACTGTCTATGAACGACGTTTTTATTCCACTTTGCAAATCCCAAAACTAAAAATTATGCTAAAAGATAACAGCTTCATTAACATAAAAGTATTTGTAATTAGCTGAACGTAAATACATTAAATTTCACCTCTACCCAGAAAAATTCAACATTTGCCAAATTCATAACGAAGTATTAAAAAATCGACAGTGTTGTTTACCCTGATGGCTGTATTTTTCAATTCATTGATACGTTATCGAAGTAGCGTATATATGAAAGTCAGGATGTTGTCGACTTCATGCCATATTTAATTGAGTGTGATTAAATAATCAGTAAAGATAAAAATGTCTGCACGTGTCGGCAGGTAGATTGATTTTATAATGAGTAGAGTGATTTGTAGACACGATTTGGGTGAACTTTGAGGAAAACCATAAGACAGACTGGAATTAAAACTAAAATATTGAGGAATAAGAAATGTTGCTTTTTTAATTACACTGTTATAAAGTTCTAATTTCTATGCGAAAACATTGAACGTAAAACTGGCCAGTGTTATTTTTTCACCATTTTTTTGTATTTTCTTTTGTATTTTTTTTTCAATAAAATTTGATACATTCTTTCGATACAGCTTCGATAATGTAATTGGAAACACACGTAATGCTAATAAAGTATTTCAGCTACCAAATGTCCAAAGATCAAAATTGCCTAATGCTTGTTTAAATTACACGAGAATTATAATTATCAATACCATAACAACCATAAAAAATTTAAATTACCCCAAATTAGTAATATCGAAAAAAGGAATTCAAGAAAAATATTTATCCACTTTTATACCTTTTTTAATAACTCCAATTAAATTAAATATATGTTTGAATTTCACTACCAATTGAATTTGATCGTTTTAAAATACATCTTATATTACGTAACAATATCTGAAATGAACAATTCGTCTAATGTCTTTCATATATATTAATTCTGTTGCATTAAATATCCAAGATGGTACCTCAAGAGATAGTCATTTTATGTTAGTTACCTATATCCTATTTTATAATTAAAACATCATATACACTGCGATGTCATAATAAAATCTATGGAACGTGAACTTCAGATTCAATATCTGAATGAGCCATCTAACGTTGGTTCGAGTAAGATTACTTCAGAAGTATATAAGAATCTGTTTTGGTAATGTGAATGGTACTAATGGAAACTGTAAATTTAAGCGGCACCTACATTTTACACAGAGGTTTAAAGTATACTTGTGGGATATCGTCGTTAGAGGACGCGAAATCAGAATTAACTGAATTCAAATTGAACAAAAGGTATGATTTTTTAACGGGATAATATTTTTTTAAAAATTTCGTTAATATGTGGGATATAACAATTGTTAATATAATTTCAATGAATAATTCTTCGTCGACATGAGAGAACCATTGAAAAACTAATGGTAAACTAGATTACATTTAGCTTTTTGAAAACATATAATGTAAATGAGAGGTAATAATAAAAACTTGTCTAAAAATCACTGACTGAACAATTCTTTATTCGACTAGTTTCGCCTTTTACAGCATTATCAAGAATCACAGAGTAGATTCATCGTCCATTGAATTTACATATAATGTATATAATAATACTTTCATTTTCATTATGACATGTTATTTAATATTATCTTTAATACATATTTATATTTTACGAAATATCCTTGAGAAGCCTAGTTGAACGTATCCTCATTTATCTAGTACTATGTTGGTGGTACCATTGTATAGTACAGAGAGGGGATGGGTAACTACATTTTCTTCACCTCTATTGAAAATTGGTGAAATTAGAACAGTGTATTTGTCGCTCTGACAAGAGGACATCCTGTAGGGTGCTGGGAAATTGGAATTAAAACGAAAGTGAGAATTTTATTCGGTGCTAAAAATGGCAAAATGTTGTAAGTATTGTAACATTTATATTTATGTAATATACTAGGAAAAATTGTTTGATTTTCCAATAATTATTTTCAGAATATACGAAAGATAATTAGATCGATGTTGAATATTTTAACATTTCTTATATTATTTTATATATAACAAATAATATTTCAATTTATATAATAAAACAGATAAATAAACATGATAATAATATGAAAATAAATCTTTGTTGCTAAAAACACCTTGATAAATGTACCAAGTTGGAATTTTGGAAATTTCTTATTTCATTTCACAAGCAATTTCGTATTTTCTGCTTCTTTTTGTTGAAATTCGAAACAGGAGTAATAATTCGATATATTTATTGTTTTTATGAGAAATAAATCTTGTATAAAGAAAACTACAAAATAATATAAAATGAAATTTGTTATAATTAGTAAACAATTTTGCTTTGACATTACTGAAAATCCACAAATGTTTCCAACCTTCAAAATTATATAAATGTCAACATGAAAACGTCAGTCCAAAATAAAGTAGCTTAAATTAGAATTGAAAAACACTCAAATGAATTTGTAACAAATTAAGACAGTTATTCTAGCAAAACATTCTAGGATCGTTGTTCTATTATAGATTTAATCCATCGTTATTATCAATTATCATTATTAATAATTCAAGAACATTGAACATGTAATTACAGAAGTACAGGTCTTGTCAGAATAAAATAATGAAACTTCATATTTATTTCCTTGTAGGATATTTACGTGTTTCTTTTATGCAAATTATTTTTCCTTGTGTAACACCTTGGCATGGTTTGATTACTGTTTTCAAATACCTATTGAATAACTGATAAACCAAAAAACTTTAAGTTACTGAGAGAATGTAAAACAATCAGAACTGTGAAGAATATTAAAAAATTATATCTAGCGTTTGATTTTTTTAAATATCGCTTTGCGGGCATTTTTGTGACCGAAGTGAACTAAAAGAAGCGTTCCATTGGTCTGGTTTGTTCGAGTGCATGTTTACGTGCAAAAATTCACTCTTATTCAATTTTTGTTTAATCTGATATGACGTGCAATAAAAAATAACTCTCATATTCGTTCAGTCTGTTTCATAATTCATTGAAACTATTTCAAAAAATTATGTTTTCAGTTAGTATTACGAAAAGTATTAAATTTAATAAAAGTTGTCCAGTTTTTAAAATTAAAATTTTTATCATTCAATATTTTGTTGTTATCAATTAATTAGTAGACTTTTGGTTTTTAAATATATGTATGTACTTATAATCTCATAAATCTTATTAATGAACAAATATTCATTCCAAAACTAGTCAATTGGAACAAATTTATGTTATAAATTTTATTTAGATTATTATTTTCGTTTAATTCAAAACAAGTTATGCTCTACCACGGCGATTTTGGACACTAATCCAAAGAACCCGGGTTCGATTCACACTATGGATTGTTCTTTTTATATCTTCTAATGAAGGAAAATAGTTTTATGTGCGATGTCTTTATTTCTGAAATAATTACAACTCATAAATGTCTGGTAAAATGTTCAAATTACTTCTGACCCAACTAATACATGTATATACGAAATATTTGAGTAGGAAAATTTTTTCTGCGACCTCAATAGATAGAAAGTTAACAGGATTTTCTTATTTCTAGTAATGATTACAAATAATATTATCGTATAACAGTTTTCTACGAATCTAGAATGCACCAAAAGAACGGTATGCTATTTTTGACTGAGCAATTTATATGATCATTTTCTCAGAAAAACCAAAGCTTCTTTATAATCATGACTTAATTTAAGTATGTATGGATATTAAGGAGTCTGCATTGATGGACACAGAAATAACAGAATTTTATGATATTCTGATGATAATTATCAAGCTCAAAACACGGTTGAACCTATCTTGAGTGCATAACGTAAATATTTTATTAAGTAGATATTTTACTGGTTGATTTTGCGTGTTTTTGGAATTCTTTTGACATAAAACAATTCAAATTAATCAGTTCATAATTAAAATTCACCTGATTCAAATTTCTCAATATTATAAACTGAAAAACTATAAACAATATGATTAAACAACTTTAACGACGCACTTGTGTTATTTCAATTTCAATTTTTAATTATGACATTATCAATAAATCAATTCCTAATAATTCAAAATAATTTCAATCTGACTCAGTAAAATGACTTTTTATGTTGTTGTTGATGACGAAATCGAATTAGGCAACAAATTTTTTTAAACAGCCATAAAAATCAATTGTTTACAAGCTCAACAATTTCTCATATTTCTAAGAATAGAATTGTTAAACTGATTAGAAAACGTTTTCATGGAAAATTATTTGATATAGGACTATTTCAATAATATTTTCATCCCAAAACAGGAAAGAGTATTGATACGTATTGAAAGTGAAAGGAAAATGGTGAAATAAGTGAACACATATCTAAAAAATAATTTCTAAACTCTTGATATATTAAAAAAGTCTATCCCTATTCACAACTGATGAGTTCCTTGTAGAACGAAACAATCTGTCTTGTATTTCCATGCAATGTGCATAGATTTCAGTATTCTCTAACATTATCCCTTGAAGGATAGTGGAAGAATCACGTCATACTTGCTTCAAGAGCGACTCCATTATTATATTTTTCATTTAATTTAAATTTTTCGAATGGATGCGTTAGTATTTCATTCGATTGATTCTTGCCTAAATTTGTGCAACTCACACTAGACTAATTTGTTCTGATGAAAAGTATCAAGCTCGAAACAGGTGTCAACGCCTACTTCCACAATCAGTACCTATAATTTCGATCTATATACAGTGAAACCTGGTTAATTGGGATCTCAAGAGACCAATACATATGTACCAATTATTAAGGGTTTCCAATAATCCAGTTTTCCAATTAAGCAGGTTCAAAATTATAGTTCTCTCATTTACAGAGGTCCCCGCTTATAGAGGTCGAAAATTCGATCCGTTATTCAATTTTTAGAGGTCGAAATGT
Organism: Henosepilachna vigintioctopunctata; assembly: GCA_030704895.1. NCBI lineage: Eukaryota > Metazoa > Arthropoda > Insecta > Coleoptera > Coccinellidae > Henosepilachna > Henosepilachna vigintioctopunctata. The sequence goes on along the minus strand of JARQZJ010000121.1, from coordinate 3,101,272 downwards.
TAATATAAATGCGTATTTTTGGTGTTAGGAATTTAATGGTAGGTATGAATATACAGTGAAACCTGGTTAAGTGGGACCTGGATAAATGAGAAACCTCTATTATTGAGAGTTGCAATGAGGTCCCGGTTCTTTTTCATTAAATTACCTCTGTTAATGGGACTTTCTGAACCTGGTTTAATGAGATTTGAAAACTGAGACTTTCTCGATGTTTACCTCTAAAATTGAGACTCATTTCAGCTCAATTACCTGTGTAACTGAAACAAATTTATCAGGTTGATGATAATGTACTCATTTCAGAGGAGATCAATGATAAGGATATAGTTGCTATGTATTTTTCTTTGGACACACAAGAAGAAGAAGACTGTGAAGAGACTCCAGTAAAAATCCGTGAGGCAATGGAAGCTTTAGAAACTTTACACAAATATTTCGAAATGTCAAATGTTGATAACTCTAATATTTTTCATCAAATGTATTCTATCGAGAAACAGGTTTCAGCAACTAGCAATCAAGTACAAACAAACGAAACCGATTACTTTGTCATAAACTTCACCGTATTGATTTTTTTTTTCGACGCAATACATTATGTATGAACATATGTATATTCATACCTACCATTAAATTCCTAACACCAAAAATACGCATTTATATTAACATTTCCACCTCTAAAAATTGAATAACGGCTTATTTCGACCTCTATAAGCGGGGACCTCTGTAAATGAGAGAACTATAATTTTGAACCTGCTTAATTGGAAAACTAGATTATTGGAAACCCTTAATAATTGGTACATATGTATTGGTCTCTTGAGATCCCAATTAACCAGGTTTCACTGTACATATGTCCATACATAATGTATTGCGTCGAAAAAAAAATCAATACGGTGAAGTTTATGACAAAGTAATCGGTTTCGTTTGTTTGTACTTGATTGCTAGTTGCTGAAACCTGTTTCTCGATAGAATACATTTGATGAAAAATATTAGAGTTATCAACATTTGACATTTCGAAATATTTGTGTAAAGTTTCTAAAGCTTCCATTGCCTCACGGATTTTTACTGGAGTCTCTTCACAGTCTTCTTCTTCTTGTGTGTCCAAAGAAAAATACATAGCAACTATATCCTTATCATTGATCTCCTCTGAAATGAGTACATTATCATCAACCTGATAAATTTGTTTCAGTTACACAGGTAATTGAGCTGAAATGAGTCTCAATTTTAGAGGTAAACATCGAGAAAGTCTCAGTTTTCAAATCTCATTAAACCAGGTTCAGAAAGTCCCATTAACAGAGGTAATTTAATGAAAAAGAACCGGGACCTCATTGCAACTCTCAATAATAGAGGTTTCTCATTTATCCAGGTCCCACTTAACCAGGTTTCACTGTATATAAACTGAAAATTTATATTATTAGTAAAAACAGACTGTGAAAATGGAACAATTTATTTCTTGTTTAACATTATGTATATGTACGTTTTACATAAGCTAAAAATTGAAATTCTCGTAAATACGAATTTACAATAAAACGTTTTCGTCTTGCTCAAAATTGTAGCTTTTTGAAACAAATATTTTCCACTACATGATAGAATTATGACAGAAACTAAATAATATTTCGAAATTTACTCTGTAGATTTTTTATATCAGTAGGACTCATCAAAAGTCTGACATCTATGGAGGTTTTTATGCATATCAATCTTCTAATGTTTTAATGTAATCTAGAAAATTCATATAATATTTTTGTAATTTTTTAAATCGTTCCATGTTACTAATAGATTGGGCAGACACTGGATTAAAATCTAAATACGTAATTTAAATAAAACTAAGTATTTTTTTAATTTTCACTATAATTTTTATTATATAATCTATATAGTCATTACAGTTATAGTGACTATAATCATTATAGTGAAAATCAAAAAACTTCTTAGTTTTATTAAATTACGTTCCATGTTATTTCAATACTTTAATTTTTTGTAGTTGGAGGTGTATTATTTTGAGTAATATTAATCCATAAATTTATTGAATCAATTCGAACTTAATTTCTTATATGACATTTACTGTCATAGTATTTTCCAAATTTCTACACATATATTATACCACTTTCTGTCATTTTCTGTCAAAACGACTGAAAAGAAAATTCCTGAATGTCTACGTATATAAAGCATTTCTAAAATTTTTCTACGTTCTTAATCCCAACTTGCTTAATTTTCACATATATTCAAATGATAATATTTGCTGTAATCTGTACTTAAATTCATCATGCTTTCGAATTATTTTGTGTTTTTATAGTAAGATCTGTGACTTTGCTATTATGAAATTAAAGTTCTATGTCTATACATTAATAACTTTGATATATACCAATGGAATATTATTCAGTATCGAATCATGCGATTTATAAAAAAGGTATAATTTTAGTTTTTCCATCGACAATTCACAGGAAATGAAAATGGACTTGTTATACTTGACCCTGATATGAATACATGAGCATTCTATTGATAATAAGTAGTCAATTAAAAAGTACATACTCTCTATACAGCGAAAAACAAGAGCTAAATCTCTTTTGGTACGTTCTATTTTAAAAATACTTGTATGATTTAGAAATATTGGAGAAAATTAGAATATAGTATTTTTTTCGAGATATTGAATTATCTAGTAACTTTTCACAGAGTTCATGGAGAAACTATATATTTAATGAAGAAACTGATCATGAAATTCTTGATCTGTGTCCTTGATTCAGTGAAGAAGTTTATTTTCGGAATCAAAAATCGATTTGGATGAAAAAAGTTGAAAAGTGTTGAAAAACAATTGATACTTTCTATTCCCATAAAAATGTCCTTGCTGGTAAAATTAATATGGTAGTTAAAGAATTTCTAATTAATCTTTCAATAGAAGATCTAGTTTATGCAATCATCAATCGTAAAGAAAAAACAACTGTGATTTTATAAAGTTTTTATTGCTGCAAAAAAATGCCTTTTGACTTTGTCACCCACTCAATTGTGGGTGACTACTTTGGAAGTAGCAATTATACCATGCAATTCTCAATATCAGAACTCATAAAAAACACATTTAATAAAGTAAATGATATCAAATTTCGCAAAAAATTATCGTAATTCACAAAAATCGGCAAAAATCCAAAGGTCGCATTTAATATTCGAGGGTCACTTGCAATTGGAAATTCAATTTTATAATTTCCTACGAAAAAAGCATAAATATTTCGAAGAAGAACAAGAACAAGGATTTTAGTGACATTAACTTCATGACTAAGTGATTTAGATCCCTTGACACGTATTTGTCATGGATATATTGAAGGTTTCGAAATTATTTTTGAATATCGGTGTTGTGTATGCCTTTTAGAAAGTCTTCATATATATACCGGGTGTAAATCAGTGAAGGGCCACAACTATAAATTTTTGATGGGTTGTTCCATTTTATTGAAATTTGGTTGGATTATATGAGACTTCATTTTGAATTTTTCGACTTAATAAATCAATATGGCGGACAATATTTTTTCACATATTTCAATTCTGAGGCCTCGAATACATAGATTCCATTTGTCAAATGTCATTTCTGGCATAATTTGAATTATTTGTCCATTGTTTTTTATTATCGTAGGTGGCTGCGACGTCTGCGAAATCTAAACCATAGATAATTGACTTGAACAAATCGATGATTCTTTAAGTTTTTTAGCTTTTTATACCGTAAATAGACCGTTACAGGTCTATACTTGTAAGCTTCTTTTTCTATTTTTATAAATGTAGGTACCTGTGCAAACCTTTTTGTTTTATCTAAATTGGCGGTGAAAATTTTCCCGAAGGTATAAATATCGCCCCACTGGCGGATAATTGAAGTGCGCGAAATAGTGCGGTACGCTAAAAATCAAATGAATAAAATCATAATCACTAATTATTGTTCCATGATATCTAAAATTTTAGAATGTTCAATTATATGTAACAAGATAACATCATCTTACGTGGGTAAAGTTTTCTGTGGTGTCCTTTACCATCAAATGTCTGATGAATTGAAAATCGGACATTTGACCAAATGGCACGAAATAAATAAGCCGGCCACGTACGCAAAATAATTCATCTAAACTCGAAGTGAGAGTATATGAAAATAATTTTTTTGTTTGTAAATGAAAATAATTTTTTTTTTTCACATAATATTAAAAAATACAGGGTTGAAGAAAGTCGCGAGACCTTATAACTTCCCATTTGTTATTGTTTATAAAAATTCCATGAAATGTATTTTACTAAATATTCAATAAACGTCTTTGATTTGATTTGATTTTCGTATAATTGATTCAGTATCCAGAACCCTACAGAGACATTCATTTCAAGCCACAAAGAGGTCGATTCCTTTACGTAGAATTTTGTGTTTTGATTAACTTTCATTCGAAGACCTGAAACTTGAACTGCGGCTTTCTGAAGAGAGCCAATAGCTCGAAACATATGTACACGGCTGTTACAAGTGCAGGTCTATACCGTAACCTCCTTTTTTCTATTTTTATAAATATACCTGTGTAAACCTTTTTGAATTATATGTATATACAGGTTTTCAAACATATATTCTTGATTTCTGTATCACATTAATATGTTTACTAACGAATAAACCGTACCATATATTCATAGAGCTGAAAGAATTTATATTTTCATTAAAATCTGTGCACGTGTCAGTATTTATATTCATTAATATTTTTCCTCTAGATGAGCTAATTTTTATGAATTTTAAAAATTTATTAACATATAAAATTGTTTTGTTATCATATAAAGTTTAATAAATAGTTGTATCAAGGTCAAGTTTAATTATTAGAAGTAGAAAGAATATTTATAGATCTTAGTTTGAAAAAACGAAATATAAAACAGCAACCTTTGTGATAAAATTTAAATTGAAAGAGGAACTAATTATGTTCCGCATCAAGGTGTATAAGTCATATCATAATAATAACTACTAAGATTCTACTTGTTCCCAGGGTAACAATTAAATACGTAATTCCATTATTTTCTTCAAATATGGAAAATCACTAAAATGACGCTTTCATTTTTTCTGTTGTTTACGAATTGAATTAAATCGTAAACATGTATAATATTACATATATAATTACATATATATATATATATATAAGATGAATCTTATATATGTAATTTTATTATTCATTGAATACTCCTTGAGAAACAACTCTGTATGTGGAAACAATTCAGAAAAATAAAACTCACTTTAACAAACAATATAAAAAACTTTTGTTTGGAGTCCATCGTTAGGAATAAATTTATACCGGTTGTCTTCATAAAATATTTCTATAATTTCAATAAAAACAGAAACATTATATTGAATATGAATAAAAAAGTATGATGGATTATCGAATACATTCGATTTTTTCGAATAACATTACAGCCTTGTAGAATGCAGTAGAATGTACTGTGAGGGTAACCTACAGTAACGAATAACTATAACCGATACCGTAACTGCGGATATAACCGTTATAGTAACCCTTACCATAAGCGTTATTGTAACCGTTACTAGAACCGTTATGGTGAACATTACCATAACCTTTATCGTAACCGAAACTGTTGTAAATTTTTTGGGTTTTTCGATTTGTTACACCAAGCAAACATCTTTCGTGTATAGAAAAGTACACAACTGTGATTCTTTATTTCAATTCTTGTTATTCATGATATAATATGATATTAAATGTGTCAAATTATTGTCATCATTCGTTATGAGAAATGTGTCAAATTTTATTGTTATATAGTAGTCAATTGAATCATATTGCTGGATTGAATTGATTGAAATGAAAAGCATTTTGTTGCTAGTATCGATTTTTCGAACTTGGTTTCAATTTTCAATAAAGTACACTTTTAATTTTTAACATTCAATGAACTTTGAGATCATTAAGAAATTGAAATTGTACTTAACTTCGAATTATCGATTTCCTTTTTTGATTGCCTATTCGATCGGTTTTATTGTGCTGAAAGAAAGGAGGAAATAATTTTACCAACAAATCTACACCATTATAATATTCGAATTGATATTATTACAGTCAATAGAATATATATTTTTTAATTCAATTTTTTTTTGAAAGCTGTGTAAAATGACAAAAATTTTTCTAAAACTATTGAAAAAATGTTCAATTAGATTTCATTATAAAATTTTTAAAAGTTATGGCTTCTGATAATATCACAAAAAATGCGATTAAAGAATTGACAAATACAATTTTATGAGTAACACAAAATTTTCTTTGTTAATATATTGAAACTTCTCAATCATTTTTATCACGCAAAAATTGAATAATTGTCACGAATTCATATACGAGGGTCATCTGAAATGAGAAATTCTATTCACATTGTTTTTGAAGTTTAGAAGCCACAAATAGCATTTTTGTTTTCGTTAATATTCGTTTGTTTTTTCGTTTGCAAGTTCATACATCTGAAACTTGACTACGCCGTTTTTATGAGAGCCAACAAGCTCGAAACACATGTCAAACTCTGCTTCTAAGTACTTCTCTGCCGTTATCCACTATTTTTGTTTCTATAATTTCTCCCATAAACCTTCTACTAATATATATATATATATGTATTGTACGTTTCTTTTCATTTCTTCTTTCATTTTCAGGTTATTTCCCACAAAGAGCTTACATAGCATTAATGCTGTTCACAGCATGTGCAATTTCTTATATGCTGAGGGTGAACATGTCAATAAACATCATTGCCATGGCTAAAGAAGAAACTAAAAACAGTACAGACTTTGTGCCTGCATGCAAAGCAGCATTCCTGGCAAACTTAACTCTAGAAGATGAAGCTGAAGAGAAATTTGATAAGTTAACTGCTTCTAAAAAGGTGATCGATACACATATTATCGATAATTCGAGAAAAAATTAGTGTAACAATTTAATCTCTATTAAATTCATTTTTAATTGCACCCGTTTAAATACCAGAGATAGTTCTGTTGTAACTTTTTTACAAGCAGAGTAATTATTTCTTCAAGAATATCTATAATTATAATTAATGGTTTAAATATAATTAATGGTTTTTTTAAAAGAACTGGGGAAGAATTTGTAACATAATTTCTATTGACTTCGATTTTTAGGATGTTTTAGAGGTAAATTGACATGCTGATTTCAAAACTTTAATCAGTTTTTTTCTATCACGTCAAGTTTTTTCGCAGTTGTTGCGCATATTATACTGGAGTGTTTGTTGATTGTATTAACTATCTTTAATGTTTCTTGAGTACTATCTATTGCTTCTAATACCGGGTTTCTGCTAACACAGTCTACTTCAGTGTTGAGTTTTCCTGGTATGTATGTAATACTGAAATCCAATAATAATAATATATGCTTATTATTATTATTATGAGTTAAATGTACCAGATTATGGACTACCCAAAAAAGCGTCAGACCTTTTAGCATCAAGACTGCGCGAAAAAAACTTGTTAGAAGAAGCAGTTAAAGTCACCTACTTTCGATCGAGAGAATAAAAACCATAGCTTCTATTAAGAATTTTGAATTTTCTGGATAGATTCTCAAAGCTAAAATTCATATAAATTCTTATGAGGAAATGATTATAATTCTGAATATCTGTACTAAACCATGATACTGGCTTCGTCTAGCCGCTCTCTACTGTTGGTTCTCTGTAAGACCAGATACAAAGTACCGTGAATCTTCAATATTTTATGGAACAATGAAAATTGTCACAATTGTACTCAATACAAACGTTACCATAGATGATGTTTCTCAGAGATAGGCCAACCGTCTTAAAAAGAACCACTTACGTCTGTGTTAAATATATGAACAAATTTTAATGAAATATTTAATTTGTGTTAGAACATATACCAAGGGTAGTCATTTATTTGCATTAACTATCATAGTTATAATTTCAGATAGATGAAGATAAGCGTTATGATTGGGACCCTCAAATTCAGGCAATAATTTTAGGTGCCTACTTCTGGGGACAAATAGTTTCGTGTGCACCTGGAGGACTGGTGGCTGAACGATTTGGAGCTACTAGAACTGTTTTCATTTCGACAATTATAGCATCAATATGCACATTTTTCATTCCCGTGGCTGCTCTGCTTCATTGGAGTGTGGTATGGGTACTACGTTTTGTGACAGGAGTGATGGGGGTAAGTTGTTTTGACCATTTATATAACTTTGCCTATATATTTATATAACAAATATCGAAGTGCAATTCAGTCCACTGAGATCGTTCACTGCCTCTTAACATGATAATGTAGGCTAACTATTTATAGAAGCCAATTTTGGCTCAGTTGGGAGTTTTGGAAGTTCCACAGGGATCCTACCTGAGTCCCCTGTTTTTTTCAGATTTATATTAACGATATTAACAAACGCTTTTTGCTTTATGCAGACAAACGCAAGATAGTCCATAGAATAGAAACAATTGGAGATTGAGGAAGTCTGCAAGAAGTGTATTGTTTATTGAATATAAGAAATATTTTCTAGACCAAACTCTAATTGATTGAATTAATGAATGAATATATGAATACATAAGTCAATAAATGAATTAATAAATGAATGAATTAAATGAATAATTCCTGAATGATGACCTGCAATGATGTTGATCAATTTTTGCAATTTAGTTTCTCATAATCAAAATCATTAAACTTATAAAACTTGATATTTCCTCATAGTCATGGTCATAATTCTTTCATATTTGACTAAGAAGCTACAACATATAAGCATATAGAATCTTCCACTGCTAAAACAAATAAATATGCTTGTAATAATAATGATTTCTCCAGTCATTGATACCTACCATTTAATAAATATTGCTATAATAATATTAATGTTATATCTTGATTGAAAAATATTATCATATTTATGTTCAACAAAAAATATAATTTCCCAGAAAAAATTATGTAATCAATAGATATATTATGCAATTTTATAGACGTCCCATTAATCCTATAGTGGCCTCTACTACTTTAAATGTGATCTGTTTATTTTATTAGTTATTATCAATTTATTCAACATAAATTGAAATCATATTCTGTTCAATTATGCATTGGTTTTCAATATTCAAAAAAAAACCTATATGTTGTACGAGGGTGGGATGAAAAGTTTCGGGCCAGACCAAGAGATGACACCACTAGGTCTATTTCTGGAGCGTTCTACCTTACCATTCCTACTGAGCTTGTATGTAAAGTTTCAGCTCAATCGCTATGGCTACGTTAGTTTCCGATTGAGAGCACATTACGCGAGACGCTTCCGTTGTTTTGTGAAAATGGAAAAATTGGAGAAACTTGCTGTCACTTCTATTTGAAAGGTTTTACACCAAAACAAATAAGAGAAGAGATGGATTGAACACCAGGAGACTCCCAAATACCATATTCAACTATTAAGCAGTGGGTTTCTGAATTCAAAATGGGTCGTGTGAGCACCTCTGTTGAGCCTCGCTCAGAACAGCCCGTTGAGGTCACAACTTCAGAAATGATTGGGAAAATCCATCAAATAGTATTGGAAGGGCCTGTACGATGTCAGCTGAACGTGTGCGAAATATTTTGCACAACCAATTGAGCGTGGAGAAGCTGTGTGCCGCGTTTGTTAACGCTCGACCAAAAACTGATGCGAAAAAACATTTCTACTGAAAATTTGGCGCTGTATAGGCGTAATCCAAACGAAGTTTTGCATCGATACATACCGTTGATGAGACTTGGGTTCACCACTACACTCCTGAAAATAAAGAACATTCAAAGCAGTGGGTTGGAAAAGAGGAACCAACTTCAAAGAAGGCAAAAACAATTTTATCAGCAAACAACGTTGTTGGTACTGTTTTTTTTGGAATGCGAGAGGAATTCTAATCATTGATTATCTTGAAAAGGGTAAGACTATCACTGGTAAATACTACTCAGACTTATTGCAACGTTTGAAGAACGAGGTGCAAATGAAACGACCTCATTTGGCGAAAAAAAAAATTTTCTGAAAAAATATTGAAATTTTATTAGGCAGTAGGCGCTATAAAAATATATGAAAAATGTTGTGTCCTAAAAAATATAGTTTCGAGTTAGGAATAATTATTAATAATGATAGTTGAATCGATGTTGAAGTAAATACAATATTTTTCAGGGTGTGGTTTATCCATCTTTACACTGTTTGATTTCCCGGTGGGCACCTCCAGAGGAAAAAGGAAAATTTATTGGAGCTCTTTTGGGGGGCAGTTTAGGAACGGTTTTGACTTGGCCTTTGTTGGGTATCATAATTGAAAAGTGCGGTTGGCCTGCTTCATTTTTCATTCCGTCTGCCATCGCTTTATTGTGGAGTTTGTTGTGGTACTATGTTGTCAGTGATTCCCCGGGTGAAAATAAATGGATAAGTGAAGGTGAACGCTCCCACATTCAAAGCAGTTTGAAAGGATTGAGCAGCAAAGAAAAGGTTCGGAAGTTATTTTATATAGGACAAAATTTCTATAATGTTTCATGTATAAATAATTAAATTTTTGGGAAATTTGAGTTGATAACCAAATATACAAGATATACAACATCAGGGGTGACCAACAGGAAACTCGCCAAATGTACAGTTGCAGCACTCAGTTACAGAGCTCTGTAAAATGAACCATCTTCAATTCTAATGTATCGTATAACGTTACAATAACAGTTAATTTTGCGTTTTTAATGAGTTGATGCAGAATCATATACAACAGGGGTGGCCAATACTATATACACATTTAATAACGATCTGAACTGCAAAGGAACGAAAACTGCCGAGGATATTCGAGGCTGTAGCATGCATTCTCTATTGTTACATTTAAAGAAAGAATTCAGTTGGCTAACGTGTTTGATTAAAACATGTTAGCTCTTATTATTCGATACAAAATAATTATATTCTTCTGTTTTACAAGTCAACACTTTCTGAGAATACATATGGTTGTATTTGAAGATTTAATGAGATTACGAATAAAATGAAGTTTAATACAAGAAGAATATGGATAATCTCTTGGATATTTTCTCTTCATGCTGTGTTAAATTTCATCAAGTCGTAACTGGTGTGGCTGTTTTATTTGAACCTTCCATGAAAAATGGTTGACACGAACTGATATAGAATATGATTATTTCTGTGTTCTCCTCTGAAAATATTTTTCCTTTATTTACGTATGATATTTTCTTTCTAGTCCCTACCACCGTACAAAGAGATTTTCACATCTATTGCAGTTTGGGCTTTCATTATATCACATTTCGGAAATTCGTGGGGTTTATTTTTCCTCATGACATCTGGACCGAAATATATGTCAACCATCTTGGGATTCAATTTGAGCAGTTCGGGATTTCTATCAGCTATGCCTTACATGGCCAGAATGATCTTTGGCTTCATTTTCGGATTCTTTGGTGATATAATCAGAAAAAACAATTGGATGGCACCAACAGTTATTAGAAAATGCTTCACATCATTTTGTAAGTGAATTTTTGAACTGAATAGTTGTTTATTATTTAGAAAAGATATAATTTTAATACACTTGTCGTACCTTGAAGGCAAATATGAAATTTTATAACATATACGCTAGGCGGATAATTACAACAGAGCTTAATAGTGCCAAAATACGTATCTGGATTAAGTAGTTCAATTGTATCAAAGTAAGAATTTCAACTACAGAACATACCCTAAATTTGGTATCAAATACCTAAAATTTAGTATGTTCTGTGGTGCCATAAACTATTTCGGTTTAGTATATGTATTTTATTATTGGAATGTATTGGGATATTATTTGAATTTTTTTTTCAATGAAAAAAGTAAATGCAAAATTATCTTAGTTTGATGTTTATTTCCTAGTCAAACACTGTTACCTATAAAGCAAGAGGAAAGAGGGAAGTGTTCACAAACCGTGATTGTTTGAAAAAATTTATATCTTATCAATAATTACATCTCGAAATTCAACTAATCGATTTCGTATAGTTCTAACTGCGATCATGTTCTATCGACAGAACATAGAATCCTTCAAAGGTAAAAATTGTACCGTCGTATCGTAACCTGCTGACTTTTATCCGAGGTAGTTCAATTACGCTATACCTAGACCGCTAATTTTAAAAAATTGCTTGATAATTCGTTCTTTCACCGCGATAGAACTTTCTTTTCTGTTATGTCGCTGCTTCAGACTACCACCTGACGTTTGATTTCACTTTCAATAATTATTATTACACGCATTGAAAAATTTAATTGCATTTGTGTCAATATTAAGTGAAAATCACATATATTTACTCACAATTTTAAATATAAGAACGAGTTTGTGTGGGACCTAGGAATTTACATTTATGTTAACTAGAAATCTGAGTACGGTTTTTTTATTCATTTCCACGGGAATATATTCACGTGAACAGATCTCTTGATATTTCCTTCAATATTCTAAATTCTTACACAGAGAAATAAGAAATGTTAGCTTCTGAACTAAGCTTGACATTAAGAGCGTGATGTAACTGATTGGACGACTTTTAAGCTCTTGCTTTTCTCAAGACATTTTCACTTCACAAGTAGCCAAGCTGTAGTTGTAATAATAGTACCTTCTTGGTATTATTCGAATTATTACTTCATGTTCCAGAAATTCTATTGTCTCAAATAGAAGTTTAGGTTAATATTCAACTGTAAATTATTGCCTATATATTTAATGCATTTTAGTTGACGAAATTTTGTATAATTTCTCATTGAATAATTAATATTTTCTTAGCTCATATAATTCCTGGAATATTTCTTCTGCTTCTGACAACCACAGAGTGTAATATAATATGGACGGTAACGCTCATCACATTCTCTCTTGGTATTAATGGGGCATCTTCGATAACAAACTTGGCAAACGCACAAGATTTGGCACCAGCATACGCAGGAAGTTTATACGGAATAGCAAATACTATTGGAGGTACTACAGGATTCATCTCCCCAGTTATCACAGGATATCTTACTAAAGAACAGGTGAGAAAAACAACAGACGAATAAATTATTCCTAAGCCTTTCGAAATATAATAAAAGTCAAACGCTACCTCCAATATAGTTGCCTTTTTGAATAAAACGTACATACGTTGGGGTCACAGAACATTAAGTTTATTTTCTGTGATCCCAACTCTTTGAAAAGTTTTATCCTACAATAACTCAATTATCGTTTGCAGAATGGGATTTATCAATGGAGAATAATCTTTTTCATTGGTGGCAGCGTATATATTTTATCAGGAATAGTGTTTCTGTTGTTTGGAAGCGGCGAAAATCAGAACTTCAACTCGTCGTCAAATTCCCAGAAAAAAACGAAGACAAGTGGAATAGACAACACTGCTTTTGAAAACGACGAATCGAAAAATTCGACCACAAATATTTAAAATGATATCCTAATTTAAGACATTAAGGTCAATTACTAGTCATACATTAAGATTAACATTTAATATTCGCAGATAAAAAATAAAATAATATACCTACAATTAAAAAAAGAGAATTCTTTTCAAGAATTAGATGTTCAGTATTTTTACATAGACTGATAAGTTTGATACGTCATAAACTAATACAGTTTGCAGTTGAATTAAACAAATCCAGCAAGTTATAATTTTTAAAACGAAAAAGTACTACGGGTATGAAGTTTATGAATGCAGTTTTGGATAAATTCATTCTCGTTTTAAAATTATTTTGTCAAAATTATAAATAAAGAGCATATCAAACTCCACTAATGTGATTTTTATATTATTTTGTAAAGTATTTTTAGGTATTGGCTATAAAGTTCCTCAAGTACTAGGTATACCTATATACAATTATAAACAGGCACAACTTTGTGCATTATATTTATCTCTGTTATTAATATAGACTAAGTATTTAAATATTCTTTTAAAATTTCACTCAAGTGAATTTTGAACTAGTTAAACTTGAAATTACTTAGGGTTATTTGAAAGTTAATGTCAATAACGAGGTTATTTTTAATTATTTTTTTTATATTAATGATATTCATTTTATAACAATATATTATATCCATTATATATTTTTATTTTATGTATCATTTAAACTAAATGAATAAACATCTCGAAATCAATTAAAGATAAACGCCAGTTTTTATTTTTTCTTTAGGATATAATCTACAATAGACTTTCATATAAATTTTTCATTATATCTTTTAATTTAGTAACTTTAGGAGAATAAATAAGAAATACACTGAATAATGAGTTTTAATTGTAGGTTTAAAGTATCTACAATAAACAAGACATCTGACTTCATATCACAATAAGAACACTCCTGAAATTGAGACATATAAAGACTAAAAAGTATACTTATACATATACTCGTAAGTTGATTATGATAATTCTTACATTCTTATATCTAAAAATTGTTCTTTTGAATTATTAATACATTCTAAAACCTATTTCGAGTTATAAGATTCCTTTCTAAATTGAAATTTCAATTTTGTTCGATTGATAAAACTCTCCAACAAAAATACAACCATCAGACTCATATATGAGACAGTAAAATAAACATATAAAACAAATTATAGTGAACTTGAAGTTGATTACCTATTTAAAACAAAAACACAAGTTACAATTCTGATAAAAAAATAATTTCAAAATAAAATACACCATTAAAAACAAACAAAATGTTAAAGTATATAAAATTTGATATGCAATAATTATAAGCAGTATTGTGTAATTTGATTACACTCTTATGTTATATTTCAATACAAATATTTCTCTTAATTTAAATCGGCAAGTAAATTTGAATGAATTTTGACCCAATACTTCATTATTTGGTTAATCGTCACAATTTGGTTTCTGTCATCAAATGAACATTAAACAAAATTTAATATATTGTTGCACTTAGTGAAAAAATTAACATTATATTAGCTGTTGAGCACAATTAATTACTTTTTCTGAAAATAATACTAAATAAAATATAACTGATACTATTAATAATAATTTACACACAGTTTTTATACATATTTTACAGTATGTATTTTCAATCTCTTGGTGGTGATATTAATACTCATGCATTTATTATCTCTTAATTATTAAACTGGCTTGAATACAAAATATTCAATAATACTAAATAAAGATTTTTAAAAAATGGGGTTACATCAACATTTCCTTCAAATTTTGAATAAAATGTCATTATATTTAAACATGTTTCTTACAAATATGCTTGATATATCTTATATTAAATAATTAATATTAGAAAAACTAAAAATTTTCGCTAATTACAAAAATAACTTTGGTTGTTAAAGGCTCACATCACAAGTTAAAGGATAGTATTTTATATCTACATTATTCGAGAGTATTTGTTGAAAACATTGCTTGACATGCATAGACATCGAAAAGTTTTCTAATTAAACAAATATAAAATAATTTTTTTTTCTGTATCAACAAAATCTGCCAGAAACGTTTTAATGTGAAGACCACAAAATATTTATTGTAAAGTAAAAATTTGTTTACATGCATTCTTTTGTATACTGATCCAACTGTATATATAAAATACATAGTTAACAAAAAAGTGAAGCAAAAAAATATGTTAAAAAAAATATATAAACATGTGCAAGAAACTGCCAAATTGAAATTTTTAGTGGATTTTGTATATCTTCTTATACGGTCCAAAGTAAATTAATTTACCGATAAAATATTTTCATGATCTTCCAACTGAAAATAAGGAAATATTTTATCTGAGTATTAAGTCGATCCATAGTTTCAGAAGAAGGAAATGAAACTAAGATCATAATAGAATAAACTATAACTAATTTGATTCATTTTCTCTAAATAATTCGTCTACAATTCATTAAATGAAATAGTACTCGCAAACAAAAATGCAAATTGTTCCTTTTGATGTAAAAACTATATATATACAAATGTCTCCAATGTTTTCATTCCAATTTAGTTTTAATAATATCGTATTTCTCAAGTTCCTCATCTTGTGTGTCTTTCGAGCTTGCAGCAGATGTTACGGGGGCTAAAACTTGATGAAGAACAACAATAACAACTACAGCCGATAGTAAATAGTTCAGTCTATAAATATATATTGGTGCGTATATCAGTCCAATTACAGCAATAGTATTGATCAAATAGCTGGTTTCAACATACCATTTCCTGAAAAAGAAAACAAAATTTATACAGACCACATACAAATAGAATAACAGAAAGTAAAATAAATATGTCTACTAATAATAATTAATACCATTAAGTAAAACATCTAACAGAAGTTCATGATTTTAGTCATAATAATAATAATACATTTATTCCCAACAGATATACATTAAATTACAGGGAAAAAATAACAAATTTTACAAAAATGATAATAAATAAGAAAAAATTTAATAAAAAAAAGACTATAAGCGAATATATACAACGAAAATAAAATTGAAATAAATGGAAATAATATTAAACTAAAACTAAATGGAACAAACTAAAAATGAAATATTATCTATTACGTAGTCAAATGAAGTTAATAAAATGTAGTTGATGAAACCAACGAAAATAAAATCAATTGCAATAGTAATAGAAAGTAACTAAATGAAACAAAACTAAAATTAAAATATTATATATTGAAAAGTCATATTTAGACAATATAAGTTCATGAAAATATCACGATTGCGCTGTTCTGAGTGGCATGTCAAAATCACTGATAGCCGATCGAAATATCCATCAAAAAGATTAAAAATACTGTTGATAAGAGAACGTGGCATAACATTTGATCTGTTATAATTGACATAAAATGTATTATTCCGCATCAGGCATAATAATTTAACAAACAGAAAAAAACACAAAAGTAATTGAAAGTGAAATCAAATAAGAAATTATTTATTTAAGAGAATTAAAAATACTCCTCTATAAAACACATATGTTGCGTTTAAAAGTGATAAATAGTCAAGAAATGATGTGCATGGCATATTTGACTATTGTTCATGGGTACTTACTTTCTTATATTAGGCATCTCAAATTGCCATAATGGTATTGTACAGACGCTCAGAAGAAAACCAGGCAGAAATGAAGGATCAGGATGCAATGATGCACTATATCTGCAATTTGAAATGATTAAAAATTTTTAATCTTTACAAATCATATTAACATAAACATCAATAAAGTATTGGTCCTGTATACATAGATGTATATTTACAAGATAAGGGCTAGATCCACACTTACAGAGATAGATAGATATTTATTGATGCAATTAAAATATTTAAAAGAATAAATTAAAATTTACACACATGGTTTAAGTTTCACTAAATATATTAAAAACTCTACATAGGTTTAGGGTGGTTAACCTATTATCAAGAGCATACATACAATGTTACTGTAACATTGTAACATGTTAAGTTCACTTGGATAGTATTCTATTACCATCTGAAGAAGTCGTTTGTAACGACGAAAAGCATCAGCTATGTTGTCAATAAAAGTGTAAATCAAAAAAATTCAATTGTTTGAATTTTAGCTTATATTCAACAAGAAATAAAGAAATTTTATATTAAACCATAAAAATAAAAAAAAACTTATAGCTTCAGATATTTTCTCTGTATACCAGCTGTTTGCGCGGGCTGTTCTAACGTATCAAAAGAGGGTGGAGTACTAGGAAAGGGAGAGAGGGAGTTAAGATCAATCAATATTCCTCTCCCGCAACCAAAAAGACGGTTTTATTAAGGTCTTTCACTTAACAGGAATCTTCATCCAGTGACCCAGTGATACATTCGGAATAGAAAAGGGTATGGAAGGAAAATCAGAAAGTGCCTGAAAAGCAGACCTAGGAGCTTTTGGAATGAATTTTGTAATAGAAATTGCTTTGTTTGATTGTGAAGAACTTTTAGAAGAAGTTTTTATTTTGCTTTGTTTTCATAATGTTGTATCTAAAATGCTTGTGAACTTTAAGTGCTGATATTTATAACTTTGTACTACCCACTCACAAGTAATATACTTTTGTGGGAAACAAATATTTTTTTGTGATATTGAGATGGTGAATATGAACGCTGTTAAATATTGAAATGTTGGCATATCATGAATAAACATTAATATTATTATATAAATCAAAATAGTGCAAATTTACAATGCTATTTTAATTCTTATCGTACTTTCAAGTGAATGCAAATTTTACCACACATTCAATTTTGAAAAAGACAACATTGAAGAATTTACCTATAATTACGAGCCCAGGTAGCTAGTGTTGGAAGATTTATAATGGTAGCTAACACCCAAATCAAAAACATCACGCCATGGAATGATATTGCACTTGGTGGAGACAACTTCTTATCAATACTTTCCTTGGTCGTAGGAGATGCTACACTCCCAATGTCTCTTGTTTGATCGAAGTTGGCTTGTGAGTTAATCAATTCTTCCTTTTTACTATGCGATGATTTAGTGTCAACATTACAGTCGTCATTCTTCAAATCTTTTACATCATTCTCATCTGCAACTAAATAATTTTTAATCAATTATTAGAAAATTAATAGTAAATAAATTACTGAAAAACTACTGAAGTATTCAGTAACTAGTTCTATACAGAATAATTGTATGATGTTAAAAATTACCTCCAGGATTGGAACATGCTGAAACCTCATCTTTCTCCTCCTTGTTTGTGTGCTCAGATATTGTTTCCTTGTTTCCTAATTCCATCTTAGTTTTACCTCTTCTACATTTCACAATAAACCTTTTAATAACTGTAAAAACAGTTTCTTCTATGAACTCTTGGGACATTTGGGTTAACTACAAATAATGACATCAATAAAAGCGTTATAAATTTTCTGGACGTATATGTTGAATAAATTGAGATAATGAAATTTTTGATAAAATAAATAATTCAATAATTGTATTAAAAAAATTAATATCAAGTTGATTTTCAATTATAGCTATCGAATAAGTACCTTCAAGAAATAAAAGATAGTTCCCAAAGCCAAAGCAAGACCACCGCAAGCACTGTAAGAGATGCATATGATAGCTGTCGACACCAAGACTGGTATTTTTTGTAAAGCTTCTACCATATACTCGGACCAAATGATGGTGAACGGAACAGTTTTGGTGAGAAATCTAAAATGTAGATGATTACTCAATCTCGGCTACTCAATATGCATTTTAAATATATAAAAAGTTGCCTTCTTTTAGAAAATTATTAAAATTTCTTCAATCTATAATTCAGTTTGTTTGAGATATTTATTATATTATTTGTATTTTTAATCTATTGAACTACTGAAACTATTTTAACTACTGAAGAAACTACATTGGTCAACTTCAAACAGACAAGACATGTGGTATATTACCGCAATTTGATAGTTCAACAATTCAATGTAAAATATAGAAGATTTAAATAATACTAACGAAAAATGGTCATTAGATATTTGAAATCATTCCATAAAAATGTGTAAAATACTTTTTACTGTATTCTAACATCCTTTAATTTCCTTTAATTTCTCCTCTAGAACTTTACATGTAATTTTAACAATGAAATGATTATTTTTTGGGTACTATCTTGAAGCAAAAGTCTGGAGAGCTTAAATATTCTTAGAAAACCAGAGGGAACAATTCCTCTATGATTCTCATAAAGGTAAAAACATTCTTTCATCTGTATAAAAAAAGTTGGGTACTTTGAACTTATTGAACTACCAAATTATTTAACAAAAATTGTCAATACTTACTTGAGGAACATTTTATGTATTGTTGATTCGCACAAAGTGATCCATACAGTAACTAAAGAAGCGAACACCCATAGCACTCCAATACTTATTAAGTACATGATGTAAGGTAATAAGAAAAAATCTATACCGTCTTCTTTCATAACATGCCAGTTGCTTACCGGTAAAAATTTTGAAAAAGTTGCATAGCTAAAATAAGAAAATGCTCTGATAGAATTATGCCTTTAAATTATTTCCAGGAGTTGAATATTACAATAAGTTAGCTCCAGATTATCAATGCCTTTCGATAAATGCTTTTAAAAGAAAGCTTAGAGACTTTTTAAGCGTTAAATGTTATTACTCCACAAAAGACTTCTTACTTAATAGTTTTTGAATCTATATATGTACTTTATTTTCCAGTTTTGTTAACATTATTACAAACATAGTTAACTTCATTTTGTATGTATGTAGTTACTTTTTCTGAATGATTTTGTAATGTTCCATATTGTTATGATAAGTATTTTTTTCTTTGCGACATGTACATTCAATGACTTTTTGACTTTTGTACTAATCTAC
Source organism: Henosepilachna vigintioctopunctata (assembly GCA_030704895.1). Taxonomy (NCBI): domain Eukaryota; kingdom Metazoa; phylum Arthropoda; class Insecta; order Coleoptera; family Coccinellidae; genus Henosepilachna; species Henosepilachna vigintioctopunctata. The sequence goes on along the minus strand of JARQZJ010000121.1, from coordinate 3,081,172 downwards.
TATCTATTACCTCATGAAAATTACTACCAAGAAAAGTGTTTTCAAAAATCGAAGACAAAAATAGATATACAATTATTAAATTGTTATAAGTATAAGTATTCACATATTATCACAAATTAGCAGTGAGGATTGTTTAGACTATATTAATGTATTCATAGCTCACAAAAAATCAGAAAAATTTGAACTGAAGGCCTTTGAAAACATACACTTATTTAAACAATTAAATCAAAAAAATTATTACACAGATTATTATTATATTATTATAACATTTTTACCTCAGAATAGCAGTACCCAGCTTTGCTGAACCCAAAACATAGTAAGGTTTAGTACCATTTTTGAGAGCTGAGAAGAATGAAGTACAGCCTTTTTCACTGCCTAAACTCTGCAACTGAGTTTTCAATATTAATAAAATTACAGTCGATATATTCACTATGAGCAGTGGTGTATAAAATCGAGCCATTTGGTTCAAAGTGCCCCTTATTGATCTCTGAATCCTGAAATACAAATATATTTTAAGAATATACTCTCCATAATAAACGCAGATTATTCTTTTTCTATTTAAAAAAACTATTTTAGTCATATGAAAATATTTATTACTAATTTATAAAACTTATTTAATAAACAGAATAGGTTTAAATTTGTAGGTTCTATACCATAATATAGTAAAAATTATAATCACCATCTAGATGGTGATTATTCAGATGTATAGAAAAATTTGATTCAGGAAAGATATACACATTTTGAATACAAGACTATCCTCAAAAAACTTTTTACTTATATCTACAAATATTATAATCAAAGTCTTCCATCATCCTCTCAAGCATTGTGTATGTCTATATTTATTGGCAATTATTATTAGAAGTAAAATAATAATATAATATAGTCAATAAACCTGCTGCTACATATTAAAACAACCTAACTGAATTTGCTATTTAATTATGTATTCTTACATTTAATCTTTCATTTAGTTTATTTTTACTATTTAGGTTTAATTCAGTTACACATTCAATTTTGTGATTTTTAAATTTTTTTTCGACGGCGCTTTGTAACTCTTTAATCGGTATTTGATTGACAGAACAGAGGTATCATTTGCATGTAATCTGAATTCCTGTCAATGTTTTTACCGCATTTCATGGTAGTTAAGTTTATATTTTTGTTTCTCTTTCTAATACTCAGTTGTATTAATGGATAATTAATATAAAATGAAGGTAAATTTCAACGAAGTCCGAAGAATATTATCATTATTGTACAAGATTCACAAAATAAATTATTAACACAACATATAAACATTTCAATATTCATGATTTTCAGCGATAACAGTTTATGGCTGAATGTAACAAAGTCTAAATTTATAGTGTTTGGTACAAGTAGAATTCTTAAGGTAAATAGTAATGAAAATATGAGTATTAAAATTGAAAACGAGAACATTGAAAGGGTAAAACTTCTTAAATACTTAGACGTTATGTTAGATGAGAAATTGAGTTCCAATGATCATGTCTACTTGATATCGTCTAAAATCCAAGAAAATCAATTTTCTTAAAAGAATTGGAAAAAATCTGACCACATATATGAAGTTATTGCTTTTTAAGTCCTTAATCATGCCACACTTTGAATATTGTTCCACTCTGTTATTGGGATTGAGTGAAGAAAATAGAATAGAGCTATGCGAACAATTTTCAAATGTAATTGATATACTCCAATCCGAAGCATGCTAAATTGTTTAGAACTACTGTCAGTTAAACAGAGAATACTTTTTGCTACATATATATTTAAAGTTAAAAACAAATTCAAATGTAATTGATATACTCCAATCCGAAGCATGCTAAATTGTTTAAAACAAAAAAAAGAGCAATTCATTGACAATTTATAGAGATTGAGCAATTCATAGAGCAATTCAATAATAATAATAATGATAATAATAAACTGTTCCATATAAAATAATAAAAAAATGTAACATGTGTCAACGATGTGCATAGTTATAATACAAGAAATGCTGACAATTTCTACATGCAAGTTTGTAAGCATTCTAAACATAGGAATAGTATATTTTATGAAGGATTCAACGCATTTAATAAATTGCCTAGCTCCTTAAAAACAATTAGTGACCTTAAGGTATTCAAGCGTAAATTAGCTAAGTTTGTTTTAAACATAGATGTAATTATAAATAATATATTTTGAACCTGAAAGTATGTAAGATTTTGTAATAGCTAATGCTAAAATAAATATTATTATTATTATTTTTGACATACCTCACTTCATATCTGCAATTAGGATCAAGTGTTAACCTTAAAATAGCCGAATCTACCGTTCCATTAGGTTTGGAATTGTACAACCGTATATGAAATGGATCCCTATCCCCTTCTCTAAAAAGATTGCCTATGAAAATAAGATTTTGAAATGTTCATAACTATTTAATTATGAGTTGTACAAAAACTTACGTAACATGCTTGTGACTGTTTTCGTTGCCCCAGGGTACTACTAAACTCAAGGTAGAATGATGAGAATCCTTGGAACACTTGAATGGCCTTAAATAGACTAAAAATGATTGTACAATGTGAGTCAATTCTGATAAGTGGATTTCGTATCGTATAGCGTTTCCAGCAGTTTCTTTAATTATTGTTTTCATCCACAGATCAGACCAGTTTGGCAACTTGAAATGTATTGTTCTATCGGCTCGATTATATACATCAACATGGTATACAACCTAAATATATTAAACATCATTAATGATTATGAACATTTCGAAACTAAAACAATGTCACTTACTGGTTCTTTAGTTGGCGCCACTTTAAATACCACATGAGACAATTCATCTGTATAATTATTTTTGAGATCATGAAGATTTATAGTGAGGGATCTTCTTTTATATCTAGCTGAAGGATCGATTGTAGATAAATGCGTTAAATGCATTCCATCCTCACTAAAAAAAAATTCAAATTAAAGTATCACACCCAATTATATACTTTTGTTTTGAGAGATATCATTTGTTATTTAAATATCAAAATGAATGGATAATTTTGATATAGAAAATATTTTTACTTGATTATTAAATTGATTTTTGTGAATTTTAGGTTAATTTCAATTCATCTTTATTAGGCATGAGTAAGTAATGCTGGTAATATCACCCTGTGGTGTGATGCTACATTACGCGAGAAATCTAAACATCACAGTATCACCTCAGAGTAATATTACTCCGAATAGTGTACTGTTTTGCTGTTCTTCGTTTTTGGTCATATTACGTATAACTCTACGCATAAGGATGATTTAAAGAACCAATGTTGAAACCTATTGAGAAGACGAATATTACATAGCAAACCCGAGATTGAACGAAGTGTTATTCATCACGTCCAGACACAAGGGCGCTTGGGGCTTAGATTTTGTTCAGGAATATTACTAGATATAAGACGTGCGCAAAACAGTACGTTAAGGTGTCATGTGATGTCATATCAAATATAAAATTTATAATATATCATGGTGTGAAATTAGGGCTTTCATAAAGATCGGTTTATACAATGAGACAACAAAGAAATAAATTTCATCTTCACAAATAGTCAATAATTGAACACCATCAAGTAATATATTCCCATACGAATTGAAATGATTATTGTTTAAATTAGGACTTTTATAAAATTTGACAGAAAAGAAATAAATCTCATTCTAATATATAGTCGATAATAGAACACCATCACGTAATATATTTCCATACAAATTCAAATTATTATGGTATAAAACTAGGGCATTCATAAAGATGACTCCACAAAATGATACAAAAAAGAAATGAACTTCATTTTCACATGTACTCGATAATAGCACATAATATATTTCTATATTAATTCAAAATTTTATAGTATAAAAATATGGCTTTTATAAAGATGGATAGAGAAAATGAGACTGAAAAAAAAATTTCATTCTCACATATAGCTGATAATATAACACCAGCACATCATTATGTGCTGTATAAATTATAAACTTAGGGCCTTTATAAAGATGGATTCATAAAATAAGGCAACAAAGAAATAAATTCTATTTTCACTTATAGTTTATAATAGAACACCATTACATAGTATATTTATATATTAATTTGAATTATTATAGTACTAGCGACCCGCCCCGGCTTCGCACGCCGCAAACGCTACGCCCCGCAATTTTTAAATCTGTAATATCTTCGAAAATATTCACTTAAATCATACGGTGTAAAGGGCCATATATATCTATATTAAATGAACAATGTATTCAAGGTATTTAATTGGTTAAGGATTAATGCTGTATGGGTTAAAATCGCTTCGAAAATTAGCCATTATTTGTCGCAAAAAGTAAATGACAAAAAAAAGTTATTGTGGGTTATCCATAAGAGATAAACATATACCATCACGGACTTTTCTGTAGACCTTTTCAATGTGTACAATACTTAGTACATTATTTTGATAAAACTCGTAGGGTTCAGCTTGCGTTTGCAATGTAAGCGGAAAAAATGTAATTATTTACGACATCACATTAGAAACCTCAAAAATAACAGTACTTCTCCACTATTTAGTGGATGTTATTATACATATAAACCTTCCTCTTGAATCACTCTATCTGTTAAAAAAAACCTCATCAAAATCCGTTGCGTAGTTTCAAAGATTAAAGCGTACAAAGGGACAAAGGGACAGAAAAAGCGACTTTGCTTTATACTATGTAGTGATGAGACAGTTTTCACAATACGGGACAAAAAAGAAATAAATTTCTTTTTCACGTACAGTCGATTATAGAACCAGCACATAATATATTTCTTCATTAATACAAATTTTTATAGTATAAAATTTAGGGCCTTCATAAAGCTGGATTTACAAAATAAGGCACCAAAGAAATACATTATATTTTCTAATATATTCGATAATAGAATAATAGAACGCCATCACATAATGTAATATATGCCACTTTCCAAGTAATGTTACGGTGAAAACATCGCATTACACAGTACGCAACGTGATGAATCAGCACGGGTGATGGTCTGCGAGTAATGTTTAACGTAATGGGGTGATATAGCGGAGTAATATTACTTTCGAGTAGTGTTGAGTAGGACACGACTTGAAAAAGAGTTTGTAAGAGTAGCCTCTTTTTTGTCCTGAGCCAGTACAATGTCCCACTTCAAATGAGGCGAGGCATACTGAACCATTTGAAATTATTATACGACTAGTACTAAATATGCGCGCCTTCTAGCGCCTCAAATGTCACACGCGACGTACTTTTGTCATGTCATTTGTTTGTTTAGTACAAATATTTTGAAATTATAAATCTTACAAGTATAAAAAATGAATTTTATGTGTTTTTAGTCTGTTAGGTACTCAAACCAAATGATTACGATTATAAAATTTCTTACCTATGCAGACCATTATTTAAAAAATATGGAATAATGCCTTTGCCTACATAGTGGATATATAACGTTCTTCTAGAAATACATAAGGATGCAGATACATTGATAAAACAGTCTGATCTACATAATTATAATACAAGAGGCGCAAATAATATCCGAACAAATAAGTATCGTCTAAATAAGTCAAAAAAAACTCGATAGATTATAATTTATACAATGTCTCACCTTCCCATTTCAAAGAGCTTTCTCTCAATAAATTCAAAATAAACATCAAGAAATATCTTCTGAGATTTTGCTTTTATTCTGTCAGCGAGTATTTGCAGTACTTCAAGGCAAAGTCATTAATATGAACATGCTCACCACATCCTTTTATGTGTTAATTTTTATTATTTTGTGCATTATACAAAGTTTTTTTTTTCAGTCTTATGGATAATTAATCACTAAGTTTACGAAGTCTACACTTATTAGACTTCAATCATTAGTTTCTTGATTGAAGTAGCACAATTTTAAATTTCGAGACACTCTCTTACATTTTGACGTCATCTCCGGGACAAATGAAGCGCCTCGTGTATGTCCTACTCAACACTACTTTCAAGCGTGATGTGATATGACATCACATCACACCTCCACGTACTGCGCAAGTGTAATCTCCATCCACTTCAATTGGTTTGTCCTTGTTATTTGAATACAATCACTTGAAAACTCAAAGAATCTCTAATCTTAATAGTGGATTATATTATAAGTATCATTTGTTGGTTGATTTTATTTATACTTAATGGTTAAACAGAAAAATGACGTCATAAAATTCTAATTACCATATTTTATAAGTGTTTTTGGGAATATATGCATTACATGCAAAAATCCAATCAACAATTTCCAAGTTCAGGCCAACAACGGTCAACATCTCGTGTTTAACATCATCTACCAATCTTACCATGTACCATTGTAAATCTCTGACTCCATTCAAAAATCTAACAGAATATTGTCTTGGTAGTTTTTCAATCCACTTTGCATTCTCTTCTAGGTTGACTTTATTATAGTACTTTTCCCTAAATTTTGCATTGGTTCCACTATGCTAAAAACATTTTAAACCCCTACATTTCAAAAACAAACACTACAGATAAAATGTTCCATTCTTATTATTATTCTCTCAGAAAATATTGAATTATAATTAATAATTTCAAAAATTCAACAACTTTCTGTCAGTAATTTAAATATCTTGTTTAAAACATTTTTTAAAACAATTTAATTATACTGTTATCACTACTGGAACTTTGATTCTGAAATAAAAAAACTTTCTGGAATGAATAGTTCAAATAACTAATTTACTATATTGAAATGTTTCACTTTTATTATTTTTCAATATTATTAAAATATTGATGCTTCAAAACCTTCAAGATAAGTTTGTTTAATAATGTACATACTTCTAGTAGATGATGTTCAAATATTCTTTTTCGGTATTCACTAGAATCCGAAATTTGTCTTCTCCTAGGATCAACACAATCAAAAAGACATCTTGTTAAAGCTAATACAATTTGTTTACACCACATAATTTGTGTATGATCAGCGGGGACCCATACCAAAGGGACATGTGTTGTCTAAAACAAAAATATATCAGAAATGCAAAACTTTGAACTAAATAAACTTACAATTGCATATAAACTTGAATTATCTTTTGAATCAGTCAGAGTAGATGGTACCAGAAAATCACCATAACCCCCAGATAAACTGATGAAAGTTATATTTTCTCTTATAGGATCTTTAACATTGTCATAAAAAGAACTTATATGTTCATCCAGAATAATGGGAGACCTCTTGTGTGGAGATGCTAAAGTTACCACTATTTGTACAGGACTAGATGGCATTTGAGCAAGTTTTCTAGCAATAACACCCCCCTAAAATATAATATTTAATAATATAATTAAGAGGATTAGCTACTGAAAACAATGTTCGGTTAAAAGAATGTATTACAGTTATACATTTAACATATATACATAATAGTGGAGAAGACACACATCTCAGAAGGGGATGCTGTTCTACAATATGATCCAATAACATGAAGAGAATCCATATAAACTGTAAATGCTGCACAGGATCAACAAAAATGGATTGGGTTAAAGGAGGACTTTTTTGAACACTGGAGTTAGATGGGCTTGATGATGATATTTTACATACTTTTTATAATTATATACTATTTTGGGCTTGACTATTTATCTCCAGACAAATTTACTCACCATAGAATGGCCAAAAAGAATCACTGAAGTTGGAGCATATTTTTGATTTTTATATAGCGTTAAAATTAAATGTAATGATCGATTCACATAGTCTAATTGATCATTCAAAAAAATTCCGCTCAAACCAGTAAGTTCTTCATTCATATCAAGTGCAAAATAGTCGAAGTGAAATGGTAAACGCCCACTCATTGCTTTTCTAAGAGCCACACTAGCAAGGGATCGAACTGAAAATTAAAATGTGTATTATTTTTTATAATATATAATCTTATTTCAAAATTACAAAGTATATACCTTGTTTATAGGAGCCTGCATTACCAGGGATGAACAATACAGGCATTCCTCGAAATTTTGGAGTACTTGTATGTGGTGCCCCCTCATCATAATAATATAGAGCATACTTTGGAAAATGCTTTTCGAAATTGTTGGAAATTCTCTGAAAAATTTGTGTAATCTTTAATTTACTTGAAGCTCTTTCCTTACATATTTGTATATTGTCATTCAAATTTCAGCGATTGATGTGTAATGATAAAAAAACATAATTGTCTAGTTCATATTGTTTATTTATGGACATAACCTGTAAAACCTACCACATATCGTGGAACTTCGAACATATAAGTCATGTCACACTTTTCTTTTTCATTGTCCGCAAGAAAAGTCAGCAAACCAAGAAAATAAGCACTAGTGAAAATTAAACAGAAAATTATAAATCCATTAATAGAGGCAATCATAATTTTTCAATTTCTTGCGTACGTCATTTTTGTTTATTACCGGTATTCCGCTTGGACTACTTGAACTACACATCATTACATAAGTGACAGGATAGTGACAGAGAAAAATGTGTTTAGGGTTGCTACAACCACAGAACATGATTTGTCAGTTCTGTGATGTCAACAAACTTAATTCACCTTTCCTTTCTATAAAACTGTATATTAGATAATAATTAGATCTAATTAATTTTCTGTAGGAGAGCTTTCTCAAAGTTCTATTCAGTTTATGTCTCATATAGCAGATTAGTTATATAAGTGTCCACCCTGAGGTGTAAGTTACCTTTGCAGTCGAGAGTAGCGCCATCGTACCAGAGGATTGTGAAATGAAGCTACTAGTTGTAAAATTATACTATCTACCCTTCTATAATAAATGTTGGCGGTTTCTTTAAAATTTACTACTCTCCATCATTTTTGTAGAATTTTTTTAGCTCTATAAGAGTAACTTGGGATAATAGACTAAGGGATAGGAAGTAGGATAGTCACCCAAGAACTCTATCTTTCTGTCTTGCTCGAACAAGTTCATTTTGAATAAAAACTGTTTATTTTGATCCGAAGCTAATAGTTATAACTTAGAAATTTATAAGTTCATTTATTCAAAATTATTTTTAATAAATTTAGAATTACCACATTTCATTACAAGAATATTTTATAACAATTAGTAGAATTGTTAGGTATGAATCGTTAACAACATATAATAGTAGGTATTCATATACATACACTGATGATACTGTTCATGTACATTTATTTTAACGATTATAATAAAATAATTGAAGTTTTTCTATAGGTAGCAATGAATTCAAAATTACAATCAACATTACTGAAAATTGACGACCCAATATAAATTAGTTATTAGTGTTACAAAGATCTGTGTCGCAAACGTCACAGGATTTTTGTCTGAAGACATTCCTTCCACCAGTAGCAGAGCGTATTAGAGTTTCCATAGTTCCATAAATGAGTCTACAGTTACCCATTTCTGACAAGCAACCTCTCTGGAAACCACTGGAAATTACTTTTCCACCCTCCAAAACTGAAATTAAAATCATTTAGAAGTAACTTTTGATTTGTTTGACATTTCGTGAACATTCTCAAAATGACATTTACAGTTGTCATGAAGGAACTTGAAATTTACTACCAAATGAAATGTTTTATAGAACTTTAAGAGTGTGTGTGTCCTAAAATACTTGGATTAACAGGAAAAAATAACTCTTGATTTCTCAATGATAGCCATTGAACCTCCAATTATAAATAAAATAATATTCTAAAATAAAATCTTCAATGAAAATATATGAACAATAAAATAAAAAAACTATTCATTTGATCGTCCGGTTGATTTAGTTTAATAGTTTATTTGATATACATACCTTCGTATCCGTAAGCTTCACACTTATCATCACGATTTGGGCAGTAGTGAACTTCTAAAGAATCTAAACCTTTATTACATGCTTCATTATTTTGTTCATTACACCTATAACATTTAAGAGCAGAACCTGAAAAATAAATCAACCCAATACGTTTAAATATCACAGGACCTGCCTTCTCATTGAATTTGGTTAACAAAATTTGGAGGTTTTCCAAATATGTTTGTGCTTTATTTTAAAAAATGAAGGGGATATACTTACCAATATCAACTGAAGCGAGTCCAATCAGGATAGCCAACATAACATAATAAGATGGCATTTTTACGTTATGTATAAATTGAATCTGGCTAGGCGTTATAATTATAATTTATGCTAAACTATTTATCGCGGAATTCAATGTCGAATAGAAAAATTAGTAATTAACTTGCTTTTATAAGAATTTTATAATATGACCTTATTCTTTCCCAACAGATTTTGTTTTTAATTAAGCTATCTAAAAGTGTTGTTGACAGTTTGTTTATCAAATTTGATAGGACTTATTGCTTTAATTCCAATTATGAAGCATTGTTGACATTTATAGAAGATAATTGATGAAATATTTCAAAGGATTATGTCTTATTATTATCATCAGACAATATTATATTTAATTAGTATTAAAACCTTATATGTTCCAATCATTTATTTTGAAATGAAGGAATTGATAAGCATTCTATTTAATTGATTTGAATTAATATCATCAATTTCTAAAACAAATCAATTTAGTTGAAAGCCATGTAATGTGAATGTCATACACCTAATTAAAACAATTACATTATTAACGACAACGAGTAAACTTTTCAATTGTATGTAGAAAATTAATTAATTGGTATAATTACAATTTAATTATTCAGATAATTGATGTTTATACAATTTTTTATACAACTTTACCCTTTTTAATACATATTGTTAAGTTTGTATATAATCTACATTTTGCTAATCCATCAGATATATTCTAAAATTGTACAACAGTGTGGATAAATATTTAAACTAAGAAAAACATTGTTACATTATCTTCTAGTATTCAAAATTGATAAAGAAAATAAGCTGTATACAAAAATCTGAAAAATCTAAAACTACAGGAGGAAAAAAGATAACGAAAAAATATGTTACTCTAATTGAAAAATATAGCTATATCATCATCTTAATTTGAAATAGATATTTTAATATAAAAATACTGATTCAAAGGTTAACTACACCTGAACTATTCAACAGAAGAAATTTCAGTTTGAATTAACCACTTCACTTTTAAAATGGGACTCCACATGAGTAACAAATGCTGAAAATGGTACATCTTCAGAAAATTGACGACTACAAACTGGACATAGTTTTCCTATTTTATAATTTGTATGATTATCAACCACATTTGTTGTCAATTTTCTATCTAATTGAATAGAGTTTATAATTGGACTAGAAGTTATCACATCTTCATGGTTATTGTAGCACTTACTACATTTTGAATGTTCTGAAAAAAATTTGTAAATGAAAGATTATGATCAATATATAAATACTAATATTTATTAAAAAATAATATTTTTTTGCAATATGTATTAATCAAATTATTAATAAATAAATAATTACCTTTCATTATCCTTATATTTTTCAAATTCTCTTTTAACATAATATTCTGCTTCTCACTCTCAGTTTTCACATAGTTCAGTTCTTCTAATATAATTTTCAAATCTTCTATAATATCCTCATTTTCATCATCATAATTGAATCCTAAAGAGCTTGTAATAAGGTTATCTAAGTCTTCAACATCATTCATATCCTTTGATAAGGAATCCATTTCTTTTTTAACTTCGTTCATACTGTTCAACAATTGCAAAGATATATCTTCTAAATCTAATCTCATTTTTTCACTTTGCCTTATAGCATCTTCAAAATTATCTGTTTGCAATTTATTCTGGGTAAACGTTTTAGATCTAACTAGTGGCTGATGAATCATATGTTGCGATAACGAATTATTTATTTTATTTAGATGAGATCCTAACGACTTATTTACAGATGTAAGCTTCCCCAAATTAGCCCAAAGTTGTTGATTTTCTTGAGCCATGATTCTCATTGTACTTTGCAATTGACTGTTTTGTTCTTCAATTGAAGCTATCTGCCTTTTTAACAAGTCAATTTGTGATGATGAATCTTTACTACTCTCATTTTTCTGACTCAAGGACTTCAAATTTATATTTTCTTCTTCCAATGTTGCAATTCTGTGCTGAAAATGTTGACATCTTTCTCGAAGAATTGTTACTGCAATTTTCAATGCATAATGAGCACATCCGTCTTCTTCCATTTGTATATAATTTAAGTAATATAATAGTTTTAGAATAGCGCTATTAGAACGTAGTAGGCTATACCCGTAATAGATATGCAATTCTCAATAAATCATTTAGTTACAAAAAAAGTTATAGCCCCAAACTGGTCTGACTGAGAACTCTGAGCTCGGTACTTTTTAATAACAATTACAAATTTACGACTACTTCACATTTTCACTACTCTCTGTATTTTATTCTTTCACTAGTCTTGTATTTTTTCCATATGGCCATTAAAATTTTATTAGCAATGGCCAACAGAATCTACATATAAGTAATGATATTCGAAGTACTTCTTTAGATACAAATATCAATTGATTTGCTTCACAGAACTATGCGATTATTGTTAAAAGATAAAATAATAAAAAACAAGAACGTCGACGAAAATACCCAACTTAAACTCGGTTGTTAATTAACATCCAAAAGTCTAGATGGCTCTGTAAATGGAAAATGTACAGAAATCTGCAATTGGATGTACGTTTATGATTGAAACCATTGAAACATTTATTATGTGTTTTGATTAATATTGGCGTTTAATGGGTTGTGGATGAAATATTTCAAATACCCCGAAGATCGTAGAACTTTTAATCGACATATAACATTTATATCCTCTTGAAACTTCTGCCAGTTCTTCTTGTTTTACAGGGATATTATTATGGGTAACCAGGAAGTTATTGATAAATTCACAAGTACGCTAAGAAACTTGGACTTCACTTGTAAAGAGAGAGAAAGAACATTTATTGGCTACTTTCAAAAGGCTATCGACCTAAGTCTTCCAGCCAGTTATATTAATTTTACAATGGTATTTGAATAATATATACACACATATTAACTCATAATATTCTATTCTAAATTAGAATTTCTAATGTACATATGTGTTCGAATAAGGGAGTGACAGGCAGTTTCCTCTTTGGTGGATTGTCCCTGTTGTACTCATTGAGAAGTGATAGAATTATATTTTTGTTATTTTCACATGAGATCTATTTACCCTATCCATAATAGGTTTTCTCTGTGAAGCCTCATAAAGCAACTCATTAAATGGATTAAATAGGTCATTTTTTGAATTGCGTATTTTTGTTATTTTACGAAGGCTGGTTCTTTCTCCTATTTCTATGTTCGTTAGTAATGACTTACTTCCATTCAAAAATAGTGGATGTCCATATTCTAAAAGGGGTCTACATATTCTATATATTTTGCTTGCCGTGGCAATGCTGATTCCTTCTTTTTTGTATGTTAGTGACCTGAAGTGTTTTGCTCAAGCGATAGTTGTTTTTTTGATTTTGTTTCGCATTTGAAGTTGAGCTTATTATCTATTAGGATTCCTAGATATTTACATTTGCTTTTGGGAAATAAAGTTGTACTGTTAAGTTTGACTGTTGGAGCTTCACTTGTATTTCCTTTGTTTTCACCGTTTTGTAACAATACTGAAATAACCTAGTTGTAATTTGCCTACTGAAATCGGCTACACAAATTATATAACATTACCTTGTTCAGAGCCCCCCCAAAAATATTTTGTGTATCCCCCACTGCTTTTTATAGTTGAAATGAATGCTTTTCAATAAAATGTTACTTGTAGCCCTACGCCATCTATATTCGATTGTATTAGAACTTATAAAAGCAAATGTTCAGAGCAATAGCACATATAACATTCACGAAAATAAAAATAATTTATAACTAGTATAAATATGTGTACATATATACAGTTTATTAAATAAAAATATAACAAATGTTTTTGCTAAATAAAATCAAGCTTTCTCTGCAAAATATTACAACATCCTCAACAATCTATATTCCATATTTTATCATTTCTTCAAAGATTCATCCTTTTCGCTAGTTATTTCACTAATAGTCACAGTAGATTCTTTCGTGACTGGTATTTCTAACAACTCAGCACTGTTAGCATTTTCAACATCACATTTGTTAACACTCTGTTGCTCATCTTTCTGAGAATTATTAATTGTCGTAGAAGTAGCATTGAAAGGAGTGCATATTCTGGGGCGGTATATTCTAGGTCTAAATGGCTGCTGCATTATAGGCATTCTTGGCATCATCAAAGGTGGATGAAAACCTCGCGGATAAAGAAAGTTTGGTGGCATGAAACCTCTTGGTATATAACCAGGTCCTGCAACTGCACCTGCAGGTATCCAATACTCTCCATCCTGAAAATTAATGCAAAAATAAAACAAAAATATCAAGATCATTCAAAAACTGACTTGTTTATATTATAAATTTGTGATCTAATACCTAAATTTTTTATGTTAATAATACTTTACTTTACGATCACCTTGTTCATTTTGTTTTCATGTAAAAAGCTTCAACTAAAGTATTCTTTATATATAAATACGTGTATATACGAGATTACAAGATCACTCGTATTATTATTATACTCATACATATTTATTTCTCCAGTTCTTTGTATTACCAAGTTGAACATTTAGTGTGCTATTGGACTGTAAAAGATAGGTTGAATTTTCAATGATAACAATAGTTTATAACTGTATTCTTTGTTCAATTTTGTTGATCAAATTTGTCTTTTTCTATCTACTCTTTGTCTCAAATTTAATGTTTTGTAATAATAACTTACCTTGATAATATACGGTTGCATATTCTGGGGGAAATATATACTGTCTTCTGTTATTCTCTCTCTATTACCGCTATGTGACCTACTTCGTCGACGAATATAATCTTTACTTTTCCTTGGGGGCGATCTGCTACGATATCTTCTCCCTCTGGAAGAATGACGTCTGTCGTTAGGACTCCTACTTCTTCGCGATGACTTTTTCCTGAATGGCGATCTTGATCTAGACCTTGCGTAGGAGGCATCTATAATAATAATAATGTGATATGTTTCCATCGACTATAATACATAGTATTGGAATTGTCAAGACGATTTGAAATTAATACAAAAATAAACACAAGACATTTAAAATACAATAATATTCACAAAAGAACCAGACAAGCAATCAAGCGCGACTACGAAAGTATTCATAATAAAACAATTGTTAAACAAAGATTTACACATATATTAAGAAGAATACTGCATGACGAAGTTTCGATGAGATTCAATATATGTGTAAATCTTTGTTTAACAATTGTTTTATTATGTTTATCGATTTACATCAAGTATCGGCCTCATCAATTATTGACAAAAGTATTCACTTGTAGAGTAAAACTCGCTCCAAAGGAATGACCGTAGCTCAATCTTAAACATCTTCACGCAACCCTCTCTCTGATCCTATGTGGCAGATCATTGTCGATTCTAATGCTTCTAATTGACCCATATTCAATAATGGGTCTACAAAAAGCAAAATGGCATAATTTTATAGTTGATACGTCAGAAAATTCAGCAGAGTTCTGACGAATAAAACCAATCACTCTCAATGCACGATTGGTAATTATTCTAAAATGTTGCGTGAACTCGAGTTTATAGTCCAAGTTTTTTCCAAGATAGATGAGATTAGTACGCTAAAACCTTGCACCACCAATTGAATATGGATACAATATTGGATCATTGGTTCTATGGAAGGTAATACATTTACATTTAACAAAATTGACATTGAGCTGACAACTCGAAAGCCATCCTACTACAGCTAGCAAGTCGTATTGAAGATCAGCACCATCACCAACTGAAGAGGTGGACTTGCAGATTTTCAAGTCATCGGCAAACAACAAAACTTTAGAATGCTTAACAACTAAAGTGATATCATTAATAAAGAGAGAAAACAAAAAAAAGGCCGAAATGACTACTTTGTGGAACACCTGACGTAACCAAAACCGTCCTGGAACTGAGGTTTTTAATTTTTACAACATGACTTCTATTTATGTAACAGCTCTTCATCCATTTTAAAAGACTACTCGTAAAACCTATCGATTCAACAACAAGATCCAAGATAGCGTGATTCACTTGGTCGAAAGCTTTAAATATGTCGCTATAACAACTATCCACCTGGCGCCCTCTCTTAAATTTGTCAAAAATAAACTGAACATATTCAACCAGATTGGTTAAGCTTGATGTCCTCCGCATAAATCCGTGCTTAGAACAATTATTTAATATCGCCGTGAAGACTCCGTTCTCTGGAGACCGAATATTATCCTTATAATCTTCTTTTGAGCTCTGAAAACCGAATTCAATTCCGTGCTACTCACAATTCCGCTATTGGTTATGGAATTTATTTTACTGTGATAATACGTCTTAATAACATACATGTCACAACAGTTTCTAAGCTGATAAACTGCAAAAAACAAAGCATTTCATACAATATATAAAAACTATAACACAAAGCGTTCACACAATATATAATTATAACATGCTAAGCTCATCCTTTGTGTATTCTTTATATTCAATCATTCTACATCTGTTAACTTATCAGAAGTCCTTTTGAATTTACTAAATCAACAGATAAGGCCCAGATATTAGTTTTGTACTCTTTGAATTCTGTTTATTGTACTACTAAAGCTGCTTGCATACACCACATCAGCGTGGTTGAACCTAGAGAGCACCAGTTACTTACAGAACATCTTTTTTGTTTGTTCTTGCATGTATACTAATGGTAGATAAGGTATATGAACTCATTTTTTTCATGACTGGTTGGGTTCGTTTATTGGTGATCGATCTGTGGTTGTTAGGGTGCAGAATGGTCTATCTGGAAATTACGGGTCGACTCTTGGAGTGCCTCAGGGCTCAGTTCTTGGACCACTTCTCTTTTTATTGTTTATTAATGACCTACCTGAACAAGTTAAAGCCGAAAGAATTATAATTTTTGCTGATGAGACCTCGTTTGCTATATCAGCACCCGCTCATGATGAGCTATCGAGTAGATGTAAAGTTCCACAGATGTAAGATGTGTTGAGCTTTGTTCATGATGATGTTAGGCAGAATTTTCTTATCGCAAAAGCGTGTAGTGAGATTGATGTTTAACTTGGGACCTAGGGAGTCTTGTAAGAAATCGTTTGTGGATAAAAATATGCTAACAGCTCCTAGTTTATACATATTCCGATGCCAGCTGTATATTAGGGAAAATGAGTGTTTACTTCCTAGGCTTGCAGACAGTCATCGTTATCTCACTAGGTATGGTGATTTAATGGCGTTGCCCAAACATAGGTCCTCCAGATTCGAATCCTCGCCTTTTTATCAAGATATGAAACTGTATAACCACCTTCCACCTGAGGTTAGATCTCTACCGTGTCCTCTCTTCAAAAATAAGATAAGAAAGCAGCTATTGCATAAAGGGTACTACAGCGTTGGTGAGTTCCTTGAGGATAGGTTTGATATTTGAAGTCGGTATTTTATGTAGTAGTTTGTGTGATTTTTAATTGCATGTATTCTTATATTTTTATTTGTATTCTCATATTTTTATTTGTATTTTTATATTATTATTTGTAATTTTATATTTTTATTGTGACTTGTCCTATACATTATTTATTGTCAGAAAGGATCAAATAAAGATTATTATTATAAAAGAAATTCAAAGACGATACTGTTCAACTTACCCCTTAATTCATAATCTTTTCCTTCAACGCGATGTCTTAGTTTGACTCTTTCTGGAGATCGACTACATGATCTTTGTCTAGGTCTCTCTCTATATTTTTCAATTGACGAGCTTCGCGATCTACTTTTTTTGCGATAATCAGATCGCAAATATTGTTTTGAAGTGGATGCTTGAACTCCAATATGAGATTTATTTCTATCACGTTCTTCTGACAAAGCTGGAACAAAAATTTTACGTCGTATTCATTAATTTTGAAGAGAACATATAATATAAAATTCTGAAATAGATAATACATACTTCTACACCGCTTTTCTTTGTCAAACTTAGTACGTGACTGCTCAGGAGATCGACTTCTATCGTTTTTCTCAGTCTTTCGTTGTTCATATTTAAGGTAATCACTTTTGGGAGGTATGTAAAGTCCAGGTTTCTTTTTAGGCAGTGAGCTTGGAGAATAACTTCTACTTCTATGTCGAATTAGTGACTTTTTCTTGGATGAGCTCGCTTGAGGTGAGGGACTACGTTTTTGGTAAGAAGGTGAACGACTTCTGTCTCTTCTATACCTTGTGGAACCCATTTGATAACTATCACCAGACCTCGATCTTGACCTGTATTGATATTTCCATAGTTAACGTATTTGTACAAATTTAATTCATAAAAATAAACTTCCCTGACAAAAAGCTGCTATGTGAAATATTCATTTGAATGAAATGAAATACTACCACGAAAAAGTTAAATTCAGAACATTAGTCAGAAGGTTGTGATAATTTTGTTCATTAAATACTGAGAGATAATTTTTTTAGTATATATATATATATGAATGTTCATAGGTCCATAATGTTCTAAAAGCTTACCTCTTGTTGTATTCTGCATTATCTGTTGATTGTTCTGATGAATCATCATATCTAGAACTGTTTCTTTCTTTATGAAACTTACTTCTGTCATCATTCTTTGATTTCGATCTATTCGAAATACTTTCTTCTGAATATTCTTGATTGACAATAATATCTTCCCTATCGAATATTCCGTGCAAAGATACTAAAAATAATGAAAAACATTGAATGCAAGAACCAAACAATTTTTGAACTATTATATCATGCTTTAAACAAAAATGGTATTCTGTATTTCAAAGCTATTTATGAATGACCGTACGAATTAAATATTCAGAATGACTACTTATATTTGAAATGAATTTTACTTCGTTACTATGGTCATTCATAAATATTCAATCCAAATGCATAGCATATAATTGATAAAACCTTTATAACCACTGTTGAACCATTTAATAAATAATTAACTTTGCAAAATATTCATTGTAAGTTACGCAGAAATATTTATCTACTACAAAATCCAATTCCTTTTACTAAAGTTATTGAAAAATTGAATAGGAAAAACATATCAATAGACATAAAACATTAAGCAATTCTGCAATAGAATTCTTCAAGTGTGTAATATTCCAGAAAGTAATTATTTAAAAATTTTTAGGGAAGTCTTTTCTTGGGATTTAGAATCTGCTCTTCTAAACTTTTTTCTTCTTTTCAATTCTTCGATCTTCTTTCTTCTCTCTTCTATTTCTTCCTAGCAACACTACATATATTCCCAAACTAAATTTAATTTTAAAAATTTTAAGTATTTGCAATGAAATATGAATATTTGGAAATTGAAAAATTTTAATGAATTCTAAACTTTCTTTTTTCATATCAAATTTTCATATCCTAGAAGGGCAAGCTGATGATTTTCTGAAAAATCAGTTGTTTCGAATTCCTGTGTGAAATAATGCAAGTTATATTAGTACATACATGTTAAAAAAAAAATAATATAATGCATAAGTTACTTACACAATGATCAGCCAATCCTTTCCACCGAAGAATGTGAATGTCGATGCATCAAGTGGTAATTCTTTAAAAAAACGTCCTAAACAGAGCTATATCACTTTGATTCTTCATATGAATTAATTTAATATTATGACTATAATTGTAAATTGACGATTTGTATAGCAATTAATGTCCAAAATGGAATCGTAGATAATGTATTTAAAAAACTCACCAGAAAGCTTTTTAAATATAGGCCATTGTTCAAAATTCAATGATTGGTTTCAACATGAAGCTTATTAATGAATGTTTAAATAATACATTAGTTAATAATATTCCAATAATCTGAAGTATGCATAAAACAAATATAAATTTTATATTATTCTGTATAATTACAATCAGTAAGGCAAACCAACAATAATAATATACTATAATATTCAAATACTTTCAATAAAATATTACATTATTCCCGAACAGCTCTGTTCGAACATTTTTTAGAATATGAATAACTACCTGTCTTGAAATGGACTTTAAGATTTTTTGGATCCTCCAGTCCACGATATATAGGATGAGGAGAGTAAGACTGTTCATTTGTTACAATATTGGACTTCTTTTTTTTTTTGATTACCACCACTATCTTTTTCAGTTCACATATATCCAAGGTCCTCAGGAAGTTTTTACACCTAATCAAAAAAAGTTAATATAATAATATTTTTCCATATTTTTAATGATTTGAATACCTCTCCCCGTTCATCTTGACTACTTATTCTGATATTCCAAAAAGTAGGTCTGTAAATAATGTTACTATAATGTTTGAATTAGCAGTCACTCATCAGTTCAAAACATTCTTTTCTTCCAAATATTACAAGAGAAATTCACGACTTTAATTGCACATTTGGTGCATTAAACACTTGCACTAACCCCAATATACTTTGAATTCTTGACAGAAACTTATTTTAAAAATACAGGAATGTATAAACAACAACAGAAGTTTATCGATCATAACAGTATTAGGTTAATAGAAATATGGTAGATGAAATTCATGACATAGTAATATTTTTTCTTTTTCATCTCTTACCAAATCCAATGGGCAAGAACAAAAACATGTTCTATGATGTAGAAAGTTTATTCACATTACATTCAAATTATGTGATATTGGATCAATGATTATTCTTAAGCACTTACAATATAAATCTTATGAAAATGTCCAGTGTTGTTAATTTATAGGACTAGTGAGAGCATGTTTTAGAACTCTCTTTCTTCCAGTCTGAATGAACATATTGAAATTAAAAAGTAAGTTCATAGATTTGAATGAATCAACTAATTATTATATTGAATAATAAAATAAAATTCTTCAAACAGTAGAACATAGCAAATTTATGTCTATAAGATAAAGGTGAGAATGGAGATTTTTTAAATAGTTCATTGCAAATCGGTTCTCCTTTTTTCAAAGATGTGCAGATTTCTTTGACCTCTAAAAGGTCTAAAAGTTCCCTTGTGTGATACTTGCGTGCGTTATTTCAATAAAACATAGAATTTACTGAAGTCTATGATGCGATTAGAACTGATACAATGCTAAACTGGATTCTGCGAAACCGGTAATATTCTTGTTCTATAAAATCGACCTTTTATGTTCATTTATTAGACTTTTGATATTTGTACCTCTTTTGCTGATATAGAAAGCAGGGTAATCATTAGAGAAGATTTTATAAATGCCTCTATTTTCTTTTCCTATTCCTTATTATTTACTAAAAGTGACTTCATAGTTCTTTTATTTGTATAAAATGATTTAATTTGAATTTTTTCTTTAATCTGTCTATTTTATATGTATATTTTCTCGCTGTGGTGTTAATGAAATGATATTTATGTTTCATTTTAATAGATGGTGTGGGATAGATTGATTTTAATAGATTATTCTGACGCTTTTTCAGTATAAGTTTGTCTATTAAGATTTTTTCGTAACTGTTATTTCTCGCTAATATTTTCTTCTAATAACTTCTTTGTTGTAATTTTATTTTATTATTCAATATATTTGTGAAACATTAATTATAGTTATATAAACAGTTAATTATAGGGATAAATGCTAGTTAAAAACAGAGTTACATACTTTTATGTCTTTACAGATATTTCGGAAGGGTATACATCGCAATAGCCCACCCCTTGGTTACGCAACTGACTATAATGCCAATTAATATTTTGAATTATGCACTTTAGGTTATTTTCTAATTGCTTGAAATGGAGATAATTATTATTCAATTATGTATACCCACTAAATGAGTTGAAAAAGAAAAATAGAAATATTTATTTAAACATATCTTTGTTATGCAAGTTTTGATATTACTTAGGTTTGATTAAAGAAGAACACTGTATAAGCGACAATTGAAATTTCAAAATACCAAGAATATTGAGATTTCTTTAATTACAGTGCGGTAGTTTCACATTCTTTCAATAGATGGATTTTGTGTATTTCGTTAATTTAAATTATAAAAATAAAAATTACTTTACGATTCATATGCTATGTGAAGTATATTAAATGAGTCATGAATATTTCTAGTAGTCTATAGGTATATGATATTGAATTTAGTTAATAAATATTTATAATCAATCATATTTCGATGTCAAAGAATTGACATTTCTTTCGATGACATATTAATTTTTTAACGACGTAGGTGGCCGTTTTCCTGACTCATTCATACCGCATTCTTCAAATATTTTAAAGGACAACGCAGACTTAATATAAGAGGTCTATCCTTATCTGATATATTACTTTAGTGCCTTTACCTACGCCACTAAAATGATTTTAGGAATGACCGGCAAAGAAGTTGCAAGATGTCGGTTCTTTTCAGACGTTCAAGGTTCTTCTATACGTTGATATACAATCCAAGGTAAATTGATGTTCCTAGAAAGAAAACGGTTAATTACCTTTAGGTAAATTTTGGTTTACAGGGATAACGTTTTTAAAATAAGAATATTACACTGTGACGTGTCTATTGCGTAAATTTGTTCACTTTGAATTGAGTTCTGGCATTAGGTACACCTAATATTGTTTGATGTAATATAACTCCATGCTTTGAATATGAGACAGATGTAAATTTTTTAGTAATTAACAAAATAGATAACTAGAGGGATTGATGTGGCAACGCCGAATATTATTTCATTAATTGAATTAACGAAAAGTACAACCATATAATTTTACACATCCCCCAACTTATTTGTTCTGCTTCGAAAATATATGGATTCGTTATTCGCAATGGAAAATATTTCAATAATTCTTCAACATTTATAAGACTTTTTAATCATAATTTAAAAAAGTAGGTAGTTTTCTGATTTGTACTATGATTAATACAAAACATGACAATATCGTTTCGCCAACACAGTGGCTTCATCAGATGTTGATGATAAACAGTTTAACATCTGATGAAGCCACTGTGTTGGCGAAACAATATTGTCATGTTTTGAATTAATTATAGTGAACATCAGAAAACTACTTATAAAATTATGTGTTTAGATTTTCATCAAGTATCGGCCCAATCGATAAGTGACTTTTTAATTCCTAATCTAGCAATCCCGTATCAAGTTGGAATATAGCATCCTATTTAGTAAATAGATTGTCTTGTCAAACATTTCATATTTTTTTACTGGAAAGGTACTAAAAGTTGATAGAATAGAATAATTAGGTGTATTGACTTACAGGATATGAATACACATAATACACTTATGAATTTCTAATCATTTTTCTTTATTAGTTAATACGTTCAGTAATATAAGGATAATAGAAAATGGGGTACCCCAGGGAACAATATTAGGTCCAATTCTATTTACCATTTATATGAATAAACTTTGTTTTCGGAGAGTGAAGGTAAAATAATCATAATAAAACAATTGTTAAACTGATTTACACATATATTGAAAAGAATACTGCATGACGTACGTTTCGATGAGATTCACCTTTTTCAAATGCTACGTGCAGACAATTTCTCGAATACATACAATATATAAACTTAAATTATGAATAAAGAGAAAACAGGTAGAAGGGATGAATTCATACTGAACTACTATATAGTAAACTAAGTAATTTTGAAAAGATTGAGAATGGGGCTTGAGGTATGATCGATTTGGCTGTTCAAAAGGTTGCCAGAATATTTGTATTTATTAATTTGAAGTGATTCTAACAAATTAAGCTTCATTCCCTTGTTTGCGGTATTCAAAATTTCAAAATCGGAATTGGATATATGATTTTCATTAATCAAATGATTTGCATAATGAGATTCTGTTTTCTGATTATCAAAGCTATGTTTATGTTCAGAAATTCTTATTTGAAAACTTCTAAACGTTCTACCAATATAAAACTTATCACAACTACCACAGTTAATTTTATATACACCTGATTTTTTATTTTTGATGACCTTAGATTTGTTATTTTTGATATGTTTTCCTAAGTTATTTCCAGTACGGTAAGCAATGTTGATGTTATACTTAAAAAGAAGAGATTTGAGTTTTCACTGGACTTACCGATGTATGTAAGACTGTTATAGTTGATATTGTTTTTGACTAGGAGATAAACCAAACCAATCGCCTTTTTGAAGTTTTTCTTTAATATCATATTATCTATTATTTCTGGATTATAATTATTATTCACGGCTATTTGCTTAATTAAATTTTTCTCGGTGTTGAAATTGGTTCTAGAAAGAGGAATATTTACTAATCGATTAATCAAACTATTGAAAGCTGCCATTTTGTGTTGAAATGGATGCATGGAAGTATTATGTATAATACTATCTGTATGTGATGGTTTATGGAAAATTGAAAAACTATGTTTGTTATCCAGTTTCATTATTTTAAGATCTAAAAAATTAAATAACAAAATGTTAAAATTTAAAAACATATGTTACAAAAAATTGATTCATACATTATTGCCTACATTCGAATCATCGAAGTACGTTGCCACTACTTTATGCATTTGTTAAGAGCAGAGATTTAACTTTCCCCTTAAACAAATGAGCTTTCAGTACTTTCAAATTCGATGGTAAATGGTTGAAAATTTTAATACTCTGATAATAGAGATAGTGCTCAAATTTGGCTGTTTTATACATAGGAATAAGTAGTACATCCCTGTTCCTTGTTGAATACTCATGATTACTATTCAATTTAATAAACCTATCTTCATTTTCTTTAACAGATAACAAACATCTATAAATATATAAACACGGTAAAGTGAGTTTGTAATTATTAATGAAGATAGGTTTACAAGATGTTCGTTGATATTATTAACAATATTAATCGAAGTATTCGCTTCTGTGTAACAAACACCCTATTTATTTCTGTAGAGCAGCCCCACAGCAGAATGTTATAATTTAGATGACTATATACAAGACTGTAATACACATTCATAACACAGTTTCTAGGTACGATGTTCTTAATTCTCGAGATTGCGAAAAATGAGTTACTCAATTTTTTACATAAGACCTCAATGTGTGATGTCCATCTCAAATTGCTGTCTACATATATTCCAAGAAACTTTGTTGATTGGTATGATGATGTAGTGTTGTCCTCATATTTAAAATTCAAGGCACTAATTCCATTGCCCATCAGACAAAAAAGAACACATACAGTTTTGTCAACGTTCACCATCAGATTGTTCATTCGACACCAACTTACAAACTCCCTCACAATGCATTCACATGCCTCCAGAAGTTCTTCAGGAGTCCTGCCAGAAACGACCACCGATAAATCATCGGCATATAGTGTCAACATAATATGTATGTATGTAAGTATTTAAATATTGCAGAATATATATAGAAACATTATTCGTACTCACCACAGGCTACGGTCTTTGTGAGAAAATGTTTTATCTTTGTTTAGGCAACAAAATTGACAAGGCAGATTTTAAATTTAGAATTATATTGTTCCTTCTATATAATTGTATCACGAGAACCTTAAATAAATATTATTATTATTCGGCAACAGACAATTCGTTGCAGGTATCCCAAAATGAAAAAACAATCGTTCAAACTGCAAGATTACATCTCGAATGCTCAAGTTCCTCAACTTCTGATGTTGTTAATAATACAGGAATTAAGCCGTATTAGTTCAAATTAAAGTAGAAACAGAAAATGCTTTTAAGTAGGTATTCGAGTTAAAACTACCGCCTTGCCGAAGAGTGGGAGTGAAGCAAGCTGTTGAATAACTTCTTCTTGCTCTCTCGTGAAATACACAAGCAGTCTGAGAAACCTTTTCGTATATTCGTAGACAGTAAAGAACCATTCACTGACTTAAAGGTTGTTTTGTTGAAAAATAATCGGAGACTGTACGAAATTGTGCGTTCAAGTTATCACATAAGTGTTTTTCGAAGTTTTCACGAGTTTTCATCACTGATTTCCTGGATATAAAACAGGTAATGTCGTACAATAACTAAATGAAAATTTAAAATGCCCCAGGCTGTAGATTTGTATGGAATGCGCATAAACATGTATGTATTTTAAATAGAATAATAAATATATACTTGGAACTTAAGAATAGTTTTGATAATTTGTTTATGGAATTTGGCAGTACAAAAACAACACGTGACGTTATTTTTTAATGTTTACAAGCAACATTTCTGAAATGTGCATTGAATATTTAATGTTTCATTAATTTTTATTGCGAATAATTAGTTTGATTTCATTTCATTTCTTATAATAGATAAAGTGTGATTAATATTTTTAAATGTAACTTATTCCACAATTTTGAAGTTTTTTTTTATATACGAACGTTTGTATTTTTACAAGGAAGTGTTTATTTTTTCAATTGGTTGAGATATAAAAATATCTTAATTTTTATTATCTTTTTATATTTTTAACTCTTTATACATCAACTTTTTTATCTTTAGTAACTTTTTATCATTATTATTATAAAGTATAAATTTATTTAAAAGTCCTTTGCGTATTAAAGGCATTTAGTTTTTTACTATTTCTGGTATTATTTGATTCATATTGAAATTTTAAGTTTTTAAAGTTTTTCAAATGAATATTTTGAATTTTTTTATACTATACATTTTATTCTCTTATATGTCATAATATAAGTAATTTTGTAAGTTTCCTTTCATTAATTTACCACGAATTACCACGAAGAATTTTTTATGGCCAACAATTCGTTCGTAAAATAAAGTTTCATCAATTTTTATTAGGAATAATTAGTTTGATTTTATTTCGTTTCTTATAATAAATAAAGTACGATAAATTTTTTAAAGGTATCTCATTCGTCAATTTTGAAGCTTTTTTTTATATACGAACGTTGTATTTTTATAAAAAAGTGTATAGATTATAAGTGGTTGATATTATAAAAATATTATTTTAATTTTTATTATCGTTTTATATCTTTAACTATTTATATCTCATCTTTAGTAACTTTTTATTATTATTAAAAAGCATAAATTTTTCTTTAAATATTAAGCGCATTTAGTTTTTTACTATATCTGGTATTATTTGATTCATATTGAAATTTTAAGTTTTTGAAGTTTTTTTAAATGAAAACTGGATTTTATCGTACTACATTTTATTCTCTTATATGAAATAATTGAGTTTATTAATTTACTAATATTCATTTCATCAATTTTACACGAAAACAAACAATTTGTTTGCCTTTTTAGTGTTTATTAATAATTAAAACCTTTTATTTCGTTTTTCATTATTTTTTCAATTGTGTATTCTTTTTGTTAGTTATTAGTTGATTTTATTTTTTAATGCGATTAACTTAAGTAGTATAATATAATGAATAAAGTGTGATAAATTGTTTGTAATGTTTTCTAATTTGTCAATTTTTAAACTTTTTTATATACGAACTTTGTATTTTTAGAGTAGTGTTTATTTTTTCCGGTGGTTGATATATTTAAATATTATCTCAAATTTTATAATCTTTTTATATCTTTATCTATTATATCTCAACATTTTTTATCTTTAGTAACTTTAACATTATTATTATAAACAATAAAATTTTCTTTAATTATTAAGAGCATTTAGTTTTTTTACTATTTCTGGTATTATTTGATTGATATTGAAATTTAAAGTTTTTATAGTCTTTTAAATAAAAACTTTGAATTTTCTTTTAATACATTTTATTCACTTATATGACATAATTGAGTTTATTAATATAGTCATTTTCTTTTCATTAATTTTCCACGAAAACAAATCAAATGAAGAATTTTTTCGTGCCCAAAAATGTGGCATTTTTAGTGCTTATTAATAATAATTAAAACCTTTCATTTCCATTTTTATCATTTTTTTCAATTTTATATTAAGTAGTTCTTCTTTTTATTTTTTAATTCATTTAATTTCTGTAGTGAATAATGTATGTATCAGTATACTTGGTTACTATTTAAACGTAATAATTTTAATATTTTCGTTTTTTATATTATTCAATTATTCTTTTGAAATTCCTCAGTTGGAACACGATTTTTTTCTATGCTTTTTCATCACATTTTCATCATTTCGATGCTATAAAAATGATTCATCTTATAAACAAAATATACTATTTTACACATGATAGTACAAATAAAAACATTTATTTTTATATAACCTCAAAGGCAGTCATAAACAATAACGAAATTCTTGCTTTTCTGTTGCCACAGTACAGTAGGAGCTCACGAATGAAAAAATTATTCAAAAATGAGATGTAAGTTAGATAGATATCAATTGATATATGTTTTGAAGGCAATCTCTTTCAAACCTGCTAACTTTAAAAGTTCAATATTCACTCGTTATAAACAATGATTGAGTAAAAATCAGCTTTGTAAGTTTCCTGAAATGTCTTAGACCTTTCCTAGGATCATATTTTAATTTTGCCTTTCTAGGATTCTTGAAATTTCTAGTGAATTGTTCGAAAATGAAAATGAATATGCCAACTTTTCAAAGAAGTTTTTAATATCTCTCAAAAAATTCCAAATTTCCACTAAATTTTCTATAAGTATCGCAAATAAATAAATAAACGTTTTCAGTTCCTTATTAATTTGTCAATTTCAAACAAACGAATAGTTCCGACCTGTGCCGATCGCTTTCTCCCGATCAGATCGCTTCTTGAATCATTTCATTCCGTTTTTAATTCTCACATTCAAAAACAGCTCAAATGTGATGTTTTGGTCTTTTGTGACGTTGACAGATTTACACCTAAATTCTGAGAGTTGACTGAAAGTATTCAATTTTGACGTTTATGAATTGGCTTTTTTCAATGTTTACTAATAGAATTTTCACATTGAAGGCAACATTGAACGCTGGGATTCGGTAGCTTGTTTATTTAAGATGAATAATTATAGAATATGAACAACGGACAATCTTTTCTCTTTCTAAAAATTTCAATGTGAAAATATGTGAATAATTTCATAAATTAGTGAAGATAATTGAAAATTTTAGTGATAACTTTATGCTAAAAGAATGAGGTAAAAGTTGATCTTATATGTTAGGATAGTACAAATAGAAAAATTTATTTCTATATAACCTCAAAAGAAGTGATAAACAAGAACGAAATTCTTGCTTTTCAGTTGCCAAAGTACAGTAGTCTCAGGAATTTTATAGATACAGATAATAAATTATTCAAAAAAGAGATATAAGGTGGATATGAGATGATAATTTTATGCTAAAACAATGAGATAAATGTTGATCTTATACAAATAAAAACATTTATATTTATATTAATGAGATAAATGTTAATCTTATTTGTTGGGATAGTACAAATAGAAAATTTATTTCAATATAACCTCAAAAGAAGTGATAAACAAGAACGAAATTCACGCTTTTTAGTTGCCACAGTACAGTGGTAGCTCACGAATTTTATAGATACAAATAAGACATCATTCAAAAAAGAGATGTAAGATAGTATTAATTGATATATGACTTGAAGGCCATCTCTTTCAAAAACTGTTAATCTCAAAATTTGGGTATTCACTCGTACGATGAATCGGTAAGAATCAGCTTTGTAAGTTTTCTGAAATGTCTTGGAAATTTTCCGTTCTCTAATTTTCATGTTTAAAATGAAATTTTCCGAGGAGGCGTTTATTTTCAGAGGTAAAATCTTATGGAAAATCGTCCGAATTCCTTTCGTTTTTAATATCTCTCAGAAAATTGGAAATTTGCACTAAATTTTCTACATAGAATAACGAATAAACGTCTTCAGTTCCTTATCAATTTGTCAATTTCAAACTAACGAATAGTTCCGACCGGTGCCGATCGCTTTCTTCGGCTCGGCTCGCTTCTTTGAATCATTTCAGTTCGTTCAGTCTGTCAGAAATTTTTTCAATATCAAACTTTCATTTCAAAGCAACTCAAATGTAAAGTTTTGTTCTTCTGCGACGTTGACAGATTTTCACCTAAATTCTCTGAGTTAACTGAAAATATTCAATTTTGACGTTTAGGAACTGACTTTTTTCAATGTTTTCTAATAGAGTTTGCACATTGACGGCAACATTGAACGCTGGGACGTTAGCTTGTTTATATAAGATTGATTAATGTAGAATTTGGACAACGGACAATTTTTTCTCTTTCTAGCAATTTCAATGTGAAAGTATGTGAATAATTTCATCAATTACCAAAGATAATGCAAAACTCTAGTAATTACTTTATGCTAGACGAAAAAGATAAAATGTTGATCCTATACGTTAGGATAGTACAAATAGAAAAATTTATTTCTATATAACCTCAAAGGCAGTCATAAACAAGAACGAAATTCTTGCTTTTCAGTTGCCACAGTACAGTAGCTCACGAATGAAGAAATTATTCAAAAAAGAGATGTAAGGTAGATATATATCAATTGATACATATTTTGAAGGCAATTTGCTTCAAAAACTGCTAACTTTAAAAGTTTAGTATTCACTCGTTATAAGCAATGATTCAGTAAGAATCAGCCTTGTAAGAAAGTTTCCTGAAATGTCTGAGACCTTTCCTAGAATTGAATTTTAATTTTGCCTTAGTAACACTGATCTTTTATTTTATTCAAACTGTTTTGTAAAAACATTTGTAATTTTACAAATATTTTTAACAGTGTAAATGTCAGAGAAAAGACGAATTATATTAAAATTAAATCTAAAATTCGTACAAACTTTTTTAAGTTAATGAATGTACCCACATGTTGAAATTTCTAGTGAATTGTTTAAAAATGAATATGCCAACAGTCCAGCGTCTGTCCGACGGATTCAATCTGCAAGGAAATTCAGACACAAAACACATCTGTAAGGTTAACACAGTATCGATATGCCGCTACATAATCAATAACATAATATTTCTATTTGACGTTAATAATCTAATAAACCAAATCACAATTTGAGCTCTTCAACATTAAAAACCTTAGAAATTCTTCAGAATCCAGACAGCTTGTTCTGAGTCTGCGCACTAAACTGATAATTCAAATGATGAGTATCGTCAAATAAACCTTGCGATGGGACGATTCCGAATATTAGAAATTCATATTCTTCGCCTGAAAGAACAAAAGCTCTGATATGAAACAACGTTGCCATTTAGCGGATGAAATACGTAAAAATGTTTCAGAGTTACTGTATAAATACAACAGCGTAATTGATCTGCAACTTTGAATTAAATCGCACTTCTCATTTCGTTACTTGTACGAACTTATGTCGAAGATAACCGATTTTAATCGGTTTTGTTCGGCGCTGTAAATGAAACCATAACGCTTCATTTTGAAATGATAAAATACAATTGATCCCTCCTTGTACATTCACGTGAAAGAAACAAGAAACGTGAAGGAAGTATGTGATAAATTAAGAAACCTTTACGAAGATTCGGGCTTCTCACGCAAAATAGGACTATTGAGAACCCTAATCAACTTGCGTCTAAACAACTGCAATTCAATGGAATCGTACATCAATCAGGTTATTGAAACTTCTCAGAAATTAAGAAGAACAGGTTTCAAGATTGATGATGAATGGGTAGGATCGCTTCTTTTAGCTGGTCTTCCAGAAAAGTTTTCTCCAATGATAATGGCTATAGAAAACAGTGGTTTGGATATAACTACAGATTCTATCAAAACTAAACTGCTAGACATGCAGACAGATGGTAGTAGTAGCGGACCGTCAAATGGAGCATTCGTAGCTAAAGGAACTTTCCGGAAATATCCAAAAGAGGGTACCACAGGTAACAAGAAGTTCCAAAACAAAACAAATAAATATGACGTAATATGTTATGGTTGTAAAGAACGTGGTCATTTTGTAACAAAATGCCCAAACAGACAAAAACATAACCCTAAAAATTCGAAGTCTAAAACTTCAACTGTAGAAGACATGAATGCTTTTAATGCAATATTCATGAGTGGACAGTTCGATGATAGTGATATTTATGTAGATTCTGGAGCGAGTGTACATCTTACTGCTAGAAAGGATTGGTTACAGAACATCAAAACAGATGGAAAAGTAAAGGAAATAACAGTTGCTAATAAATCGAAAATGACAACTTCAATTTATGGTACTGTGTATATCAAAACAGTTATTGGGAAAGAAGAACATAGCATTAAGATTGATAATGTTTATTATTGCCCAGGTATAACAACCAATCTTTTGTCAGTAGGCCAAATTATCAAAAATGGCAATAAAGTGGAATTTACAGAAAATGGTTGTATCATCACCAATAAACTGGGAAAGGTAGTGGCTACTGCAGACTCTTTGGGTCATGTGTTCAAATTGAACTATGAGAAAGATACACTGCAAAGTTGTCCCAGTGCTTCTGTAAATCTAGCAGTTAATGATGAGACTTGGCATCGCAGGTTTGGACATATGAATTACAAAAACTTACAAATAATGAATGATAAAGATACTGTAGATGGTTTACAAATTAATGGAAAGGTATCGAAGAAATTTTGTGAAGTTTGCTGTGAAGGTAAACAAACCAAATTACCATTCTCTAACAAAGGCCATAGAGCAACTGCTTTCTTAGAAATAATACATGCAGACTTATGTGGACCAATGGAAATGTTATCACTAGGAAAAAGTAAGTACTTTCTACTTTTAGAAGATGATTACAGTCGTATGGTTTTTGTGTACTTCCTAAAAAGCAAAGATGAAGCTTTCCAACGATTTAAAGAATTCAAAATGTTAGTGGAAAATCAGAAGAATGAAAAACTAAAAATTTTGAGAACTGATGGTGGAGGTGAATTTTGTAGTATTGAATTTGAAAATTTCCTGAGATACTGTGGATTCATCAGCAGACAAATCCCTTCACGCCACAACAAAATGGATTAAGTGAAAGAATGAATCGTTCTATAATTGAAAAAAGTAGATGTTTGTTGTTTGATGCAGGCCTCGACAAATCTTTTTGGGCAGAAGCTGTTAACACAGCAGTATTTCTGATAAACAGGTCAGTAACATCATGTTTGGATAACAAAACACCTTATGAGGTTTGGCATAGTAGGAAACCAAATGTTGAAAAATTGAGAATTTTTGGTAGCAAAGCTATGGTCCATATACCTAAGGAGAAACGTCGAAAGTGGGACAAGAAAGCTACGAGCATGATATTTGTTGGCTATTCTGAAAACATAAAAAGGCTTTCGTCTATATGATCCAACTACAAGAAAGATAGTAACCAGCAGAGATGTGACTATTGATGAGAGGCACCCTGAGGTTAAAGTGATCATCCAAGAACACAGTAATGAACTCTTCGAACATGAAGATTCAGTGGGGGATTCAAGCTCTGATGAAAGTAATCAAATCGATGCAGAGATAAATGACCAGTCAGATGCTGATTACATCCCTGAAGATGTCACACTTGATGTCGAACAAGTTAGACGATCAACTAGACAGCCTAAAACCAAAATATATCCTGATCATGTCACATATCTTTGTTCACCAGGTTATGTAGAGACAATCTTGGAAGATGTTCCTTTAACTGTACCAGAAGCATTATCAAGTCCCGATGCAGAAAAGTGGAAAGTGGCCATGCTTAACGAGATGCATTCCTTTGAAGAAAATGATACGTGGGAGTTAGTGAAACCACCGAAAGAAGGAACTGTTGTTGAGTGCAAGTGGGTATATAAATTAAAGAGTGGAAATGACAATAGTGTAGTGTATCGTGCGAGGTTAGTGGCGAAAGGTTACACACAGAAAGAAAACGTTGACTATAAAGAAACTTTTGCTCCTGTAGTGAGACACTCTACGTTGAAACTCCTTCTGAGTTTATCAGTTAAATTAGATTTAGATATTACTCACTTAGATGTAACTACTGCTTTTCTCAATGGTTTTCTTGAAGAAACTGTATATATGAGACAGCCAGAAGGTTTTGTCAAAAGGGTTTTGAAAACCATGTATTCAAATTGAAAAAAGCTATTTATGGCTTGAAGCAAGCTTCTAGAGCTTGGTACATGAGAGTAGATGAAATTTTATTGTCATTAGATTATTTAAAGTCTCAACATGAGCCATGTTTGTACTATAAAAGAAAAAAGGAGTCCATTACCATAATAGCTCTATATGTAGACGATTTTTTTGTTTTTCAAATGATATCAATGAGTCTGTTAATTTGAAAAGTTGCTTAAAGTCAAAATTTAAGGTGAAAGATTTAGGACATGCTAAACAAATTTTAGGTGTAAAAATAACCAGAGACCAAGACAACAAATGTTTATATTTAGATCAAGAAAGTTACATTGATAGTCTACTGTCAAAATTTAAAATGACAGAATGTAAAGGGATGAAAACGCCCTTAGATACAAGTTTAGATTTCAATAAGGTTGATGAGAATATTTGTGATCCCAATATTCCATATCAGAACTTGATCGGAGGTCTCATGTACTTGGCTATTTTAACACGTCCAGATATTGCTTTCTCAGTTAGTTTCTTGAGTCAATACAATAACAAGTATACTAATGTACATTGGCAAAGTGCTAAGAGAATATTGAGATATTTGAAACAAACAAAGAAATTGAAATTGAAATATTTTAAGAATGATATCGATTTGCAGGGATTTGCTGATGCGGATTGGGCAAATGATAAAAATGACAGACGGTCTTATACCGGTTTTGTATTCAGATTATCTGGAGGTGCCATTTCATGGCAAAGCACAAAACAAAAGACAGTTGCTTTATCGAGTACTGAGGCAGAGTACATGGCCTTAAGTGAAGCAGCTAAGGAGGCAATATATTTGAAAAATCTGCTTTTTGAACTTTTTCATTTCAAAGACAAGATTGTTGTTTTCAATGACAATCAAGCTAAATTGTCTGCCAACCAATCCAATCACTGCAGAACTAAGCACATTGATGTGAGACATCATTTTATTAGAGATTGTGTAGATCAAAAACTGATTGATGTCCAATATATAAGCACCAATGAGATGGTTGCTGATATTCTAACTAAAGGTTTAACCAATGTCAAAATTCTTATTTTTGCAGCAAATTAGGTTTAGTATATGTTTAAGCAATGTCTCAACAGTGGGGGTGTTGGAATGTTTACAACATTGCTTCAACCCTGCAGATATTTTGTATTGGTAACACGGATTATGTAAGCTCCTCTATGTCTCTAACTATACACAGTTGCAGTAACGCTCTCCATCTTGAATAAGTTAAGTTTAGAATAAATGTTGTATAAGTTAAGTGTTCCTTTTATTACCTCTAAAACGTACAAAGCTTCCAAAATAGAAGTTATATCTAACAAAAATGAGCCATGTTTGTTAATTTTAATTTATTGTTTTGAACATAACGTTTCACCAAGAGATAATCGAAACCTCCGAGTGATTTATTAAATAAGTTTACTGCTATATCAGCTGATATGTTGGTTATAATTTTGATTCCGTTCCCTAATTTTTAAGTTTGAAATGGAATTTTCCCAGAAGACCTTTATTGTCAGGGGTAAAATCTTATAGAAAATCGTCAGAATTCTTTTCGTTTTTAATTTCTCTCAGAAAATTTCAAATTTGCATTAGATTTTCTCTAAAAATAGCAAATAAAAAATAAACGTTTTCAGTTCCTTAATAATTTATCAATTTCAAACAAACGAATAGTTCCGACCTGTGCCGATCGCTTTCTCCCGATCGGATCGCTTCTTGAATTATTTCAGTTCAGTCTGGCAGAAATCCTTTCGTTTTTAATATCTAACTCTTATTTGAAAACAACTCAAATGTAAAGTTTTGTTCTTCTGCGCCGTTGACACATTTCCACCTAAATTCTCTGAGTTAACTGATAATATTCAATTTTGACGTTTATGAACTGACTTTTTCAATGTTTACTAATAGAATTTTCACATTGACGGCAACATTGAACGCTGGGATTTGGTAGCTCGTTTATATGAGATGCATAATTGTAGAATAAGGACAACCGACAATCTTTTCTCTTTCTAGCAATTTTTATGTGAAAATATGTGAATAATTTTATAAATTACTAAAATAATTGAAAATTTGAGTGATAACTTTATGCAATAAGAATGAGATCAATGTTAATCTCATATGTTAGCATTGTACAAATAGAAACATTTCTTTCTATATAACCTCAAAAGAAGTGATAAACAAGAACGAGGTTCTTTGTTTTCATGACTGACATTGAATTTTCGCTAACTCTTGATGAAACATAATTAAATATTACATTGAATTAAACTCTTGGCTAAATTTTTCACGATTATATTTAACAACATGTTGACAAATTCATGTTGTTGCATATAATCCTGAAACATTAAGGCAAGAGTTTAATTTAATTTAATCTTTGTTTTCAGTTGCCAAAGTACAGTAGCTCACGAATTTTATAGATACAAATAAGAAATTATTCAAAACAGAGATGTAAGATAGATATTAATTGATATATGACTTAAAGGCAATCTCTTTTAAAAACTGGTAACTTCAAAAGTTGGGTATTCACTCGTTCCGATGAATCAGTAAGAATCAGCTTTGTAAGTTTTCTGAAATGTTTTAGAAATTTTCCGTTCTCTAATTTTTATGTTTGAAATGAAATTTTCCGAGGCGTTTATTTTCAGGGGTAAAATCTTATAGAAAATCGTCTGAATTCCTTTAGTTTTTGAAATCTCTCAGAATATAGCAAATTTGCACTAAATTTTCTATAAGAATAGCAAATAAATAAATGTTTTCAGTTCCTTAATAATTTGTCAATTTCAAACAAACGAATAGTTCCGACCGGTGCCGATCGCTTTCTCCCGATCAGATCGCTTCTTGAATCATTTCATTTCGTTTTCAATATCAAACTCTCATTTGAAAACAGCTCTAATGTGATGTTTTGTTCTTTTGTGACGTTGACAGATTTCCAACTAAATTCTCTGAATTGACTGAAAATATTCAATTTTGACGTTTATGAACTGACCTTTTTCAATGTTTACTAATAGAATTTGCACAATGACGACAACATTGAACGCTGGGATTTGGTAGCTTGTTAATATAAGATGCATAATTGTAGAATTTGGTCAACTGACAATTTTTTCTCTTTCTAGCAGTTTCAATGTGAAAATATGTAAATAATTTTATAAATCACTAAAGATAAATGAAAATTTCAGTGGTAACTTTATGCTAGAAGAATGAGATAAATGTTGATCTTATATGTTAGGATAGTACGAATAGAAACATTTATTCCTATATAACCTCAAAAGAAGTGATAAACAAGAACGAAATTCAGGCTTTTCAGTTGCCACAGTACAGTGGTAGCTCACGAATTTTATAGATAAATGTGAGAAATTATTCAAAAAAGAGATGCAAGGTAGATATTATTGATATATGACTTAAAGGCAATCTCTTTTAAAAATTGCTAACATCAAAAGTTGGGTATTCATTCGTTCCGATGAATCAGTAAAAATCAGCTTTGTAAGTTTTCTGAAATGTCTTAGAAATTTTCCTCTTCTAATTTAATGTTTTTGACTTCAAATTTTGAATTTTGAATGAATTGAAATTTTCTGAGAAGGCGTTCATTTTCAGAGGTAGAATCTTATAGATAATCTTATAGGTAGAATTCCATTCATTTTTAATATATTTGAGAAAATTGCAAATTTCCACTAAATTTTCTATAAGTATAGCGAATAAATAAATAAACGTTTTCAGTTCCTTATTAATTTGTCAATTTCAAACAAACGAATAGTTCCGACTTGTGCCGATCGCTTTCTCCCGATCAGATCGCTTCTTGAATCATTTCATTCCGTTTTTAATTCTCTCATTTGAAAACAGCTCAAATGTGATATTTTGTTCTTTTGTGACGTTGACAGATTTCCACCTAAACTCTCAGAGTTGACTGAAAGTATTCAATTTTGACGTTTATGAACTGACTTTTTTCAATGTTTACTAATACAATTTTCACATTGACGGCAACATTGAACGCTGGGATTTGGTAGCTTGTTTATATAAGATGCATAATTGTAGAATATGGACAACGGACAATCTTTTCTCTTTCTAGCAATTTTTATGCGAAAGTATGTGAATAATGTCATAAATTACTAAAGATAATTGAAAATTTTAGTGATAACTTTAGGCTACATGAATAAGATAAAATGTTGATATATATGTTAGGATTGTACAAATAGAAAAATTTATTTCTATATAACCTCAAAAGAAGTGATAACCAAGAACGAAATTCAGGCTTTTCAGTTGCCACAGTACATTAGTAGCTCACGAATTTTATAGATAAAAATGAGATATTATTCAAAAAACAGATGCAAGGTAGATATTAATTGATATAGGTATGACCTAAAGGCAATCTCCTTTAAAAACTGCTAGCATCAAAAGTTGTGTATTCATTCGTTCCGATGAATCAGTAAAAATCAGATCTGTAAGTTTTCCGAAATGTCTTAGAAATTTTTCTTTCTCTAATTTTCATGTTTTTGACTTCAAATTTCGAAAGTACATATTGAAATTTTCTCAGAAGGCGCTCATTTTCAGAGGTTGAATCTTATAGAAATCGTAAGAATTCCTTTCGTTTTTAATATCTTTCAGAAAATTGCAAATTTGCACTAAATTTTCTATAAGAATAGCAAATAAATAAACGTTTTTAGTTTCTTATCAATTTATCTGTCAATTTCAAACAAGCGAATAATTCCGAGCGATGCCGATCGCTTTCTCCCGATCGGTTCGCTTCTTGAATCATTTCATTCCGTTTTTAATTCTCTCATTTCAAAACATCTCGAATGTGATATTTTGTTCTTTTGTGGCGTTGACAGATTTCCACCTAAATTCTCTGAATTGACAGAAAAATATTCAATTTTGACGTTTATGAACTGAGTTTTTCAATGTTTACTAATAGAATTTTCACATTGACGACAACATTGAACGCTGGGTTTTGGTAGCTTGTTTATAAAGATGCATAATTGTAGAATAAGGACAATGGACAATTTTTTCTCTTTCTTGCAATTTCGATGTGAAAATATGTGAATAATTTTATAAATTACCAAAGCTAATTGAAAATTTCAGTGATAACTTTATGCTAGAAGAATGATATAAAATGTTGATATGTTAGGATAGTAGAAATAGAAAAATTTATTTCTAAATAAACTCAAAAGAAGTGATAAACAAGAACGAAATTCTTGCTTTTCAATAGCCAAAGTACAGTAGAAGCACACGAATTTTATAGATACAAATAAGAAATTATTCAAAAAGAATAAGGCAGATATTAATTGATATATGACTCAAAGGCAATTTCTTTTAAAAACTGCTTACTTCAAAAGTTGGGTATTCACTCGTTCCTATGAATCAGTAAGAATCAGCCCTGTAGGTTCTGAAATGTTTTAGAAATTTTCCTTTCTCTAAATTTCATGTTTGAAATGAAATTTACCGATAAGGTGTTTATTCTCACAGATAAAATCTTATAGAAAATCGTCAGTATTTTATTCGTTTATAATATCTCTCAGAAAATTTCAAATTTGCACTAAATTTTCTCTAAGAATAGCAAATAAATAAACGTTTTCAGTTCCTTATTAATTTGTCAATTTCAAACTAACGAATACTTCCGACCTGTGCCGATCGCATTCTCCCGCTCGGTTCGCTTCTTTGAATCTTTTCAGTTCAGTCTGTCAGAAATCCTTTCGTTTTTAATATCTAACTCTCATTTGAAAACAGCTCAAATGTGATGTTTTGTTCTTTTGTGACGTTGACAGATTTCCACCTAAATTCTCTGAATTGACTGAAAATATTCAATTTTGACGTTTATGAACTGAATTTTTTCAATGCTTACTAATAGAATTTTCACAATGACGGCAACATTGAACGCTGGGATTTGGTAGCTTGTTTATATAAGATGCATAATTGTAGAATGTGGACAACGGACAATTTTTTCTCTTTCTAGCAATTTCAATGTGAAAGTATGTAAATAATTTCGTAAATTACTAAAGATAATTGAAAATTTCAGTGATAACTTTATGCTAGAAGAATGAGATAAATGTTGATCTTATATGTTAGGATAGTACGAATAGAAACATTTATTCCTATATAACCTCAAAAGAAGTGATAAACAAGAACGAAATTCAGGCTTTTCAGTTGCCACAGTACATTAGTAGCTCACGACTTTATAGATAAATGTGAGAAATTATTCAAAAAAGAGATGCAAGGTAGATATTAATTGATATATGACTTAAAGGCAGTCTCTTTTAAAAATTGCTAACATCAAAAGTTGGGTGTTCATTCGTTCCGATGAATCAGTAAAAATCAAGTTTTCTGAAATGTCTTAGAAATTTTCCTCTTCTAATTTTCATGTTTTTGACTTGAAATTTTGAATTTTGAACGAATTGAAATTTTCTGAGAAGGCGTTCATTTTCAGAGGTAGAATCTTATAGATAATCTTATAGGTAGAATTCCATTCGTTTTTAATATATCTGAGAAAATTGCAAATTTCCACTAAATTTTCTATAAGTATAGCAAATAAATAAATAAACGTTTTCAGTTCCTTATTAATTTGTCAATTTCAAACTAACGAATAGTTCCGACTTGTGCCGATCGCTTTGTCCCGATCAGCTCGCTTCTTGAATCATTTCATTTCGTTTTTAATTCTCTCATTTCATCTCAACATCTCAAATGTGACATTTTGTTCTTTTGTGACGTTGACAGATTTCCACCTAAACTCTCTGAATTGATTGAAAATATTCAATTTTGACGTTTATGAACTGTCTTTTTTCAATGTTTACCAATAGAATTTTCACATTGACGGCAACACTGGACGCTGGGATTTGTTAGCTTATAAGATGTATAATTATTGTAGACAACGGACAATCCTTTCTCTTTCTAGCAATTTCAACGTGAAAATATGTGAATAATTTTATAAATTACTACAGATAATTCAGTCATTACAGAACTTTTCAGTTCACAGTGACTACAGAAAATTTCAGTGATAACTTTATGCTAGAAGAATGAGATAAAATGTTGATCTTATATGTTAGGATAGTAGAAATAGAAACATTTATTTCTATATAACCTAACCTCAAAGGCAGTCATAAACAAGAACGAAATTCTTGCTTTTCAGTTGAAACAGTACAGTAGGAGCTCACGAATGAAAAAATTATTCAAAAAAGAGATGTAAGGTAGATATATATCAATTGATACATGTTTTGAAGGCAATTTGCTTCAAAAACTGCTAACTTTAAAAGTTTAGTATTCACTCGTTATAAGCAA
Source organism: Henosepilachna vigintioctopunctata (assembly GCA_030704895.1). Classification (NCBI taxonomy): domain Eukaryota; kingdom Metazoa; phylum Arthropoda; class Insecta; order Coleoptera; family Coccinellidae; genus Henosepilachna; species Henosepilachna vigintioctopunctata. Next base: position 3,040,276 of record JARQZJ010000121.1, on the reverse strand, counting down.
TGATTCAGTAAGAATCAGCCTTGTAAGTAAGTTTCCTGAAATGTCTGAGACCTTTCCTAGAATTGAATTTTAATTTTGCCTTAGTAACACTGATCTTTTATTTTATTCAAACTGTTTTGTAAAAACCTTTGTAATTTTACAAGTATTTTTAACAGTGTAAATGTCAGAGAAAAGACGAATTATAATAAAATTAAATCTAAAATTCGTACAAACTCTTTTAAGTTAATGAATGTACCCACATGTTGAAATTTCTAGTGAATTGTTTAAAAATGAATATGCCAACAGTCCAGCGTCTGTCCGACGGATTCAATCTGCAAGGAAATTCAGACACAAAACACATCTGTAAGGTTAACACAAATCGATATGCCGCTACATAATCAATAACATAATATTTCTATTTGACGTTAATAATCTAATAAACCAAATCACAATTTGAGCTCTTCAACATTAAAAACCTTAGAAATTCTTCAGAATCCAGACAGCTTGTTCTGAGTCTGCGCACTAAACTGATAATTCAAATGATGAGTCTCGTCAAATAAACCTTGCGATGGGACGATTCCGAATATTAGAAATTCATATTCTTCGCCTGAAAGAACAAAAGCTCTGATATGAAACAACGTTGCCATTTAGCGGATGAAATACGTAAAAATGTTTCAGAGTTACTGTATAAATACAACAGCGTAATTGATCTGCAACTTTGAATTAAATCGCACTTCTCATTTCGTTACTTGTACGAACTTATGTCGAAGATAACCGATTTTAATCGGTTTTGTTCGGCGCTGTAAATGAAACCATAACGCTTTATTTTGAAATGAAAATGATAAAAAAATATATAGTTTTACTTATAAAGTGGGAGGTATTATTGCGATACTGCAAAGAAGTACAATAGATAAAATTACATTCTATTTTTTATATGTATGATAATGTTATCAACATTTGAATGAATTTGCATTGAATAAAGGAATTAAATTATTTTGCACTACTTTTCACAATTTTTATTAATTTTTGAATTAATTAGAGGTATTAATAAAGTTAATTGAATGTTCGCAGATCTCTTGGTGAAACATTGTTTAATACATCAAATAAAAAACACTTTGCTTGGTTTCACAAAACTTATAATGAACTTAAAGTTCAACTGAACAGTTTTACTTTTGAAAATGGTAATACCCCGAAACAATTGTTAAGTGTTCATTATAAATGTTGTTGAACCAAGCCAAGTGTTTTTTTTTTCAATTAATACTCGTAAATAAGAGTTATGTAAAAAAATTACTTGGTCCGTTTATTCCATTTAATTTCAGGAAAAATAAATAAATGTATGATATTTTTAATTATCATGCACCTAAATATTCTCCTTTAATTTATTTAAATATAAAATTGTATCATAATATTCAAATAGTTCGAAAAATAATTTTTATGCAAAGTACCTCCTAATGGAAGGAACCAATATCGGCTAAAATATTGAAGATATTTTTGTTTCGTTCGTCAATTTTTACTTTTGAAGTAAAAATTTTCCTATAAGCCGAATATTTTCAAAGTTAAAATCTTACGCTGTCAACCACAAACTACAGGTACAATCGGATAAACTCGGAACTGGTCGATTAAATTCGGTTTAGATCTCCGAAGCAGAGTGATACATTTGACAAATCATGAAAATAATCGGATGGCTGAAATTTCAAGAATTCAGATTTTCTTTGGAGTGAATAATCGCATCGTGGGGAAGAGAACAGTGTTGCCGTTTATCATTGTGGTGAATATGATTATGCGCGAAATGAAACAGCGAAGCGTATTGAAGTAGAGTTTGAGTACATTCTTTCGAATCACGACGAGCTAAATTTTTTTTGAAGACAATAATTGTGACGTACACTGTCGATGAAACGATGACAATGCCTCTTTGAGAAATTTGTTGATGAATTTTTACTTGTTCTCCAATTAATGAATAGAAATTTACCGTAGAAAATACATTTTTTCATCAGTAACTTAAAAAGTACAGTATACACGTTGAATATGATTGCATTATTAGTATAGTTATTTCAATTCACATTATTATAAAAGGGGTTATAGATAAAGACGGGAAGTTATTTTCTTTTTGAATATTGTTTAATACAAGCAAACAGGTCGATAAAATTCGGTTCAGATCTCCAAAACAGAGTGAAATATTTGACAAATAATAAATAATATTTGAATCACTGATGTTTTTAAGAATTCGTATTTTCTCTGAACTGAATAATTGTTGCGTGGGGAAGATAATGAAATGAAGTATAAATTAAATAAAATTACATTTTATATTTCATTTGAATAATTACATTATCAACATTTAAATGAATTTGCATTGATTAACCAATCAAAATTATCCGGCACTAATCTTCACAATTTTATTAACTTTCAAACTAATCAGGAGTTATTATGTAGAAATTATTTATTTACTATTTTTATTTACTTGGCTTAAGTTTTTCAACTTATGTTTCTGGCGTTTAACCCATTATCAAGAGTATACAACTCTATATAATATATACTCTTGATAATGGGTTAACCACCCGAAACATATGTAGAGTTTTTTAATATAATTAGTGAAACTTAAGACAGGTGTGTTAATTTTAATTTATTGTTTAATTATTTTTTGTAAAATTATTTTGATGCCGTTCCCTAATTTTTATGTTCGAAGTGAAATTTTTCCTGAAATTATTTTGATGCCGTTCCCTAATTTTTATGTTCGAAGTGAAATTTTCCGAGAAGGCGTTTATTTTCAGAGGTAAAATCTTATAGAAAATTGTCAGAATTCCTTTCGTTTTTAATATCTCTCAGAAAATTGCAAATATACACTAAATTTTCTATAAGAATAACAAATGAAAAATAAACGTTTTCAGTTCCTTATTAGTTTGTCAAATTCAAACAAACGAATAGTTCCGATCGGTTCCGATCGCTTTCTCCCGATCAGATCGCTTCTTGAATCATTTCATTTCGTTTTTAATTCTCTCATTTGAAAACAGCTCAAATGTGATGTTTTGTTCTTTTGTGACGTTGACAGATTTCCAACTAAACTCTGAGAGTTGACTGAAAGTATTCAATTTTGACGTTTATGAACTGACTTTTTTCAATGTTTACTAATGGAATTTTACCATTGACGGCAACATTGAACGCTGGGATTTGGTAGCTTGTTTATATAAGATGCATAATTGTAGAATATGAACAACGGACAATCTTTTCTCTTTCTAGCAATTTCAATTGAAAGTATGTGAATAATTTCATAAATTACTAAAGATAATTGAAAATTTCAGTGACAATTTTATGCTAGAAGGAGATAAAATGTTGATCTTGTATGTTAGGATAGTACAAATAAAAAATTTATTTCTATATAACCTCAAAAGAAGTGATAAATAAGAACGAAATTCTTGCTTTTCAGTTGCCAAAGTACAGTAGTATCAAGAATTTTATAGATACAGATAAGAAATTATTCAAAAAAGAGATATAAGGTAGATATAAGATGATAATTTTATGCTAGAACAATGAGATTAATGTTGATCTTATAATAGTACAAATAAAAACATTCATTTTTATATAACCTCAAAGGCAGTCATAAACAATAACGAAATTCTTGCTTTTAAGTTGCCACAGTACAGTATTCAAAAATGAGATGTAAGTTAGATAGATATCAATTGATATAAAGGCAATCTCTTTCAAAAACTGCTATTCAATTCAAACAAAAACAATTATTCAATTATTCTTTTGAAATTCCTCAGTTGGAACACGATTTTTTTCTATGCTTTTTCATCACATTTTCATTATTTCGATGCTATAAAAATGATTCATCTTATAAACAAAATATACTATTTTACACATATGTACAGGCTGCTCCGCCTTGCGTCTCCCCTTAAAAATCAACCAGTTCAGCATTTTCAGATTAATTTAAAATCGAATCAAATGTTTGCTTCAATCAATCTATAAACCGTTATTTTCATTTTTATCTTTGACCTAAACAAAACACCTTAACTAATATTTGTAAAGTATTCATTTCAATATTTTTGAATAAAAATATCTTGATTGAGGAGTGAGATAAAATCACAAGTTTAGAAATGTTTGCAAATCTGTTTAATTTATTAATAAAATAAAAACATTATTCAAAAGAAGATCTCACTTGGAACATCTTTTAAATTATATCAGTTGCTAATTTATTGGTATTAATTTCGGAATTAAGATTCACACTTAATTCAGAGATATAAAATTCAAAATATGCACCTACATCGTTTTAATGATTCTTCAATGCTTGGTGTTTTTATTTTGTATTTACTGTTAATTTATCTAATTTAACTAACAATGAATAGTAATAGCTGGTATCTCTATTAGTAACAACTTTTATGATAATATTAAATCTTTGTTTATTTTTATTTTCAGGTTAGAAATGTGGAAAATCATTTTATTCGGCGTTAGTTTAGGCACTGTTTTCTTGTTTACCTATGGCAATACTTGTAATGAAGCTGTTTGCGGAAGTGTTGTTAGTAAATGTTTGCTAACACAATCTTGTAATTGTGATTTGAAAAACTGCACGTGTTGTAAAGATTGCTTCAACTGTTTGAGCTACCTCTTCAGCGAGTGCTGCTCCTGTGTTGGTAAGTGAAAAATTATATATTTTCTACTTAATTCTATTGCGTCTTAGAAAGAAATAATAACTTAGTTATTTTCACAATTAGAGAACGGGTTTATGTAACATAATTTTAACGCCCTAATTCGTAGCAAATTGGAGTATGGCAGCATGATCTGGCATCCTGTTTACACTTGCCATCAACGCCATCTTGAGGCTATTCAGAGAAGGTTCTTGAAATTCTGAGTTTGGAGGGAGGATAAAGTTTATCCACAGAAAGGAATCAATCATAACGAATTATTGAGTCGATTTAGTTTAATCTCTTTGCAGAGTAGTAGAGAAACTTTATCACTCAAATTCTTGTACAAATTACGTAACAACACTATAGATTGTCTTCTTTTGTCCGCTTTGAAATTTCGTGTTCCTAGACCAAATTCTCGTACCTAGTACATAATTATTCCACCTAGAGTCCAAGGACCAACTCTATAATACAATCCTCCATTTGGTTTATGGTCTACATTCAATACAGTTGCTTATAAATATGCCATTCACTTTGACTCCATAGAAGTTATTATTAGGAGTTATGTGAACAAGGGAAATTAACTAAAATGAATTGAATTCGAATGAGTTCTTTGTCATATTTCATTTTATTTAATTATTTAGTTATTAGTTACTTTTTTTAAAATTAGATTGAGCTCTTTCTTATATTTCATTTATTTAGTTATTATTCAGCTTTATGTTATTATTTTCTGTAATTGGGTGTTATACTTGTTGAGAATAAAGAACGTATTAGAGAAAAATTGCGGAAAAGCAATGTTGGTGAATATGATCACTACTTGGTGTCAAATACCAGTAGTGTGAAGAATAGAGCGATATAAATACTGACTTTTATGTGTTTCAATTCTATGACAAGAATATTGCTTACATATAGCTTCGGACAGGCAGTGCTACTTATCGCATAGACCGTAATTTAATTCAAAGATAGAAACAATTGAGTATAAATCGCAAGAAAGTAACCTGTAGGTAAATGACTACCTACTCTGTGCTATTTTATTTTCTCTTGTATGTTGCCCTTCATTGATCTTCTGCTTGGATAATAAAATAAAATATTTTCGTGTTTTTCAATGTAGTTTTTCCAAATTCAAATCTAAAGAGTCTTTCAAATCGGAATAAAGTGTATACCTGCTGAAATAACTTTTTTCTTTAGACTTTGAACCATAGAGGATTTTCAAGTGTATTGTTTACAGATAAATGCCCGTCAAATGAGAAAGCGAACGCCAAACGGACAGGATTTGTTGAATCATACGTAAAAGATTTTATTGACCCTGTACCAGGGTTGTTTCAAGCTTTAACTCAGGAACCTGATGAACAGAACAGATGGATCAGTACTACTTACCCTGTTGATTTTGACGTGTTTTCTCCAAAGAAAGAAATAAAAATTCATATGCGTAAGTATCCCTACTTTGAACAATCATAAATGTCAAATTATTCATCACCTGTTTAAAGTGTTTTTCTTAAAATGTACCATTTCTTTACTTAAATTATTTTATGAGTACGTGACTAATGTTATTTTGCAAAACTATCTATTGTATTGATTTTTGTTTATATTTGATAAATGGGATATTTTATAATTTTTCTTTGGGATCAACAAGGTTTGCACCTAATTTGCCCCTTTCTAGCTACGCCTGTGACTCGTAATATAGCTGTGAAGTTTATAAAAGCGGATTTTGAATCACAGAAAATATATATAAATTCGGTTATTAAAATATTTAAGAAAAATCACCAATTATGATAGATTTATCGGAATGCCTTGAAGGTTTCTACGGAAAAGCTGTAAGAACACTTAAAACATCATCTATCTTCCATTATATATAATAAAAACTGTTGCGAACAACTTTTATTATAGGTTACGACCACTATAAGACCATAACAATAGTTCCATTTATGATTCTTACCTAAGTATCTACAAATGTCATCTTGTGACAATCCAAACCGTTACACTTGTAGAACTACCACATTATGGCGCATTTTAGCACAATAGTTTAAGCATTTTATCATTACAACGTGTCTAATATAAGTGATTTCAATCTTTCAGAAACTAACGAGCAAGATGTTACTCCCAAAAAAGACGTGATGACTCTGAACTGTACAGTTGCTTTCATGTCTCAATGCATGAGCAATTCAAAATGTAAATCAACCTGTATAACAATGGGCGCTTCTAGTTACAGGTGGTTCCACGACGCTTGTTGCGAGTGCATTGGACAACACTGTATTAATTATGGAATAAATGAAAGCAGGTAAATAGACCAATTTTGAGCTCAATTTTCAATAACTACCGAAAATTCATATTTTCTGTGCTCTTAACCTTTTACTGTGGTTTAGAAACAATCATAATTTTTGTTCACAGAAAATAAGTTACTTTTTATCTTTAGACTTAGCGAATTGAATGATTTACGTCGTCATTTTCATGTTTTTTTAAATTTGGAATTTGTTCTTACATTAACTATTAAAAAAGTGAATTCCTTAGTAAAATTAATTTCGAAATTGTTTTTAATGAAGGAAAATTGTGTACTTGATATTGTAAATTATGTTTTTTAGGTGTAAAGACTGTCCAGTTTCTAACTCAGCAGACCAAGAAGATTTTGAAGATGAAGATGAGGAACCATACTATCCAGATGATGACGATCTAGATGATCCTCAACAAGAAATTGATTGAATTCATTAAAAAAATAATTTGGAGGTTCAAGTATTTTATATATTTAAGATCCTGATTATGTACAGATCTATTTTTAAGATGCATAAAGTACGAGTTATCGGTTTTATGAGAGAACTCAACAATCTGTTCTGAAATTATTCTTTTCTTTTTACATGGTTTTTCAATAATTAGTAGATTACATAAACATATATTCCTTGTTTGGTATACCATGTTATTTTAGAAGCGAAGAATCAGTCAAAATTTGAAAATTCCTTCAAAGGGTTGGGTTTCTTGAAAAATATATAAAGTTTTGGAAGAAAATCGGAAATTTTATTTTTGGGTTTTAGAAAGCGAATTCATTGAAACATATTATACTCAAAACATTAGATTGTATCAATGCATTGCTGATGTTTAATTATATTGAGACCCTACAAAGTTGTGAGATCTTCAGGTTTAATTTTAGGTTATATTATATTTTGATAAGGACGTAATGTGAATAATATGTAAATATATTAATAAATAATCGATTTTATTTTTGTATAACTGACACTTATTTTTTACATGGTGAAATATAAAATCTAATTCTGTAATCCGTGCTACAAAAGTTAGCAACGATTCAGTAATTTGAATAAAGATTTATTATTATTATTGAGTAGCAAATAGTTGCCTATAGGTTTAAACATAGTTTACAACATATAACCTCTTTAAATGAAATTTTCATCCCAAAAATTTCAGTTATGGTTTATAATAGCAGGAAAAACATTTCAATCTTAGAACACTGTTTAAAATATCAAACTATTTTCGGTTTATCTTGGGCACTAAAGAACGAAAAGTATCAAAGAATCCAATAATAGCAGGATAATAATTTAAATCAAACTCTTGGCTTAATGTATTAGAAATAGTGAATGTACAATATTTGTGAAACATTGAGCCAAGAATTCGATTTAAATTCTTATTTACTCATGCTTTACCAAGAGGTAAGTGATAATTGAATATCAATTAATAACAGAATATATTCAAGAGATTCTCTTGGGAAAGAGTTTGGATGAGAGATAATCGTTACCAAACATTAATCTATGTAGAGTATTGATATCATCATGAGGAGAGTAACCACACTGGACAATTTTAAAATGAAATCAACAATTCATAATATCGTACATCTGAACCACTAGAAGTTAACAAGAGTTATTTTCATTTCTGTTCATGTGCTATATTTTAAAATGCTACTTGTGCTTATACCTTGAAGTAAGACAATTCAATATTGTTTAATTAATAGGGAAATATTGAGAATTTAACAACAAAGGACTTCATGTTTATCAGCAAGTGCCAATCTGATATCATTGTTCCCAGTTTTTTATATTCATAATACATAAATATCTTATAATAGTCTATTCCTTGAAGTTTAACTTTATGTACTGATCGATTTGTGTTTATGATTATTATACTATTCAAAAATATATCTAATCCCCTGTAATATGTTAAATAAAGAAATGTTGTGAAAACATGTAAAATACTAGCTGGATTATTTTCTAACCATCGGAGGCGGGTACAAGCAAACAAATTCCAGTTGATTGCAATAAAAATTATATTCTTTGGTTTGTTACAAATCTTCCATTGAAATACTTGATATCAGTATAATACATTCAGTATATAAAATTCCTTTACATAGTTTCTGAAACAAGACTTAAAGTGTCCTTTCAGAAAGGAAATGAGAAAGATGTATCACCGACTATTTTCATCACCTGCTCATTATAAAAACTGGCACCCCTTCAAATATTTTGAAACTGTTGCTGCCTTCACGTTGGTCTGGGAAAATCGTATTTTCCATTCTTTTCTGTTGGTGGGTCATCGGTATCGCTATCGTCTTGAGGCTCATGTGATTCTGGCAGTTTAATAAAAGGCAGGTGTTCCCCACCGCTCCACATAGAATACAAGTTACCGTGCAGACGAATGGAATCCTAACAATAATGTAAAAGTTGATTTTAGGACATGTGTATTAAAAAGACACCTGCAAAACTACTGTGTACTTAAATTAATGAATTATCTCCATTTGCTTATTTTAAAAAAATAATCTCAGTGAATACTATACACACTACAAAAGTTATATGATTATACATTCCAAACTTCTTACAAAACACAAATCTTATCCATTATAGAGTACAGTCATTAATAATATACTTACACCTCCAGTAGCACCATCTGAACCCCTCTCTGAAGAACTTGTTGTAGATCTGCTATGTATGGACAAACAAGATGAAGAATCGGTTGAAGAACTACTCTTTCTAGAAGTCAAGGGCAAGCCTGGTGGAAAAATGTCATAGTGTTCAGTTACTGACATTCCTGTGTTTGGCACATCAACTGACTGCCAATTTCCTCTGCGACAATGAAAATACAAGTAGAAAACAGAAAAATAACATAGAAATTTACAAAACAATTATTCTAACCTTTGAGAAGCAGGCCCAGGATGCATTCGTCGATGCATTCGCTCCTCGTGAGTTTCAGGCCAGGGGTGTGCAAAACCTCCGTAGCCAGATTGACTAGGAATAGAAGATCGCATTGGTCGACAAGATAACAACTGGATGGCTTCCGCTAGACCCTCACCACTCGTTAACGTACCAGGTGTAGACTGAGCTTCTGCAAATTTCAATATCTAAAGGTATTTATTTTTAAAAAAAGGTACGCAGTTGTCAATAGGTCATACATAAAATTGTTGATAATTTAAGACTTGTAAATCGAAAACACCCATGTTTGTTGTGATTGGTTGATGTCGTATTTGAGGGGTAGATGTATAAGACTGGGGGTTGGTGTATATATGTCTGAGGAACGTGTTGGGTGTCCCGCAGGGGTCGATACTTGTGCCACTATTGTTTGTTTTTTTACAAACGACTTGCCTGAATATATTCGGGAGGGTGTTGCTTTTATGTATGCCGATAGTGTATCAGTTTTGCTCTTGGGGTTCTCAACTGAAGGCTACTTAGTAATATGTTGGTGAATACTAATAACCAGGAGATCCAAGATTTGGGATGATTTCTTGACTTGCGAGTTAAGATGGAAGTCTCATGAGAACTATGTTTGCAGAAAACTCAGTAGATGCTAATACGCTCTTCTCCAGTTGAGGACTAGTATTGCGCAAAATTATCTTATAGGTGTATACTATTCAATCATACATACATACGTATACTAATACTCTATTATGGAGAATTTAAACTGGTTGGAAAAGAGTATTCATTGCCAAAAAAGGATAATAAGGCTATTGTTTGTCTGCAACCCACGGAATCATGTAGGAAATATTTTATAGAAATTAGAATACTAACTCTACTCTCTATATTTATTATCAACATAGATATGTATGTGAGGCAAATTTCGACTATTTTATTAAACTGGGGGTATCATATAGCACTAGAAATGGAAACAAGTTTTTTTTTTGTAATCACAAAAGTGCCTTATATGAGAATGGTCCCAAGTATGTATCTGTCGCCATATACAATAAATTACCAGCTTTGAAAACTTTGAAAAAAAGAATTTAATTTATTATTAATTTGTAGAGCATTTTATATGCCCCAGGAGTTCTATACAACATAAGTGAATTTCGATGCTAGTCTTCTTTTTATGTGAGTGATATGCATCTATATATTTAATTTATATAGTATATTATTTAATAATATTATTACTATATCTATATGACATGTACATGCCCATTGTATCCTAAATACGAATAAAATTATTATGATTATTATTGAAATTGATGGAATAAGATTCATTCAGATTCTATTTTGGATATACAAAATACTTTTAAAAAGGGAGATTAAATTTTTATTCTGTATTTGTGTGGAATACTATATTTGTATCTTTTCCGTCAACCAAAATCACAATCTAAGTTTCCATTCCATTTACTACTTCTCAATATGAATCTGAAGTTCAACTATATTTCAACTTCAATCTCAATTTGAATATCAAACTTTATTATCTCATTCTTAGTTAATTTCGATCTAGATTTTAATCTTCAGATCATTGAGGCTGTCAGAATAATACAAATTGTTGAATTAATGAAACGTCAATATAATCCTTTGTTTTAAAAAAATTGAGTGCTAAATTGACTTCAAGTCCAGATTCTTCAATTTGAATATTATAAGTTACCTGGGGTTGTACTCCTACTACGTTCCTGAGAAGATGTGGGAGGTGGCACTGTTAATTTTGATGGAGGTAAACTCTTCTGGTTCCAGGAACTACATTCAGCTCTTCCAGAATCCCAAGGCATAGACCATCTTCTCATGGTTCCATCACCACTTTCCCCTCCAACTTCTTGAGCTGCAGCTTCCGACCATCTGTTTGATTACATTATTATAGTATCATTTATGCAATGAAGTATAAAAACATACAATATATACAAAAATCACCAAATACATTTTTATATTTTGTTATATTATCCTACCTTCTTTGTCCACTTATCGGAAACAATGGATAATGCAATGGAGACCTCATTCCTCTTCCTGGAAATGGATGCTTCATGGTATGTAGTTGTCCAGGATTTGGAAATGGTCCTCGAATGGTTTCTAAAGGTCCCACTGGTCTTACAGATTCACTAAAACTCTGAACAGGACTGGAAACTCTTGCCATTTCTTGATATGGAGAAGATCCTCTAGGTTCAACACCCAGAGGACTATATTGTTGTCTTGGCTGTTCCTGACTTTTAGGACTTTCCAAGTTAGATTGTTCAGGTGGGTAATGAGGACTAGAGTTTTGAGATCTTGATTCCTGCATAAAAAAGGATGAAAAGTGACTTTAATGAAACTTCTTGTAGTATTACTAACCTGCATATAAAGCCTTGTGAAGAATTGTTGCAATGTTGCCATACAACACTCGGGCTCATGAACACCTCCTGGAGTAGTTTGGCATAAAGGACACATTGCCATAGCACCAAAAAATTCACATCCAGTTAAGGAAAATTGATATTGAAGATTGATGAAAGTCAGCAGGTTCTCCATGATAATCTATTCAGAAATATTGTTTTAAAATTATATATAAGATTTAGTTTATATAGTTTATATATAACACTGTTATAAATTTTTATTTTATTTTACACTTACCTGTTGATTGTGTTCTTGTTGCCTTTGTGCATCACTCTCTGTGAATGTATCCCCTATACTCATATCCTGCATTGCAGCTGCAATGTGAGTTTTAACAGAGTTAGTAGCAAAAACTGTGGCTTTCATTAATTCCTCCCAACTTGTTTGGCAGTTTGTTGCTAAAGATATGTTTTGACTCTGTGATAAATTCATTAACGATTGAGAAAGCCTCAGACCAGCTGAGCACATTGTATTCAACATCTAGAAGTAACCACTAAGCATTTTTCCTGTCACAGAATATACAAGTTTTACCTGTAAATAATAGATCCAACTGTTCAGACATTCTGCTGCGGCAACTTTTAAAGTATTTGGACTCAATTGAGGAGGGTCATCTGAGTTCTTTTGGTCACTTTCTTGAGCCTCACTGATATTACTTGTAGTTGGCACATGGGTATCACCTGATTTGCTGTAAATTTATATAACAATGCAACGAGGTTCAATTACTGGTTTTTAAAGTTACCTTTCTCTATCCATTGCTATTAAAAATCAGTCTTGAATATATCGTACATCAATTCATTACGAATTATTGCTTAGAACTGTAGCCTTCATTGAAGGAAACTAGCCTATTCTGTTTGAATCTTTCAACATTAAAAACTCTATAGAAATCATTGTTCTTTGTCGGTAAACAAAAATTATAACACTTGTAGAAGTGTCAAAGTAATGATTAATCTAATCACTAATCAGTGGTCTAGTTTTCAATTTGTAGCTAGCTGTAAGAAAATGATGTAAGTTAATTAAAAATTCAATGTGTAGATGTCAGTATGTGGCAAATATATAAGTCAATTATGGGATGACGTTACCTAAATAACTTTATTGTGTTGTATGGGTTGCGGACAGAATTCAATATATCCATTTTTCAATTTCGTAGTTACTCGTGTGTTTTCGTTTTAATCCGTACCTTTGAACATTTCAAACTTCCATGGGGGCATGTGAATGTTTTGACAACTCGGCTGCAAGCTCGCGAGTTGTTTTCTACATTTGAACGGAGCGGAACTGTTTTGCGTAATATAAAGCTACATTTGAAGGAATTATATAAAGAATACGTATGGGTAAATAACCGAAAGAATCTGTCAGATCAGCATTAAAAATGGAATAAATGTTTTCGAAGTCTTGCATTATAGATAGTTGTCAATAAAATTATAATTATTAAATCTGTGGTTGTTTCTAATTTTTACCGCCGAAATGAAGTGTGCTATGGATCGCTTAACAGCAATTTTTGTGAGAACAGTTTTTTGCGTGTCGTTACTATTTTTCGATATTTCGTGGTGTTTTAATATTGAAACTAGAGAACCAATTGTGAAATGGTCAGAAGAACCCGGTGCATATTTTGGATTTAGTGTCGCTCAACACCAAACTTCCGACGGAAAAAAATGGTAAGTAAATTTCATATTACGATTCAGATTTTTGAAATAATTGGTTTACCAAGTACTGTTTGTTTCGTATAATTTTATTTCCTGGTTTATCTACTTTGTCAGCGAGTATATATGGTGACCCAAAATAAACTTCGTGTTTGTTATAACATTTCACAAGCAGTGAAATATTTATTTTTGGATTGGCTAGTTGTACTGTATAATAGCTGTTTATTGTTATATTTGGATATTTGATGATGTCTAATTGTGGGTTGATGAAAATGTTTGAGTAGTAAAACAAAATTTATGTTTTTCCGGATAGGCTAAATTGCGAATAGTCAATGCTTCAAGGCAGATGTCAGTCATAAATTCTTCAGTACAAACTTGTGTTAACACATATTAGAACTTTTCATTTACATTGGTATAGCACAGAACAGATGATAACATTATTTTTAATGACTATAATTTTAATACCTTTTATATGAACAACGAGAGGATAATCTTTTTACGGTTATTAATTTGAATTTTGAACGATTCAAGGTAAACATATCTTCCAGTTGCAAGCTTTTCACAACTTCTACTTTCAAGAATTTTTTTTTACTAATATATATGTGGAAAATTTGATTCAGAAAGATTTACTTCAGTTTATTTTTTGATCTGAAGAATTTTTTTTGAGTTAACCTAAATTTGACTGTTGGACTGAATTGGAAAAGAATGGTTTATGTGCAAAATTTGCTAAGGAGGGTATACAATAGTGGATTCTAAAAGAAATAAATAGTCTGGATTGGTGGTACTAGTTAGTTTAGGCCGCTCAACATTAGGCATCAACCAACCATAGTAGTTATTCATAAAAATATGATATCTGTTATTTAAAGCACAATACCTTGATTAAATCCTGGATTTTTCGATTGCTCGACTGGAGCAGAAAATTGTGATGGTGATATATATTCGTACTTCGTAGATTTGTTTGGTTCAGAATTTTATTTAAAATAGAATAGTTATTTAACATTATTAATAGTTATTTAGTTTATTAGATTTTACCATTTTTGCATACTTAAACATTGAATAATTTGTGAAAAGTTTTTTCCTTAAAGCAAAATGTTGTACCGGTAGTGCTATAGTAGATTTGATAGGTCAGGAATTTGCCACCCTAGTTATTCTGCTATTTAAAATGAAACGATATCTTTTTTAAAGAATAATTATGATTCTGAGTTCTCGATTTAACAATTTTTGACCATTAAATTTGTAAGAGGTTTTTTAATTGAAGGAAGAAGTTGTACCGGTAGTACCATCGATAGACTTCTTTAGTCGGGAATTGGTCACTCTACCTTCGTATTTCTTAACTCTCGTGACAAATTTGATATTGTTGTAATAAAAAGTCGTACCGGTGGTACCATCGGTAGCTCTAGATTTTTTGCATATAAATAAATTGTGACGAAATCATGATATAAATGAATTAAATTAGGATTTATGTATTTTTTTACACAGCCATCTGTAATTCGAAAATTTAAACTGATCAACGTATTTTTTTTTCGTCAGTTACATAAGATTAACCTGTTTGGTATTTTTATACCCTTTCAATTCTCATAACTCCGCATGTAGCACGAAGTCCACAGCGGGATCGAAAAATAAAAAGTGATAAAAATCTTTTAGACCACCCACTAGTACAAATAAAAGGCTTCAAAGCCGTGGTGTGACCGTAGAGTGGTGTTTATTTACATTTTGATTTGAGATCGCTGACTTGCAATAACACGCAATGCCCTTTAAGCGTTTCTATATGGCTTTAAGACGCAGCCACAGGTACCTGGGGGCTGCTGCTAGGAAGTACCCTGAGTCAAGCTTATTATATTACCGTCGTACTATTATTATTTTTAGGCGATATCGATCTGATGACTTCATCTTAATATGTGTAGAATGCCTGGGAATTATACTTGAGTTACAGTTTTATATTGAGCTATATTTATACAACATCTAAGCGATTTTTTTAATGAAAACAATCTTGGAATGCTCATAAAAGCTTCTAAAATATATATTTTTCTATTATCTACCATTGTAATGACTGTGTGTAAGGATTCACTTAAGAGTATATAGTTACAAGAAGAAACAGTGTCACGAGATCACAAAAGAGTCATAGAACAATGAGCATTGTTGCCAGACTTTATTATTTTCTTAGTACAGTGAAAGTAACGAATAGTTGGATACGATATCGATATTTAATACTCGATAGGTTCGTTACTTTGCTATAATGAACAAAATTGAAATTTTTCGAGTAGAGAACATGTTAAACTTGAGTAACCGTGGTGGAATCGTGATTTAAGTGGTAGATATCTAAGCTCTTGAGATATCCTGAATGCCTTCGTGCTCTACCTCCTAAAGGTTTGTTAAGTTTTATCAGCAAATATACAAGATTTATTGAATCTATAAACTGATTATTCTTTATTCAAGTGTAATTCTTTTAAGTGTTTCACATTATTTTATTTATTTTTACAATTTAAACTCTTTATCATTTCTACAAAAATTAAAATATTTAAAATTTCCTCTTGAATATTTTTATGGATAACTGTGATAATTTGTAGATTGTACTCGTAAGTCTCATGTGAAATTGAGATGAGATATACACGAATTTTCAAGTTCACGATTCGCTGTTTCTATGTATTCATACAAATTGTTGATTGTTCTTTTGGGAGTAAGATCCACTTAAATATAATTACATCGTTTCTTCAAGGTTAATCATCAATAAATTTAAATGAAACGACAACTATGCATTGTAAACTTGAAATGAATAATAAATTAAGCGCCATAAAAAATTATTCGTTGTGTTTGCTGATAAATGCTCCTACAGTAAACGAAACATTGATGCACTATATAGTTTAACTGTTTCAGTTTCAGACAAAGATACCAATTTTAGAATTGAACCTAATTCAACGTTGTTACTGACATAAAATTATAATAATACAAGTCGAACTATATAAAGAATTGAATTTCAGGATGATATTTTGAATAAGAATCAAAAAAGGAGTGAAAGTGGTAGAGGTAGTCAAAAATAGAAATCTGCTTCGTATTTGCTAGACTTTCTCGGTATTCTGTATAAAATTAAAAAATTAATTTAAAACAATTTTCTGTACATTACTTTGTATTTTGTGCTGTTCATTTTTCGTTCATGACGCTTCCGTATATGAGCGGGAATGCCATCAAGTCGAAAGGGCAGATGTTTAATCGGATCAAGTTCGAAAAAAGTAATTTTTCGAAAAAAGATCTAATTTGACGAGTTTGAATTCTCTGTCACTATCCACGTTTGCTTGATATTTGCTTGACACTATTTACTTATTATTAATTACAAAATAAAATCGAAATTCTAATTTGTTTTCAATTATTAAGCGTTTTATTCTATTATTTGCTCGTTGTGTCTTACTTTTCGTTTTTACTAATATTTAATTATTGATTATAATTTAAATAATAATTGCTTCGTATTAAGTAGAATTTTAATGAGTAAATTATGTAAATGGACAATTGTGTAGCCAGAGTTGAGCTTATTGGATTATTATCTTTTGTCATTCAAGTTCATCTTGTAATAGGACCATCTTCCAATAGGAAATAGATTTATTGTAGTTGAAAGTGGGTAACATAACCTAATTTCTCTTCCCAGCTTGAAATAATGTTAATATAATAATAATAATAAGTTCTTTATTCTCAACAAGTTTAATACCTAATTACAGAAGTTAATAACATAATGGTGAAAAATAACTAAAAATATAAAATGAAAAGTAATATAACAAGGAGCACAATCTAATCTAAAAGAACTAAAAAAGTAACTAATTCCTGAATTGACAGCACGACGCGTTTCGTCGTTACAAACGACTTCTTCAGATGCTTACAGAATAATAAACTACGTTTGTAACGACGAAACGCGTCATGCTATGTAGTTAATAATAAAGTGTAAATCATAAGTTGAAGTGTTTGAATTTAAGTTTATATTTAGTTATAATGGATTTACACAAGTAAACGCCAACGCTATTAAATAATTCCTGAATATTGAAATGAAGGGAAATATTACCAAGAATTCAATCTAATTCGATTAATTTCACTTAATTTTCTTGTTTACATAACTTCTAATAATATCTGCTATGGAGTCAAAGTTGGTCCTTGGAATCTCTAGGTGGAATAAGTCTGTATTACGAGAATTTTGCGTAGGAACACGAAATTTCAAAGCGGACAAGAGAGGAGGACAATCACTACTGTTGTGCAGTAATTTGTACAAAAATTTGAGTGATAAAGTTTCTCTCATGCCGTTCATTGAAATTAAACAAAATCGGGTTAATATGTCATGATTGACTCCTCTCTGTGGATAAACTTTATCCTCCCTCCAAACTAAGAATTTCAAGAACTATTTGCCATTGCATATAATGAAATGTCCAACATGATGGCTAATTTAGTTTGTTTCATAATAAAATCAAGTGAAGTTTGTTTGTCTTCCGTAAGAATATGTATAGTAGATCGAAAAAAGTTATGGGGAATTTATACGTATACTTGACCCAACCAGATAGGTGAAGTCGTAATTTTCATGGATGCACCTTGTAGATAATCGAGGTAATTGAATATTACGCGTTTTCGTGCTCTTTGTAGTTTTGTACTGTTTCTGAGTTTGTGGTTTTTACTCTCGGTGTTTTTCCCAAAAAAACTGTAACTGTATCACGTATTTTGGACGTAACTATAGAACAAAAATTCAAAATGCACGCTGCTCATTTTCTGTGACCCCTATTGGACCTATTAATATATAATGAGACGTCTGGATCCAGTAGGCCGTTGAATCAATAATATCAACGCTTGCATACATGCACAGACGTACAATTCAATTGTTCGGAAGGAATCCGACGCAGTTCATTCATCCTTGCAAGTTTGAATACTTCCATTCATTTTGTAAGCGCCAATTTCGATCAAATTCAAGGTTCAAGGCCGATGCGATCGGATATCTGGCAGGTTGATCTCGCCTGTTGAAAATTATGCAGATATACGCGCGCAAGATGTGATCTAGCAATTGCGAACGAAGTTCGGATGATTTAGCAAAGTCGTATTACGAGGGGCGATCGAAAAGTTTCGAATCACAGTCCGGAATTCAACGTTAAACGTAATTTTACGTATTAAACTATTTACCTGGTAACCTTTTGTGGTTTCATTATACGAGGGTAGAGTGAAAAGTTTCCGGTCTGACAAAGAAAAACGATGTTTAAAATTTTTTTTTTGCTTTATTTTTCAACATAATCTCCATCAACACTGATTTTTCACTGAAGCGCCTCGCGCAATGTGCTCTCAAACGCAAATTAACGTAGCGATTGGGCTGAAACTTTACATACAAGCACAGTATGAATGATAGTGTAAGACGCCGCCCTAAAAGTAGACCTAGTGGCACTATCTCTTGGTCAGGCCGGAAACTTTTCACCCGACCCTTGTAACTCCCTAAAAATTTGTCGAACTTTTAGCTAACACCCTGTATAGAAATCTTACACGTTTTGACGATAGAGAAAAAATATTGAAACACATCATCATGTATTTAAAGATTTCTTAGGAATAAATTCAATTGTTGGCTTGTACAAATAGATACTCGATGTTTATTTGAGTTGATGTTCATCTGATACTGTAATCATCGATTTATTCTTTCAACTAAGCCATTTATCAGTGTTTGCTCGAACTATCACAGTATTTCATGGTAAATATCCGTCCGAAGGAACGAAACTGTAAGCGTCTTCAGAGTATACATCTGCGTGTTTACATAAATGTGATAATTCCCACACGGACGATGAAACCATTAAGTCCTCAATAAATCGATCAATGACAAGAATATACAATCGAATCGTATATCTCGATATCGATTGACAGATTTCGCAAAGTGTTACCGCAAAAGTGCTAGACGTTAATTAAGTGCAATGACATCATACTCGTAATTAGCTGTTTACAGATCTATTACTTTCTATAGACGAAATTTAATTGCTTTCAACTTCAATTTAACGATTAAAGTGTGCTTTAGTTTCATTGATAGTAAGAGTATACGAGAGTGGGAAGAAAAGTTTACGGACTGACAAAGAAAAACGATGTTTTGAAATTTTTTTGGCTTTATTTTTCAACATAATTTCCATCAATACTGATACATTTCTCATAACGGTATTCTAATTTAGTTATACCAGTTTTAAACGTAGATTCGTCAAGATTCTCAAAATATTGATTTATAGTTTCGATAACTTCTTCGTTTCACTAAAATATTTTACCGCCAAGCCATTTTTTGAGGTTAGGAAACGGGTAATAGTCGCTGGGGGCTAAGTCTGGAGTGTAGGGAGGATGCGGCATCAATTCAAACTTCAATTCCTGGATTTTGGACATGGCAACAACCGAAAAATGCGCTGGTGGGTTATCGCGATGAAACAAAGTTTTTTCTTCGCCAAATGAGGTTGTTTAATTTGCACCTCGTTCTTCAAACGTTGCAATAAGTCTGCGTAGTACTGACCAGTGATAGTCTCACCCTTTTCAAGGTAATCGATGTATATAATTTCTCTGGCATCCTAAAAAGCAGTTTTTGCCTTCTCTGGAGTTTGTTCCTCCTTTCCAACCCACTGTTTGGACTGTTCTTTTTATTTCAAGAAGTGTAGTGGTGAACTCAAGTCTCATTAACAGTTATAAACCGCATTTTTGGTAATTTTCGTACTTCTATGCGAAAATAAAACATATATGACAAAATCAATCGAGAAATTAATTTTTTTTGGAAATTAAGTAATATTTTCTATATATCAGATATCTATGTTCATCTTGGAAAATCGGAAATACGAAAGCCTATTTATATATTAATGCTCAAAACTAAACCCTAATTGTCTACATTTTGTTCAATATTAATAACATTTTACAATGTGGCAACGTTGCTTTTAAGAATTTCCCATATAATTGGAAGTTCCAACAGGCGGTGATCCATCAAAATTACCAAAATTCATCTTCTTGTAAATAACATCTACTCAGTTATCATTTTCAATTCATAACTTCAAATAAAATGAAACTCGTAATGTGTGAAACCAAATATCAACTAATGACATCAAGCGATTTATGCAACGTTGCAATTTAAATGCAATGTCTTTTAATTCAGGAATTAGGTAGTGATTGTCTTTTATAAGGAAGAATTCTCATCAAGTGGAATGCTGGATGTATTCAATATAAAATTATTATTATTAATAGAAAATATTTTTCAAATTGTGATTAGGACCCGCATTATCTGCCAGCCGCAATAATTTACTTCGAGGAGAGATATTGGTTCAGAGCGGGCCAGATGTGTATGAAACACGCGCGGAGTTTCACTCATTTTCCCCCTGGGGTATAATTTCCTAAAGTAGATAGATAAAGGTCATGAAAATAGAGGAAGTCGTCTCTAATCGTACATTTCTGTCTGGCAGAACCGTCTGTCTTGTTTCAACGTTATCTTAGAGATGTGCGGAAGCTTTCAGACTTTTATAAGACTAATTGAACGATGTCGATAGTGATTGGTTATCTGTAAAGGAAATTTCTTGGCGGACTAGCATGTTGCATTCAATTTTGAACATAAAGATAAATGTGAAAGTTGAGGTGGTAATATTGTAAATATAATTTGGAAAATTTTTTCGTATTCATCTACTCATATCTTTTCATACAAATTATACGTTAACAGTTTCAACAAGAAATTCAATGATTGTATGAACCTTTAAAGTTTTTTTACTATTAAAAATGTTTCATTAATTTCTAAAAAAGAAGCTACTTGATTCGAAAATTAGAAACATGACAAATTGATCCAAATTGAATCATTTTGTTTTTTTTTTTGATGTTTCAGAAGTGACTTCCACTTTTTATTTTACGGTTTGCAACGAATGTATCGCCAACTTTGAGCAATTATTGTAATTAGGCCGTACATCGAATAATTGAAATTTCAATAAAACCGTTTGATTTTCTAATTTTTCTTCATTTTCGAAATTGTTAAGTGTATTTTAGTTTTACGTCCGATTTTTATCACAGCGCTAGACTGAATAATTTTTGAAGTTACCTCGTAGTGAATTATTACAGAAAAGTTCGAGTCGTTCAAAACGAAGTCTACGTTGTTTGTTTCAACTTTTATATTATTTCGTTAATATATTCACTTAAATTTCAGATGTACATCTCGAAAAATCGATAAATCTACACTTTTTTAATTATTCAATTTTAGTAAATATGAAAATAAATCGCAATTTACTTTCTTATAGTACGAGAGTCACCCAAAAATAAACACGACATCTGAGAGAATTGATAAATATACAATTCATTCATTTATTCAATTTTAGTGAATATGAAAATAATTCGGAATTTATTGTCTTATAGTACGAGGGTGTCCCAAAAATAAACGAGACATCTGGGAGTATTGACAAATGTACAGTTTATTCATTAATACAATTTGACTGAATATGAAAATAATTCGGAATTTATTGTCTTATAGTACGAAGGTAACTCAAAAATCAACAAGATCGTTTTGTATAATAAAATTGAAGGTTGGTTCATACCGATATCACTAAACTTTCTCTCTATATTTTATAATTCGTTGAGAATATTTATATTTGGGGATGTATATGAGCGCCGTCGTAAATTTTTGGTGATTCAGATCATTTTAGTTCAATTTATTGACGGAGAAAATAATCAAGGTGATATCTTCAGGTTATAACGATATTCCGTGAGTATTTTCTTGCCATTTTTTTCAGTTGTTTGGTGAGATAGATTGTTTTGCTATACTTTTCCCTTTGCGAAGAGAAACTCAAAAGGCTAGGAAATAGTGCAACTTCCATTTCATTCTATCTGGTAACAAAGCACGTCTAAAGTGGATTCAGGATTTTATTCGCCATTGGACTCCCAAACTGTTTAAATAAACACAAAATAGCCTATACCTACATATACCTCTAGCCAAATAGTCGCTTTTCTTGTTGAATCAGATCGTTTCTGTTGATCTAGCGACAATCTTCAGGCGTCAAGACCTCAAATTCTCGCTTTATTTGATTCAAACTTTCTCAGATACGAGTATCTATCCTCTCGATATCTCCGATGTGGGTTCTCGGCCATAAAACCGCGTGTCCCTGCGAAGAATTCCATCGAAATTCAGGTTCTGTTCGACGTCGTTTTAGCAAAACAAAAAAGTGCCGTCCGCAGCGCGACAAAGTCTGTATAAGGCAGCCAAGAGGAGGTTGACAATATATCCAAGGTCTCTCTTAATTGGCTGCTTTGTTCTGCGACTGTCATCTTATTTTAAAAACTATAGATTTATTCTAATTGGGGACCTTTTACACGACTCTCCGTCTCTTTCAAACCGTCCTTCTGTCTTTCTCTTTCCCGATACGAAAGTATCGACGAACAAGAACTTAGACTGCTACTGCATTAAAGTTAACTTCGTTTTTCATTCAATCCGGTCCATAGCTTATGGGAAAATGATCATAGATAGTTGCATCGTAGCTGGTGCAATTGATTGAATTTATTTGAATGTTAATGTTAATAATTTACATTTCACAACGGTGTTTTGAGATGAGGTATAATCAAATACGTTCGTTAAATTCTAAATGATAGATCGGTATTTGAATTATTGATCTGTATAGTCGTAGTTAGATGAAATGGTAATTTTTCTTCCTGAATATTATTGCAACAATGATTAAATTTGAATAATTTGTATATGCTGACGATCTAGATTTTTAGAATTACATTTGGTCGTAACTTTCTTGAAAATTTAAATCTGATTCTCTTCTTAGACAGTTTTGAACCTATTTCTTATTTTTTCTTAAATTTTTCGAAATTGGTTCATTGTAAGATGTGAAGAAGAACAGACAAACTTAGAATATTGTCTTAACGGCTCAATAATGCCATGAATGTATCCATTACTAAACCCTCTTCATTCGAATGCCTAATCCCTTGTCTCATTGTTATTTTTCTATCGTATAAATGATCTCGTCCCCCTAGTCGTTATTTGTACTGACGTCCTCGAATAGGCGATATAAAAATAATAACCAACCCTTTAGACCGTCGCGGTTGTGTTTATCCGGCAAATTGATGGATTTACCAACCGCGCTGTACCAGAGAAAATTAGCACCCTCCAGGTGTCATAATAGGGGTTTTTATTGACGTCCTGGGGTACTCTAACACTTCTAGACCAAAAGGAACCCTTGTTTATTTTTCTACGTTCCTCGTCTTGAATATATTTACGTTGACAAAGGGTTTCAGTTGTGTGGAACGATTTTCCAGAGTGTTTGAAACTTTACGAGCGATTAATTTCAGTATAAAATCGTTGTCACTGACTGATATCAGACGTGGGATCGTAATTTAAGACTACGAGTAGGCGTAATTTAAAAACTCGGACTATCAATGCTAAAATAGAGTAAATTAGAAAAGTAGGCGTTACTGGCACACTTGTTTTGTGAATTTAAAGATTTGAATAACTTATTAGGTAATATTTGGTACCGAAAATACGTTCTGCATAAGCAGAATTCATTAGCTCAATCTCGGTAAATGTGCTTGAAATAGAATATCTCACTCATGCTGTTTTACGTGGTATATTGTTTGAGTTTCTAAGGTTTATTTTCCAATTAACAATAAATTTGATAAATTTATACAACGTGAAGTAAGTGTCTCTGTATTTATATGCCCAAATATTCCTAAGGAAGGTACTTGAATACTTTTTATAAGTCCGTCTGTGACTCAGTAAAATTGATTTCATTATTTTTACTATATTCTTCGATAGAATGTGCAATTTATATTTTTGTAATTTGTTTTCAACCAGATTCCATAAATGTTTGAACTATGTAAATGATTTCTCTTGTTTCCTTCGATTAATACATAATTATTAGTAATTTTTAACAGATTTATTTTCTCTATTTTTCGGGGTTCTTTTGAGCTACTGTATTTGGTTACATTAATTAACGAATTCGAATCGAATGTGTTCAATCCAATTAAAAGGTTATTGTACATGTAATTTTATGTATTCAAAATGTAAAATACGATGACCTTTTGTTCGGCTATTAAGTAATCTTTATCGCTTTGTTTGTATTTAATAATATTACGAAATATAATTAGAGAAATTGAAATGAAAGGAAATATAATGGTTATATATTCACA
The DNA here is from genome assembly GCA_030704895.1 of Henosepilachna vigintioctopunctata. Classification (NCBI taxonomy): domain Eukaryota; kingdom Metazoa; phylum Arthropoda; class Insecta; order Coleoptera; family Coccinellidae; genus Henosepilachna; species Henosepilachna vigintioctopunctata. The sequence continues at coordinate 3,015,406 of JARQZJ010000121.1, read as the reverse complement.
AGATACATAAATATATACAGGGTGTGTCTGAATCAATCTGAAATATTGGTGGCACTTTGTCGTTTAATTTTACGACGATAAATATTTTATTTGAGCTTCTTATCATTGTAAGTTGTAGAAATTTACACAAGTACTTTGTTGGGAAATATTCAAAGCAACAAATTTTATATTATACTGGAGTAACCTTTTTTATTAGATTTTTAATTGATTTGATCATCTCTCTTTAGACTTTCAAATTATTTCAATATATTTTAATATTCAGTTTAGCATTGTAAATATTTTTTCATGTTTTTTGCTTTAAGTCATTGTTGAATGATTTTTAAAGTATTGGTAATTTTCTTCAATGGGGTTAACGTTTAGAGGGGGGGGTTGACGTTCACCGGGAACCTGTGTTATCTATCTACTTATATTGTAATTTTTTTTTATATCAAGAAATAATTTCAATATTTTTCAAACAGAAAAGTTGTATAACATAACCTCTATTCGGTGTCGTGTACTTTCCCAGGTGTTTTTGATGCGAATCCGAAAATTTCTTCTGCGTGTGAATAGCAAGCAATTGAACATCCAATAACGTCCTAAATATTTCTCGGGTTACCGTCTCAATTAATTCCATATTCAGATGTAAAATATTGTGAAAGTGAATGGGGACTCCGTGATTTATGATCTCCCTGTTGTACACTTATCTTCTGTCGGTATTTCTTCGGCAGACATTCCCCTACTGCCAATAATTCACCATGTGTCAAGGTGACAACTTTAAATATAAATAGTTGAGAAGCGGGAACTACATCAATTGGTTCCTCTGTATATTATTTAGCCAGGTAAAGCGTGTTTGGATTCTAGGAAGAATGAACAATGACGGAGATTCTCTACTTTTGTCGGTTTCTTTGTATAGGGCACAATATTACCGATATTTCAAGCATTCAACTTTTTCACCTAGTCCCACGTTTTCGGAAAACGGAATTGTTTGAAAATCTCCACAAAATATAGAACGTACTCGTATATTCCGCATTTCATAATATCAATTAGTTCAATAAAATATAATGAAAAACACGCGATTAAATTTTTTATTGTTTGAAGTTCTCTTTATTTTTCCATTTTTTTTATTTTTTATTTTTTTTCACATACAAGGGCTCACTTAACATACTTTAGTTAGACCAGTTCTTAACAGACCAGTTAAAAACTTTCCTGGAAAAGAGGAGTACATATTACTCCTCAATTAACACAATTAATTACAAAATTATGTGCATGCATTCTTTAAATGATTCACTATGTTAATAAAATTAAACGTCTTCTGGAAAACTGTGACACCTCTTTGAGGTACAAAACGATTTTTTGGCTCCACTGGGTCTTTGTTTTCTCTACAACATTATCGACAAGGGCATTCTTCAAATGTACTTAACAACTATCTAGAAGAGAAAAACAATTTTTGGACATCCCTGATTAGTTATAGATTAGTTTGAGTTAAAATCTTCCTAAAAGCAGCTAAATCGACCCAAGTAAAAATTTTTGGACACCCCCGTGTCTTTAGTTTCACAATTGGTCCAACAAAATATAGTGAAAACACATAATTGAGATTTTTTTATTACTCACTTAAAATACAGTCCAGAACTGTCTTAGAAAAGCGGAAATACTTGAAACTATTGAAGTTTTCTAAAAGTAAAACAAAATTTGACCATTAGTTCTTTATTCGTTCTTTTTGAATCTGGGTGGCCCTGTCACGATCAACTAATACAGAAAATCGAGTGTCCAGTTATATATTTTTTTATTCTTACCGAGAGAGCACTATATTTTTTATACAGTGTCGAATATCTTTTCACTAATCCACCCTAAACGGAACGATAAGGTGGTAATGGCCTACTAAGACGACTTTCGTGTCAGACGTGAGACTTTATCACCCGACCGAAATGAATAGTCGTTTAGTACGAGTCATTTTATAAATTTAAAAGATTTACTATTAGATAAAAATCCTTTTACAACTTTCGATTTAACAATCTCGACCATTTGTTTGGACATTGAGAAAATACCGCATTTTGACTTTCGTTACTGATACTGATTGAAATAAATCGAATATGATTAATGTATCGATATTACCTACATGTAATATGGATACATTTTTTGTATCGATACATGTATTGATGTACGTACATGTATTTGTTGTTTAATTTTCAAACTAATCACTTTTTTATGCTTAGTGTCGTGTGAAAAATTATACTGATCTGTTCGTATTTTATTTCGCACAGTTATAGTGTTAATTTCTCAATAACTTTCGATAATGCTCAACTACTTATTGAAAGTGTTAAAATGTTTTTCTTTTCTCAATTAACATTGTATGTTCTTCTTTACTTAATTTGATACTTTTTTATTTCGAAATCTTTTAAAATCGGTTTATTAAGAAAGTACCACAAAGGAACCTTTGAGCCTTCAAATGGTCATTTTATAAATTTAAAAGATTTAGTATTGGATAAAAATCCAATTAAAGATTTAACAATCTTGGAAATTCGTTGACATTAAGAAAATACTGCATTTTGACTTTCGTTACTGATACTGATTGAAATAAATCGAGTAAGATTAATGTATCGATATTACCTACATCTAATATCGATACATTTTTTGTATCGATACATGTATCGATGTACTTTCATGTGTTTGTTGTTTAATTTTCAAACTAATCAAATTTTTATGCTTATTGACGTGTAAAAAAGTATACTGATTTGTTTGTATTTTATTTTGCATAGTTGTAGTGTTAATTTCTTGATAACTTTCGATAATGATCTTAGTGAAGTGTTGAATTGTTGTTCTTTTCTTAATTTACATTATATGTTAGTTTTTTACTCTATTCGATACTCATCAAGTAGTACTCATCAATAAAATTGGTTTATTAACAAACTTCCACAAAGCAAGCCTTGAACCTTGCAAATGTACCCACTCAAAGCCCCATTAGAACTAATTGTAGGCATTATTTATAATTTTCTGAAAACAAACTGTGTAGGAGGTCTTCATATCAACATTAAGACCTCTTTAAAACTGATTTTTACATGCGAATGAGATGCAATGGACGTCTTAAAACAAACTGAAGATATTTATAAATCAATTACCATTTTCCCATAACTATTTACTGAATACGATCGTTTTAATTGGTCGAAACGAACACACAAGTAGATAATTCTTCGAATTTCCGACTACAAAATCAAATATCTATTTATAAATCATATATTTACGTTAAATTGATTAATACCATCTTAATTCACACATAATATTAACTCCGAAGTAGTGTATTAAGCCAATAATTTACTCAACGAACTCTCCGATTGAATCTAATTTCCATCGACACACCATCTCAAATTATATGGGTACAAACACTCGCATTCGGAGGGTCAAAGAACACATGAATCATGCAGTTTTGACCGACGAATGATATATCGCTTATGGAACGTCCAAACGGCAATTTAAATTTCAGATGTTATCACTGGGTTCGAATACGTTCGGAAAAAACTCATTTAACGTTTTCGAAATGTTCTGCCTCGGGAGAACCACCTTTTTCTCTTCAAAATTATGGATTTTGGTCCTCGCGAAAGCAGTGATATCTATCGAGGTAAAAAAATGTTTTTGGACACCCCTTTTACGTTGAAATTATCGACAGAGTTATTCTTTGAAGATCACCTATCGAAAAGAGAAAATCAATTTTCTAGCATCCCTGTGGAAGCAGCGAAAGTTATCTTGCAATAAAAATTATCGACTGGAACATTCTTAAAAGGTGACACCTATCGAAAAGAGAAAATCAATTTTTGGGCGCCCCTGATTAGCTATAGATTAGGTTAGGTTGAGATCTTTTTGAAAGCATCGAAACCTATCCAGAAACAAAAATTATTTTTGGACACCTCAATGTCTTTCTTTTCACTTCGACGCAAAGGTAACACCTATCGAAAAGAGAAAATCGAATTTCGGGAATTCCTGATTAGTTATAGATTATGTTACGTTAAGATCTTTCTGGAAGCAACGAAACAAGCTAATACCTATCGAGAGGAAAAAATTAATTTTTGGACATATGTGCTTAGTTCATCAGAAATAAAAATGAAGTTTTGGACACATCTGCCATGTTACGAGTATATGCTAACTTGATGTTTATTGAACGTGTTTTTTTTGCTGGGTTTAAGGAGAATTTGTTTAAGGGATAATCAACAGCAACTTTTCACATCCACTAATGGGATCTGTCAATAAAATTTTGGTCATCCCTGATAAGTTATAGGTTCTTTTGCAGATATAATTTTTTTAAGGCGTTTTCGTGATATGATAGTAGCGTTTTTGTGTTTAGTTAAATAAGTCTTTCTAGTTGAGGTGTCCTTTTAAAAAACTTTTTTGTGGCATTTGAACCCCCGAACCCCCGATTATATACGCCCCTGACAGAGCGCGAGAAATAGCTAGAATGTACGTTCGAAAGCTTGAAATTGAAACTGCTTTTTTCGAATATAAAATTAAAGCTTGTGATATTCTCTCGAATTTTTTCGACCGGTCGCAGAGTAGGGATGTACAAACTCGTCAGGGGTGACCATTTTCTTTGTATCGCCTCGTTGTTCCGAATTATAAGATCACTTTAATCGTGTATCGATCTCCTGCGAAGTCACGGTAGAATAATCTAATATGAATTTTCTCGTATAAACTCTCTAATGGTGTCATCACGGTCGAATTTTTTCTCTTGTCATTTTTGCCGTCTACACGGCACCGAACAAGTTGCGTCACGCTGTAAATTAACACAAAACAGTCTTTGAATAATTAATACGGATCGTATCTGCCCATCTGCATTTCACTATGCGAATGGAGAATAAATTTGAATGAGTTAAAATCGACGCTGTGTAGAATTATTCAAAATAGTTTAACCTCGAGTGTTGCTTATTAGGAAAGAAGTTCAATTTCGAAGTAAGTATACGGAGTGCGCTTTTTAACGAACCAAATATTTAATTAATGCTTTTCAAATGGAATCGTGTCACAAATATCAATTTAGATAAGATTGTTTGTGCAGCTCGAAGGAGTGTGTATCTCGTTGACCTCAGGTCGAGCAATTGGTCATTCAAATATCTAGCAATATGTGCAGTTCAGGGTTCTCTTTTGTCTGAGTCATCTCCATAATCTCTTCTTGTTATTCATAATATTATACTTTTCAACCACCTCACCTTTTTTTGCGATTTGCGTAAAGATAAGTGCAAACAGCAAGTAATGTATGAAAATATGGGAGAATCTGTTACCATCACGCTTTCATCGTCACGCTAGTGTGGAAGCAAAAATTTCGCACTTAACTGTATTAATTGCTAAATGTGGATAAAAGTAATGAAGATCGAGTACTATGTTATGCTTGCTTTAAAATCAATCAATCGCTCTGAAGAAGATACCTTGACAAATTCATGGAATATTGAATAGTGTTCCTTTATATTTCATCAAAATTATAAATCATTATCATTACATATCATTATTATTATTTCAAATAAGGGCAAAGGACTTATAAAGGTTTTATAATTATCCCGTAGTTAACATAAAAAAATTACTACTGGAAAATGATAAAATGAGTAAATAATTTATGAAGAGCATCGTTAAATAAACTAGAATAAACTAGATTATGATTTACAAAAGAACAGAAAAGAATTACACTAATACTATTAGAAAAATAAACGAAATAAAAAATATAGTAATGCTAATTTTAAAACTAGGGTATTGAATTTTAAACTGGTTTTCAGTCATTTAATCTACAGGAAGACTGTAGATACATATGTCAAAAATTCTGTTGCTGATAAAATCATCGGTGTTTGTTCTTTATTGAAACATGTTCAAACCTGTTTAGGTACGTTGGGTGGGATTTTCGTCTCATAGAGGCATTTAAATAAAGTCTATTAGAACTTTTATGCTAAGTAGTTATGTTGGTACGGTTTTGGCATAAAAATATTTATTATTTTCAGTAATTTCTGATGCTTTGAAACTGAAAAGATGGAATGATATTTGTAGACCTAGTATTTATTCATTCTCTTTCGGTATGTTGGGAAAAATTGCGAATATTTTAAACTCCTATGTGACAGAATGTCCATGTATTTTACATGTGGGTAGGCGAAACAAGAATGTGAAACACACAAGGCAAGATACCCCCTTTGCTTAGGCGTGGTAGACTGACAAAGAATTCTATCCGTTTCTTCATTCTAACTGAAGTTTCACACGAGAAAATATCATCAGGACAAAATTGAATACCTGAAAAATACATTTAGGTGGTCAATTAGTTAAGTAGTTCTTTTATTCAACTTATTTTCTGTGAAAAACGCCAACAACTGCGAGTAATTAGGAATCAAGATAATCTTTAGATAGAACTTCAACAGTTTTGATTTTTGATTTTTAGTTTTGCCGGAAATCGAGAAAAACCGTTTTTTACCCCTAAAAACTCACCCTCATCCCCTTCCCGAGCTCAGATCGCCCGTAAATTATTTTTCCTTTCATTTTTATCATATTTCCCTCCTTTTCTAATGGGTTTCATCCTATTATGATTTTTTTTGGTTTTAAAAATTATCGACCTTGGTCTAATAGGTATTATTATTATTATATGTATTTCGTCGTTATAATGTTTAATTTGTTGTAATAAAAAAACTTTTCGAGAATGTAGACAGTGCTCCAGTTCAAACATAAAGAAATGCATAAAAATAAATACAACATGTTGTATTAGATTTCATTTTGTTCAAGCCAGAAACTGTTTGGTTGTGGGAGAAGATAAAGAATATATTTTTATTCTGTGTAAAATAGTAAGAGATTTGTTTTAGGTGTTCATGTGCAAATGTATGTTTAGTTTTCAAAAAAATTGTTAAATGATATGATAGAAAATATGAAATCGCAGTTGAAGTTATATCCTAAAGGTTTCGATAATATACGTAGTAAGATTCATTTCCTTTGTTTTTCTCGAAATAATTGGTAATAGAATGTATCTATTTTGATATTTATGTACATGTTTTTTAACTACGCATTTATACTAGACTTTTGAATTATTCATGCGATAAAAACCAGGTTATTTAATAAGAGTTTCAGTATAAATAGACGATAAAAAGCTATAATTTATAATTCACTACACTCCTTTTTTCTTTGAACCAAAGTACAGGAGAAACATTCAGTTACATTTTTCGTAATTGTGAAGGTTGAGGAATTTTTCCTCGTCTTACATGACTATCAGCCTTTCACGGTTTCAAAAGTTATAGAACGACCACCGAAAAACAAGATAGTCTCGCTTGTTGACCGAGTAATTTCATCATTTTATGAACTGTCACAAAACAAATAGACGTTCGAGAAATGTAATTATTTGTAGAATGTACTTGGTCGCTATCTCGGCTTCTAGGTTATTTCGAGCACTTCGTCAACACTCATTAAAAAGTACCAGCTCTAAGAATAATGACGGTTAAAGAGTTAAATAGACTCTCGGGTTTCATAGAATTTCGTGAAATTGGCCGTTTAATGGAAACTATACGATGAGTTATTTCTAAAATGACGTATCTAATTGTGAGAATATCTCCGATATCGAGTGAGACAGCGACGATTATGTCATTCGAGAAATATTTCATTTGTTTTGTACGAGTTGAATGTGTTTGAAGAATGTCTTTATTGAACGTAACAGAGACGTGATAAGTTTTATCTTGTTTATTCAGAAATGTTGCCAATTTCATGAAAAACGAAATTTTATAGCGGAAGAAAAATTTTAAACTTTGTTTTCTATCGATTTCGATAGGTGGCGCTGTAAGTTACTCACATACTACGGTACCTTGTAGTTGTTGGGTTATTATAACATATCAGAATTGCGGTATTACTGATGAGTTCTTTTGTACCTTCAACGCGAAATAGTTGTATAGCTTTTCTATTGCGCATGATAATCAGATTTAGTTCAGTTCTGAATGTCGAAGTGTCCTTTTTGATGCTCTGTCAATTTCTGCTCAAGTTGTGTGATACATATTTAATAATTGTTCTGTTTATCCCATCCTAATTGGCATTATTTTTTACAAGGTGTATCTTTTGAGATGAAGTGTTAATTGTTCTGCATTTCTTATTGTCACAACTTAATTAAATGAAAGCATTATATGCAGTTTTTGTCCTCTCAAGAAGTTGATTAGTACGATAGATGAAGCTTAAAGTTTTAAATTATACAAAACAAAGTTGCAAAATGAATTGAAGTATAATTCAAGAACCTTAGCTGCTTCAAGACAATATAATTATTTCCTCAGAAGCAGGTGTTTTAAGATGTAATGGGATTTTCGCTTACTGGTCAATCTTCCTAATTTATTTGGGGGGTTTTTTGAAAACGGTCATAGCTATGCACGGTATGGATTTCTCAAACATGAAGGTCTCAGTTTTGGTATTGTGAAGAAGCAATAATGACGAGTTTAGTAATTATGTCCATCTCCCAGCTTTTGAAGATTACAACTCAAATAATGAGGAGAAAATCAGTTGGAGATTCTTTTCTGCAATACAACTGGGGACCTACCCCAAGTAAGTAGATGGTAGGCTAGATGGGTATGGATTGAAGAGAAGTACACTTTGCGTAGTGGTCAAAGTACTTACTCTTCAGTTGAAGGGTGGCAAAATATCCCGTCAACTTGACACACATCTCGTCAATCTGTGTTGCTATCTCAGAAAAATCTTGCAGTTTCATTGTGCGTTATAATCTATGCGTTTATAAATATATGGAGTTAAAATGTTGAAGCAACATATCAATTATCTATAAAGGAACATATGAATTACGAAGGAGATACAGAAGATAAAACAATCTGATATCTAGGCGTTGTATCTTGAGGATGAATGACAGGTTGCGTGCCCATTCATACCATTTTAATTACTCCATACAAAACAACTTCCGGTACTTAAAATATATTTGCGAAAAAGTTTTATCTAACACCAGATTTCCTGGAAATTTCCTCGAATGCTATCTCAAGTTATCGTACCTGCCACCCCCGTATTAGCTCACGTCTCAATACATTTAGGAGCGTCCCGTTCCCGCCTTCCTTATCAATTTCTACCAATCCATCTCCGATATCTAGTGACATGCAATCTACGTCTTGCATCGGAGTTGGCCGAACCCAGCTGTCTGACGTTTTAATTGACAGCCGGCCGATATCGCAGGAAGCGAAAAATGAATCTGTCTTGGAAAATCGTCGCTTAATCAAGGAAAAACCGCACGAATTCCCCAACGACGAAATGTCGTCTCTGGATGTTTTAATCGAAGTTGTAGAATTTTAATTCGTACTTACTACGCTAGCGATGACAGGCGTGTGGCAGTGGCTAATGTCACAAATGCGAAAATCGTCGGGTTTTTTCGTCAGTACCGCGGCAATTACGGAAATTATCGAAGCAGCTGCGGTTATTATTTTCGCGGATAGTGTGGGTAATTATGAGTTAACAAGACGATTTCATGGTATAAGTAGGTACCATCATGATTCGCTTCAGAGATAAGTTAATACGAAGCTGTTAGTTGCAATGATTTAGTGGATATCAAGATAACCTGTTGAACTGTGCCTGCTTCTAAGAAGCTCCGGCAGCACGAAGACGACTTGTTATACAGAGCGTTTGATTTTGGTGCATGTTTTGAAGCACTGTTCAGTATCAGTGTTTTTTGCTGAATGCTTTCTTTTTTTCGTTTTCTTTTTTTTGTCTTTCTAGCACAAGATGTGTTCACTATCTGAATCGAAATGATATTTTATGTTGAACTTTTGTCCGTTTACCAGAGAATCAGACTACACGAAGTTGACTTATTATACAGATGTTTTGGTTTTAATGCATCATTTGAGCACTGTTAAGTATCAATGTTTTTTTTTTGCAAAATCGTGTATTTTCCTCTCTTTTTCCCTTTTTTTCTTTGTATCGAGAAATATGCTGTGTCCAAATCCAAATGATATTTTCATTCGCTTGTATGTTTAACTTTTGTCTGTTTAACAGAAAACTATAGTACACGAAGTTGTCTCATTCTACAAATCGTTTGATATTGCTGTTCACTGAGGAAGTATCGACTTTCTGCTTCAGGAAGGGGTTTTGAGTCTGTTTGTCAACATATCAAATGTCAATACGTCAAACTTATCTGGTTGACCGACGTCAATTAGTACAGATGGAGGGTATACATCGTCCAGAGTTCACACCTACCTCTGGAATACCTCAGGGATCTAATATTGGACCACTGTTATTTATTCTGTTCGTAAATGAACACAACGTAACTCTGTTCAACTTCAGCTCGCGCTGGACCATGGTGCCCATTGGTGTGAGGGTAATTATTTGAGTTTGAAAGTGTCAAAGTGTAATGCTATTTCTTTCACAGGAAAAAAAGATCGAATTGAGTGTGACAAGACCGTGGATAGTCAGATTCTTTCTTGTTCTGATACTGTGAGAGATTTTGGTGTAGTCTTCGATCAAAAGCTTTCTTTCATTTCACACATCACACAATTTATTTCATCTGATGAATTATCTGTAATATTTCGTTGAATTCTTTTCAGTTATTAGCTACTATTTTAGTTTTTTTTAGATTAGATTGAGCTCTTTGTTTTATTGGTTTCATTTTATTTATTTAGTTATTATTCAACATTATATTATTATTTTCTGTAATTGGGTATTATAATTGTTGATAAGAAAGAACTTATTATTATTATTACTGTTATAATATCTCGTAACTATTCTCGCATTTCATTCCAATAATACATTATTTGAAGCAAGAGGAATATCTAGATCGATAAAATTTTTTTCTTTTTTTGTTTTATATTGAACTGTTTCACAATTTCTAAAAAACTATTTCTGTACAAAATCGAAACTTTTTGCAGATGGTTTGTTTTCGCCCCTTCTTTTTAAACCTGATTTATGTTTAGTATCTAAATCGAAATTATTTTTTTATGTCGCTTTTGACAGAAACTTTATGCTTGTGACAGAAAATTCGACTACGTGATATCAACGTCTTATTTATGCAACATGAAACAATTTAATAAAATATTCGTATTATTACAGTTTTCCAAATTTAGTAAAACATCAGTCGACACATGTTTCGAACCTAGCGACTGTCAATTTTTATATTTATTTTCATTTTGGAAGAACAGCGAACGGGAAACTCCCAACTATTTGGGTCACATAACGCAGCCTTGAAGGATCTACCGAAATAAACTCGGATGCATTCTCGTCGTATTCCTTCGTAATTTATGAACGAAATGATGTCACCAGAAACGGAGCAAAACGGGCCGGCAAAGAATAAAACCAGCGTTCTGAGGCTTTTTGACGTACAATTTAACGAGATCGAGTCGATTTATGCAGCTAAGAAATAATGGAGCGCCTACACTAGGCGTGTGTTTAGTTATTGGTCTCCAATGACCCATTTAAATACGGGGTCACATTAATTTGTATTGATAAAACAGAGAGAAAACAAATTTAGTGTCTAAATTTGAAGAATCAAGAGGAACAGAGTGACTAAACATATCTTGCGGAGAATCTTACATGATTCGAATCGTCACGTAACAAAAAAGTGTTATTTGCCCCCTATTTACGGATTTTTGTTTATCTTTTTATAAAACTTCAGATTTAATTGAGCAACGTAGGTCTTGGTTTTGTAGTTCATAGGTTTACATTAATTTTTAACCTCTGGTTACAATATTCGAACGTGGTTTTTCCACAGTTTTTGTAACAAGATTTGAGCAGATGAGAAACATATAACTGTCGGTTTCTTCTTTATATTTATTCCATCATTCATCTGATGTTTTTTTAGCAACTATTCAAACAGCCCCCTTCCCTCAGGTGATACATGTTGAAGTTTGAGACAAAGCCCCCTTAACCAAATTCACGAGTTTTTTTTCAGTTCAGATCTTCAGAAAAATTAAAGAATTAGGTGTCTTTAATTAAAATATGGGTATAAAGTATAAAATTCGTGTTATATTCGAGATTCTTTGCCCCCTTTAATTTTGCGTCTTGTTTCGTCCGTTTGGAGAAGGAAGAAAAATAGGGGCATCATTATATCATTCACGTGATCTTTTTTAGCAACTATTTAAAGAGTCCCCTTCTCTCTAGTGATACGTGTTGAGTTTTGAGATAAAGCCTCCCTAACCAAATTCACGTATTTTTTCAGTTCAGATCTTCAGAAAAATCAGAGAATTAGGTGTCTTTAATTGAAATATAGGTATGTATGAAGTATAAAATTCGTGTTATATTCGAGATTCTGTGCCCCCTTTAATTTTGCGTCTTGTTTCGTCCGTTTGAAGAAGCAAGAAAAATAGGGGCATCATTATATCATTCACGTGATCTTTTTTAGCAACTATTTAAAGAGTCCCCTTCTCTCTAGTGATACGTGTTGAGTTTTGAGATAAAGCCCCTTAACCAAATTCACGTATTTTTTCAGTTCAGATCTTTAGAAAAATCAGAGAATTGAATGTCTTTAATTGAAATATAGGTATATATGAAGTATAAAATTCGTGTTTTATTCGAGATTCTGTGTCCCCTTTGATTTTGCGTCTTGCTCCGCCCGTTTGTCGAAGGAAGAAAAATACAGTTTTAACTTTTTTCACCTCTTATATTTGAATACCTATCTAAAGATTTTTCTGAATCATAAAGCTTAGGTATGCCCAAGTCCGGTTTGTACGTCTAATAAAGTTACACACGTTATATCTCCGATACCATCGTCGGGTGTTCACTTCTACTGGCGGTACAGCGCTGTGTCGATCCTTTTGTCTGAAACAAACGGAGCGGAAAGTCGAAAGACAAAAAATTGATAGCATCACGTACATTTAACTATTTTTCTTGCGAGAAAATAATATAAACGCTTTCATCTCGGCTTACAGTTCTATCGATCCCATAATAATAAAGCATTACGAGCTGTTGTAGCCCAAAGTTATATATCGCTCTGCACATTGTCCCGGAACTGAGGCGGCCACACATTTACGATTTGATCGTACGATTTATCGGTTCAAAATTATTTTAATTTTATCAAAATATCTAATGTTGATCTGATTATATTTTTGATTCAGGGTTATATTGGGTGACATTAAGACTATCCCTTATGTATAACGTTATTTTTTGGCAAGTTTTACTTTTTTTGGTTTAGTTGGTTCAGTTAATTATGAAAAATCTTCTGTATTTTTCCGTGAAATGTTGTTGAGAAACTTCGTTAGTTAAGAAAAATATTTTCTAGATTGCAGTTTTATACGTAATTATAAAACCCGCCAACATTATTTAATTCATCAAAAAATATGTATTCGTTCATTTAGATGTTCATATTTTTTCATTGATTTTCTATGATCATAATTTTTCTGTCTGGCCAGAAATTCTCATTTTCAATCAATAGCCATAATTTCAGTTCAATAGATGTGGGAAATGTTCAAATTGAAAGCTTCAAACGTTTTAAACTTCAAATAGAAGGAATTTTCTAAAATTGGTTAGTTTTTTTCGACAGTTGTTTAATTTATTCCAATAATTATAACACAATTATACAAATTTATTCATGAGATTTAATTTGAGCCCAATAATTTCATGTTAATAACACAAAATGTATGACTTATTCCTATATATTTTAAATTTAACTAACAGTACTCAAATTTCTAACATAATAATAATATGCATATATTTCCAACAGATAACTACCCAATTGCAGAAAAATAATCATTCAGGTCACTTTGTAGCCTCAAACAATCATGTATAGATGACATGCTCTTATAAATCTTAATATCGTCCGCATAAGTCACCTTCATGCAGTCGATCATCTCATCATCTCTAAGAGATCGTTAACAAACAGTACAAATAGTAAGTGTCCAAGATTAGATCCCTGCGGCACTTCCGAAGTTACTAGAAATTCTCTCGATTTTCAATGCTCACTTTGTTCGAACTGACTGCGATTACTCAAGACTTCTAGAGAAGTGATAAATTCTTCGCAAATCCAAAAAGCTTCCTAGTTTTAACTATAAGTAGTCCATGACTTATCTTAAAAATGATGATTTTAAACAACTTAGAAAAGTTCAACAGTATAGAAATAGATTGATTGATATTGATGATAGATGATAGCTTGACACATTCTTGTACAAATTACTGCACAATAGTATTGATTGTCCTCCTCTCTTGTCCGCTTTGAATTTTCGTGTTCCTAGGCAAAATTCTCGTAATACAGAATTATTTCACCTAGAGACTCCGAGGACCAACTCCCTTATGCAATCCCCGATTTGGTTCATGGAGTCTACACTGAATAGAATTGCCAGTAATTGTGACATTCACTTTGACTCCATAGAATCTATTATCAGGAGTTATGTGAACAACGAAAATTGATTGAATTAATTGATTTAGATTGAGTTATCTGTAATATTTCATTGAATGCTATAATGTAGTTTTAAGTTACTATTTTTTTTAGATTAGATTGATCTCTTTGTTAAATCTTTGTTTAATATATAGTTAAATCTTTTTTCTAATTATTTAGTTATTACTTAGTTATGTATTCAATATATATAATGTTATTATTTTCTGTAATTGGATGTTATACCCATTGATATTTCATTGAATGCTATAATGTAGTTATAAGTTACTATTTTTTTTATTTAGATTAGATTAATCTCTTTGTTAAATCTTTTGTTTAATTATTTAGTTAAATCTTTTTTCTAAATTTTGTAGTTATTACTTAGTTATGTATTCAATATATATAATGTTATTATTTTCTGTAATTGGGTGTTATACCTGTTGAAAATAAAGAACTTATTATAAAGAACTTATTATAGATTGGTGGAGGCTTTCGCGGCCAGTCGTTGAACTAGTGTTGTCCTGGTTCGAGTCTAGAATCCATTTATAGGTTCCACTTCTAGAATGAGAAGTGGAACGACCTCTGAAGAAGCTCGCCACTCGTGCTAGCGAAACGTTAGGAAGAAATTCCAACCGACGACGGCTCTTAGACCCGAACCAGGACAACACTAGTTCAATATAGAAATAGGCCTGTAATTACCAATATGTGATGAATCGCCCCCTGTAGGCACTGGAATAACTTTTGCTATCTTCCATTTTGTAGGAGAAAAGCTGGTCTACATAATGAGGTCATATATATGCTAAAGCGGCATAATTAAAGTGTCAATACAATCTCTTACAATGAAACTAGGAATTATAGTTTTTTCGCAGCTCCTTTTAACATTTCTATTCATTATATCGTTAAAGATAATGGTAAATATTAAGTTTGATTCGATCAGAAAAAATTACAGAAAAATTATTTTGTTTCTTCACGTGATCTATAATCTCTAGAAACCCTAAAATCCCTTGACTGTTAGTATGCAGTATACAGTGTGTTTAAGTTCGATTTATTCTAAACGGTTTATTTTTGCGTAGAGATCGGTCGATGTGTGGCGACCTTTACGAGTTTGGAATGAAATTACTATAAAGTGGATATAGAGAGAGAGTGAACGGGTGTAGGCGGACCAGTCGATTACGGACAAAATAATATGTGGGAATGAGCTACGATGGAATGAACAGAAACTTTATCGATAGGACAAAAATGCATTTGACCGAACACCTGGCGACAAAAAATAACAAAAAATATGACTTTCGCCCTCGGTGACATTCGAAACTATTTTCAACCGATTAATTTGGACGAAAAAGTGAGTCACTAAAATTCCACCGAATTCGTAGCCCACTTTAAATTAGAACGATTGTTTGAGGAGGTATAAAAATGTGTTTAGATATTTTTATTTGACGAATAAAAAAAAATCCTCGAATATTATTCGTTTCAATTAATTATTCGATTTAATTAAGCCTATCGAGTATTTTTTAGTGATAGGAATTTTGTTATTTATCTGTTGTGTATCTCAAGTCAAAACTTGACTTTTCAGTTTTTTCTCCTTGAAAATACTGAACTAATTAAGAAAGTTTTACGGTTTAAATTGACGAATATTGAAGAGGTTGAATTCAATTAAAACGATTCAGTTAAAGTGGAATTACTTCAACGTATACGTAGTTAAAAATGAAAAAAGCTTGAAGAAAAAAAAATTGTAGACGTTTTCGGAAGACTTTGATTTTTTCATTTTTGGATTCGTTTTTCCGAAATTTTAATGCAATCAGTTGTTTCTGTTATTTTTTGCAACAATCTTTCATTAATCTGTTTCATTTCCAAATGGGAATATTCTTTTCGTTATCTTATTGATAATTCTTATTATATTTTATGCTTTTTGATCATTTGAAAATTGTATTCTTCAAATGCGACATGTTAATAGTTTGAAATATTGAAATTCGGAAATGACCAACCCGATATTCGAAAAATAGTTTGTACGTAAATTTTTCATGGAATCGAAGTGTTTTAAGATCTAATTTTTGTTATTTCAATAAACAACAATTATTAATGTATGCTGTGCGATATGTCTCTTGGAAGAAAAAGGATAGATTTCGTCATTCATTGTGAATATTCATAACGAAAAACGAAATATGTTTACTATGTTTTTTATCACAAAATTATAAAAGTAGTATAACCTAAAAACCGTTTTCCTCAAAGCGTCCGAAGATTAGTGACTCAAATTGTAATCGTGATAATAATTTATAATTCGGCGATTGTAACAAACTGAACCTTTCTTTTTTCATGACATTAATTTTTGTATTCAGTAAAAACGACTGTTTATGTTTGTAATAAGTAAATCGGTGGATTACAGTTTCATATTTTGTCTGATTTTAGTCTTGATTTTTTTTTCCTGAAAGAACTGTTCTATTTCACCTCTATAACATTTCACCACAATTTGATCAGTTCCAGTTCAAACCAGCTTACTGTTGATAACACATCAAAAAGCATTCATGGTATATCGTTATACCAAGTATATTACATGGTATAAGGACGTTGTTCCTTTATATTGTAAATTAAAATCAGCATTTAGCATAAGTTTTTTATGTTGTTTACATAAATCATTACGAATACACTCGTCAATATTATATGTCAATAAAATCTTGGACAGTATTGTTTGTGTAGTTGTTGTTGTAGGTTAAATTCCCACTGTGTTCTCTCTTTTGTTTCATATATCTGAGATTTGGTGGGTTCCCTCTTTGTGTGGGAATAATGATGGGGAAGATGGGTGTTGTTTAAAAGCTAAGTTTTTCTATTTAGGTCGTGTGCAAGCCACGCGACTAAGCAAAATAAAAACCCTCGGTACCGTAAATGAATATTTATTTATAACGTCAATCAATTTTTCTTTCAACACTTGGTAGAAGATTTCGAAATATACCCTACAATTAAAAATATTCATCTAAATTCCACAAATTCTTTTAAAACACTCCACATATGTATCGGGTTAAAAATAATTAGTTTCAGTATTTTTAAATGTTTTCAATAGTTGTCTTTATCTCTTCAAGAATTTGTAACTCTCTTCGAAAGAAGTTATTTTGATGGTACTTTTGCGAAATTCTTTTACCTGAAGTATTTATTACCTACCAGTTGAAAAGACGAACGGTTTCTTAAAGTTAGTATTCAAAAGAATTTTGTAGGTCTAACGGAATCTAGTGGGTTCTGATTTGCATTATTGTCGTTATTTTTGCCTCTTCCTTTCTTTTTCTCTCTCTGTCTCTTTCTGTCGAATAAATACACGTATATTTTCAATATTTGACAATGTTAGTTGTTCTTGAAGACTAAAGGATAAAGATAAATCTAATGTAAAGAATGTGCCCGAAGACTAAAGGAAAAATATAGTAAAAGATTAAGATGAAATAGAGAATAAAGATAAAATATTGTCGAAGTATAAGTTATAGTAATGCTACATCTTATTCTCCTGATGAAGCTATTATTGAATAGCGAAATATTGATAACTTAAAATAAGTGACCGCCAACCCGAAAAAAATATTTTATTATTTAGGATTTTTTAAAATTTTCTGGTATATAAAACAAATCGTCGAATAACAAGCCAATTATATTTAATATATATTTCATATATAATGAGTGATTTCTTTAAGCGTTTTTTTTTAAATCGAATAAAATACTCAATTTGCATCATATTTTCAAAATTTTTATTTATTTACCCGTTATCACCCGTTACTATAGATAGATGAATAATAGTTTCGTATAGAACGTATAGGCCTGTAACAGATAGCTATTCTAAATAAAGTAAACTATTATTATTAAAATACATCAATGACTGAATACACTAATATTCATATCTAATTATTCATAGGAAATCTTTGTTTGGAAACCTTGAGAATCGCAGATTAACTCATTTATTCAATTCCTCTTTCTGATATGATATCATAGATCCTAGAATATAATCCGAGATCAAATAATATTCGTTTAGTCAAACGTACGTATTTAAATGTAGTCGTAAACTCAGCCGACATCATTTCTAAATTTAAATATGCATGTTGATTCGAATTTGGGAAGATTCTGTCAAATCTGGGTCACATTAAATCGATCAAACACTTCAATAAATTGGTCTGCTGGAGTGAAAATTAAAACACGTGAATGAACTACTACTATATATGAGACATTAAGTGTCTAAATGATGACTTTGTTAGGTATAACTTGACTTGTAATAACAAATTTTGACAGCAATAATGAATGTTGCCTTTATCTGCTATCTATTCATTTTATGAATGGTTTCGTTTATAAACAAATTAAACCAGGAGTTATGAGTAGAGACCAAATTTTATGCAATTGTATTCTTGGCAGCTATTCCTTTTATTGCGTAAAATATTTTGATGTTACTCATTTTTGTTAATAACAATATCTGAATTAAATTCGATGATTTGAAATTTGAATGAATATAAGGAATTATTACTTGACACAAATTAGTTGTTTAATATTGCTATTAAAAGTTTAACTTTGGAGTTGAATGAATAAATACGGTTAATGAATTGAACGACTAGTTTTTCATCTCAACTTAAGTGTTGAGTTAGAAGTTTTTCTTTTTAAATTTTTATTACTTTAATAAATAGAAGCGAATTTTATACGTTTTTGAATTTAAATTATTTTTGTTCATAATGTTTTAAGTGTTTCTCTACGTTCCTTTTTTTTGGAATAGGAGTAAATTGTTATGAGATTTGAATCATCAACTATAATTCCGATTTTTTTGGAAACACCCTGTATAACCGAATGAATTGATTTAATTCGACTGAAAAGATTCATTTACTGGTTAAATTTTTTCGCGTACGTAATCCAAAATTAAGAGAGTTTTATTCTCAACTAATGTATAAGATTTTCAACTTTCTTTTAGTTTTCTCCATTATATTTTAATTTTTTTTTCAGTTTCATTTTTAACAACTGCGAATGAATTTTTGCTGTTTGTTATAATGTTATTTTTCCGACAAAACAACACGTAATTTAGATTCATTTATACAAATCAAAATACTTAAAAATTTTTTCCTTGGATTTCCAAAAGAATTTTTTTGAGTGGAGTTTCTTAAAACTCAGAGAAAACTACCCTTAAGTAAAGGGTGTTTTTTTAGAGGTATAGAACTTTAAATTGCAATAAAACAACGATGGATCATTCGATTGACAAGGATTTTTTTTAATCGAAAGATGATCAATGGTCAATGGTGATCGGTATAGAGCCATGATTACTTACTTTTTCATTCCTGAATTGAACAACCATGATGTCCAGGAGCTGTGGTTTCAACAAGACGGCGCAATATGTCACACAGCTCGTGCCACAATCGATTTATTGAAAGACACGTTTGGTGACCGCCTAATTTCACGTTTTGAACCTGTGAATTGGCCTCCAAGATCTTGTGATTTAACACCGCTAGACTACTTTCTGTGGGGCTATGTAAAGTCATTGGTCTATGCGGATAAGCCACAAACGCTTGACCAGTTGGAAGACAATATTCGCCGTGTTATTCCCAATATATGTCACAAATATCAATATATGGCCACAAATGTTGGAAAAAGTCATCAAAAATTGGACGTCCAGATTGGACTACATCCGAGCCAGCCGTGGCGGTCATATGACAGAAATTATACTTAAAATGTAATGCCACAATTACCTTTCGAATAAAAACAATTTGTTTTATTGCAATTTAAAGTTCTATACCTCTAAAAAAACATCTTTATTATTTTGCCACACGAAGAAATCGTTAGCTACGCCACTGTACAAGGAAATTGACCATTCGTCATTTTAATAGAGGACGTAACTAGTTAATTATTCACCAAGTTCGGCGAATTTTTAAAAATCTTCGCATGAATCACGTACTTAAGTCATACCGCATTCGAAATTGTGTGGCGCCTGTACCGGCAAGCTTTAGAGGTGCTGTTTTAAGCCGGCCATAAAAACGTGGAACTACTCGGCGGTAAAGCTGAAATACTGAATATTTAGTAGCTGAACGGCTCTTTACACTAGTACTTTGGCCGACAGATAAGATAAAAGGTGTTGCACTTACTGTTCCTTAAACGGTTCTTACAACTTACTCGAAATTACGTGTTTCTTTGCCGGGAAAATAACATTATTAAAACTCGCAACAATTCATCTATAATATATAAAATGAATCGCAAAATGTGTTGGTAAGCGCATAAATCAACAACGCCTTGACCAATTTTGCCAATTCTTTTTTTAATTGTTCGTTGAAGTCCTAAGGAAGGTTTTTACGGCGAGAAAAATTCGAATAATTGCCGGGAAAGCCGTAAAAACATCCCTTTTCTTTTCCCATAAAAACGTTTTCTAACTAAAATGTAGAGTCAATTTGAACTTTATTGCTATTCAATAAAGTTCATATCACTGTTGTCTAACCAATCACTATTTTTTTTTGTTGGGTTTGTTATTGTCAGGAGAAGGTTCTTATGAAAGAAAAAATTTAAGAAAATGCGCGGAAAATTAGGAAATTCAATATAGAAATGAATCCAGCACGCGTGAACGGCTAGACCGATTTCGCTATTTTTTTGTTGTGTTCGTTATTGTCACGAAAAAAATTTAAAATATTTCGTCTACAATTAGAAAATTTAAGAATACTTAATTAATAATATGAGTAAGAAATAATTATTAATTATCAAAAAGAGGATGTTAAAAAACTGAATATCTTATCACATATCTCGGTTAGTTCAGAGCTTGGTTCTGTGGGTTTTTGAGTAAAATGTCTGGTTATTCTATTACATCTCTGAGGAACGAAGAAATTAAGTTTATCGCAGTTCGCCGTTGTTTCGATTAAAACGGAAAAGAAACGAAAATATTACGAAGAAAATAAAAGTGTTCAATTGTTTTTTGAAAATTTTTAAAAATTTTCATATAAATAACTCCACTGAAAAACGTCATATTGTCGTGATATTAAATGTCTTGAATATTAAATGACACGGAGATCTCTTTATCTCTTGGTGAAACCATATGTTAAAAACAATAAATTAAAATTAAGACACTTGGTTTAAGTTTCACTAAATATATTACATACTCTACATATGTTTCGTGTGGTTAACCCATTATTTATTTATTTTTAACATACATTGTTTTATAGGACAGGTCCTAATTATAAAACAGGAAACACAACATAGAACAAAATTGGTAGAACGAAAGTTGAAAAGTGTCAATTTTGTACTCTCGAATTTTAAAAGAAAGAGTTTGTGATATCAAATCACAACTGATAAATGAAATATAATTATAGAAATAAAAAAAAATTAAATACATACAAGTATATACGTGAATATAGATCCTTTACGTGAATACACATAAATGATTGTTCTAGCAGAGATCATGCCAAGGAAACTTGCCATGATATCAGTAACAGAACAGTTGAAAATATCCACCTTGGCTCCCAAAATATAACATTGTTCACTCATCGTGTGCAATGGAGAAAATTTTAGAATATTCGTTCTAGCTGCTGGAAGGTACAACGTGAATTCGCTTCTGGAAGAAACTCTTGGAACAATTAAGTTAAGCTTTGCAATAATTCCTGACATTTCACTTTATTGTTTATTATTTATGCAAGAAGAATATTGCATGGCATTTCCTTCGCGCACTGAGTGTGTCCACATTACGTCGACTTGTAAGCGTTTCATGTTGTATGCCTATAGGTGGATATATTCCATAAATTCTGAAGCTCAAAAGTTTCCGAAACTTTCATTGTATAGACTCCAGTTGATCAATGTGTAACTGATAACCAGGATTCCAGACTGTTGATCCGTATTCAAGTTTAGATCTTACGGAAGCACAATACAATGTTTTCAAAGTTGATATATTGCTAAATTATCAAGAGACTACAATGTTACGAGTCAAGTGTGTTAATTTTAATTTATTTTCTTGAATATTGTCTAATAGCCTTCACAACGCGGTTATTTCAGTAAAGATGCTGACTAATAATGTTGTTCAATGAGTGTAGTCGATTGCAGAACTATCGAGTACATCCTGATCGAGTACACATTCTTCGTGGAGGGAAAAAAATCAACGTCGGCGTCATTAAAAACGACCAGTCTCGCTACCGGAGGCGGGAAAAAATCAAAACATAACCTATAAATCTTCGTTATTAGCTGTACCAACTCGTAGGTTCCGATCTGTACCTATAAATCATCCGGATCGAACAAGTGCATCAAATCGGGGATTTTATTATGCTAATCGCCCATATATAAGACCATTTAATACCATTCCGCTATATCGGGATAATTTACCTCTGGAAGCGTCTCTTGAATAATGCATGAGGGGAGTTTTTTGTTCGATTTGAGCGTGTGTGAGAAGAGTGACTGGCTAAGTGGGAAAAAGATAAACAAGGTCAATTGGATTCGTGGCAAATTTCGCGCTTGACTCGATACAGGTAGGGGACCGCTGATATCTGCGAGGTGATTTATAGTTTGCGACAGAGACAGGTGGAATTCCAAACCTAAAAAACCAATGGGTTCGCATTTTTCATATCGAAAGAATCTCAGTTTCTCTAAGCGATGTCTTGATGACTTTTGTGGAAATCAAATATATTATTGCAACTAGTATTTGAATCTTTTCTTCTTCTTGTGCCTTATTCTCAACGGACGTTGGTGATTACTATGGCCCATCTTATTTGATTTGCTGCAGCACGAAATAGATTCATAGTTCTCATACCTCTTCACTGTCTTAGATTAATTGGTTACGTGTTGAATCAATGATATTTTAAGCATGTGTCTCTAGCACCACATCTCAAATGCTTCCAGACGTTCACATGCGTCGTCGGTCAGAATCCATATGTTACTTTTGAGAAAATGTAGCATCTAAGAACTGTGACTCTGAGGTGCAAGCCTTTATTAAAATTTCACACCACGCTTCTCTTGCGATTTAAAACTGCTCTTAAAATGTGCCCAGGTAGTAAGTTCAATATTGAATAATAAATAATATTTAAATCGGGATTATTGGAAATCAAGGTAGAAAGGACACTTACTTTTAGACAGCACTGACTAGACGAAAAGAAAAAAGTGCCCGATAGGAATAACATAACCTCGCTAGGGACATCAGGACCAGCTTCTACTTTTTCTGCTGCAGAATAAGCAGCATCCGTGTGGAAAAATTCGTCTCATTTTAAAAGGTTGATGTTGTAATAACCAGATAGCACGGATTATATCAGGTTGCTTAAGACAAACACCAAAAGATAAATTGTATCCTATCATGGGTGTAGCTAGCCTCAACTGAAATTCGAAGGGATATGTCTGCTGATATTGGAAGATCCAAGCAAAAGATAAACCAAAGACACCCTCTGCATGTTTACTGAGGACAATCATCCATGCTAGAGACTCTCAAACGTTTCATTAAAACAACTGACAAAACACTTCCACCAAGAGCTTGATAACTTGGTCTATGGGAAGAAGAACAGCAGATATAATGATAGAGCTGTAAGAGAAGGGTCCTCGAGTGTTCACTTATCTTTGGCTACATGGAATAAACGACTTAGAACTGGTGTGTTGGAGGTGCAATGTGAATCTCGTGCGGTGGGTTTCCACCGCTGACATGTTTGACTGTTTTATACTCAAATATGCATTTAATTTCACCAATTGACGAAAAAGTGCCAGTTGCTGGTATTTAGAAATTAGTTGGAAGTGCCCTAACGTGAAAGAAGAAGCAGTAGAATTCTGCAGAAACCCAGGATTTAATCCCATTTTTCAGCGGTCTCGAAACAAAAGGATATCAAGGAGAAATCACTACTTATTTGAATACAAACCATTTCTCTGTTTGAGTGGCAAGGAAATACTATCTGCTAAGTTGATGTTGAAGTTTCAGTAAAATTTAACCCTTTATAGAATAATGGAAGTTATAGTTGCAGAACACTTGTCTTCAATACTCGAATGTATAAAAAACGTCTTTTATGTGCAGGTTCTTTCATTTGATTCTCTTACATTGGAGTTTAATCAACACCGTTGTATTTTGAGTTCGCAAAATTACGGTCCTATAAAACCGTCTGTGCCATTCGCTTTATTATCCTGTTGTGAGTCGTAAAATTATTCAGAAAGGTGTTATTGTTGGTGCCTTGAACGGAATGATAGTATTGTCTCTCCAAAGCCCGTTTTAACAGTGGTTAATAAATTTTATGATACACAGAAGAGATAACAAAGCAATTGAAAATTTGTCAAAATACGTACAATAGAATAAATTATGACTATCTTCTCTTTTTAACATAGCTTGTACTGTCTTGCATTATAAACTGCTTGCTTTCGAATGAATACCCAACTTCTAAAACAGTAATATTATTAATTAATAATAAGACTTAATTTTTTATAGACCACCAAGTTGAATCTACTTGGTGAATAGCTTAAGTTCCAATTTTCCTTCGGCCCGGTGCTGTTTTTAATCTTTAAAAAATGTGCCACTGTGCGGTAATGACTATCCACGTCCATTGTTCGAGTTACCCGATCTGAACCCCATTGAGCACGTAGAAAACCCATGACAGACGTCTTCCAAAGATAAGTATTCACGTTGTTGGACCCTTTGAATCGAAGAAACGACCATATATAGAACTTACAGTATGTGAAACGTGCCCAGCAGTTCACCCGTTAAAATTTACCTGCCCCACCGATGGGGCAATGGTAATTTACGTTCGAATGTTCCACAAATTGGCCATTGATGCCATAAAAGGTGCAGATCTCGAACAAATTTATACCTGGCGGCAGCATTTTGTATTCTAGGAGTTGAACAAGGGTTAACGAATACCTACGTGGTATTCTGAGAGATAGTCTTTAGTGAATAGTAAAAAATGGAGACAGAGTCGTAATTAATGTCTGTCAGTTAATAAACGTTCTTGTATTTGTGTGTGTGTGTTGGATGAAGGTAGTAACAGAGGTCAACATTTCTGCTGTTTGTATACGTTTATCAAAGGTTTTATCGGAAGAAACGAATAGTATAGTTTTATTTTCAATGTACTCTGATGGAAACACTGATTTGAAACCATTTGAAATTGTCTAAGAGTTAAAAATGAAAACACCAATGCAGAATTGACTAAGAGTCTACTGGGTTGGTTTCCAAACTGACTGATGTTATCTGCCAAGGAATTTCTGTTTAAATTGGTTTGTAAAATTAGGAGGTCAAATGTTTCCGGTAAACACGCCAGATTTTTAATCCTATTTGGGACCGTGTAATACCCCTCTATTCCTGATTTATTTGGTGGTTTTGATTTACTCTTGAATTTCTTGTTGTCTTTCGTAGTTTTCCTAATCAGCTTTCATCCTATCTGTCCATTTAAATGTGTTTTAGGAGGATAATGCCCAAGAAATTTCTGTTTAAGTTGGTTCGTAAAATTAGGAGCTACCAGTCAAATGCTTTCTGTAAACACCCCAAACTTTGAGCTTATTTGGGACCGTGTAATATCCCTATATTTCTGATTTATTTGTTGGATTTTGATTTACTCTTGAATTTTTTGTTGTCTTTCATAGTTTACCTAATCAGCTTTCATCCCATATATCCATTTAAATGTGATTTAGGAGGATATAAGTTCACCGCCATTGGTTATTTTTAACCATAGTGCTTGACAGAATTCATTGAGATCTTCAGGGGAATTACAAATTTCTGTTTTTTAAGTTGGTTTCGTATAAATTAGAAATGTTATATGCACGTGGATTTTCCGACCAAGATGACCTGTTTTGATGCTTATTCAGACACATAACGTGTTGTATTTATCAATTGATTTGAAAGTTCATGCATTTTCATCATTATTGATGATTGATCTTGGTGTTGAGATCAGATTCTTATCGAATCTTTAGGTTCGTCAGAGCTATAGATAGCTACTCTTCAAGACAATATTAAGTTGAACAGTCCACGTAGGATAGTGAAGAAGTGAATTTGGTATGCTTACTCCATAGCTTTCTAGCATGTATCCCAAAGACTGACAACTTTAAATGAATTTCGAGAGTCTAAGATGTTTCATATAGCAAAATATTTGAGATTTAGTGTGTCAGTAGACTAACCTAGCGAGATGTCTTCCAAGGTAAAAATTAACACAAATTTGCAGAATATTTTTGAAAAGCATTCCTCGAAAATTGATAGGAGGTGGTCCAAGCACTGAAAGAAAAATAAATGGGTTCTCTTTATTATCTGAGATTATTTCAGTTTCAATTTCCATTTCATATTTTTTCTCAATATTTCACCAATTTATAAGCGAAACTTCTTGTTATTTATGAGAATATTTGTGATAATTTCGCAATCATTTCGATCTGAATATGGCAAAGGTGCTTTTTATAAGCTCAAAAGAAGAAACTAACGAATCATTCGAAGTACATTTTTTCGAAGTAACTTAAAAGTTGGTCTTATTCGATTAAAACTAGATATTTACGATCAATTTCTTTCAAAGTATGAAGGAAAACATAAAGTAACGAGTATTAATCTGAATTAATCTACTCGTGCTTAAATAATAAATAAATAAATAATAATAAAATAATACATTTATTCCCAACAGATATACATCCAATTACAGGGAAAAATAACAAATTGTTCACAAATAATAATAAATGAGAAAAAATTGAAGAAGAAAAAACACAAAAAAGAGTATAAGCTGATATGTACAACGAAAATGAAATTAAAATAAATTGAAATAGTAATAAACGATAACTAAATGGAACAAACTAAAAACGAAATATTATCCATCACAATGTCACACGTAGTCAATAGAAGTTAATGAAATGTAGTCGATGAAGAAAACAAAAATAAAATTGAAATCAATTGCAATAATAATATAAAATAACCAGATGCAACAAAACTAAAATTAAAATATTATATATTACAAAGTCATATAAATGTTAATACACAGTTATAGAAGCAGGTTCATTTCTTCTAAAACCTTTCAAACAAACATTAAATGTATTATGGTCGGTTATTTCGTTCGTATTACGAGTATTATGATCGAATTAACTTTCTTTAATTAACTACAATCAGCTAACAACATTTCGGAATAAGTTGAGCTTTGGGAGCAATCAATCTTTATTCGGTAATAATTTCTAGCTTCTATTTCGAAACAAATATTTTTAATTGCAGCCAGTTTAATCGTCTTCAATTGATAATGAAGTATAAACGGTCATGCTCACTGCCCCTGAGCTTCGAACTCACGTTTTCCAAGACATGCCGACTGTTTTTAACGTGGGAAGCCGCTAACAAAGACACTCTACTCCATTGTGAGTTTATAATACCATATTTTATATTCATATTCGTCTTGTATACACATAGCGAACAAAGTAAAGAGGCTGAAACGACAAACGCCTTTACCTAGAATACCTACACTTGTAGTGTAGTGTACGTTCACACGGTTCTCAACGAAGAAATAGATGAATCTCTAGGTATTCTTCCAGAGGACTGAGGTTACAAGACACGTTCAGAATTATCGAGATAACAGAAGACGATGTTTAACTTGCAACTTTTATATTCCGAGTAAATCGTGTTATCTTGTGAATTAAAGATAAGAAAGTATACGCTCTGCATTTTTCCAAGTTGATATAGATATACAGTAACTAAAAGTACAGGGTTTACTATCTAATACAGGGGTACCAATCTATACCCAATGCGTCGCCGTCAAGTTTACACTAAAATAATATTAATAATATGCCTTTATTGAATGTACAAATCGCACAACAATGACTTTTAAACCGGGCGAAGTCTTGCTGTCTAGCTTAAGCTACTCTTACTTAAAGTAGGACAAGTAAGTAACAAAATAACTAAAATGAAATCCACAAAAAACAACAAAAATTACTAATAAAAATAAAAATAAAATACTAAAAAAATTATAACATTTTTAAAAT
Source organism: Henosepilachna vigintioctopunctata (assembly GCA_030704895.1). Classification (NCBI taxonomy): domain Eukaryota; kingdom Metazoa; phylum Arthropoda; class Insecta; order Coleoptera; family Coccinellidae; genus Henosepilachna; species Henosepilachna vigintioctopunctata. Next base: position 2,987,304 of record JARQZJ010000121.1, on the reverse strand, counting down.
TATAAAAAAAACAATAAAAATTATTAATAAGAATAAAAAATAAAACACTGAAATAATTAAATAAAATAATAAAAAACTGTGCCCCCCTCGTCCAACGCAACTACGATGGAAACAAAATAAATCGGCATTAGATGGAAAATAAATATCTAAACCTCTCGTCGCAACACCCCTTGGATCGACGTACGCCCCCCAAATGGGGTGCTCCGTACTGGTTAGGAACCCCAGATTCTATTTGAAATTCTGGTATGTTTGCTACCACACTCCACTGAAACGGCTGGACTGATTTTTATGAATTTTGTGTGCATATTGGGTAGTCTGAGGATCAGCATGTATTTTTCATACCCCTCCCCTAAATGTTGAGAATGGTCCAACCCAAACTTTTTTATTTTTTAGACGAAATTTTTTTTCTTTATTTTTGATGATGTGGCTTAAAAAATATGTCTCCCCAATTTTCACCTTTCTACCAACAACCCCTACTTTTCAATAGGTAGCCATTTTAATATTTCGATTTTTTTGACGAAATTTTTTATTTTATCCGTCTCCTGTCTATCTCACGCAATCTCTCACTCCCTATACAATGTTTGGTCATTTGTTTTGTTTATCGATCATTACAGTGTTAGTAGCCATACTCCTCCGAAACGGCTCAACCGATTTTGTTGCAATTTTATACATATACTCGGTAGATCTACCCTTAAGTCATAAGTAGTCCACCCTAAAAATTTTTTTCAGCTTTCGAGCAAAATTTTCATTTTACAATTTTTTATGATTTGGCATCAAGAAATACATTCAATCCTGAATTTCCACCCTTCTACCAAAGCCAATTCTAATAACGATATTCGTTATTTATAATTTTTCAATCCTTGTCGATAATGTTGTATTGAAGTCGTGTTAATTACACGTTACAGTATTTGTAACTTGAGAATCGCTGGACAGATTTTTATGATCTTTGTGTTTTTGGATTCTATAGGATATCGAGTATGAAATTATGATATTCATCAGTGAAAAACTTGAAATCATTGAAAAAAACATTCAAAGTGAATTAATACAAAAAATTTGTATTTGCTAAAAAAACGTCTGACATCCCTGATGATAAACTGTTTCGACTGAAGATGAAATTGAAGTGATGACTCATCACTGACACTTTTAACAGAATGAGAGCGGTAATCTTTTTTTCTTCGAATTATATTTGAATATATAAAACAAACGCGTGTTATTTACACCAGTTTTACGACTATTCATTGTTCTATTCATTTCATTTCGTTAATTATAATCATCAATTAAAATTACCTGAAACGTTTCACTTCAATATTTGTCGACTGTTGGGAAGTACGCCTGGTCAGTTAGTATTAGTATAATATTATTTTTTCAGCAATATTTCATCCCTACTTTTATACGTTTATTTACCATAAACTTTTGCTCTTCAGAGTTTAGAATTTTTGTTTGTTCCATAGCAAATTTCCATGAAAATTCCGTAAATTATTATGGAGTACATACGAAACTGAAGACAAATTTATACATACATACATTCACGTACTCAGGAACGAAGTTTTATGTACATCGGTAGAATGTAAAGACGTTTGACTTCTCTAAACCCATTGTGTTTTACTCTTAATAACTATCATCAACTCCTTGCATTGTAAGATAGCCGTTGTATTTATAAACTCCTAATTTGAGGTTAAAACAGGGATTGTACTATCGAATTATCTACAATTTGTTTGGTATAATTTCTTGTCGCCAGTTTCATTGAATACATTGAATGAATAAATAGTTTTTGTTTGTTAAACTAATTGACACTGATTGTGAATCTTTGTATTTACATTGACTCGTCGTTTTTGCTATTTGTATTAAGATTTCGAGAAATCGACAATAGAATTAGAGAACAATGGAAAATATTTTGCTGAATATCACTTGCACATTATTTTACTTAGGTACTCAATTTGAAGTTTAAAATATGTCTCCCTTTCTTTAAATTTTCTCGAAGAACTTTTGAGGAAATGATAGATAATGTTAGGTTTTAGAATTTATATTTCATTTGATACTTTAAGGGGCCGTTTAAGTATTACGTGAGCAGATTTATCACAATTATTTACCGATCCCTTTCCCACCCCCTTGTCACTAAAATTGAACAAAGCTGCTACCCCCTTTCACATTTGAATAAACATTGGTATGTGAATCTTTTTTGTATGTATTCTGTTTTTTATCGTTTTATGAGCAACCGTTATAATTCTAGAAATAAGGAATTAAGATTTGTAATTTGGCGAGATGTCATCAAAAATAATCACACCAAAGCCCCCTTTGCCCCTTATAATATTTTTGTAGTACTTGAACGTTTTCAAGTGATAATTGAAAGCATATTATTCTTATGAATTATATTATGATAATTTCGAATATCTACCAGTAAATCGTGAATTTTAAGATATTTTTCCAATGAGTGGATCAACACCTTTATATGCATTTTTTTCAACATATTCCGATCTTTTTGACTGATTAATGAGCAACAGTCATAATTTAAAAAATTAGAATATGGGCTTAGGAATCATGGTCAGATGTCTTAAAAATAGACACAGCAAAGACCCCCTACCCCAAATAGTGCTAACGTAATATTTAAACGTCCCCCAAGTGATAATTGAAAGTATATTATTTTCATGAAAATTAATTAAATTCACATTGTAGGAGAAATGTGAATAATTTTGATTATCAACCAGTAAATCGAGAATTTTAAAATATTCCTTCACTAAGGGGGTCAGCACATTGGTATATGCATTTTTATTTCAATATATTTGGATCTTTTTTAATGATTTATGAGCAGCATGAGTAAATAGGTTGATGAATCATGGTCATATGTCATAAAAAATATGCACTGCAAAGACCTCCCGTCCTCCAATAAACCTTACTCAATATTTAAATGCCCCCCACGTGATAATTGAAAGGTAGTATTTATATGATAAATAGTAAAATTCTTAATGTGAATAATTTTGAATATCAACCATAAATCGTGAATTTTAAGATTGTTCCTCCACTGGGGGATCAAAAACCAGAAAACACTGCTATGTTCTAATCAGGGCTTTATAGTAGTCAGTCACAAAGAGTAAGTGCAGTAAATACCCACTTCAGTTTCCGCCGTAGGAGGATGAGAGGGCACAGAACTTGAAATATGAACGGTAGTTCCAAATTGAACGTCTTTCGTTTTGCCGACGGCTTGTGCCACGAAAATAGAACGATATAGAGGGGTTTTAAGAGGCTGGGTAAACAGCCGAGCTCGGGTATGACTGATGGCTACTTGATTTTTTTAAGCACCGCGTTGGATGATTGATATACGTACGACTCGTGGTTTAAGAATGAATAATACTGTTGATTTTATGTTGACGAGAATATTTTACGAAATAATGAATCAGCTGCGAACTGAAAACAATTTGAGAGATTTTTCAAGGAATTTATATGAGTGATGAAATATCAATATGTAGACGACGAGTTTTTAAATGATGATCTTGAGTTATTCTCTTGAAAATATAATTTGTAATACCTATTTGATGAATAAGAAATCGTATTTTGTGATATCGTAACTGATTCAGCGAACTTTGAATATTTTCGAAAATAATGAGAGACGTGTTGTAATATTTGTGCTCTACTATTTGTTTTTACTGTTTATATCGCGTGGGGCCGAGGGGGGCACCAATGGACTAAGGAAATGTAACACTTCCAGTAATTTTAAATCCGGTCGGATTATCAATAAGTTCATATATTAAAACGTTTGATGTATTGAAAGTCATTAACCTGTTAATTTTATAGTTAAACTGGGGGCTCGTAATTTCGTAGCAGCTACGGCAGAGGCACCAGTTTTGCCCTTTGCCCCACCTATGCCCACTCTACTCTAATTGATGAAATAATGAGTATCAGTTCTTATTTCGATAATATTAATGATCAACATTTCATTCCACAGTCATTATTTTTAATAATAATAATAAGTTCTTTATTCTCAACAGGTTTTACAATCCTGTTGAGGATCCCCCAATTACAGAAAATAATAATGTTGATAATAACTAAATGAAATAAATGAAAAGAAATATAACAAGGATATAACAAAGCTCAATCTAATCTTAAAAAACTAAAAAAGAATAACTAAAGAATATAATGAAACTGAATATCACAAAGAAATCAATCTAATTCAATTCATTTTAGTAAATTTCCGTTGTCCACATAACTCCTAATAATAATTGCTATGTAATCAAAGTAAATGTCGCATTTATTAGCAACTGTGTTGAATGTAGACTCCATGAACCAAATGGAGGATTGTATTGCCGAGTTGGTCCTTGGAATCTCTAGGTGAAATAATTCGATGGTACGAGAATTTTGCCTAGGAACACGAAATTTCAGAGCAGACAAGAGAGAACAATTTATACTGTTGTGCAGTAATTTGTACAAAAATTTTAGTGAAAAAGTTCATTTCTTGCTCTGCAATGAGATTGAACTAAATCGAGTCAATAATTCGTTATGATTGACTCCTCTCTGTGGATAAACTTTATCCTCCCTCCAAACTAAGAATTTTAAGAACCTCCTCCGAATAACCTCAAGATGGAAATAGGATATCAGATCATATTGCCATACTCCAACTTTTTGCGGATATGGCGTTAAAAAGTCTTATAAATGTTGAGAAATTATTGAAATATTTGCCATCGCCTATAACTAAGGCATATATTTTCGAGGCAGATGACATAAGTTGGGTGATGTGTGGAATGAAGAAAAGATCGAAGACTTACCAAGGTCTCTCACCCTATCAGACCACCTACGCTATAAACACACTCAACTCGACCTTTTTCCTTGTTATTAATTATGCCTTGTTCCCTTTTTATTTGTTATTATTTGATTGACTAAACCTGAGAAAAATGCATGGTTGGAAGTATGGCCAAATATGGCTTTAAGTGGGTAATTTTGAGAATCGTGACAAAAAAGTTCTGTAATAATTTTATTTGACATGAAATCTGAATTAACACTTCTGAATTTCTGAAAGTCATAATTTCTCAAATGTCTTGTCTGATTCCTTCATGTTTTATATTAGAAGAAATATTGAAAAAATCTTATAGTGGCCTTTAGTGGTACATCAGTCTCACTTTTTCTTATATCTCTTCATTAATTATTATATGAGAAATAGTTCGTTATTTCGTTTTAAATCTGAATATCTTTCTCTATTCAAAATTTAATTTGAATTGATTTTTCGTCGTCATAAAATCATACATGTCGCTTACAGTATTTTGACGCATCATTGGTTGCATTTTCTTATCAATAACAATAATTTGGTGTAGTCGTTAGGAATTTATATGCGGACATATATTTTGACGATTTGTTTTCATTTTATAGTTTTAAACTACAAAAACGTTTGTAGAGAATTAGTAAAATTGTACCAGAGTTATTTCAGAATTTGAAGAGGAAGTTGTACTTCAAAACGCGCGTCATGCATAATATTCAATATATGAGAAAATTTCAATTATTTTTTCATTACGGGTAATATTTGTTTCAAGTATAGGCCTCATGAATCATTAATTGGAGGTTATTCAGCTCAAACTCTTCGTGGGTAAGTTCGATGAGTAATAAATCGAACTGTATTCCCAAAGAAATTGTTTTAACAATAACTCATTTATTTATTTTCAAGTTATTATTGGTGAAAGAGTTGACGAATACTTTTAGACGTATTGACACCATGATCGATCTGAAACATTTGGTAACCATCGTCGCCAACTACCTATAGAAATACGCAAGAGAAAGAACTACACACTATGCCATCAATATATTGTATCGGCTTTTTCTAACCATCAATAACATCCATCGACATGCAGCCTACACATCCAACTTTCATCTCTGCCTCCTCCAACAAGCTGAATCACTTCGAGATGATAATAATCATAGATGAAGTATTACGTCTGGCCCCTCGATAATAAGAATAATAACAGTCCACAACTCTTTGTTGCCATATCACAAGTGGGCATATTGCACCTTTCCTCTTTCTTGTTTCCATTCTTCTTTATTCTTAATCCGTAGATTACACGTATTATATTATCTGGAGAGGCGTAGGTGTTGTTTAGGCGAAGAAGAATTACGTGTACGTATATGGAGTTGTAGAAAGGTGTGTCTCTTTGTCCGTTGTGCTCTTTGTGAGGTGAATAATACGTCTGCAGTATGTTTGCGACGTAGACTTGCAATTAGACTAGCTTTCGCAATTAGGTGGATTGCATTCATTTTGATTGAATGCAGGGAAATAAATTTCGTGATTTTGTCGGGTGTAGTACCAGGGGTTGTCGAAAAGTTTATGTCCTGGCGTACAGATGGCGCCAGGTGATATAAACATACTATAACTAACATACTTATATGATTATTAATGAAAGATTCACTCTTGAAGTTGCCTGTTAGAATTACTGGTTGAAAAGTGTTGCATTTGAGGTGCTCGTTCTTGAGTAGTATTAACAATAATACTCAAAGATGGCAATTGGTCGTGGTGGATCCGTTTATGACCTACTCGCTTTCCAGATCTGATTGATGTTCGAAGGATTGTTAATTTTAGGTCTACGTAGAGTAATTTATTTAAATTTTTCAATTGAACTATGTACGTGATCGACTTCCGATGCTAAATAAACTAAAGATACTTGTGATTGTTTTCGAAAGAGTTGGGTGTTTCATGTTGAGGAAATCGATTATTTTCATTGAAAGAGCAAGTAGTGAATGTGAATAATAATTGTATGAGAAGCTTTTCATATAGGTACTTCTTGTCGTTAGTGTCCAAAGTTTTGTTCGCTCTGTCTTCCTAAGAAAGCTGTCGTTTGTATATTATTTGAAGACATATTCCTAGAATATCCATTAACCTCTAGAATTTTCTTTCGAACATCCTGCACAGGAATGACTGAAGTACCCATTGTGTTTTAGGCGAATTTTACGATTTATCATGCAGTTTCCTTCATTTCATCCCGGAAATGGTACCGTTGGACTTGAAATCTTCAAATACATTATGTAAACCATAAACTTTGAATTTCAAATACACACGTCGCGTTGTTCAGTACTTGTGGATATTGGACATCTCACCGAACATCTTCATGTGGAACATCCTGTGGTACCACAGTACGTGATTGTAATATTACGCGCGTACCCTAAAATACGTACAGGTCCGTGCTAGAACCATCGATACACCGAACGAATTATCTCCGACTTAGGGTGGACAAGTTATCGACATCTGGTTAAGTGTACCATCTCGCGAAGTACTTCTAATGAATATCGCAAAATCGACAAACGATAGTTGTAGAAGAGGCTTTTAACGTTGGTCGTTTTCCGGTCACTGGCTCTGTGCAACGGCGCCTGGTACCAGTTTTGCAAGTCCGTTTCTTGGTCTTCTGCGAAGCTGTCAATTCCTGGTTAGATGTGCAGAATCGTATTGGGAATAATTGGACGAAGAAAATGTGTAATTGTGATGTGTATATAATATTTATATAGTTCTGCTATAATGTTCTTTTGAATAATTTTTCAAAAATTTGGCGAAACAAAGTTATAGTATACTTTGATATCGAATATCTACAAGTGTGATAATAAAGCACTAGAAGTACAGAATTCTTTTTCTTGTAGTAAATTTCTTTCATATTTTGAGAAATGACAACTAGCGTTAGGACAACCGCAACCTAGATGGCGTATTACTTCATCAAATTAGATGAAATTGTTTCAAAAAACTCGAAAAAGAGTCGAAAAATGTTGTACTTAATTGATTGTGCCTATTCGGCGATATTTTAAATATACGAGTATATATAAACACAGACCTTAATGGTCACTATTGAAATTAGAGTCAGCAATAAAGGAAGGTATTGAAATAATTAACGAAATTACGGATTTTAGGCTTTTAGGTGCTAAGAGAAGATAAAAATCCCCAAATAAACAATAGAACTCGCTCCTTTTCTTACAAATAGATCGTGATTTTGTTAAATTAGTTTAGTAAGGGTGTTTTTTTTAGAGATATAGAACTTTAAGTTGGCATTACTGTTGAAGATGGCGATCGATTTAACAGCTGAGAAGTGATTCATTCTCAGTTTGGTTTTGCAATTTATCATGAATAGACTCACGCCTGAACAACGCTTGCAAATAGTGAAATTTCGTTTCGAAAATAATGGTTCTGTGCGGACTACGTGTCGCGCACTACGTCCACTTTATCGTCGACAAAATCGTCCATCAGAGCAGTTAATGCGATTAACCGTGGAACGTTTTCGCACCACGTTTACTCTTATTGATAACTCGCATCCCCAGAGACGCCGTACGGTGCGTACAGAAGAAGCTATTGCTAGTGTAGAGCGTAGCATTGAGGAAGACTCGAATGAGAAGATTTTGCGGAAGGATCTTGGTTTGCGTGCTTACAAAACCCAACTCGTACAAGAATTGAAGCTAAACGATCATCAAGCAAGGCGCAGATTCGTCGAATGGGCCCAAAACGAGATTGCCGTTGTTTCCGATTTTCATAAGCGAATTTTGTTTAGCGATGAAACGCACTTCTGGTTGAATGGCTACGTCAACAAACAAACTGCCGCATTTGGAGTGAAGATAATCCTCAAGTATATGTCAAAACACCGTTACATCCAGAAAAACTGACTGTTTGGTGCGCTTTATGGGCTGGTGGAATCATTGGTTCGTACTTCTTCAAAAACGATGATGGCCAGAACGTTTCAGTCAATGGTGATCGGTATAGAGCCATGATTACTAACTTTTTCATTCCTGAATTGAACAACCATGATGTCCAGGAGCTGTGGTTTCAACAAGACGGCGCAACATGTCACACAGCTCGTGCCACAATCGATTTATTGAAGGACACGTTTGGTGACACGTTTTGGACCTGTGAATGGCCTCCAAGATCTTGTGATTTAACACAGCTAGACTAATTTCTGTGAGGCTATGTAAAGTCATTGGTCTATGCGGATAAGCCACAAACGCTTGACCATTTGGAAGACAATATTCGCCGTGTTATTGCCGCTATACGGCCACAAATGTTGGAAAAAGTCATCGAAAATTGGACGTCCAGATTGGACATCCGAGCCAGCAGTGGCGGTCATATGCCAGAAATCATATTTAAAATGTAATGCCACAAGATTATCTTTCGAATAAAAAAAATTCTTGTCAATCGAATGATCCATCGTTGTTTTATTGCAATTTAAAGTTCTATACCTCTAAAAAAACACCCTTTATAACGGAAGTTAATTGACATTAGAATATTCTCATAAAATGATTGTTTTTTTGTGTATTACATATAAATATCATGAGGTCGATCAGTGTCCCAGTGATTTATGCCGGTGTGTCCGCCTCTGGTCGGTCACGTCTCGGTTAATACCGAATTTCTTGCGCATCTTCTTGTCTTCTGTCAACGTCTGCCGTACGTACAGTTACAACCCCCCGCGCTGCATTCCCGATTACGTATCAATCGCATCGGTCACAAGTGATATTTTGACGTGTGTCCAACGAGAGCACACGTGACTGGTTTCGAACGGTTTGATTGATGACCGCGCCGTGACATTTTCGCATCGCTAGAAGGTAGAGCCGCGTCCTCGTTCGTCGAGTTCGAAGAAGATCGGAAAGCGTCTGATTAAGATGCCGATACTGTCAAATGTTGGAACGATGCACCTCCGAAAATGCCGAAGTGACTTTTTCAAGTCATGTCGTCGGTGACAAGAAATGATCCAATCGATGTAAAATCGGTGGAGTTGTTTATATATAATGGAACGTATGTTTCGTACTAAATTGGAGTTAGCTTATTTACTGCATTTTTTCGAAATAATCAAAGAGATTTATATACAAGGAACTGCTTTTTTAACGCGAAAGATCGTCGTTTTCTTTTTGTTATTGTAAGACGGATGTAACATGATATTATTTGTTGGAGTCGCCATCTGTCTTTTCGTGTGGGAACTGGATGTAACTGAAGTCGCACAATGTATATTTTTATGCTTCTTATCAATGGGTATAATTCAAGGAACGAGAACAACTATTTTTTGACACCTTGTGAAAGAAGTACAATGTGAAATGTGCTTGCACTTTTTGAATTTACGATTTTACTGACGAATCTTTTGGCAAATATGAATGTTACGAAATTAATATGACACCCAATCGATTTATTGCATATATTAGAAATTACAAGAATAATCTTTCATTAATATTGAGTATAATTTCAGCAGAGTATTCAAAGAATGTCGAATTTACTTGTTTGAACTTTGTACTCGAAATAAAATATAATAACTTTTATTTAACAATGAGCTATAAAACAAATATTCACATTCAGATAATACAACATTTTTAAAAACATTTTTCTAAAATATAGTGTAGGTATCAGATATTTACTAAAAATTCTATAATTCGCACAGTACTTCTAGACATTGGCAAATTATTAAATACAATTGAACCTAAATTCATTGTAGATTTAGGTATACAAAATATTCACTCTTAAATCGTTACGATGTCCAGTTTCGTAATCATGAACTTCGTTAACATAATGTAGATTCTCTCTTAAATAATTGACTAACATATTTTCCCTTATTTTGAATAATTTCTTTATTCAAGATATATTCTTTTATATAAAGCTTAATGTGCTGAAAATTCACTGATTACCACTCATTAACTGTAATAGTTCTAACATGATTTTGATTGGTGTTCGTTTACAACATTTCAGAATCACTCTCAACCTCGAATTTGGATTTTTTGCAACCCCTTTGCGTAGTTTTGCAAATCTGAAACACTGATAACAAAAATGGTGGAAAAACTGATAAACAAAAACACAAAGTTAAATAAAAATAAAATTTCAAACAATAAATTTGTTTTTGAAAGGTTGAGGCGAACATAAAACCATAAAATGAAAACCTGTACGAAATAATTTGAATTGTTTTTTTCAAATTCAGTATTAGTCTCGAGAATAGGTAGGTGTTCATTTTAACTTTTGAAAATGGGTAAAACCCCGAAACCTCCGAGCAATTAATCTGCACAAGTGTGTGAAACTAAGCGAAGTGTTTTCTATTCATTTTATAACAATCGTGTATCAGCAAATATTCGAACAACTTTATTAGATGTCCTGCTACGATTCTAGACGTGCGTTTGTTGAGAAATCTGTGTATTCAGCGAATATAAGTAGGTACGTTTTGTCCTTTGATTGTTCGTTATTTACAACGAATTATGGCTTCGTTTTCGAGCTTAACAAGCTCTACCGACACCTCGAGACAACCTCAGTCTGATGTTCACACGAAGGTCGAAACCCGATACGGACTTTCTTGTCCGAAATAATTACCGTTTTTTTTCTGGCGGTTCCCACAATCTCTCTCGTGTTTTCAATCTGCTCGCATATCAGAACCGGATCGCCTCGCACCGCCAATTACAGATCCAATTTACGACGGCTATCAGTTTCGACTTCTGTTATTAAAATAACGACGCTCGGAAGATCGGACCCTGTTGAATTTAACAAATTGCCAGTTACCAAAAGGAGAGACCATCGAAAGGGATTACTGTAATAAGCCGACGGGAGCATCTCGGGGCCGAAAAGAAACTCCACGGTTATCAAAGTTTAACGGTATCAGAACCGGACGTTTCGTCGAGCGAAGAAAATTGGGGATAACTGGATTAAGTCCTGTAGAAGATTTTTCTATAATACTGCGGATAATCTTAGGTTTTGGGATAATACCACCTCGTATGTAACTTCTTCTGGGACTAAAACTATTCTTCGATAAGGAAAATAATTGAAACAATTCACCATGTTACTGTGATGGACTTTCATCTATATACATCGATTATCGGCTGAGAAATACATACATATTAAATACAACAGTAGAGTTTCAACAGTTTGTTGTCTATAATGGGCGGAATGTAGTTGTAGTAATGTCCCTTGTCCTTCTGCAAAAGATGTAACTCTAGTGCTAATTCTTGATGCACAATCTTTGCTACATCGTCGTACCTCTATTTGTATTTCTTTGGTGCAGATATTTGACATCGCCATGTTATGTGCTGGGTGGTCTCCGATGTTTGGCATCCATATCAACACTTGTCGTTCCTCTCTGTTGGTTCTTTTACTATGTGTTTCAGGTAATCAAGGGTTGGAGTAACTTGGTCTTTGATAGCTAGGAGTACTCCTTCTGTTCCGAGAAACATTCTGTCTGAGACTAACCAGTAGTTCGACGCTTCTTTGTCGACATTTTCCTTCGTGGACTCAGTAATGTACTTCCCATGTAAGGGTTTTTCTCTTCAACCCTGTAGTTTCTCGTTGTTGTATTGATGATAACTGTTACCAGACATTCACTCTGTTTCTGAGGAGTGAAGTCATCAATTTGGCAGATCACTCTGTGTAGATATGAGTCAACAGACTTCCTTTGGAAATAGTCACGTAGGTTCCGTATTTGCTGTTCCAAAAACTTACTCCTTCTTCTTCTTCACGTGCCATCTCCGCTACGAAGGTTTGCTATCACTGTTTTAATTCTAATTTTTGAAGCCGCTGCTCGAAAGAATTGGTTTGATGAGCAGCCAAACCATTCCCTAAGATTTCTGAGCCACGAGATTATTCTCCTTCCAAACTTCGTTTTCCCTGGATTTCCCTGCATTATGAGCTGCAGTAGCTGATATTTTTCGCCTCGCGTAACATGTCCCAAGTATTGCAATTTTCTGGACTTATTTGTTAGTACGAATTGGTTTGTGGTCCCCATGCTGCGAAGTAATTCTTCATTAGTAACTCTATCTAACCAGGAATTCTTAATATCCTCCGATAAATCCACACTTCAAATGCTTCCAATTTTTCCATATATTGTTTCTTCGTCGTTTATGCTTCAATACCGTACAGCAATACCGATAAAACATAGCATCTAATCATCTTGACCTTAAGATTCAGACTAAGACATCGACTACCGAAAAGTTTTACATTCTAATGAATACACTTCGAGCTTTATCTATTGTTACTCTTATTTCCTTGGTGTAGTCTTGGGTATCGTTAATGTTTGTCCCTAAATAATAATACGGTTGTACTCTCTCTATCCTCGTAGATGCTAATATTCCCCCCAATGTTCTCCTTTGTTATAACCATAAATTTAGTTTTCTTTATGTTCAGTGTTATGCCAACTACTCGTTTGTACTACTTTATCTAGTAATCTCTGTAAGTCTTGCTTGTTGTCTGCAATTAGTACGGTATCGTCGGCGTATCGGACGTTGTTGATTAGCACTCCATTGATTTTGATTCCAGCTGTTTTATTTTCCAGCGATCTCTTGAATATCTCTTTCGAGTACATGTTAAATAAAACCGGTGACAGTATGCAGCCCTGTCGTACTCCCCGTTCTATGTTTATTTCATCTATTTTATTATTCATCTATTTCATAGAAGTTACTGATGGTTACTGTGAAATGATGTTACTGATTTTGGGTGGTGGTTATTAAACTTTGTTAGCAATGTCCTGATCTTTCGCTGAAGATTGTTATGTTCCACTTTTCTAACCTGTGTGAGTGAACAAGAATTGAAGAGGTGTTACAGCTGATAGCCCAGAAGAGATGTTCACTGTCAAGTTAAGATTATTAGAGTTCATTAAACCATGATCGATTATTAGGGATTGCTTCGTTCCCAAGTATATGTAGTAGGTACTAATAACTTAACAAATCACGTCTATGATGAGATGCTACAAATAGCTGCATCTAAGCCAATTCATCAAAGCTTATTCCTATCAAGTAATCTTCGAAAATCGAAATAAAGTATTTGCCAAATTCTTGGAGATACCGTTTAAGGGCGTATGTCTAGTACGGTATCGACACCAGAAGAATCGACCGATTAGAATTGAGATGAGCAATAACGGCGCCTTCTGCTACTTATAAGCCGTACGAGACGACAGAACTATTGCACCTGTCCAAGTTAGGCGAACAACGGTTAACACGGTGGCAAGGTTGCCTCGCTCGTTCTCCTCTCTTCCTTTTTCGTTTTGTTTGAAGACTACAAGGTGAAGATCTTTCTTTTTCGTACGATGTTACGCCAGGGGCGTCCGCTTAATGATGTTTAATCGACCTGCCGAAGATTTGAAACGTTAAAACAAGGTTTCTGTTGAAAATCATCATCATCAATCATCCCTCTGCATTTCCTTTGCTAGACGAAGACCTCCACTAGTTCGTTGCATTCTTTTCTGTCTTTTGCTTTTTTCATTTTCATTTTTTCGCTTCACATATTTGAGAATGTGTGATAGTTTTTGATGTGCATGTCTGGGAGGAAAAGACAGTTGATAAGTTATTCTAGCAACCCCAAATGATTATCAGTTATGTTAATGTTTAATAAATGCTATCTAATTGAGAATATTGTTGATGTTGGATAGTCAGTTGGTGGATATTTTGGTTGCTGGTTGTCCATAATAACATAATGAACCCACTAACTAAACTATGTGAAGCAGGTCGAAAAAGCTTGATTGATAGCTTTCTTTTGGACTTCTGCTGTTCTGACAATATGGACCCTTTCATTAAAATTGCCTGGGGTTGGTGCACAGAAAGAACAAACCTCTGAGCGGTTTGGAGTGCTCAACGATTTCAAGTGTCTTATAGCAGCAACAACTGCTAGGGTTTAAGAGAGTTATCATCTCGAATGTCATTGATGGTGGACTATTTGGATGAAAAGATGAACGAGCAGTCTTCTTGGAGCAAATAAATTCTATAGTTTCGGTCTGTAAATTGGGAAATCTCCAACAGCTCCAAAAGAAATTGGGAGCAGTTCAATATTTATTGTTATCGTGCAAAGATTTGAAGCAAAGAAGTCCTTGGTTTGTCTAAATGCATCCCATAACCTTTTGTATCCACTAGAGTGGCATTTGGGCGTAATGACAAAATGGTAACCACAAAAGAATAATTATGTCCTTCAATATAAATTGGAACATCCAGGCCAAATGAGGTTAAATTGCTGCTATGTAGAACATGGTCTAAAGCTTGAAACACAGAATGCACCTCTAACTTTGTTAACATTTTGTTCAACGAAAGTTATGTGATTCCTACAGAAAAAGGACAAATTCAGCGAAATAAATAAGTACATTTTAAGCTAACTTTTTGTCCGAAGATCCGGCCCAGATTTTTATCCCCCGGTCGCTAATAATACACGAAAATAATGACGATTTAATAGAAAACGTGCTCTGCGCTCGATTTTAAATTTTCCACGCTACACGGCTTTATTAAAAACCAAACACCCTCCGGCACCTGCGTCACTGGTCACGCTGAAATCATCCCACTCGTCGACATTCTTCTGTTTGTTCTTTGACGTCCGGGCAAACCTCTCTCATGGCCTGCTAAGACGAAGGTCCAACTTTCCGCTTCATTAGGCGACTTTGCCAGGTCCAGCACGCCTATTAGGTTTGTTATTTTCGACGTGAAAAGACTTTAGACGGGGGCTTTTAATAAAAGGATAAACGCGTCTCTTCGGGGTCTGCATTCCTGCGGTATATAATGCTTATTCGGTATTAGAACTCGACGACGACGACTGTATTACTAAATAACATGGTAATTATTTTTTTCTGGTTGACTAATAAGGTGATAAACACGCTTATTATAAGTAAGTTATAATATGGTCATGATAATAGTTTTTATTCGTGTCGTCTTTCAGTGCGTAGGTACTTAATTCGGCATCGAAAATAGTTCGTTTAGTATTATTCGAATGCTTCCACATTACTCAAAGTATCTTGTAATACTAGAAGCGGAGAAATCGGATTTATCGGGAGGACTACTGGGAAATGGTGTAATTATTCAGACACAAATTATTATCTGTGGTTCATTCTAATAGACACATAAATGTCATTGAATTGAGGTTGAAGTTAGCAATATCAGTTTGACGTTGACAACTATTTGTTGGGGAATGGCTGTAATTATTCGCGCGTTTAGACACAGATTCTTCTGTGGTTCATTTGCATAGGTACATAAATGTCATTAAATTGCGGTTGAAGTTAGCAATATCACTTTGACGTTGATAGCTATTTGTTGGGTTAATTTCTGTCGTTCTGTGATCAAAGATGTAAATAAAGTGCAAACTCTGTGTTCAGTGTATCGATGCAAATTTACGTAAATTGATAGGTGAAAGTTGTTTCGAATAAAATTTCTTGTTAACTTTGCAATGGTGCTTTTTTATAATAGTTTGAACTTTTCTAATATTTTGTTATAGATATTTTCCGGTATACAGTTTTTGATTTTGTGAGTTTATGTGTGTGTATGTGCTGATAGATTTGGTTATTTGTTTGAAATAATTAGTATATTTGTCTTTTTTTGGTCACTTGTTTATTGTTGTATTTTGAAGGTGGTTTTATGAGAGCCGTTTAGGTTTTTGAAATTTTTGCATTGAATATTAGCATTTATTGACCGTTGTACAAAATTCAAAACGTTTTTTTCTGAGTAATTTAAAGAATATTTTAACTGTTGATGAACATCAGAAACCCGCTTCGTTTTCGAAATACATTTTCTGTTCGACAACCCTGTTTGATATTTTCGGAAACTACTAAAATAAGTGAAGCTATGATGTAGAAAAAGGAAAATTTGACATTTTAATCAAATGTCAGCTGACAGACGACTTTTGAGTCTTTAGATGAGGTTGCTTGACGTTTTATTGCACTTGATGATTTTTATTAAACATGATTGTTCTTCTTCCTCATACCTTAATATAATTTCTGAAATTTTATTATTATCGTAACTGAATAACGTAAATGGGTACCTCAGGATTTGACATCGTGAGAGTGAATGAAGGCGTAGTTTGGAAGGACGAAATAGAAGTAGGATTTCGTTCCTACTAAATGTAGTGGCTCAAAAACAAAAATTCTCTTTGTATTTGATTCACCCTCGTATTTTGAAGATTTATTGTGCTCTAAGAGATTTTACCAGAAGGTATTTCTTGGCAATCATTAAGTTTAAATGAGAGGTAATAATAAAAACTTGTCTAAAAATCACTCATTGAACAATTCTTTATTCGACTAGTTTCGACTTTTACAGCATCATCAAGAATGATAATTCTATGAACATTCTTGATAATGCTGTAAAAGGCGAAACTAGTCAAATAAAGAATTGTTCAGTTAGTGATTGATAGACAAGTTTTATTATTACCTCTCATTTAAATATGAACTATCACAGAGTATATTCATCGTCCATTGAATTTATCATTAAGTTTTATTTTAAGAGTATAGAAAATCCTGTTTACAAAAATCGCTTATTGGACGAAAATTGCTTATTGCAAATAACGATTCAATGCAGAATTTTAATTCTGCGTTAATTTAAGGAAAACTTTTAATTCTCCTGAAGGATATTCAATTTCGTAAAATTATTACGTAGGCACGTAAAAATCCAAAAAAATCTCCCACATTTTATAAAAAGCATAATTCAAATTCTTACCTACTATTCGAAAATCATAACTTATAATGCATAGAAAAGTTTAAATGATTGAAAAAATCAGGTCCCTATTGGAATTGTCTTTTTAGCAAAAAGTTGAACACTGTTGCCATATCTTCAATTTCCAAGTAGTTCCAGGAAATTTGTTTTAAAAATTTCACGAGAACGAAACATAATATCGAATCAGTTTTGTGATTTTGTCGTTCAGCATTCGCGTTGTAGTTTCTCTCCTTTCTGTCTCTCTCTCTTCCCAATACAGGGAGGCACATTAACATACAATCACGCTGAATCGGACAGCTGTATCTGCTATCGGAGACACTCTAGGCGGCCGGCAACATGGGAGATATTCAATTACACATTTATGTATTGCAGATGAGATTAGAGGCTTACGTATGTCGACATAGAACATTCCGCGCGGCGTATAGAATATTATAAAGATACAGAACAGACTCTGGTCGCTGACATTGCCGGACAAAAGGCACTCTGTTTCGATATCTTGAAGGCAAATATTGAAAAATATTATCTCAACAAATGGAATTTGGTATTTTATTCAACATAAGACGATAGCGACTTGTTCAACTATTTCATTCATATATTAGAACAGCGGGTTTCAAACTTTTTTGGCAATGGAAGCGTTTTGGAATACGAAACATTTTGACGGGGCCTTAAATTTAACAAAAATAGTGTCTTCTTCTTCATAACAAAATTATTCACGTTTTTCGTGAATAAATTGACATAAATATGGAAACATACATGGAGGAAAGACAATGAAGAATTGGCAATGTTTCTATAGACGGTTTTTCGAATATCACAACGTTCAATGTATTAAAAGTTTAACACTGCGCTACAATGAAATTGTTTCGATCCCAAAATTAGTCCTATCCTAGTATTTTCGTGTACTGAATGCAAGAACAAACTTCAAAAGAAACGATTAGCTCTAGTTTCAGAGATACAAGCTACGTTTTATATTTCAAGTTCTTCTTCTTCAATTTGCGGAAAATTTGTTTTTCGAAATTGACAACATTGTTAATATACGTTAGTATACGAAATAGTAAAGTATATCATCTTGAAAAATCCTGAGAAAGATATTTGGACCCCACCATGATCCGACGACCAACCGATATCGCTTTAAACTTAACACAGAGGTCCAAGAGCTGTACAACGATAGCGACATTGTGCAAGAGATCAAATCCCAGCAATTAAGGTGGGCAGAATACGTGCAAAGGATGCATGACGAAAGACTGGTGAAACTGGCATGGGAAGAGACCCCAACAGGCAAAACACCACTCGGACGCCCCAGAATGCGTTGGAGGGACAACATAAGATCAAAACTCCAAAAAATGAACATCCCTTTTGATTACAGGTTGATGGAAGACAGGGTCTTCTGAAAAAAGGTTGTACAGTCAACCAAGACCCACCGAGGGTTGTACGATGATGATGATGATGATACGAAATATTGTTGCTTTTTCTGTAAGTGGGATAGTACGGATAGAAAATCACATTATATTCAAGCATGTTGAGCCAAGAAAAACAAATATGACGAAGAAAAAATGTATTGAATAGAATAACAGAAATGTTATTCCAAAAAGAAAAATAATAATAAAAAAAAAACAAAAAAATTTTTTTTTATACAACTTCAAAGGACGCAAAAATCAACTCTGATTGCTGAGAAGAAATGCCCTATACATACGCTTAAATCTAGCCAAGCCTCCAGTTTTAACGTCTAACGGAATGGAGTTGTAGACATGAACAGCATTGAACGAAAAACATTTACGGAAGCCTGACCGATAAAAACGCGTCAAAGCCAGAGTGTATGTCTTAGATCGCGGGCGTGCATCTCGCCTCTACACTACAAACCAATTCATTTCTGAGGTAAGGAGGAGAAGAAGATGAGAGAATACGAAAAACGGCCGACCCCAAATGATAGCGAAATAGATTTTCCAACTTCAACCAAGCAAGTTCCTTGATATAAGACGATAAGATGTTATGTTTTGTTTCTCTTTGAACATATTGTTTCTGTGGTTAATTTTCGCTTCCTTTGCTATTAATTTATTATCCATTTCATGTATTATTTTTATATATAGAGGTTGAGTGGAGTAGCTTTTAGCTAGACTTCGCCTCTATTTTTGTACAATTTGACAATAAAGACAATTTATTATTATTATTATACTCTTGTATACTTACCAAGTCCATATATGAACCTACAACAACCTGTCTCTGCAACCTACGCCTAGTAAGTGAGTAGATGCAAGGGTAGTATAGCATCAAACCATAATTCAAAATCGACAAGACGAGGCTTTCACAAAGTTTTTTCCTAAGAGCCAAGCTTAAGAAGTGTCGAGATCTATAAAGCTGTCTTGCTGTCTAAAGCTGTTCTTGCAGATTACTGCTGATTTAAACGTAGAGGTCACTTACAAGAGGAGAGTTAACAGATCGCGATGAAAGGAGTCAGTTGATAATTCCTAGATCTAAACACCTGGCAAGTATTTCTTGAAGAATTTTGAATTTAAATATCATAAGGATAGTGCAATCACACTTCAAATGTCAGCATATGTAATTCATATTTACCAATTTCTTAGAAAAAAAATTTTTATCCTTCACATATCAAAAAATATAGAGCTAATACATTTTTTCTTCGTCATATTCGTTTTTCTTGGCTCAACATTAGTAAGTATTGACTCGTGAAGTAAAGGAAACGTTCAACTTTTTTTGTTGTGCAGTGTAATCAACGCTACTTCGTTCCCATCAAAATCCATGTTGACTATTTTTGAAGCTCCGAATTCTTCGATTTGTCATCTCTCCTCAGATATGTACTTCCTGTAGGGAATTCCCTCTTCAACCAAAAAAGGTTTATGAAAATAAATAATATTATTCCCATAGTATCGCTAACAATCCAAGATCTTGTTTCGGTTCACTTCCTCTAATTTAATATATCCGGTTGTTACTTAAGAAAGGCACTTGTTTTCTCAACAATTCTTCTAGCATCATATTGCGTGCACTCTATCGAATCTCCCCGTTTTGATGTCTTACAATACGAGTACCAGCCGCCTGACAATTATTTATTGTCGCAGCTCAATTTAGTTGTAATTGTCCGCTATGAAATATGATTGTATGGAGCGAAGAATAGATTGATGTGATATGTTAGACAAATGATGATAATAATTGAACTGGAACTGTAAACGTTTATTATTTGCGAATAGATACTTACGTAATAGCGTTTGAATAAGTGATATCTATTTTCAACCGCCAACGTGATTGTTAGTTTATTGAAATAAAAGAAGAGATGGATTCAATCCACCTCCTGCATTGAAATAACTTAATTTCTTCGTTCCTCCGAGGTGCACTAGAATAAGTCAGACATTTTACTCAAAAACTCACAGAACCAATCTTCTCTGGCAATCGCCGCTTAGCTTCGCATGTTCTACTGCAAACCACTCATCAAGCTGCTGCTATTCGCACTGGGTTTCACTTGCTTCTTCCTTCATTAATGTATATTTAAATCTCAACCATTGAGGTATCTTGATTTCTTCCTGTTTAAGTTCTAAGTGATTTGTTTTATTGATTATTTATTTCTTATTGTTTGAATATTCAGTTGAATAATTGATTATTTAGATATTGAAATTATAGATTTAGATTATGATATTTGATGTTTTTTATTATCATAATTATTTTTAATATTGTAAATCTATGTTGTTATTGATATTTTTAGTCACCGTATTTTGTATTTCATTATTTATTATCTATTTTCCTGTAGTTGGGTAGTTACATGTTGGAAATATAAGATTATAATTATTATTATTGAAAAACTCGATCAGCAATCGCAATTTTCTGTAAAGTAAGAGTTAGTTTAGCAGAGTAATTATTTTTCGATAAATTTGAACCATCGGTTATTTCCTGTAATTCTTCGTATTTTAGTCTTCATTTCGAAACCTCAGATTGAATTTTGGTGGTTTACATATCCAACTTTGGAACCGCTGTAGTGTGTAGCAGTCCATTTAATTAGTCGCTATTTCGAAATTTCGAAACTGCCATATTTGGTGTTCCAGGAACGTATAAAACATAAACCGCCCACTTTCCGAATTTCGAACGCGGACATTACGACGACGCGCTTGTTAAATCACGCGACACGAGGTCCAGTTCCGTGAATCTAGATTCGAATTAACGCGGTATGAGGTTTGGAACGCATCACATGCGTGGTGGTACGTTCCGCAATATGCTCCACTGCGATGTCGTTGACCAAATAATAGCTATTTTCCGCGTGTCCAGGTGGATTCGATGCAGAAGATTGCGCAGAATGGGTCTTCGTGGTGGGTGGACAAGTTTCAATGTAACGAATGTCTCTGATAAATTGGGAAATGCGAGTTGTTTATGCATCTGTTGCGTCATTGTCGGCTTTGAAAGTGTGTCAAAACAAGGGTCAAGCTGATGTTATCTTTAGCGTATCTGGTAGAGAAATTAAACACATGTTTTTTACTGCGATGGTCTTGAAACAAAAACAACTGAAAAAACATCTAAACTTCTTTAAAGAATAATAAAATAATATATAAGAAAAGAGACAAGAATTGAGCAATTTAGACATCTCGAATACAATAACACTAATAATAAAAGGGCTTTATTGACATTTATATTTCATTTTTATTACAACAACGAATCAATAGAAAGAAAAACTAAATTATGTACTTATAATATTCTTTAACAATTCTCAATTCTATCTTGAGGCAATTTGAGAAGGTTCTTGAAATTTGTTTGTAAGGAGAATAAAGTTTATCCACAGAGAGAAGTCAATAATCACAGACGATACTGGTAAAGACTTTTCTCTCGACTTGCCAATGTTCTGAAGTGTCTATCAAATGTCTATCTGGACTATCAAATTGCACAAGCTGATGATTTTATATTCGATGAGAGAAATTATTGAATATTTGTAAGAAGAAATTGTAACAAATACAACAACAGTAACTTATCAACATTTTTCTTCCATTCTCGTACAGGAATAAGTCATAAAAATCGTTACGTATTAATTTATTTCAATCGGAAAATGTGGTTTCATTATACACAATATCATAGACCGTATAATATTTAATCCATATGAAATTTATAGGCGTCGAATTTTGATTTACCGGCATTCGACGACATGCAACTGAAAACATGATTTACCTCTTCATTACCGGCAAGACCGAATCGGGAACGGTCGCTACGTGATATACCATACCGGGTGTTCATCTATGCACTTCATTATAACCGGCGAATTATCCTGTGCAATTAATTTCGTATCGGTTTTGCGGAAAATACATAAAATGAAGCGAATTCGGTCGGGTTATAAACCATTTTAATAGCCGCGCTTTGCAACACGGAGAAATGGCGAACAATAACCATTACAATCACGTACAAAAGTCGTAAAATTGAGATATTGCCGCACAGCATGCTCCTTGTTCCTGTTACGGTAAAGTCGAAGGTACGTTAATCGGTCTCGTTTTAGCGTTTTGGCGAAAATTAATCGTACCGTGATTTTGCGGATGAATTATATCGACTTGTTGCCGTCGTGATTTATCTCGAATATTGGACAAGGGAAAGACTACTGCCTGAATTAGCGATCTGCATTTTTTAAAAATACTTCTATTGATAGTACTCAACTTATAAGTTATAACATATAATTACGAGAATACTACCAGTAGTACCTGACCTGTCGTATAGGTGGTGGTTGCTTCGAAATATACTGTGATGGAAAGTACCAACGTTATCAAGAAAATTGTTCCATAAGTACCTTACTTAACGTTAATGTTTTTGAAATCTACTTCATAATACTTAAAAGACTACTAAACTCAGGAGAAAATAGAGTTCGAAAGTAGACGCAAAAGTACCTAACCTGATAAATCGATAGCGATTGCACTTCAAAATATCCTACGATCAAAAGTACCAACGTTAAAAATACTTCTATTGCTAGTACAAAACATATAACGGTTGCGTCAAAATATACCGTGATCGAAAGTACCAACATTATGGATAAAATTGTCGAACGGTTCTACTTAACTTTCTTGGTTTTTGGAAAATACTTCTATTGATAATACTAAACTTATAAGAACATATAATTACGGGAATAGTACCAGAAGTACATGATCTACCGTATAGGTGGCAGTTGCTTTAAAATATATTGTTATCGAAAGTACCAACGTTATGAAGAGAATTGTTCCAAAGTACCTGACTTATCCATAAGTATTGTTTTCGAAGTCTACTTCATAATAATTTGAAGACTATTAAACTCAGGAGAAAATAGAGTACGAAAATAGGCCCAAAAGTATCTGACCTAATAGATAGATAGTGGTGGCTTCAATATATAATATCATATGTATCAACGTTATGGAAAAAATTGTCAGAAGGTCTTACATAACGCTCTTGTTTTTTGAAAAATACATCAATTGATAGTACTAACTTATAAGAAAATGGAATTACGAGAGTAGTTCCAGAAGTACTGATGAAATGATGTAGCTTGCTGCAATCTGCTCCTTCATTTCAGTTTGTTCAGAATATTCTTGTAACAATGTAGTTATCTTCAACAACCTTTGTTCTTCAGCTCAAACGTTGTAGAGAAAATAAAACGTAAACTTAACATCGTGATCTTCGAGATGTCGCCCAGATATTTTATTCACGACTATTTGGGAAAATGTTGCCGATATTCCGTAGAAATCATAAGAAATCGATTTCTTGAACATCTAGAAAAAAATGGTGATTTTTTGAAAAATTGGTTCTGAATCTTATCTCTTTTATGATAATTTCGAGCATTGTAATGTTTAAAAAAGTATATAGCAAGAAATACATTCCAAACGCCCCATTGTTTAGAGCCCCATGAAGTCTAGCCGTTTTTATTCGAATACGAGTTATTTATACAGTAAATCCAGTTCTTTGCATCAAGCGGAACACAATGATCTTGACATGTGTGTCAACAGGACAGCGTCAATTGTAGCATGGCCTTAGTCTGTTTTTTTCTTATTCTATCGAGTCCAGGTGGCGTGAATCGGCCGGCACGTTATTGTGATTCAACATATTTAGATTTCTGCTTATCTGAGGTACCATCTGATGTTAATAAGCCCATTATCGTATCTATCTCTGGGAGTTGAGACAAACATTTTTATGTAGACTTCGAAAAAATGGGCAGCAATTGAAAAATATAAAAATCATTGCTGAAGTCTCTTCAAGTACGATTGAAATACTGAATAATTTGGTATCAGAAGAGCTTCTTTATAAGCTTTCAACTTTTTCTCTCTGTCCATATATTTACGTACAAATTTGATAATATTTACAGAGTTTCAAATTCAGCTATATTATGTCCATATATTCTAATGAATATTTATTCGATTTCTTCAAGCGAATTCTCATCAGATCATTAATTATTGAGAGAAACGTTCACTCATTTCTGGTCGTTACCAGGAAAATTTTACGGAGTAAACCAATACGGAGTCGTCTTATCCAAGTAATTTTTGCAGACACAAACCACGAATAGAAGACGACAGTTGACGCAAATAAAAACGTTCCAGTATAATTGCTTTTCATAAAGAGCGCAAAAACGTACAGGATGAACGAACGTTTAACATGAATGGTACCACATGCCCCATTAATTAATTCTTGGAATATATGAAGTCTTGCAACGAAGTGGGATGCTGCAATTGAAAAACTGATCTACAGTTTCAACCATTCGTGAGGAATTCGTATAATATGACACTGAGTCATTGTCGAACCGGAAATAACAAGTTCACGATCAGATCGAGGAATCTGATGATTTGCAGTGAAAAAAATTATATAATGATGAGCAGGAACTCTAGCCAAATAATATCGAGCATAAGGAGCAAAAGTCCAATTTTTTTTTGATGTTTCAATAATAATATTCATTATCAATCATTTATCATTATCTGAAATGAATTTAGTTAATTTACTCTTAGATACAATGAGGATACTTGCAGTTTTTATAGAGCTAGGCAATTTATTATTTGCATTGAATCTTGCATAGAATATACTACCAACTGCGTGCAAAATGCAAAAAATGTAAGCATTACTGACATATGTTACATTTTTTATTACTTTACATAGGACCAATTCATTTCCTATTTCAAATAGAAATATCATTGTAGCATAAAGTATTCTCTGTTTGACTGGTATAACTTCTGAGCTATTCAAATTATTTCGCTTGGTGTATATTTACTGCATTTCGAAATTGTTCGTATAGCCCCTATTTTGCAATCACTCAAGACTGTTTAGTTTTGGAACGATATTCGAATTGTGTCATTATTATCGACAGCAATAACTTCATATTTACGTCGCAAGATTTTTTCCAATTAGTTTCACAAAGTTGTTTTTTTTTTGGATATTTCAGACGATAAGAAGTCAACATGGTCACTGAAACCCAATTTCTCATATAACATAATGCCCAAATATTTTATAACTTTTGTGCTTCAATGTTCCGATTTTCAATTTTGATATTTATATCTTCCTTTGTATGTACCTTTAGAGATTCATGGGTACCCAAAACTATAAACGTAGACTTTTGTATATTCAATGATAAACTCTTATCATATAGTCATTCATTGATGTCTGATCTCTATCGATCCACTATGTTATATGTTTCATATGTTTACGACTGAAGTAAAGTATTGTATGATCTACCAATAATCATATACAGAATTCTATCTCACATGTGGAAGGAAACCCTCAATATATAACAATGGACCTAAGGACGTTACTTGAGGTACCCCAAAGTCAACACTTTCAATCCATTCTGTTATATTCTTCATATGTTTACCACAGCAGTAAAGCAGTGTATCATCTACCAAGTCGTATACAGCATTTCTTCCGCATAAGAAAGAAAACCGTTAATATTCGTATAAAACGAGAATAACAGTGGACCTAAGGCCGTTCCTTGGGTTACTCCAAAATCAACGCAATTGCTGTCCGACATTGAACTTAATTTTTTGGAGTCGCGAATATAAGTAAGACCTGAAGCTTCAAAGCCAATTTCATTCAGCTGTCCCGATAGCAATGAAAAACAATTTTCCTTTATATTGAAATTCATTTTCACGAAGAAACTCATATTACTTACTTTTGAAATATGCCATTCTTTTTCAGTGTGGATTATTTTATCGATTTCCAAAATACATTCAATATTTGAAAGAGCAGTTTTGTCAATATAATACTCTGTTGGCACCGGAACGATAAACGATTAGATAAGGATAGTGAACTTAGACTGGCTCTTGAAAGTTTCCGATTCTAGTTTATTCAAATATATTGATTAACATTACAGCTCGGCTTCATTCGCTTTTGAATTCTGCTTATACAAATTTGTTATTTCGTAAGGAAGTTATATTGTAAATATTTAGTATTTTGCATTGATAATCTCACTGTGTGGTCTCGAGAATGTTTTCACTTATTGTTTTTTCTAATTTACTGCATATTTCGGGAGTATCTCGCTGGAGAAAAAAAATTTCAGAAGAGTAATCTAGAGTGCATTAAATTTTTATTCTCGTCTATTCGAAATTATGTTTTCTTAAGATTTCTATTATTGGTGTGACATTTTCAAGATCCTCTATACAAGACAATATAGCCTAACCCAGTATAAGCTAACCTAACATGTCCTAAGCTAACTTAACCTAACCTAAGCTAACCTAAGCTAATTGAAAAAAATCATTCTAAAAAAAAGTCTAGGGGGAATTCAATTTTCATTTTCCTCTATTCGAAATTATGTTTTCGTAGTATTTCGATTATTTGTGTTTGTACATGTTCAAGATCCTTTATACAAGACAATATAACCAAACCTAAGCTAACCTTACCACACCTAACCTAACCTAACCCCACTTAACCTAACCTAAGCTAACCTAACCTAACTTAACCATACCTAACCTAAGCTAACCTAACTTAAGATAATTGAGAAAAAGGAATCTAAAACTGAGAAAATTGAGGATAATCTATGGGTATTCAATTTTCATTTTACTCTATTCGAAATTATGTTTTCGTAAGATTTCGATTATTGATATTTGTACCGTTTCATCTAGATCCTTTTTACAAGACAATTCAGCATAAAAAAATAACTATTTCATAGATATCAATTATACGGAGATGTTAATGTCTTTAAATAAAGGACGAAAGCTGTACTTATCAAGTCTATTGAAATCAAAAGTGCAATTGAAGAATGTCTCAAAATCAATGGTTACGTAGATCACTGCGTTTACTGCTCATATACTATAGAAGTGATATATAATGAAGAAATATTTATTTGCGAAGATGATGAATCATTAATAACTTCTGTAGACTCCTATATACAGAATATAGACATATTACATAAAGAAAAACTTTCGTATTTTCAAAGTAGTTGTGTTCAATTGTTGAATATGATATAAGAGCTTAAAATATATGCCAGAACATTGAAAGATTTTATGGAATTCAGCAAAGGGTTGTATATTTTTTCATTATTTTGAGTGATAATTTTTCGCAAGTAAATTGCTATTCAAAAGATGGCTACATTATTCATTGTTTCGTACTAATATCGTATGATCTTACGTTTATTCAACCTATTCGTAAAATACGAAGATCTATGCTGAATCAGGTGGCCTAAAATCTGTTTTATCAAGTTCGAGCATCTGGTTTTTGGATCGATTTAAAATGAATCTACAATTTTTCGACCCTATTTTGGTACCCTGTAGTTAATATGTCAATAGTTCGAATTCTCTTGCATACCTACGCATTGGCCAAAACTAGCTGTCTAGCTATAATTAAATCATCTATTTGGTCCATAAACCCCAACCCCTCAAACACGAAGGGGCGTCCAACGTTGTCACGCGTCCCCTTGTTGTTAAATAAATGAGCTAACGACAGCTGATTTAACTTATACATTTTCGGGGAATACTAGGATATATTTCGGATTACGAATAATTACCAGTATGTCCATCCGTTTCGTGGAAATGCGGGTTGGGTTGTGCACTGCTTCGGTCATATTTTAGCATGCATAGTTAGCGTGAATGCATCGCCCTGAGTCATTTTGTTTGCGATTTGTGACATTTGGTAGCACTAGGCGGGATTACTTGGCTGGTTTTCCCAGAATTTGGATTAATACCCGATCGATAAAGGCCGACCTAGAAGTTGTTTCGAGGAATAAACTTAGTTGTTGACAAGATATAAAATTGGATGAATTGGGGGAACAGTTTTACTCGACTAAAAAAGTTGGATTCTTTCGCATTGCTATATCTGCTTTATCAAATAATAAGGAATCAATTGAAGCTAGAATAGATTAGCTAGAACAATAAACTCCCTAGACAACAGAGAAAATATTGCACAAATGAATTGGAGGTATATCAAAACGCTTAGATAAGATTCAAAGGTAACAGCGAAGAACATATGACTAATTTAGCCTGCAAGACACTTCACAGGAAAAAGATTAGAAAATTTAGCGTTTAAAAGGGATTTCAGAATTAGTAGAGCCCTTAATTCGATTTCGGAATATAAAATGAAGAGAGATATTGACTGTTTCAGTGTTATGTATATTATTCATCGATTATTTTATTTCATTCTGAAAATAATTATATAATAATGGTAATATACATTGTGAAATATGAAATGACTCAATTTTTTACATAAAACATCAACGTGAATTGTCTCAAATTTC
The DNA here is from genome assembly GCA_030704895.1 of Henosepilachna vigintioctopunctata. Lineage (NCBI taxonomy): Eukaryota > Metazoa > Arthropoda > Insecta > Coleoptera > Coccinellidae > Henosepilachna > Henosepilachna vigintioctopunctata. Next base: position 2,958,311 of record JARQZJ010000121.1, on the reverse strand, counting down.
TGTCTAAATATTTTCCAAGAAATTTACTTGAATCATAAAGTAGGTGAAATAAGTACAGTAGGTAACAAATGCTTGCAAAATGATACTTGTGGGATGGCTGCTGAAATGACGTTGGAATTAATTTAATATTTCTGAATTTAAGTCAATATTTATATATTTATGACTGAGGTTTTGAAAGCAAACACCGAAAAAAAAAGTGTTCCTTTCAAGGTAGTTCTTTAAACTTACATAGACAAAACTCACTAACTTTGCGTATTATTTTCGAACGTTTGAATGCTTATTTTTATTGAACTTTATATCCATTACTCGTAAAGTTCAGATCTAAAATTAGAGCATAATTCAATAGAGGTTTTATCGATTAGTAGACCAAACAGTCTTAGATTCATTAATTCATCAAATTCTCCTATCAGAATTAGTAAGGTACTAGTTTAATGGAACACACATCCTCCAAATGATAACATATTTTGTAATATTTTAGTATTTTAATAGCAGAAAATAATCATCTATTGGTTTATGTACCAGGAAATGAAAGCTTCGTCAGAGGTGCAGTATACGTAATAGATTAAGTATATAAATTATGAAACACTTCTACTGATAAAAATTAATCATCGTTGCTGAATGCGTGACATACATTACGTAAATAGTGTCGATGTCAAGGTTACTAATGGCAGCAAAATACTCAAACTTCCTGGATGATGTGCAGGATGCGGACTGCATAATCACTATGCACCAAGATGCATTTGGAAGAGCTATTTAAACTATGAGAATATTTCCGGTAAATGTTATAAAAAAAGTTACGCGTGTTGCACATTTGCGACAATAACTGCCTCTATATGGGCTACCATGTACATTCTACCGCTACCATATTCATTGCATACGACTTTTGCATATTGGTATAAAACACCAACGCAGATTTATAGAAGCTAGTTGCACCATGCACATTCTAGACGATGTAAAAGATCATTATTTCATTCAAAAAATTGACAGTTGGTGATATAACCGAAACAGTACCAAATTTACTTGCTGCTGCTATCCTCGTATTTTTAGTGATGTCCAATCAACCTAAGTGATACTATCCAGTCTGGTATTGAAGCTATTCACACTTGGGGTAGTTACCATTCTGTCTGGGAGCTCATTGCACCATTCGCAAACAAAGAACTTGCATCTAAAAAGTCTCTGGCAACGTTGGAGGATGTGTGAGAATATTGGTGTTGGTACTCCTCTTTGATGTTGATGTCACAGGTATAATGACCATATGAAACTTTCAAGGTCTCAGTCATTCATTCCTCATCTCTCCAAGCTTCCAAAATTGTTAGACTCTGAGCTCTCAGTCGAACTTCGTACAGCAAATGTCTCAGAGATCGTGGGATTTTTGTAGCTCTCCTCTGGACTCTTTCATCGAGGTCCATGTCATTTCTGAGGTTTTGAGAATGTTGATGCCACACGTATAATGACCACGTAGAACAATAGGTCCCACTTAGACACTCCTGTCTCTTCTAGCTTCCAAAGTGGTTGGACACAAAGCTCTCAGTCGGTTTTTGTAGTGAAAATGACTCAAAGGATTTTTGTATCTCTACTTTGGACTCTTTCATGGAGGCCCATGTACTTTGTGAGGTTAGGGCACTAAACCACCAATGTATGTTCAATAATGAGCCTTACATGTTTTTTATTTATAGACCTTTAAGAACAGTTCGCAAGATATGCTCTGAAAGCATTTCCTTATCAATAATTTGATGATATAACCCTTTTTACAATCTTTCAAACATGTTGCTCCTATTTTAAATTGAAACTGCTTTCTAATAATATTGAGTCTTTATTTTCCTACAGATAAAGACACCAAGTTACAGGAAATATTTCAGAAATATCAACAAAAGTTTATAATGAAAATTAACAAAAAAAAATAATGATAATAAAAGACATAAAAACCCAAAAAAACATGACCAAATCAAGGGAACACACTTTTTATCCTGTAAGAGCTGTTTCAACCCTCTATAAGTAGATCTGTATTTTCGATAATCGGGCTTCTAAGTAGATCTAATCTTTCGAAAGTATATCTGGCCTCTCGTTTCTATGGATATATTAACAATTATATATGCTCTATTAATAATTACAATATTAATAATAATAATATTTTTAATAATGATAAGCATATATTTCCAACAGGTTACAGGAAAATAAATAATGAATAATGACTACAGTATAATGAATACAATGACAATTATTTCGGCACAGAAAATGTTCATCAGAATGTATTATTTTATTTCTGGCATAACATACGGTTTTTACTCAAATTTCTGCAATTGACAATCTGACAATTGAAAATTTGACAACTGACATTTGACAATTGACATTTGACAATTCACAATTTGACATTTCACATTTTGACAGTTGACAACTGACAATTCGGCAATTTGTGAATGTGTAGATTCAGTAGTAACAGAGAATTCGAAAGCATGTTTAACATATATAAATTCCAAAGTTTCATCTGTTTTTTGAGCAGAGGAATCCTTAATTTCTATATTGTAGACTATCTAAAATATTAAAACGTTGAATTTCAGATATGTTATCATCTTCGATCTCTCAATGTTCGAAATTTTATTTGACACATTTTCTTATTTCAACTTATTCCCTAGATTTTGAGATTATTACAAAGTTCAACGAATAACCGTCACAAATTTATATTTGATTCGTTTTTCCTCATATTTATAGAGAATAACTCTTCACTTTTCTATTCGTGCTATAATCAAAATACAAATGAATTCTCTTGCCTCTCAAGAAACCCTGAAATTTCAAAAACCTTTCATTCTAATTAAATTCACACACGATATAGTCTGAATTGTGCGTGCATTTGGATGATATACTGCAATGGTTTCTTTCGATGTCCACTATAATGCAATGTAATTTGTATTCTAGTTTGATAAAATTTATTATAAAAATGGCATTATCTGCATTATGGATTTGACAAACTAATTTATTAACTACTATAACGTATTGACGCAGTTCTAGAATGCATTAAGTTATAAAATCCAGCATGCTAAGAACTGTTTTGTAGATGCTGAGCCACAGTTCTGTTGGTGTTTCCTTCTGTTTTTCTTCAGTTAACTTCCTTCATGATATATCATTCTTTTACATGATTAATTTGCTTTGTACATTCAGAAACTGTTTGGAATCTACCACGTTACGATGTCGAATCAATATAGAAACAAATGTCACCTATCTCTAAAAGATTAAAACTGAAAAATAATACAATTCAGTCGAAATAAATAATGTGGATTGGATTTTCATTAAGTTTTCATCGTACTAAATGGGTCACTTTGAGTTCAAATCTGAATAAACAGTTTTATATTCATTTTTCAATTAAAATCTCAGGATATAGTCTAGCGACCGAGATTTGACTGAGATTTCAATGAAAATTATTCTTATTCATTTCGATAATAAACTTATTGAAAATCAGATCATTTGCTTTTTAGGTAATATACTTTGTAATAGAGAAAATACACTTGTAATCATTGATGACATAAAAAGCAAAAACACTTGGTTTGAAATCACGACAATATGAGAGTATATTCAAAATTTCGTTTTTAAATCGTGGTGTTTATGTATCGTAAAATGAGACAATTGAAACATTGTTTCTGTGGCGCAATTGTAAAAACGTCTAGCTTTGGTGCAGTAGGATTGCGGTTCGTACCCCGTTGAAGATAGGGTGTTTTTCTATGATTTGTAGTGTTGAAATGATGAATAATGAATTGTTAGGTAACTTTGTGGAGAAATCAATACTCAAAAATGTAAATTCCAAAACAACTCCATGAAAATTCAAAATAATTTGGGTTTGGATTGCATTGTCGTAGGTGCGATTATTAAAGTGGGGCCAAATCTTGATCGAAATGGAAAAGTCTACTGGTCTTCGTAAACTGGGACGTAATAAAATGAGAACAGAAATAAGAAGAAGCCTGTCGGAATCAGTTTACTGTACTGAGTTGGAAATATGATTGAACATTGCTTGAGATGAAAAAATTTCCGAATTAATTTTTCGTCAGAACTACATCTATTTATATAATGGATTATATTTTATTTTTCTTAAACTGTTCTTCTGCTTAGCAACTTTTCAATCAGGGTCAGAAGTGGTTTCATCTAAAAAGTGTCATTCCCGAAAACGTAAATAAATCCAGGTCACCGTTAATCCAGCCTCCGAAAATCTGTCCTGTTGTCGGCCTTAATTGCATCCATCTCATAGCCTGTGGTGATAAAATGAAACTGTACGAGAGGATGACACTGTTCTTTAACGCATTAGGAGTGCCGATATCCAGGAGAAGAGTCGCGTTAAATTGGAACCAACCGAGGCAATTTTAATTGCCTGTCACTGCCAATATCGTTGATTGAAGTTGTTGGTTCGATAATATCGGCTAGTGAAATGCTGAATCATTCGGTCGGTTTTCCCATAAGACCATTTAGATTAACGTCCGTGCTTCTGAGGATCTTTTAATAAATGTTACATGCACCAAGTTGGACTTCGTCACGATTAAAACCAGCTGCGATATGTCGTACTGCCAAATTACATCTAATATTTGACCTCGAAAACTATCGCTTTTTTTTGGATATTCTACGAGGGGTATCGGAAAAGTTTGACTAATATTGACAAAGACTAAGTGTATTCACATTGTGGACTCGAATGAGTCAATTTTTTCCGAATTTTGGATGTTTCTCTTTCTTTTTTTTTGGTAGGAATATTTTGTATTTCCGATCATTTAGACAACAATCGTTAGTTTCAAAATTAACACGTCAACAAACTAATATGTGCTACTTTTATTGGACAGTTTCAAACTGCCTGTAAAGTGAATTCTTTTATAAGAAAATGAAAAAAAAAATTGACTGTTCATTTCAAGGTCAAATGAAGGAGTTCTATTTGTGTTTTTCGCATTTAAAATTTTTTTGAAGGGTTATTAAATCGCTATCCCGTTATTAATGGTGCTACAAAGTGATAAGGTTAAACCAAAAAAGGAAATTTATCATTGAATCGATTATTAATTATAAAGAGAGTTTTCTCAAGAATTTACTAGAAATTAGTGAATCATTTGGTTGAAATTGACGAAACAAAATATTAAAAATACATTAATGTATTAAAAAAATATTAAATATAAATAACGATGAATAAAATAAAAAAATTAAATAAATACAATATGAAATTAAATACAAACACAATAAATGTAATATTAGAAAAATAAATTTGTAATTGAGGAAAAAATAATTATGCCTTCCAGTAGGCAAAACTCTCTCGAATTTCAGTTGCTCTAAATACCATTTTATTCATGTAATATTATATACTTTTGGATATAGATAGAAGAAAACGCAAAATTTCGCACTTAAAAATATTAAAATAATTTTGCACTATTTATACCCCCTTATTTCATTATTTCCGTCATTCATTTGAAATAAATTTCTAATGAAAGTAGCAAAAATTATGATTTGTTCGGAATTACTTCATTTATTTGGTCTTTGTTATTTAGGATCAATCAATAGCACTTTTATAAAATTTTATGAATATTTTCAAGTGAAATGATTCCTTTAGATGAATTTTTTTTAACATCTCTGATGATATCGCAATATTTTGATTGTCACTGCTCTAATCATTATCAGTGGCATATTTTCTTATGTATTCGAGATAAATTGATCTGCATATACCTCATTTTTAGATTGTCTGAACTGTGGTATTCTTCAAGGGTCTTTTCTTAGATTTATTGATGTGACTAAGATAGATTAAAAAGTTGTTTCCAATGGAATTCGCTGGGAAGTTAGTTTAAATCAAACCAACTGCCGCCTGTGTATATCCCTTCTAAAATTGGTACATTCCTCATCCCCATCGAACACTAAGTGCGTATATCTCAATCCAACTGCAACGCAGCAGGCTGTGACGATTCCGAAAACAAAAGGCGGACGGCGAGCTCGTTCTAAATCATTAAACCCTTTCTATGTCGTCCTAATGGAACAATTGACGGATTGACTGACAGACCATTGATTCTGGCACGGTATCCGGTTTCGGCGAATATTCCACCCCCTAATCCATCTTTCTAGCTCCCCGTTTACCGTTACACCTCGAAATGACGAAGTGATCGGTCACCGTTTTATTTACGGATAAAGTTTCTGACCAACAGATATAACGTCAACGCAGTGGAAATACGATATCGGGGTCTAAACCATTTGCTTCGCTTAATTTTCAACCGTAAAGAACGGATTTTTTCCTGAGATTCTACAGCTGGATTGTTCTATTATTTGATCAATTTAATTCATTTGCTTTAAGTGAAATTTTGGTTCTAAGTAGATGGACAGTTGCATGTCAAAAATGACAGCTATATAGGGTGGAATATTTGGACGTTTGATAATTTTCTTCATAACCCAAATTCATTTCGAGATGAGAGCTAGTAGAAAATACCCCTATTTGAAGTTATATTTAATTGCCAAGAACTAGAGGAAATCAAAATTTATTTGTTGGAAGTACGCATTTATTTCTTTTTTGAAAGTAATATCAATAATATGTAACTTGGTTATCTCTTGTTATATTCTTATTAACTTAAGTCAATGAATGAAGTCCAATGAAAAATATTTATAATTTGAAAAAATAAATTAAGTATATGTACTTGAAATTCAGATATTCGAATTTCTCATTTCATTTTATGTTGGTCAAGTGAAAATACTCGAAAACAATTTTTTTCATGTGAAATATATGTACATATAAAACTGTTTTTTGAGTTATATATACTGCAATGTTTTGAGAACATATTAAATTATTGTATAATAGAAGCATATTTTTCCAACAGGTAACTAAATTACAGGAAAATACATAAAGAATAATGAAATACAAAATATGGTGACTAAAAATATCGATATTAACATAGATATACAATATTAAAAATGATGATAATAGTAAAAAACATTATCAAATATAATAATCTGAATCTATAATATCAATATCTAAATATTTAATTATTTAACTGAATGAATCATAAGTAAACACGAAAACAAATAACTCAGGACTCAAACAGGAAAAAATCAAGATACCTCAATGGTTAAGATTCAAATACACATTAATGATGGAAACAAGTGAGTCCCAGTGCAAATCACAGTAGCTTGATACCTGGTTTGCAGTAGAACATGCAAAGCTAAGCGGCGATTGCGAGAGAGATTTTTTCTGTGGGTTTTTGAGTAAAATGTGTGGCTTATTCTAGTGCACCCCTGAGGAACGAAGAAGTTTATCCAGAAGTTCAGGACAGTCGAGACTATCATTGAGCAAATTAAATGAAAATTTCAATGCATTCAAACTTCTCCTGGTGTGGAGGCTCCTTGTGTTGAACCTCGACAGCAAACAAGCGTGATTACCACCACTAGGTGGATATAAACCATCCTCTCCAAATGAGAGCCATTTCAAGAACTGGCGGTTTATGTGACAATTATGTATATATTGGTCGCCAAACAAGACAGCCATACTCAAGTTTGCTCCTCACTAGGGCATTAAATAAATGGACCAGTGTTGAGGAATTCGAAAACAATCTAGCATTGCGGACGATGAAACCATAAATTTGCTACATGATAAAAGTAATTGCTTGATATGGAGTATTAATGAGAATATTTGATGAAATACTAGGCGGAGATCCTTAACCTCCAGAAGTCGAGTCAGATTAACACCTTCAATGTTCTAATCAAAAGTTATCACATTTATCTTTCTAGTAAAACTCACCACATTACATTCCATGAAATTCAAGTGTAAACAATTTTTACACCACATGTTGATATCTTTCAGGTCACTTTGTAGCCTCAAACAATCATGTGTAGATGACGCTTTTATAAATTTTAATATCGTCCGCATGAACCACCTTCATGCAGACCACCATCTCTAAAAGATCGTTAACAAACAGAACAAAAAGTAGGGGTCCAAGATTGGATCAAATTGTATATCGAACATATCTCATATTGCTTTTGATTTCAACAAATTGAAGAAAATTTTAAATTGTATATAAACTGATAATAAATTGGAAATAAATAATAGAAATGTAGGGACGAAGCGATATGATTAATCCATTTTCTTCTATATACTCGTTGCTATATCTGTAAAAGAAACCAACCTTTGCTTGGTCTCAGTTAACGTTCTTAACACCATCAGCCACGCCATCTTCGTTTAAAAAAACGTTCCCGTGTTTATCGAACAAAATAAACGTATAAACAGTTAAACAAACAATATTACTCCAAGCAAACAAATTAAAAGCGTACTGATGTGCCAGTTAGATCTTAGATTTCAGCATCACAACGAAGTCTTTCATTCGCATCGTCTTAGAATAAATATTCCAAGAACACAAGTTATATATTTATGAGAAATAATTATCGATCATTAGTAACGGATTGCGTCAGTTCAGCTTTAAAAGCGAATGATCGATCGGTATTGGAATTTCTAGCGAAACAAACTTCGCTATTGGAGATATTGAATGTGATAAAATATAGAAAAAACGTCGTTTCCTGTTGCAACCGTTACTATATTGTGGTAATACTGAGATTCTATCGATTCTTCATGTTGGTACGAGTTGTTTTGTAAAAATAACTAATCAGGGGCGTAACTGTAGCTTTTCCATTGGGGGAGGGATTGAAAAAATCAGTGTATATCTGTTGGTTTGTAATAATTATTCTATAATTAAAATAAAAGACATAGATTTGACTTTTTACGATTACGATTTGATTAAGAACTTATCTGTGGAAAGTATCGTGGGTTTCTATCATGACTTTGATCCTATTCTTTCACTTCCATAAGTGAGAAATTGGGATAACTTTCTGCCTCACTTTGGGTAATTTCGCATTGATTTTGAATGGGAAGTCGGATTGTAGATATTGGTCTTTACTTCTTGTAAAGTGAAGTCTTCTGGTCTTCGACTTCTTTAGGTACTATGTTGATATTCTTTAAACGAATACTCTCCTTTATGTTCTCCTTTAAGGGTAGTAGAAATTTGAACGAAATAGGTTTTTTCTTCAATTTCGTCAAAGAATTTGATTTGGAATGAAATATCAATGCAATCTTTCGAGTTTGAGACTATATACCACTTTATTTCAGATTTTAAAATGTAAAACATGAAGAATAATGAATTACACCACAAAAAAGGACACTACACAATACAAAATGAAAATAATGATATGTATGTATGATCGATATGGTTAAAACTCTCGTCTTCATCTGCTGTACGATGCACATCTTCTGAACACTATACTTTTACTTCTTCGTCTTCTTGGGCAACTCCTAGACCTCCTAGTCCTTCTCCTCCTACCGATATTCGAACATCTTCTTGATCGTATTCGTCTTCTGCCTCTCGATATGTTCAAGCTTCTCAAGAAGGCGCGATGGGCTTGTAAGTAGAACTTCTTCCTTTCGATTTCAGTCATGGCGCACCAGCATTTCGCTCCTTCGATCGCAATTTTAGGCACCGTCCATCGACAATGTCTTGCTCTAAACAATCGCAGAAAATTGAAGAAGGGATTCTTGGTCACTCGGCCTTTTCTGCATCGTTTTCTTCTTCGTCTCTTCTTGGAGCAACTTCTTCTCGGTATGAAGTACGTGTTGCAGACAGCATCTGATTTGTTGCAAGAATTTAGTTTCATTGCTTGGAAAATTATTTTAAAATTGCATTGTCAGATGAATCTGACAACGCTTGACAGTTTGACAATGTTTGTGATATTCTGTGACAATCAAGAAAGATGATTATGGGTCCAGTAGCCTGAAAAATCCATGAAATAGAATCTGTGGAAGATCTGGAATTTTTTTCACCATAAATTTTGTTGAAAGATTAATTGAAGAGCGTTAAAAATATCTTCAAACTCAAAAAAAACCTCACATCTAATTGATTTCATTTAGTTTCTTTCTCACAATCACTTACTGGACACTGGACAGCTTCACTTCTCTATTAATTCTCTATAACATTCTCTTGTTATGAGTATTTACGAGTATCTGACAATTTCAACCTTATTTTCATAAGTTAAAGGAACATTTATTTCAAAATGTAAGAATAAACATTTTTTTATCGAACTCTTCTAATGTAAATTGAATAAGTCTGAAGTAATGCTGTAGTTTTTTTTGTCAGATAGATGGCTAGACCAATCCATAGACATCACGAAATTTGACTTTTATAAATGTGAGATTTATGCAGAAAACAAGACAAATAACTGACTAACTCAAGGTCCCACCACAGGGTAATGGTTTATGGAATACAACAAAAGAAATATGTTGATTCATTGTGGTTGGGACAGCACCTGAGGGTGGATATGATAGATGAATAAACGATCTGAAGTGATTTACTGAATTTCTAAGTAGCTTCGATTATTTTTGGGTCTAGGGGTTGCCCTTTTATCCATCTACTATTCATCCTAGATTTTTTTTATTGTTATTTTGTAATATTCAATAATTTTGTTTAGAATACAGATTCTGAATGATGAACACTCGCGTTAAAATGTGTATGAAGTTGTAAAAGCAATGATAATTTCATTGACTTTACGGTTTTAAGACTATCTTTTCATCACATAAATTCAATAAAATGCAAATTGAAATAACCATCATCCGATTCACTTATATCTTGATTACTTCATTGCATTAATGGTAGGTGTTAATGTCAAAATATTTTCAATCGTTTCTTGATGCTGGTGACGAACATCAGAGGTGGGATTAAGACAGATTTAAAGTTCTTCATTATTTTTTTTAAATGTGCTTTTATACTTTTTGTCACATTATTTCAATAAAACATAAACTGAATTATTAACCTATCGATTTATTTATATCTTAATTTTTTCCTTGATTGAATGGTAAGTGTTGATGTCAAAATGTTTCCAATTGTCTCTTGGTGCTGGTGATGAATATCAGAGGTGGGATCGAAACACATTTCAAGTTTTTCATTACTGTTTTTAAAAAAAAAAATTGTTTTATGGTATTTCGTCTTGAAAATAATTTTCTCACATAGGTGCAAAATTTTTGCTTCATGTATCAATATGCAGAAATATGTGGAAGTTTTCTCCGATCAATATTTTGAGGCAAAATTTGTAATTATTGGTTCATCATATAGTTTGACCGTTTCAGCTTGTTTTTGTACTACATTGAATTCATACAAAAGTTGCCTGATGAGGGTTGTGTAACCGAAACTGCAGAATCTTCTTGTCTATTGACCAAAGTCTGTTATTCCATCGGCAAATATATATTTTCCAAGTCTACATGATATCAATTCGCTCATATAACTTTGTCGGTTTTCCCACATTTTCCGGCTTTCCAAGAAATCTACAACTGTAAGTTATCTGCCCCCTCGCCCCCGTATCGATTTCGAATCTGAATAACAATTGGCAAACGGCCAACTTCCCTGGCAACTCGATGATCTCACTTTGAAACAGCCGTATATTTTCACAGTTTCACCGGATTTATTCGTCTGCCCTTTCTGAGGAAGATTTCCGATTCAGGTCAACGACATTACGATGGAAAATTTAAGTGAAATGTCAGGTTCTCTTTCGATGTAAATACAGAAGATACGTAAATTGTGACCTTATAGCGGATATAACTGACATTAAAAATTATAGGGTGGCATTTTCGTTTATTTCTGTGACCTATGAAACTTTTCGTGGAAATATTAACTTTTTATTGGAAAATTTCGTTCCTTCCAAGAATTTAGTTGATTACCTCATTTTTATTGTGCGGTTTAGAGTCGTGTTTTGAACTTCTCAACCCTGAGTATATCATGGGAAAGGAAGTAACCACTTTTGACTTCTGAATGAACTCTCCGGATTGGGAGATTTGATTATTGCTTCTCTAAGAAGACCACTTTCAGCCGTTTCGGTATATATGAACGATGTGTTCTCCCTTCATTTTTCCATGAAGAATATCGAACAATATACGTTAATTCTGTACCAGACTATGTACAAACATAGTAACCAGTTTATTAAATTCGAAGTGTACTGGAAGACCTTGATTGAGCTATAAATTTTAATTATTTATTGTACCTACATTAATTAATGGTAAAATATAACTAATATATTCAAACTTTTGGAGAATGGGAAGATCTCAGTCTTTTATTGTTGAAAAATTTTGAAATATCTGATGTTATAAGCAATATTATATCATCCTTTATTACTCCAAAACCTCCTTTGGTTAATAAAATTATAAACGTAAAGCTGGAATGTATATTCTCATCTTATTTTCTCAGAAAGTTATTCGTAAATCCTTGTATTCTTTTGAATTAGTTTATCTTCTAGGCCAAGATAAACGAAGACTTAGACCTCTGGGAACTGTTTCGACACATTTGGTTTTTCGACTGCTAAATTTCCACCTAGTTTTTGAACTTTAATTCGAGGGGCTCTTTCTGCATTGGAGAACTAAACTGTCAATGTTCAGGTTCAAAATTTTGTCGTTAGTATATACTTTAGAAATGTATATTTTTTCAAACCTCTTTCAGACCTCTTCACAATTGTCAGTATTCAATAACAACAAAATATTTGCTCTTATTCAAGTTTTGATTCGTATTATAGACACCAGGCGATACGTCAATATTTTCAAGGATCACCTTGTATATTGTATACATGAGTATCTTTGTTAAAAAGTCGAATCATTCATGCGAACACATTCATAAATATCTTCAGACGTTCAAGGATAGACGACGACGATCACATAAATACATTATTGAGATATTTATTGTGCCACCTTCGCATCTCAATAGCGCCATTCACGTTTGTATTTTCTTCTTATTTTAAATACCTGAGCATTGAGATAAAATTCTTGCGTTGCTTTAATTTCTTTCGAATCATTCGTCTCGTACTGTTTTGCATAGGACATGTGCCGGAATGTTGTAAACTTACATTTAAATGACCGGTTAAAGGTTCAGACAAAGTGAACGTGAATTACTCGAGTTCGAGACATGTTTCCAAATGGTTTTGAGGAGAATTAATGAAATGTTTTCGAAATGAGGTGGGGTATGAATACTAAGACATCGAAGTTTAAAGATGTCTTCATTAGCACGATATTCTTTCAACGATAAATGATAATGTAAACTTTATTTAACAATGTGATATAAAAAAATAATAAAAGAATCAATATTCACATTAATATAACACTATTACATTTTCATCAGATGACCATTTGACTAATTCATTCAAATGTTTTTGAACCAAACTTCTGATATAAACAACATCGGCAAAAAAGATAAAATAATTCAATCGAAAACAATTCCTTTTTTTCGATCAGTATTTTCAGAAATAAGAATGTTTGTATGAAGGTTATGTCAGAAGAGTCAACCTTTCTATTATGAACGCCAGATGGCACCTAAAGCTTTGTGTTACTAAGCAGATACAAATAGCTACCCTCATATTCAGACGTGATAATTTTTTAGAATTGAATTATTTTGCATAGCGAAACCCACTAAGTATCTCTTCTTCTTTCAGGATGTTGGTAGGAGCTCCTCTGGGTAATAACCTTCAACCGAGAACCAACAAATCAGGTGCCTTGTTCAAATGTCCCATCACAGAATACAACAGGTATGACTGCGAACAGCTGAAGACCGACGGACAAAGGGTAAGATGGATTCTGAGTTTTATATTTAATCAATTATTATTACTTATAGGTGCGAATGGAAGGAATTGTATTCGAAAAAATCGATCATTTATACAGATTTTTCCACTTATAGTCCTGTGAATTGGTTGTAATATACTGTTAGATTAGATATATCTAGAAAACAAAAGCGATCATCACATGAACTGAAGAAACAATTTTTCAATTATTCGTAGAAGATGAAAAATAAGCAATAGGATAAAAAAATCAAATAACTAAAAATTTTAATCAAGTTCTACAAAACCTTAAAACTTGTGAAAAAGGTTGGTGCCAACATCGACCCTTGTGGCATACTATCGTTCCAAACTTCCGAAGCTTTCTTGAAGTGGAAAGGTTGGGAAAGTAGGCAGGAGATTGCAGTTTTGTTCAATAAGTACCTGATACAAAATGCGTTGTATATTTTAATAAAATCTGAAAAAGTTCATGTGATGATCAAATGTTTATAGAAAAGGCTTTGAACAATTCATGTCAATGTTTTATACAAACACTAAATGTTAGTTTCTGTGTTTCGTTTGGTTACCTTCCAATTCATTTCGTTATGATATTTGGGTGATGAAGTACAGCAGTATACACTGAAAGATATTTCTTTAATTTTTTCGTGTAGATTAATTTAGTTTAGTTTGTCTCGAAGTTTTATTATTTATGTATTACCTAAAGCCCTTGCATTTTGTTTTGTCTCTTCATGTTTGTATCAATACACAGGAATACGTCACGAAAACCTTTTTTTGTTGATTTTGCGGCAAAAAATTTTTGTTTCTCATTTCGTCTCGTGACAATTACAATTGTTTCGGACAACTTTTGTATTTCTGCGTCAATTTCGAAATTTTTGATGAATTTTTGAAAAGTTTTCAATATTAATAATACACTGCAAAATTTTTGATGGTGTCTTGATTTTTTATGATATTTTGAATTTTTTCGTGACAAGTTTCTGTGTATATTTCGTCGAGCAGGGGGCTTTTTGAATAATTTTTGTTTTTTTTTGTTGTTTTTGGGGTACCCGTCCAGTGGCAGGAGGGAAATGTAAGTTGGTGAATAAGAAATTTTAAGCTGGGTACCGACCATTTGGTACCGAATGTTCCTCTTCTTGGTAAAAGCATGAGTATCACCGCTAAAAATATTTGCATGTTGTTTTCTTTGTGCATGTGGGTGGGCTGCTAGAAAAAACGACAACAAATCGAAGCTTATACAAATTCTAGATCTGAAAATCAAAATATATAATATAATTTCTAGATTTACTGATATTTAGATACCAAAATCATGGGAAAATTCAAAATTTTTTTCGAAAAAAAATATTTTTTCCATATATTTTGAGAAAATGTAAAATAAGTGATTAAAATTTCCAATATGAATTATATTTACGTAAAATGCAAGGTTTTTGTGTATATAATACAAAATTACAAAATGAACTCTAGAATTCCAATTTTTCAAATTGTCTATTTCGATTGAACCATAAAAAATTAAATCATTCAATAAAATTGTTTTGTTGTCGTTTTCAAATTATTGCATGTGTTGTATATTCGTAGTGGTTACTTCTTCAGTGTTTTTTTGGGCTTTTGCTTTTAGCTTTTCCAAAAAACTTTGTTTCTGAACAATCAACGCTAGCTTCTGTTTATGTGTTCGATGTGTTTAAGTTTTGATTGTTCAGAAACACAAATAAATAAACATGTCACATTTCTAATAATCACATAATAAATAATCAAAATTAATTTCCGATTCATTATTATTTAACAGAAAACAATAATTTGTACTAATGTTGAGAATAATTTTGCCTATGCAGTAGTAGGTTTAACCAAAATTTACAACTAAAATTATTGAAAAACCAATGATAGGTAATAGAAGATCGCTAATAAACAAAGAGTTACTATTCAGGACGAAAAAGACCAATAAATTTGGAAAATAGAAATAAGTTTCTCAATTTTATATCTTTGCTCTTCTTTGGACTTTTAAATGACTTTCTCATGCTTTACATGTTTTGTGTCAGTAAAATCAATATAATTTTGCTCTATTTGCTCTATAAACGTTTTACTTTCCTATGTTTTCTTCGAGTTGAGACCATTATTCGTACATAAATCAAACAAGCAGTCATTCTAGGACTTTCTAACTATTGACATGTAGTTTGGCATATAATAAATGATGTGACATATCTTGGAATATCGACATGATAACTTCAGACTACTCTGCCTGATATTACGTGTTAAAGAAGTGCCTCTGATCTGTCGAATGCTCTAGATACAAGGTCTATAGAGTTAATTTAGTCAGGGACTTGACTATTTTGAAGACGTTTCATCAAGTAGTTGATACATTTTTATACGATAAAAATGAGTGTTCCTAATTCTTCGAAAACTGAGATTAACTCATTGGATCTCTTGTTGATGAATGGTAGATGCTACTATGGTACTATAGCCCTAGAAGCCATTGATTAACCTATTGAAATCATGAAATTGTTTTCAAGTATGAGAAAAAGGTTGGCACCAACATCGACCCATGTAGCATACCATCGTTTCAAACTTTCGAATCTTTTTTGAAGCGGAAGATCCGTGAAATATTCAGGAGAGGTGTTCAAATCTACGAAAATTGAAGACAAATTTTGAGCACTTTCAATATAAAAGACGCTTGAGTGATCTTGACTTGAAAAAGGTTGAAAATGTTCCGGTCACCTCGTATTAGAATAACTGAACATTTTGTGGAAAATATTGTTCATCAGGTTCTCTATTACTGAACGAAAATGAACAAAGGCTGTTTAGTTGATCGTTTTTATGGAACCAGTAAAAACTTCATTACTTCAATTTCATTCAAAATCAACAGAGGGCGTATCACTATGCATTCACGTATTTCACTCATAACTCAAAATTCAATTCCAAAGACATTTCGTCATATTTTCAGGGTTATCCATTGCTTCTTCATGCAGAATCGATTAGAAACTCATCGATGTCATTCAACCCATAGAATTCACCGTCTAACAAAATCTATTTAACACGGTTTCACCTACGTCATTTTCTTTTTAAAGCGACGTCTTTATTACGTAAAAGAAATTTCACGTTCACTTGGACTAGACGTTTTAGATCAATTAACCCTCGTTCTTCCGACTAATTCATTAAGGTATAACCAATAAAATTACTAAGATACTAAAGTCTAATATCAATTAAAAGTAACGATTTAGAAAGCGCCCAACGATCGAGACTTGTGCATGACTATTTCCGAGGAAAAAAAGGACATATGGGGAGCGATCATTTGTTATTAAATAATTACGTATTTGGAAATTGCAATGGGAATTCTAGAGGCTTGAAAACGCGAATTGTGAATAGAGAAAATTCAATAAAGAGTCCCATACATGTTACGATTTACTTGCGCAAATTTATCATTGCTAAAAACACGTTGAAAATAATTTGTTGCAAGTTTCTAGTTTCTATAATGAAAATTGGCAATTCCTTTGTCTCACTTCTCCATTTTTCTGATGTTTGGATAGGTCAGAACTTTTTTTAGATTTTAGTGAAATTTTTTTCGACGTGTTCTTCAGGGTGGTAACTATATTCTTTTAAATCTATAACAAATAACGAAAGAACCATTGATTATTTCCGTGAACATTTTTGGTGAATTATTGTAGGTTAATATTATACAAAATTATATTCGTAATTAAACAATTTTCGAATTTTTTTGGAAATAGCCATTGAATTTTAAAATATGAAAAATTGAACATTGAATTCTTGAATTTTTTTCAGGACAAATAACGAAAATGACCTCAATTTTATTCATATTGATGTTAGCTGAATACTTTTCGATTATCTAATATTTTCAGGAATTTTATGAATGAAATATTAATTTTCCGTTTAAATGTTCAAGTATTTAATTCTGGTTTTGATGATAAAATTGTCATTAAGATCATTCCAACATATACGATTTTCATTAATTTCATTCTTAATTGATATTCTCACGTTCTTCTTTATTTGTGTTACAATATTTTTCTTTTAACAAATGGAAACCTTCAAATATACAGATTGATTCATTAATATAATTTTACTAAGTTACAGCAATAATAATTAATACAATCAATGATTTATTACTAACTATATTCGAACATATATTTAAAAATACTTCCTCTAGATTTCTCACAACAATTTCCAGGGGCCATTCATTATAACTAGTAGAATTTTGGTTTTTCAAGCTTTTTGACAGTAACGTGGTGATAACAAAATAACCTACTCTGCAATTTTTTTTAGTAACTACAGAGGAACCTTGATTTTTAAATTTCGAAAAATCAACATCGACAACAATTTCGTCGAAAAATGTGACAATTTATTATTATATTGAATAAGCTTATTGTTCCTGACAGATATAGATGGCGAATGTTTTGTTTCCAAGGATGATTTAAAACAAAAAAATATGTATATAGAGTGCGTTATGTACATAAAAATTGGCTGAGCGAAGAGTTATCTACACTTTGGAACAATATCCGGTGTTAAAGTTTAAAAATACATCTAAAAATTGTCTATTAAAATTCGAATTATTGTTCCAGATGTGTAGTATTTCTCCATTTTCGTTATTGCTGTGAATTTTTGTGCCGATAATAATTTTATAGAGTTACTGTTCACAAATTCTGTCAAATTTACTTATTATAAAATCTTATCATTAAAACTCGATGTTTATAGAGAGTTTGATAAAACGTGTACATAGCCTGCCATCTTTGTATGGTGGTACGTACTAAATTTTGTCACGAATGCACTCTAGCACTCGGGAGCGTTTATTTTAATCTTCGATAGAGGGAGCTTACATGACTATGTCACTTGATTCATTCTGCCTTTTGAAAAGATGAGATCTTTGTGCGTTCGGAAGAAACATCGAAACTTGATGGTTTGGATACATGTCACGGATGATTCTAAAACTAAGATGAAATGGAACTGTATGGCATTAACAGCTAGTTCGATGTCGTCGCAGTGCACTTAATATTCACTCTCGGTGATTGGTAGTTTTATTGTCGATTTTAATGTTTGAAAATTTTTAAATGAATTATTCATGTTTATAGATATAACTTCGGTGAAGTATTTGGAAAACTACTTGACGATATTATACTTGATCTGATTACAGTTGGTACACTTGCGTTTAACAATCAGCTGTAACCATGAATTCCCTTGAAATATTCGACCATTTTCCTTTGTATTTTCAGTTGTAAGACTTTTTTTGTTCAATATGTGTATATTTGTACCTCTAGTGTTTATTTCATACCTTTTGCTTTATGTAATAAAAACACTGAACTTTTTCGAAAAAACACTATGGATTACTACATACTAGATTTCGCGTTATCTATAGTAGCTCTTATTAAATTATCAACTTTAGTTGAATCAGAAATACTTAAATAATTTAAGTATTATACCAATTATTGGTTACTGTGTTGACGATGAATTTGATTGATTATCTGACATAATTCAACTAGTTTTTGTTGTTAACAATTCAACACACTCAAATTCATAAATTTTCTGAGGCTCCAATGTTCAAGTATTTTCAAAAATAAGATTTTTATGTTGAATTATCAGAATTTGTGGAGAATAACTCTGAATTTTTCCCAAACTAATACTTCTTTTGTTGAAAAAAGATATTTATGGTTAAATTACTTCTATAGACCCTTTGTTCTCTTTACAAAATTTTGAAAACTTCCATGAAAACTATGCCAATACTTCGTTTCTGGAATAACTTACCTTCATTTTTATGTTCGAAAAAATCAATATCCTAGTTTTAAATGAATGGAAATTTGTACAAATTGCATGAGGCTCTCAGGAACTCTGCTATAATGAAATAATATTCCAGAAGATTATGCCAAAATCTTTTTTCAACAAACTACATATTGCACAACCTAGATTGCCTAGATTTTAATCGCTTCTTTTGTCTAGACTCGCTCTCCAGTTTCGACTATGACGATGGAAGTCCGAGCACACCTCAAGGTTTACAACCACCAGGATCCGACGAGATTAAAGACAACCAGTGGCTGGGTGTTACTGTAAAATCCCAGAAAAAAGGTGGATATGCGATTGTATGCGCTCATAGGTACATACAGAGCGATCGATTGGATTTGCATCATTACGGTTACGGTCTGTGTTACGTTTTGAATCAGGATCTGGTGGTGGAGGAGCCTTTGGAACCTTGTAGGGGAAGACCTGTTGAAAAGTATGTTAATAACACATACTATAATTATTCCAGAATCCATTCTCTATGAAAATTTATCCATTACTACGTCTTTTTCAGTTTGCATCTTCAGTATGCCTTCTGTCAGGCAGGCACAAGTCTTGCTCTTCTCGATAATGGTATAGCAGTGATGGGAGCACCGGGACCATTGGCCTGGAAAGGGACAATCTTCGCCAAACAAATCAGCGGAGATTACCTCAAAAGAGACAAAAAAGTGTACCATGGGCCACTTGAAACTGGAAATGTCACTGAAAAGTATAGCTATCTAGGTAAGATAACAATATTCAGCGTTTTTCATTCGTTCAACACCTCGCATTATTGATAAAAATGAATGGTGTTCCCCATGGGTTCGTTCTTGGGCCATAAATGTTTATTTTCCATAGGAATGAGTTCTGAAGGTGGTAGGTTTTTCAAGAAAAACAAGATGACTTTGGTTTCTGGAGCTCCGCGTTCGAAAAACGTTGGTGAAGTTATATTCTTTGATCAAGTGGTACGCGAAACGGCGATGGAAGTTAAATTGAGGTTGAAAGGAGAACAGTTCGCTTCAAGTTTCGGATACGAAATATTGGCAGCAGATATCAACAACGACGGGTAAGAAAAGAGGACAAAATAATACGATTTATAATTTTTAGTAAACATTTCATTTCTGAATATAACGCAATTTTAATGAAAATATTCATACAGTTTCTTATGGCAGAATTTTTATTGAGGAAGTTCATGTGGGTGCTTGTCTTGCTCTTCCATCTTCTCAGTTTTTTTCTATTCTTTTCATCATATAAAATTTTTTGTTATATAATTGAAAATTTTCAAGTATTTGCCTTGTGATTTTAAGTATTTTTCAAATACCGATGTTAAGGTTTTTGCCGTACTTTTTTCTCAATATTAGCTGACAAGTATAAAGAAGAAGAGCGAAAATATGCTGAAATATGGTGGTTTTTCAGTTATGACGATTTACTTGTTGGAGCTCCTTTCTACTACGAAGAAAACAACGTAGGGGGCGCTGTTTACATCTACATGAATCTTCGGAATTGCACGAATGATAAATGCGAAAGATCCGTTCTTTTCGGAAAGAGTGATTCGAGATTCGGTTATGCTCTTACTTCCCTCGGCGATATCAACAAGGATGGGTATACAGATGTCGCCATAGGAGCGCCCTACGAAGGAAATGGGGTGGTTTATATTTATTTGGGTGCCAAGAATGGTCTCCAAGAAACTCCATCACAGGTGAGACTTTTCAATGTTATTTCGTATTCATTAAATAAATAAAACAAAAATAAGTTAGCACTTGAAAAACTTTAGAGTGTGAGCAATAAAGAATTTCCCTAATTTCAGGGTTACGAATCATACAAAATTTCAAACATCAATGATACTTCATTCTTTTTATTTTTTCATGTTTTCGTTATTTTCATAGAGTTTTATCACGTTGTGTATCGTTGTCACGTTGTGTATCATAACTTAAGAAACTGCTGATCGAAAATATTCGAATTCATAATGTCTCAACCTTGCTTTCGTTACCCCACACGTTTAAATTACGAATTTTGTTAGAGCTCCCAATTAAATTTCAATAATAAAAATTGAACCATATCAATATTTACATTACTTTAGTAGTTGATTTTCCTGAATTTTTTGTTCTTTTTAAGTATCAAAGTGGGGGGCACTTTTTGATTCAACTTCTTTATCTTAATTTTTATGATGAAAATTTACGATAACACTCTTCACATTACTTTAGTGTAATCATGTTCAAATTGAATGTTTCAGAATCAGTTTTTATTTTTTCTACTTTTCTAAACTCGAAGGGGGGCACTTTGAGATTGTGCTTCTTCGAGAGGCCCCCATCTTACTTTTAATAGTTAAAGTTGAACGATTTCAATTTTTATCTTACTGTAATATGTGTTCAGCGTGAATTTTGCCTTTTTCTTTTTCCATGTAGTCATTGGGGGGTATTGATGCTTCTTTGAGAGCCCCTCATCTAAATTTTAATAAATATAATTAAACGATATTCATTTTTATCTTACTGTAGTATGTGATTGTTGTGAATTTTTTTTTTTTTGGTACAAAGTGGGGGCATTTGCGACTGTGCTTCCTTGAGAGCCCCCTATCCCAATTTTTAAAAATAAAATTGAACGATATTAATTTTTATTTTACAGTATCTTTATAGTACGTGATTGGCGTGAATTGTTTTTTTGGCGCAAAGTGGGGGACACTTTGAGATTATGTTTCTTTTAGAGTCCAAATTGAACGATATTAATGGTTACCTTACTTTAATACTTGATTAAGCGAAATTTTTCGTCTCTTTCAGATTATATTTTTAAAGAAACGCTTTGTAATCTTCAGAAAATTATTTCTTCGAATTTTAATAAGATACCAAAACTGATTCTCGTTAACTTCCTCAATTTAAGTATGTTTTTCGTGAATCATAATTGTTATGAATGTCTTCAGGCGACTTGGAATATTGCCTTGAATTCCAGCAGCACTATATCTTCATGTTAGCTTATCTTAACCACAGATTAAAAATCTAAGATAAAATATTTGAGTAGAACAGAGTATGGTAATATTATACGAGCACCGAAATTCAATTTAATAAATGAATATGCAATAAGTAGCAAATTAGTTCGATATTAATGTAGGCGTTTCTAATAATTCGATTATCATTTTTATCTCGAAAGTAGAATCAACAACATGTATAAATTTTTTTAGCTTTATATGAACCGAAAAATTATTTTGAAACTGTTGGAAATAGTATATTTCCTGAATTATATTTTCTTTTTTTTTTTTTCATTGTGTTTTTGTTGAGATTACTTTCGAAACTTTCGTAAAATATTCTGTATTTTATTTTAATTGTTTTTCTGGGAATATAGGAACAATTTTTTCAGTACCGAATCGAGTAAAAAAAATATTAGACATATTTGAAACTTTGCAAAATTTCCTCATCTTTTATTCGGCTGGATTTCAGTGCCGTTGGTCATTATCAGGTTATAGATACCAATGTCTGTCGTACCGGGAGGAAACTGCTCTATGCATTTTCAAACACAACCTTTACAATTTCTGTAAAGGTTGTGTCTTTTACTCGCGTTGAAAAATATAATTGAAGAAAAAAACAGTTAATTATATTCTGTATTTCTATATCTACAAAAATACCGATTATACCCAATTTCTGAGAGGAAGTTAACGTAAATAAATGGTTTTATCTGATTTGAAGCTGAACAAATATATGAGGTGTCACGATATTTCGACTTTTTCATTCGGAAATTCGATAATATCGGAAATTGATCGTTTACGGCTGCCAAAAGAGCACTCTCCTCTACATTTTGGTCCATTTTTCACAAAACATTCGTTATTATCGCACTAGTTTGATTGAACATATTCAGATATGAACTGAGTGATTATTATTGACGTACTGAAAACTCAGCAATCTGTCAGGAGGAACTAAATCTGGTCACCCCAATGGCCGTTTGTGCGAAAAAATTGAGATTGAATAATTTTTGCCCTTTTCTTTTCGTGAATCTGTCTCAATTTTTGAGGAATTTTCAACCTGAAAAACTAGAATAAGAATTCAAAATATAATGGAATGCTTTATCCAAAATATCTGAGAAAACCAAGTATATTGATTCCATTGGTTGTGATTGTTTTCCTATTTCATTAATTTTTCTCAATTGTTCAAATATAAGGGGAATTATAGTAAAATTTTCATCTTCTCCAGGATTCGACAGATTGTAGCTATTGAATTATTCCATGGTAAATTGTACCTTCGAATCTAACGAAAACAACCCCTCTCTCCACCTTAAACGTATTTTCGAATAAAATTTGTGCCAAATAAAAATATAGTTATAAAAATTATAGATAGTTGAACATAGTTCATAATTCTGCAGTTACCTCCGTGACAAATATCTTTCGTGCGCCACTGTTACTGCAGTTGGAAATTTTACGAAAATTTCGTTCGAAGATTAACTACAATGTAAATTCAATGAAACAATGTTCTTGTTCGATGATTTCAATAAATCCAAACATAGACTCGAACAATCGTCGAATTTAACACGCTGTGAAAACACGGTATACATGTCGAATCGAAGACAATAAATCAACGGAGTCTTCATCTTCGTCAGCAAGTATGAACGAATCTACGAGTGAAAACTTGAATATCTGAGTTATGAAATCAAAGAATCAATCATCTTTATTGCTCAGGTAATTACCTGATTTCTTAATGGCTTGGAAATCTAATGGTAATTCGTTGTATGCATACAAGCGTTCTAAATAGTTATACAAGCTTAGAGTGGATTATGCAAATTGGGAAACTCTATAATTCAACTCTGGTTAATTACTGGACGTCAACCAACCAACCGTACGACACTTCCATTGGTTCTGTTGTGCAAACTTGTTTAATTTCGATTTTTCAAAATTTCTTCTTATACTTCTATTTTTTTTTCCATTCGACTTCTGTTTAATTCATTAGCAGTAAAACACTTTTTTAAGTCTCAGTAGAATAAATAGCTGAAAAATAGTTGAAAGGTTTTGTAGAACAGATGTAATGGGTTCATTCCTCTTGTAAGATATGGAGCTTTGTGCATTTTTATGGTTTTAGTCATGAAAAAGTTCCAGATATTAACAATATTGGAAATAATTAATTATTTATTGTTAGATAACAATTATTCAGTCATTTATGATATAGTAATGAATTAATTGATCGGAAATGTGAGTGGTGTAATAAGGGGGTGCGGGGGGCATGACCTCTTTTCGAAAGTAGACAGTGTAAGACAAAATTAAGTGATGTAAGTTGTTGTCAAATCTAACAGGAGTGTTATGGGCCTGGCCCCCTCCAAAATATTACGTTTATGCCCAAGTGAATGTCAATTTAAACGAAAATAATGAGTTATCAGACATGGACGAAATATTCGAATGCATAAATATTAATTCACATTTATGGGAATTCATTAAAATATATTCGTCGATGAGTCTCGAATGTGAACCAGAAATAAGGAATAGGAGGCATTTCCAAAAATTCGTTCAGTTTCGAAAAATATGTAAAATTTTGTCGTGAATATCTCAAAGTTTGTTTTCCTGAAATGTCCAAATTTTTTTGTTGTTTCACTATTTTTGCTGATTTTAATTCTTTCTATATTTTTTATTGTCATATTTTTTATTTGGGGTTTATAGTGATATCAAAAAGTTATGCTTTTGATATCACTATGATATCACTTTTGATATGATTTCAATTTGTTTGGTGTTAATGTCACTGTAATATTAAGTGTTTAAGTTAATTTAAGATTACGTTGGAAATTGAAAAAGAACCACGAAATTTTAATTTTTTATTAATTGATTCTGGTTTCGTTATTATTATCAAATTGAAAAAAAAGGGTGAAATGTGACAGTTATTTTTCATTTCAGATAATAAAAACCGAAAATTTCAAATCCCTCGGTTACTCTCTAAGTGGGGGGCTCGATATGGATGACAACAACTACCCGGACCTTTTGGTGGGCGCTTACGAATCCGACATCGTGATCTTGTACAAAACTAGACCGATTATAGACATATCCATTAAAATCGACGGAGATTTTAAAAATATAAACGCAACGAAAAAAGGTTGTCCTGCTGATCCGTCAAACATGAATAACACATGGTAAGAAAAAAAGAAATAATAACGAAAATTACAAATAATACCATAACTTCAATAATTATCAGGAAATCATTAAAATTATGGTAATTATAATTATATGAATTATGGCAATTATATTTATAAATATAAATTTAACTATAATTATAATTAAACTTATACAATTTATATAACAAATTCGAAAAAGAAATCAATAAAAAATAAATGAAAATTAATGAAATAACAAATTAAACAACAATTTGTATAATTTCTTAATGAATTACTGAAATTATTGTATTATTACACAAAATTTTATAATTTATAAAATTAATCGAAAATAAAATAAACGAAAATTGAACAAAACAATTGATAAACAAAATAATAAAACAATGAAAATAATAAATAATACACGAATTGGTATAGTTGATTGATGAATTATTGAAAATATTTCGCATTCTGTATAATAATTATATACTAAAATAATTTTTGATATTATAATTAAGTAGATATATAAAATTATTAAAATGTAATAATCTGATCAGATATTGTTTGTTACCTTTACTGAAATTAAATCAAATTAAAATTAATTGTTCAAATTTTTTCAGTTTTGCTGTTAAATGTTGTTTTTCGATCAACGAAGATGTGAAAAATGAATTCAAAGTGTCTTATCACATCGAAGAAGTATTAGAAAATCAAAAGAGATCCAGAATTTGGTTCCATAACGCCAAATTTCCCGATATAAAACACCATTATAAGAATATTAGCGGAATTAGTGTGAAAAAAGCTAAAAGAAATTTGTGCCAAACTGAAACTGTTTATATAAACGAAGGTGTGAGGGATATTTTGTCACCAATTGTGGTAAGTAATTTTTTTGAGTTTATTTTGATCGTTTTACTCATCATTAAATTAGTCATTCTTACTTTGGTGTTGCTAAATTTACGTTTATATTTTTATATTTTGTGTTTTCAACTTTTTGTCTTTTTACTTATTGTATACTCTTCTACCACTATCAACTTTACCAGCGTATTTCAGATACTTTGTTTCAGAATATTTTAATCTTCTTCAATACTTTTTTCACTTCTCGTTGACATAATTTTTATTCTTCAATTCTTATTTCAATTTTTTTACTTCGTGATAACAATATTCAATTTTGAATGTGGAACTCTCTAAATTTATATCATTTACTTTTTTATTTCCTAATTTTTAACTCATACAAAGCTTTATTTATTATTTTTTGTGGGTTGATGATTGGCTTGCTTCTCTTCATTTATTTTCTTGTATTTACTCTTCATATCATAACTGTATAATCATTAGAAATAATAGAACAATGTATCTATTGATATTCTTTTAAAGATTCATGTATTATCACAAAGTTGTGTATCACAGTTAATGTATAATTGAAAAAATAGAATATAAAGAGTATATTTTCTATCATCTAACAAAACTGTTACATTTGAATATTAGATATCAATTTCTGAACTATTCGATTTTACAGTTCAACGTGAAATACGAAGTCGAAAACGATACCGTAAACTCGCCGATATTGAATAAGACAGCGTTCCAACAATTCGAAGCTACATTCCAGAAGGACTGCGGCGGAGACGACATCTGTGAGAGCTATCTGGTAGTTACGGCGGAGTGTCTAGGAAACTGTAAGTGAATTACTCTAATTCACGCTAGTTGTAACAGATGTAGCTGTAGATTAGCTAGTAGATGTGTTAGAAAACTGTAAGCGAACTTATTGCACTTCGTATTCGTTCTATTAGATGTAGCTGTAGATGTGTTAGAAAACTGTAAGCGAACTTATTGCGCTTCATATTGGTTCAGGTAGATGTAGCTGTAGATCAGTTGTAGATATAGTTGTGTATTGTAGTTTTCTGTTTGATTTTGCTAACTTGAATTTATTTATTCAGTTCCGAAGTCTGAAGACCAATACATTTTGAATTTGGGAGAAAATGAAGAATTGAAAATTGAAATAAACGTGACGAACGAAGGAGACGCAGCTTACGAAGCCAAGTTGTTCTTTTCGTATCCCGAAGAGTCTCTCAGTTATATATCTTTGGCACTTTTAGATAAGCATGTAAGTTGATATGTTCTGATTTATTAATCAAATTGATTAAATAATTGATCAAATGATACAGCATATATAAGTTGATATAACATAGTTTCTACTGAAATAAAGAATATACTTGAATACTGGAATAATATTTAGGTAAATGAATTGTTTTAATCTATATTTGTTTTGAAGGTGATGAATTATGTGCAAAGACGGTACCTGTAACAACTTATTAATTTTGAAATTGTTAAAATTGAAAGTCTTGTCCCCTAAATGGTATTTAACATTTCCTTTATACTTTATTTTCACGCTACATTCCTTTTTATTGCACAAAGTTCATTACATATTCAAATTTGAGGTGGCTAACGACAGTTGATTTATTTTTATGATTTCATTCACAAACCCATCGAAAAATGTCAAAAGCAGGTTAGCACGATGTCCTGTTTGATTCAATTTGTGTCAAATGGTCTAGGATTCGATAATAACTCTGATTTGGTTGTGAACTTTCATTAAATTTGAAAATTTTAAAAAAGAATTTGAAATATTCATTATATTTTCAACTCTATCAATTATAGTGGCCCAGTGTTTCTCTATTTTGAATTTTTATTCAATTTGTTAAAGATGACAACAATTATTAAAAATTTTCAATTTTTTTCAGGATGCGAGTGATTGTAGCCTGCTTAACGATTCCATGGTAAATTGTACCCTAGGAAATCCCTTCCCATCTAGAAAAACGACCACCATTCGAATGAGGTTCGAAGTTTTGAAGAGTGCCAATCCCATTTTGAATTTCCACGTCTTCGCAAACTCTACGTCTAGGGAATTGTCGAATTTCACTTCGGTGGACTTTAGCGCCGCTT
The DNA here is from genome assembly GCA_030704895.1 of Henosepilachna vigintioctopunctata. Lineage (NCBI taxonomy): Eukaryota > Metazoa > Arthropoda > Insecta > Coleoptera > Coccinellidae > Henosepilachna > Henosepilachna vigintioctopunctata. The sequence continues at coordinate 2,930,030 of JARQZJ010000121.1, read as the reverse complement.
TGGAAAAGATTGCAGATTTCCAACTCAAAGGGTAAGTTGAAAATATAATCATTAAAATATGAAATAGACTGTGTAGATCCACTCAAAGTTTTAACGAACTTTACAACAAAGTGTGTTACTTTCATTCTGAAATACTTTGAAATATGTTCATTTCAAGTACAGAAGGTGGCCAAATTTTCCATAATAAGTGTTTCAAACTTCAAAAATTAAATGTTTGGCTGTTTATAAACATATAAGGTGTCAGACTAAGGTCATCAAGGACGACAAAAACTGTTGAGACTGCCATTCCTATCTATTCGTGGAGCAATGAATGAATCATCATTACACCAAATTTTTCATGAGAATCTTGAACTGCCCCTCTAATTATCAATGGTGCGAGAAGTAAACCCCCTGGACCCTAGAACCTCAGTCATAGGCTTGACTATATAAGCTGGAAGAGCAGCCTATATAAACTGGACACCTCACACCCCTGTTTTAACCCCTATGCCTCTTGTCTTGTACCGAGATACCTTGTAATACTAACACTGATATTATCGGTTGTATCATTGAGTTTTAATTTTGATTTGTTTTTCAGGAAATCTTTGACGACTCATGTTTTCTTCGGCGGCGAAGTGAAAGGCGAATCCGCAATGAAAAGTCTGGAAGATATTGGAGCGCAAGTTAAGCATCGTTACCAAATTTCGAATAATGGCCAGTGGACGCTGCAAAATGTCACAGTTAATATATCCTGGCCTTTCCAAGTGCAATCCAATCGGGTTCAAGGGAAATGGCTGCTTTATTTGGAAAACACTCCGCAAGTTGATGATGGTGAGTGAAAATCTCCAATTAATTTCCACTTTTCATTCTTCTTTTAAAATAGATTTTTCAATTCTTATTCACTTTTATATTCTTCCTCTCTTCTATCCCTACTCAACCTTCCATCCCCATCTCTTCCTCGATCACTCCCTAATTATTTCCCCTTTCGATCTTCATTCCACATCTCCCTCTGTCTTCTCTCTCCTTCTCTCTAGCTCTCTGGTTCTCTTCTAGGTATCCATCCTAGTCTCTTTCGTTATGACTCTTTCTTTTCCCTTCCTTTTCCTCTCCATCTCATCTCTCTCTCTCTCTCTCTCACTGTCTTCTCTCTACCTCTTCACGCCTATAACCCACCCTTTTCTCCTATTCTGTTTTTCCATCCCTTTCTCGCTCTCTCTCTTTCTCTCCCTCTCACACCATCTCCTTCTCCCTCCCCTACCCTCTCGCTCATTCTGTCTCTTTCTCTCTCTCTCTATCTACGCTTTCCTCTTTGCTTCCCTTCTCCCCTCTCTCTTCAACTGTCCTCTCTTGTTCCTCTTTACTTTCTTTATCCCTCCTTCTGTCTCACTCCTTCATATCACTCTCTATGTCTCTCTCATAGAATGACATCAAGTATCTGGTCTATGTGTTTAGGCACTCTGTTCTTTTTTATTCTATTGAATCGTATTGTCTAATATTTCAAACTATTCCAAATTTTTTTCTTGACATATCAATAATTTTTGCAGGATACTGCTGGGTGGACCCGCCATCTGCCGTGAACCCCTTGAGACTGACTACTAACAGCGCGTTCCAAAACGTTGAAGAGTCTGAAAATGTAACAATGGCTCCATTGAATTTCACCGAAGATCCTCAATATTTGAGGAGAAAGAGGGAAGCCGAGTTTGTGGGTATTCCCGAAAGACTGGTAGACGCTAGAGGAAATAACATCGTGAAATTGGTACGTTTCATAGAAGAAAGTTTCGAATATTTTTTCAATTATTTTTTCTTCAGGGATGTCGCGATGGAACGGCTAAATGCGTTAAGATTCTCTGCTTCTTCAAGAAGTTGGCCAAAGACGACCAGAAAACGATCGACATCGTGTCCAGGATTTGGAATTCGACGTTAGCTGAAGACTATAGTAATTCGGACTGGGTTAGCATAATTTCGAACGCTCAAGTCACTGTGAACGATCGGACGATATCGGTTAACGTTGAGGCTAAAAACTTCGATGAGGTAAGCGAATAAATTTATAAAAAGAATTTAATAAAAAGAAAAGTTATACTGTGTAAGGGTATTTATAGGCGAACTGCGATTTCATAAATAGCTACATCGTCACTGCGATTCCACTGCTCCAGCTGGAATCATAACACAGTGACTATCACATTTTATTTGTCAATCCATTTCACCCACAGAGAGTGTTACAAGACATGATGTGACTGCGACAAGACAATGACAAAGTTCATCATTTATAGTACTCTCTATTCTGGCGTTATATTTATAAAATAAACTACTCCATGTCACTTCTATTTGTCACTATGACAGAGATGTCACAGTCGCGACTTGTCACCTCCACAATAAAATCACATTTCAGTCCAGTTATTGTGTATGCTTCAATTAATTATTTTTGATTGCAGGTTGAAACTATCGGTTATCCCATGGTCGTTCCTCCAGAATCCCGAGTTAGCTTCTGGATAATTCTGATCTCTATTGCTCTGGGAGTGCTCCTTCTCATCCTTCTGCTCTTCGCGCTCTACAAACTCGGTTTCTTCAAGCGAAATCGCGTAGACAGGACATTATCGGGTAATTTGAAGAAAAATGGCGAAAGCGAAAGTCTGATAGGGATCAACGATAGTAAAAAGTAACCGACTGATTCGGCGTCTTCCCGAGAGCATATTGTGATATTTTTCCTATTGGTGGAGTGCGAGCTTTTGTATTTTATACAGTGAATTGAATTTTATAGGATTTGAGATTTGAAAGATGGGAAATATTAGAGAACGGAGATGTATGTCAAAGCTTAAGCTATTTGGTCTGATAATCTTAGCAGTATATGGAAGATTTATCAATCTTCATGTGAATTTTACAGTCACTTAACAATCAGTCAATGTTAACTGTCACTTATATGTCATTATGGAACTGACAACTATATTTATGATTGTGTATTGGCGACATTGAAGAGTAGAGATATGGAGCTTGATCTCAATTTTCTATCAAGCCCAAATAGTCCATAAAATAGCATTAAATAAAGATTTGCTCCTATAATGGAGGTTTTAGTCTAAATCATAGGTGTAAACTTGTTAATTCTCAATTGCATAGACTGAACTGTTCAAGAAGGAAAAGGATACAACTTCTTATTCATTATTTTCTTATTTAACTTCTGAACAGCAGAGTCACCTATATTCAATCTTTTTACTTTTTCAAGCTTTTTCTCACTTTTTTTCTAAAGAGTTTTTCTCTTTAACCTTCATTAATGAAGCTTACTTACTGTTAGTGTTATATTTCAGTGTACAGGTAATACTGTTTGTTGTAGTTCATGTTGCTGAGTGGAAGTTTTGAATTTATCTTTTAAAAATCTTCTTAAAAATGTCAGATATTTCTTTAATAATATACTTAACTGTGTAACTTTGGTTTAATCATCGTGCAGAATTCAATTGTATTGCATTAATCTCGATCTTTGAACCCGATTATATCAAACATTAACATAGTTACAAATTAATTTCAAACGAAAGTAAATACACAATTTACCTGAAACTTGGTACTTATAACTGAAAATTTTGGAGTTTTTCTCCATATTAGAGATATCTCTTTTCGGCAGCTGAATTTTAAGGTTAAATTAATTTAATGTCTTGTCTTTTGCACCACTTGGTGATTGATATCTATTATTGTACTTTTTCGTTCATCTTATTTCTGATAATTGTTTAGAGTATTTTAATTTGTTGTGCTTCATCTTGATGAAGTAACTTAATATATGTAGAAAATTTGTCTAAATTTCAGGCTGTAGAAGGTGCTTATAATATTAATATAAAATTACAAAGTTCTCATATATTCCCATTTTTCTAGATCTCCAAACTATTTCCTTTAAGTCGTTCCTACAGAAACTTTTGTGCAAGGTACTTAAACAGCACTTTTTATATTTTATATAAATGTTTAGATATATACTATTTTAAATCGATTCAATGTCGTGTTTTTGCTTAACAACGCGAAATATTGTATACTTGTAAGAAGTTGTGCATATAGTATTGTAAATTGAAATGATTTTTATTTTAGTCTAGTCTTGTACATAACTGTAAATCGGTGTTGATTTAAAATTATTGATATCTTTGCCACAATGTTTTATATCTCAGCTTGATGTATTTCAAGTGCCATTTTCGAATATCAAGAGTGACTTTGGCCAAATTTTTAATTATGTAATAGAGGAAATGTAGTTGGCTATTTTAATGGGATTTTTGTTGTTGAAAAATTTATTTATTGAGAGAATATATTCTATTCTTTGTTGTATAGTTCGTAGATATGTAATTTGTAAATATTTTAGTATAGTTATAGTTTTTATTATAAAAGCCAATATATAAACTGCCATTATAATACGTTTTTTTTTCTGAAATGATGTTTTATATATGTAATTATAGCTCATTGAAATAAATCGTCGAAAGAAAATTTTTATTATGTTTTATTAAATAGAAACCAATTCCAAAGTGAACGTCTTCAGTTATTCAATACTTTAGTTCTTGAGTTAATTGAAAAATATTAAAATAAATTAAACTCTTGGCTTAATGTTTCACGATTTATTTAACAATATGAATAGTCAACATGTTTCGAGCGTTAGCTCTTTTTCAAGACTAAACTGATTTATTTTAATATTCAATTATGTTTCACCAAGAGTTAAGCGAGAATTCAATCTCAGTCATTAATTGAAAAATATTTAAAATACATATTTGAAAAAAATTTAATTTTCAAATACTATATATTTAAAAAGTATGGCTTTCAACCATCTGCTATCCATTTGCATTTGTAGTCGACAATGAGATCTTCAGTATCGAGTTATTTTTATCGATTGTTCGTGGATTACTCAACAGATAGCGCTACCATTTCGAAATACCATTATTAGGTACCTATAAAAGCTTTTGCAGTTTTTATTTTATGTTCCCACCGTTATCTTTGTAAATCTCATGAAATGTAAAATATCAATCAATAAACGTTTTTTGATTTGATTCGATTATTTTATGTTCAATCAAGATGTATTTTATGTAATCAGAAAGTCGGCCACAGCCGCAATAAAAAAATTAAATGTATTCAATTCAATAACTTCTATTATCTATTATAAGAAATTTTTTTTTGTACTTTTCTAGGGTTGAAGAAGGTCAAACGACCTTATAACTTCCCTCTTTTCTTTTATATAATGATAAATTGTTGTAAAATGCCATAAAGAATTTAATAAACGTATTCTACTACTCTACTATTTTATGTTCAGAATTAACTTCATTCATAATCTAATTGAAGATAATTAAAAATATGAATTTCGATCATGAATTATTTGTTTATTGATATATTTTATCTTGCGTCATTGCGCTATATTAAAAACTTTATTGTAGTTGATACATAAATGTTGCACTTTCTTGTGGAACATTTGGAAATGACACTAGTTTCTTAAACGTCATTTTTTATGAATAAAGGAAAACTGAATAAAACATAAGTTCATAATTCAATTATTTTATTATAAATACAAATATGATCTACATATAACTTAAAAACTATTTGAAATATCCGATATTTCCTGCGATTTGTCGAAACTTATTCGTTATCTCGTCTTGCACTAAACTGAAACACATAGCAATCAAAATTAGGCCTAGGAAGAGATAAACACAACATGCTAGCAACTGCAATTGAGTATTCAAGTCCGAATTATGCGGTAATTTGTCACCGACACCGATAGTGGTTAGAGCAAGGAAACAGAAATATAGAGCTTCGAAGAAATTCCACTTGGTGGTTGTAACCAAAGCAGCTGCCCCAGCACAGATGTAGGATACTAAGAAGACGATCACTAGGGACGTAGGCACTGATGGTGGGTCTTGATCGGTCCCACTAGAGTTTTGGTGGTGGCTGCACTGGTTTTCATCGGGAGGAGGTTTCCAAATCAGGGGAATTCTGGAAGGGGTATCATGCGAGCAAACCCTGTGAAAACATTACACTGTGATATAAAATCAATTGAAATCACATTTAAATTTCAGAAATATAAAATTTTTGACATTGTGAAATACAACTTTTTATGATACTGAATCAAAGAAACTGTTACTGATAACTGTTATTGAAATAACTGATTCAAATTCAGTGTTTTCTGGAATAATGAATGGGAATATTCGACGTTAACAGTTCTCTGTTTTAGTGATAAAGTATTATATGAATGGATTTTTCTAGAAACGTACTTGTCTAATTCAAATGGTTTGCAGTGACTGTTATTTATTGAGAGTTATTTATTTACAGCGGAGTGAAATAATTATGAAAGTAGTTCTAGTAGTACTAGTTATGAGAGACATTTCTATTTGTGAATATAAAGTAATTTGTATGTCAAGTCTAAAGTCAATAATCAATAAATCTTGTAACAATTCCCTAGCAGAAAACTTTCATTATTTATGTTTAGTTCACAGAGCATAGACTTTTTGATTCAGAATAGGTAGGTTAGCATAGTAGGCTTATTGAATTAATGTCAAATGTTTCTAAAAAGTATAATATACCTCCTCGTTCACAGGAAAAGAATGCTTTCTTGAAATAGAGTGAACATAGACAATAATGGAATGACCAATATTGCTAGAATGAGGAATTGTCTTAATTCTTAGTTATTATATATATTACATGAAATATCTCAAATAAAAAAAAAAATTGAATTATTATATAGTCTAGTTTTCGCCTACCCTCGCTCAATCTCCTCTGCATCCTCCCCATCTTCTACATCCGATTGTACCACCAAAGATCCACCATAAGCACAATTTTTCACAATAGGTGGACCGTGGCAATGTTGAGGACAAAGCGATGGATCCACTAACATTTGCCTGACAGGGCCTTGTCTGCAACCCCTCTCGATCTTCCAGATCGAACTGTAGCCAATACCGCCCTTTTTGGCACTTCCTGATGGGAGTGATGATGGTACTCCAGGTACTGCTGATGTGTGTTATGTCCAAGTGGATATTTAGATGTGTTACTAGTGATGTGATGATTTGGTGCATTTTGGCTTGAAGACAGTTGAATGGAAGCCGTGTCTGAGGATGAAATATCACATTAGTTGAATATTTTTTTGAATAAAATACACAGATTTATGAAAAGAATTAGAAATGAACTGAATTCGACTGAATAAGGCATTGTGTTCTCAGAAAAATGAAAAAATTTGCATAACGTTTCAGATATTAGCCTCCTTATTGAATTTAGATTCCCCAGTTGTAAATCTCTAGTACTTTATAGATAATTTAGGTTTTTAATACATTAAATTAATCTTTATTAAGAATGCAATTTGTTATGGTGTTGAGAATAACATAAATATGTAGTTAAATGTTTGTATAAATGATGAACTTGCAACAACTTAACAAACTTGTTTTTATCCAAATTGTATAATCTGATACAGATTGATGAGTGTGAAGACTCTACATTGATCTGCTTATATATAAGCTTGAACCATAGAACATATTTACAAATTGTACACCTAACCTACTTGTGATCTAAGTACAAACTAACTACTTATAACAGAATAGATATAATTTCATCGAAGATGTAAGTGGTACTTCTTACCTTCGTTGTGTTTGTAGTAATGTTTTCCACTTGGGCTAGAAGGAGCTTTATGGTAACCAACTGAAGAATGCGAATTATCCTTCGACCTCGAATTCTTGTGTTTGCAACAAAGCAGCGTATAACCTTTGGTAGCTCCACCAGCAAACATACTACCCAACTCAGAGAGTAGCACTAGCATCAAAGGTACTCCGAATAGCGCATAAACAATTGTCACTAACTTTCCGAGGGCTGTTTTTGGGGTCAGTCGGCTATAACCTAGAAAAAATTGGAAAGTTAAATACAATAAAATGGAAATAATAATGATAAATGCAAACTTCAAATGCAAACAACCTAATTCAGAAGAATGTCGATAAAATCTCTAAATATCGAGAAGTTGAAGTGTGAGTGAAGAGACTGTAGAACGTTCATGTTCTACAATACTCAATACTGTCCACTCAACTGAGGCCACTAAGATGTTTAATCTGTCAAACGTCAGAGAACTAGTACTCGGCGGACATCTCTATAAGGAATTACAGGAGCCGGTGGTACTCAACGCCAAGAAGGATGCCACTGTGCAGTTCGCCATCACGGGCCTGATAATTTCGAAATGGCTCACATAGAGCTTATAACGTTATAATTTTGTTTACTTTTTCTTCAGAAAGGATGAGAGGAGTGATTAGTTTTTATAGGTTAGGTTGATACTCTTCCGTCCTACTGTTAAGTAGGTCTTATTGTTATGTTGTGTGTTGTGTTGTTTGTAAGGCGATGGAAAGTTAACCTGACTAGAAAAAAGTTGTCTGGTATTTTTTTTGGAAAAATGATCAGATATTAATTATCATCAAGATAGGAGACGTGTTGAGATCAAATTATATGCTTTTTCTTTGGTGGAATTTTGCTTTGCAGAAAAGAATAAGTATCCAGTATTAGGATAATTTGATGGTCGCAAAATTTTTCTGGTATTTGTTAGTTATTTGTAAATTGTGAACAGAAGAAGTATCCTTCATGGAATCAAAGAACAGAGAACACATCACGTGTTCTTGATACACAGTAAACCGCACACTACATCGTTGCGGTTTTCATTTTTTTATTTTTATTTTCACTTTTACGTTTCCTTCTTTTGGATTTCGCCGTTTTTTTTTGTGTTCTGGAATTATTGAAATTCACCATTTTGAGAAGGTTTGGCAGAATAGATCTTTGAGCCTAAAACTGGAAGTTTGAGTACGGTTGGTGTGGTGAGAGTATTCCAGTACATTGTTTGAAGAGACAATTGACATTTGGTTTTATTTTTATTTTATTAACCTTGGTTTACTTTAATTTCATAACTGTTCAATTTATATGCTGAAGATTCCTTTCTATTTAAACATTCATTATATATATTTTTTTGTTGTGACGATTAAGTCCTTTTAATAGCTAAGAGAGAATTAATTTATCTTTTATTTGTTTCAACCACCCCATCTTCACTGTGGTGGAGCTAACTGTGGTGTGGTACAATTCATTAATTTTCAGTTCTCGCTTAGCAGTCACTCATGTTTTTAACCAGAGGTTAATCGCAGGTATACATCTTGTGTGTGTAAGATCGAAGATGTATACAAATCTATAACTAGATACCAAAAGTAGGTTATAAGCATAATCCCTCTGATAAATAATATCTAGGATAAGTGATAGCTTTCCTGCGAGGTAGTGTTAAAGCCGTAAGGCTTGAAATGGGAAAATCAACTTCGACATCTAAATTGAACTTACCGACCGTTGTGAGTAAAGTCACAGAATAAAGCAACGATCCTCCATAAGTCCACGAAGAATTCGACACCATCTTCGATGTCCCATCTGTCTTCCCAGCCTCGACAACAGCCTTCTCGAATCGTTTCAACTGTGCAGTCACCAATCTGGTCCAATTCTTTTCGTACAGTACATTCAGTCTCTCTGAAAAAGAAAAACACCATAGAAAAAGAGACGTGAAAAGAGAATTAATGTTAAGCGCTATATATTTTGCATTCTGGAAGTACTCATAAAATTTCGGCGACGTGAAATATAAGACGATGCGAAATATTGGTTTAGGAACGTTTACCATCTTTTCCGATTCGCGGAAAATTCAATAAAACGGAAATCCGAGTTCTCTCGCAATTTCATTCGCATCGGTTATGTGGAATACATACGGAATCAGAGAGTGGAGATGAACTGTGTTGAATTCAGTGAAGAAATTGTCGAGAAGCGGAAGTAATTCGTGAATATTTTCCAATGGGAAATTGTCACAAAGTATGATATATGTACCTACACGAAGGGGATGAAAAAAACTTCAACATGTGGTCATGAATGACGACTAACATTTATCAACGTCATTTCGGGGTTTATAGAAAGAAAATGAATTGTATATGCTTTTTGGAAATTCTTATTTGGAAGATATGGTTTGTGGTGAATATGTTCGATAAGATTAAAATAACATCGATAGTATATTCTATTAATCCCTCTAAGTAAGCATCTTGTTGTGTGCAAGGTGTTGCCAGACCTCAATAAAATAATACGAACTGGAATTACTACAACAAATACTGAATATTTAATATCGGTACTAGAATACAGGAACATAAATATAGCTTCGCGCATAATAAAAGTAATTCGAATTATGCTAACCATTTATTCACACAAAACCATACTTTTGATACGAATTTCAAAATTTTACACAATATAGAGAAAAGTAGTCAATTAGATTATTGGGAAATAGTGGAAATAAATTGGCTTAAAAATTCTGGAAATTTGCTCAATGAACAGATAGAATTAAACAATTCACCATTGTTAAACCTTTTCAGGTAATAGAAATTATATGTCAGAATGGAATATCTTAGGTAAAACCCAAGTCATAACATCCCAAATTCCCTGATATTTATACCTATGTTGGCTGTGTTTTTCACAATGTTGTTAATATTCTGTAAGCATCTGAAGAAGTCGTTTGTAACGACGAAACGCGTCATGCTATGTAGTAAATAAATTGTAAAACAAGTTTATATTCAAATACTGAATATTTGTATAAATTATACTATTTTATAATCTCATTATTGATAACTTCTCTAGGAAGATTGATTTCAAGTTTCTCTAGAACACTGCTTGAAGATGGCCAGAACACTGCTTGAAAGTAGACCATTGCTATGGTCTAGTGAATTCAACAGTGAATTGCCCAAACCAGAGACCGAGTGATACCTTTTTGTTTCATGCTTGATCTTAGGAAGTCTTTGCTTGTTCTTACTTCATGGGTGACTACCTCATTATTCCTACTGGTGCTGCTATGTGATCAACAAACAAACCCAACTGCAGTTTTTCGAATATTTTAAAACTTGATACTTATTTATTTTATTTATTTATTTAACTTACACTGTCTTAGAGAACAGGTCCTAATTACAAAACAGGAAGGACAACAGAAAAACAACTTGGTAGTACAAAAGTTCAATTTCAAAAAAGTTAGTGATATGAAATCACAACTGATAAAATGAAATACAATTATAGGAATTTTAGAAAAATTAAATGCTGACCAAACTTATATATACATATAAAGATAAACACACACATACATATACATTCACGTATTAACGCATATACACACATACAAGTATATGCGTAAATATGAAGCATGTTCGTGAATACACATAAATGATTGTTCTAGCAGAGATTATGTACATCAAGGAAACTAACTTTCTTAGTATCCCTAACAAAAGAGTTGAAAATATCCACCTTGGCAACCAAAATATTACATTGTTCACACATGTGTGCAAAGGAGAAAATTATCAAAACATTCGTTCTAGCTGCTGGTAGGTAGAACGCGAATTCGCTTCTGGAAGAAACTCTTGGAAAAATAAAGTTAAGCTTTTGCCATAATTCCTGAAATTTCACTTTATTGTTAATTATTTTATGCAAGAAGATTATTGCATGGCATTTCCTTCGCGCACTGAGTGTGTCCACATTATGTCTACTTGTAAGCGTTTCATGTTGTATGCCTATAGGTGGATATATTCCATCAATTCTGAAGCTCAAAAGTTTCCGAAACTTTCGTTGTATAGACTCCAGTTGATCAATATGAATCTGATAACCAGCATTTCAGGACTATTGATCCGTATTCAAGTTTAGATCTTACGAAAACACAATACAATATGAATGAGAGTTAATAATAAATACTTGTCTAAAAATCACTGACTGAACAATTCTTTATTCGACTAGTTTCGCCTTTTACGGCATTATCAAGAATGATTGCCGTAACATTCTTGATAATGCTATAAAAGGCGAAACTAGTCGAATAAAGAATTGTTCAGTCAGTGATTTTTAGACAAGTATTTATTATTACCTCTCATTTAAATATGAACTGTCACAGTGTTGATTCATCGTCCATTGAATTTAACAATACAATGTTTTCAGAGTTGATATATTGCTAAATTCCTTACCAATGCGAATAATTTAGAAGTTGTGTGTGTGTGTGTGCTTAAAAATTTAAATGTAAATTAATTTTGATTATACCTGTACATCTTATATCAGTATCATTTCCGTGAGATATAATTAAACTGAGATTGCATAATATATTATGCTTCTCTTATAAGGCAACAGTATTTAGACTATAGCCATTGTAGCTCGAATCCAGAAGCATGCCTGTGTAATACACGATTGCAAATTTCATGAAAACGTGAATATCTACTTACTTGAGCTAACACTCCACTAAATATTAAATTTCATTCCCGTATACTTAGTTCTGGTGCGCATCCAGGAGATGGTTGCAATTTAAACATATTTTCCGTCTAAATATCGCGCAGCTGTCACTCTTGTAGCAGGGAAATATGTGTACATAAGAATGTATTTCATCGTATACAATAACAGCTCAGAAGTACAGAAAATTACTCTATGCTTGATGTTTCTGAACATTTCATTCCGTGATGGAAACACTCTCGTGTGAAAATCCTTTAGAAGGATGGATCAGACGTGGGATGAAATCTTGAAAATCTGCGTTGTCATTATATGAATTATAATTTCAAGATCTTTCCCAGTGAGTAGAGGAGATGGATTCATGAGGTGTTTATGAAAATATTTTGCCCTTCCTATTTTCCAGGATGAACCACTTAAGAACCATAAGAAACTTTAGCTTAATTTTTAACATCTTTATTTTGCCGGCGGGAATTCGACGGTCCTTGTGATTCCATCATTTTGCTTTGACGCTTCCTTTATGGAATTACCAGAGCATCGACAGCAACGAAGCGATATTAATGATGCTAGATGGAAGGGATTTTTCATTTCGTCCATTTTTGTTCCGACCAAAGCTGTCTGGGGGCGAAAATGAGAGATGGGGAAAAAGCTACGGGTTGGGCGATTTTGTTTTATGTAATTCGATGAAGAGGTCGTGCCCCGCGGCCACAAATTTCCGAGTAATATGTTGAGTTTTTCATTTTCGCCTGAAGTAGACGAATGCGGCACATTATGTACATGCTTAGAGATGTCGGTTTGAACGGGTGTGGGAATGGGGATTGGATTATTCAACTGGAACGTTGGGAAAAGTAAACACACAAAGAGATTATAAATTTTGCGAATGGAACGCCTTAATTTGATATTAACTAAATGTTGCCACGACAGTGTTAATTTTTACTCAATTTTATCAAAACACGCAGGTAGAGTGTCAAGCAATTCGGGAGCTTGTACGAAAAATATGAATTCTCTACGCCCATTATCACTTCCAAGTAATAAATTGTAAATACATTTTAATTATTGGAAGTGTATCGTAGATTTATTGGTTTGACATAAGTCTGAGATGAGTTCATAATGTAAATCAGCATGACCAACTCAAAAACTAAGCGAAAAATTTCCCTGTGAGCTTCCATAAACTTCCCTGCGAGTTTCCCTGATGCGTAGGGAATTATCATTGTCATTTGATGGAAGAAAACATACCACAGAATAGTATCACTATTCTGTGATCACATTGGGACGCCCCACCTTCAACTGTCAGCATATAAAAAGGGCTACTAACATTCAATCTACCTTCTCTGTCAGAGCTCTTCTCTGACAGTTACTTCTATGTTCAACAATCTGTCATTCTAACTTCCATCGAGTAACACAATAACAACAACGTGTTCAATAGTTCGTTCCATGTAAATAATCATAAATAAATATTTTCAATACAAGTGTCGTTTAGTATTTCCACACAGAATAATATAGCCACCACGCAATAATTGGATACATCGATGGCAAAAAATTGCTGAATGGACTATGAAGCCAACATGAAGACGTGCCTTTTTCTATCTCTTTACCTTATTCACATGTAGAACCTATAAGCGCTATCTTTCTCTAAGGAATGGTATCTGGGCAAGCGCATTAAAAAAAAAGTACGTGTGTTGGAGAACAATCGGACGCAGTGCAACATTGCCAGATATAGGAAGATTTATTTCAGTTGGATATATTTGTTTGATTCATGTGAAAACTCTTTCAACGCCTTATTTTATTTTCTGGTATAGAACAATGTAGTTTTAATTTTTAACTGTAAATTAAGTTCAGATGTGTATGTTAAAGTATTATTTTATATAATACTCTTGAAATAAAAGGTAGCTTAGGGGTTGCAGTAAAAGGCAAGACCTAAAAGTGGCAACCTTGTATCCCTTGCTGACTTATTGGAAAATAATATTATTGTGACAATTAACATGACATATCACATAACCTTAAACTTCAGTAGTGACACTAGTATTGATTGGTTTAAATTAAGAGGTCCTTAGAGTGAGATATCGTGCTACGTCATCACGTAATCAAAACAAAGAAGGGATACTTAAATGAGTCGTAGATATCGGCTTCAGAGTTTAGATTTATCGAGATATCCACGTTAGTATATATGTATATTTCTTACATTTGTAAGAAATTTCTTTTCTCTACAATAAAAATTACTACTACTATGATCTATGGGTTTATTGGTTGACATTAGTCTGAGATGAGTTCATAATGTGAATCAGTATGACCAACCCAAAAACTGAACGAAAAATTTTCCTGTGAGCTTCCATGAACCACCCTGCGAGTTAACACTAACCGATCTAAAGTTTGGCCTTGCCGGCTTTAACGAATAGCCAGAACAACTCAAAAAATTAACTCAAAGGTCGGTGTTTATCGTGATGTGTTAATTTAAAATGTACCTCTGTTAATTTATAATGTGAAATAATTCAGTCATTTCCACTGACGTTGTACAGACAACAACCAAAGCAATAAAAACAAGCGACCGTTTGAAGGGCCAATTCTCTCATGAATAATCAAACGCTCATTAGGGTGAACGATAAAATGTCCATCTGCATGAGTGGAGATCCCATATAAAGCTTGCGATAAAATTTAATTTACTAAATGAAAAACAAATTTGCCAGAGTGATGATGACGAACTTCATACCTCGCTACGGTTTATGTCATTTAAATTTGAGGGTTTTTATCAAAACGCCGATATATATTTTATTTGCAGAACAATCCAGAATGCAAATTACTATCGAATTGTCATTCCCTGATGAGAATCGTTATCGGTAGTATCCCGAAATAGAAATATTCGGAAAAATCTGGTGGAAATATCTGCATAATGTTGGCCATACGACGATAGAAAAACACATACTATTTTCTGATAAATTTTGATATTGGAAAATAATATTCATTAATGAAATGAATCATAAATGGTAAAATGACATTGACGTTTGTATGTATTAAACATTTATACGAAATTTCGCATATAAAAGAACATTTTAATTTTAGTTGATAATCGAGTCTCGATGTTATTGGAATTAATTTGAAATACACAACGAACTCTTCTTTTGATAAACCACATTAATTAGACTGTAATTTTCGGTTTTAATTCAATTTTTTTCACGTCGATATAGGAGTAACTTAAGATAACGTTCATTAAAAAAAGTTACAAACACACATTTAAAATATGACCAAGAAGTAAGGTTACTTTTAAAATTACGCAGAGTATTACCATTCGATTTAGGCTTCCTTGTTGGTACACTTGTCTTGAACATTGGTGAAACATTTCAAGTGCATTGAGTTTTTTCAAGAGGCATTAGTGTTAGAGGTATTTTGCGTGCTCTGTGATTTTTGCTGTCGAAAAATATGGACCAAAGTGTTTTCATTAAATTTTGTGTTAAAATAGAATCAAAGGCTTAAAACTCTTGAAATAATGACAGTGGTACACAGTGAGCCTACTTCAAGTAAAAAAATGTCGTAAACTCTTCCAAGAAGGCCGAGAAGACACTAATAACGAACGTCGCTCTAAACGACTTAATTTTTCTGGAAAAGTGAGGAAAATAGTGTTGAGAAATACTTAAATTACCACAAGGGAAGTTGCTGATGATATCGCCATCTCATTTGGTTCTTGCAAAGCAATTTTAACGAATGTTTTGGACATGATACGTATGTCAACAAAATTTGTTCCCAAATTACTAAGTTTTGGCAGAGGACAACCCCGTTATCAAGTAACAGCCACCCGTATTCACCAGATTTATCCCCCTGTGACTTTTTTTGTTCCCGAAACTCGAGAAACCTATGAAAGGATGGAGTTTTGCAACGATTGAGGATAGGAAGACCGTATCGCTGGATTAGCTGAAGGATATACAAAAAGGGCACATCAGAAAAGCTTTGCATTGAAAGAACCGTTGGCGCAACTGTATGATATCTCTCAGAGAAAAAATATTGAAGACTGAATAGATATTTTTAAAAAAATTAGAGTACGTCAATTTCAATAGCTTGGAGGATTTCAGTTAATTTTGTGGTAATTTTTTAGTGGCTGATCTTTTTTTAATAGAATCTGTAAAATATAGTCATTTTAAAAAAAGCGGAAAAAATTATTCATCGCAATATTTTTATATTGCGATGAATAATTTTTTCCGAAACTTGTCTGATTTCATATTGGAATGAATAGAATGAATCAACAAAAGGCAGCAGCAAATATTTCGGTAAATATAGACATTAATTTCAATTAGTTTAGTATAATGCATATATAGAAGTCAAGCCATATTGTTGCATTTTGAAAAGGGTTATTTACATGCCTTTGTTACAAAATCACATTATTATTTCAACGTTCATTTGAATGTTTGGCGTGTTCAACATGATGGATGAACTTGAAAATATTTTTCAATCTTCACCGAAACAGAGTGTCAAGTAACACTGGAATAAATTTAGGTTTTCCATTGTTCAACTTTATATTCTCAACATTTTTTCATCATGATAAAGTATCACGTACTGAAAACGAAATTTATCAATTATTCGAAATTCATCAAATTCTTTGACCAACCATGGGCGTCGTAAAAATTATTTTGAGGGAGGTGCATCTGCATCTACACAATATATCAACCGGTATAAAGTATCTAAAGTATATGATGAATGAAATATCGAATTCAAATCACGTGGGTATTCAATTAAATAAATTTCATCCACAGAAAATATACACAAGGTGGGTTCTACTAAACTTTCACAACGATCGAAATCTTGTAAAGATGCACAGAACATGATTATTTTGAACACTTATTGGAACATGTATTCAGTATCTATAGTCGATAGTTGGCAATATTGCTTGGGAATCCCCGCTGTAGGGCGACGAATGTAGGTGATATGATTAAATCTGCTTAAACAAGGAACATTAAAAAATTTGCTGCGAAGATTGAAAATTTTTATTCAAGTTATTGGTGACATAACAAGATTTTTGTAGAAATCGCAATATATTTCCAATATTTTTGAATGTATAAAATGTATAGGAATAAGAGCAGAATATTTTTGTAAAACACATTCATATCTTTATATACACATTTTTATATTGAAGAATTTTATGAAGTACATTTCTATAAGGGTACTCAGTTGGTTTACCCGGTAAAAATATGTGTGATTTGTGCAAATGAACTTTGTAGCCCCCTGTCGGCGCCCTTGTGTCCAGGGTCTATCTCATAATACCTTTTCTCCAGAGAAAAAAAGGAATATAAGTAGACAATTGAAATAAAAAAAGTAGAAACAAGCGCTTGGTTTGTTTGATAGCGCAGACTTTCCTGACAATCCCCAAAATTATCGCAACTTTCGAGTTAAACGAGTCGGAATGCGAGACTCAATAAAAATGTTTATTAACGACTCTTTGGGCGTTTGTTGCTGAACGAGCATTTTTGAGCCGGTCGACGTTTCTGTGTTCCTGTTTTCGACGGAATAATTGGGCAATACTTAACGACGTTTCTCCAAATTTCAAGTTCAGTTTAGAGTTAATTAAAGTTCGCGTTTCGCTGCGGCGAATCATTTTCCCGGCATTCTCGATTTGAACATCAATTATTTTTGCCGAATTGAGAGAGTTTACGGATCTTTCTCGAAACGGGGAAGAATAAATAACAAACGGAATGAAAATTAGAGAGAATGCGAGGGAAGTTTATGAATAAAACGAATTTTGTACAATTTTAAAAAGTTTCATTAGTTACCTGATGGATTTTGATGAATATATTAACCTCTTTCGACATTGTGGCACAAATATATGCTTTTAGGTTAGATTCTTTTTGAATTATTACTTAGTTTTCTGTTTGTTGTCTCTCAATTCTGTAAAACGTGATAAATTGATATTTTCAGGAATCACCACATATTACAATATAAGTAAATGAATATTTCTTTATCCACAATCAGAGATAATGTAAATAATAACATTAACCACACTTTAATCAGTACTGTGAAATATTCCCAACACTCTTACTTCACTTCATTGCAGATACCTGTAAATGTTCTTGTCAAACTACTCAAGTAGAGTTTGAACACCAGCTCCATCTACTTTTTCCCTCAATTACTACACTAAAACAAAGCTTCACTTCAGTCTAATGTTGTACACTACTGTCCTCTCTCTTTTCTTCAGACGATTAGTTCCCTCAATTATAGATAAATATTTTTCTATAATGGTCGAATTCTAAAACATTCTATCTATAAAATATAGAGGGCCCTTTCAGTATCGCTCATAGATAAGTCCAGAAGTTACAGAGTCACAATTAGTAGTGCACCGAGAATTATTTGGGTAGTACCATATGTACCAAGTACTCTATATATGATTGGTTATTATCATATAATTTTTACTTATATAATCTATATATTTCCGATAACATCCGAGGCACTTGAAATAAAAAAGTAAGAATGAGAAGAGAAAGTAGAAAGAAAAACTAGATAAAACACAAAATACAGCAACATAATACTGAAATCATCAAATTGCTGAAGAAAACAACAGTTTTACTTTCTCTGAAAGTGTTCTTTCGTATATTTTCTTCAATTTTGTATAGGACTGCACTTTATCATTTTTGTTAAATCAATAATACCAAATATAATGCATATGAAAATATGCTATCGATATTGAACCAAGATACCTTCTGATAGTAATATTTTCCACTTTATTGAGAAAGAGTTAAAAGGAAAATTTGGAGAAATAATTTAAGAAAGAATTTGAAACTTTGGAAAAATAACTAAACGTCAAAAGTATCAGCAATATATCTTTCTATGACTTCAGACAATTTTCGTGAATCTTTGAATTTGAAAGCTCGCGTTTGTTTGAAGTTGAATAATTTAATTGAGTTGGAACAGCCTTGATCAACTAGTTCCATAAGATATAATAATCTAATGAACTGCTGACATAAACAAATCGTCAGAAATTGCACGTACCGTTAAGTTTTCACGTTCCTCGCCATTTTCACTGTTGATTATTTGACGTTCGTTTACCAACACATAAAAATGTATTTTCTCAGGCGTTTTGAATTTGTAAACAAGACGGAGTAACTACCGGAACGTCTGCAATTGATGTTTCTCCAAGTGAGACGTAATTAGGAAAGTTTCCTTCATTACCGACGTAAATGGAATGTGTATTCTGCGAAATTTCAGCAGAATACTGCAGTGTGGGAGGTTCATTTACTAACAAAATGACGAATTCAATAAGAATGAATGATTTAAAGAAGATCTGATAGTCCTTACGATTTTTTTTTCGAATTATTAATGTTATTTTAAATTATTTGTCCCACGCAATTCTTATGGTAGATAAGGCTTGCCGGATACAAAGACCAACGTTTGTAAATCGACGTCAATTACACGAAATGACAATCATCTTTGAGATTGTCCCAAAGTCAACGCAAGATTTGAATTTGACGTCATTTATGCAGTTAAGTGTTGGCCACTTTAAGAAAAAACAAACTGACAGCTGACAGTTTCTATGTTGCCAAGGTTACTTTTGTAACTTTTTAGGTGATTTTTATGAACATTCATAGCCGGCTCGATTGGGCCAACACAGAATAGTATCACTATTAGCTGTGATCTAATTAGCTGTGAGCTAATGCGATAACTGTGATCACATTAGCACGCCCTACCAGCAACTGTCAACATATAAAAGAGCTACCGACATACAATCTCCCTCTTCTTTCAGAGCTCTACTCTGACTGTCATTTCTATGTTCAACAATCTGTCACTCGTACTTCCATCGAGTAAGAACAATAGTTCGTTTCTTGTGCTCGTTCTGCCATTTTCCAATGCACGTGTTGAACGATTTTTCAGCCAATTGAAACTGATTCGGAAAATTCTGACCACAGAAATAGACTAAATACGGACACAAATGCAGCTTTGATGGCTACCAAAGTGGCAGTGAAAAATGCCACAACATTTGAGACATCGAAAGCATTGCATGATAGAATAAAATACAGCAAGAATAGTGATGATGATAGCGAAGGCCTTTACTTATTGCTTTTTCTTATTTTTTCGCAAACTGGCAATTTTTTTTCCAAAAGAATATTTTCGAAATTTTTATTTGAAAACGCAGAGAACACATAGATTAATCCGAAATCTAATTTACTTTTTACAAGCGCATAAGATTTGAGAATGCTGTTGAAATTGTTTCATTTATATGAAGTACAAAGGTGAATTTCTTTTCGAATTTTATACCGAGATCTCGAATTTCGGAGACCCTGGTCAGAGTGGCTTGGTTGACTACATAGCATGACGCGTTTCGTCGTTACAAACGCCTTCTTCAGATGCTTACAGAATCTATTTCTGTAAGCATCTGAAGAAGTCGTTTGTAACGACGAAACGCGTCATGCTATGTAGTCAATAAAGTGTAAATCGTTCAAGTGTTTGAATTTAAGTTTATATTCAAAGATATTCTGTGTTAATATTTTTCAAGTGAAAATAACTAACTACTTGAGGTATATTTATTAATTCTTTGCATTTCCAAGTCTCGACGAAGCTCTAATTAGTACAAAAACGACAACAAAAGAGAAATTTGTTACATTAAAGGTCACGGAAATCAAAGTTAATTTTTTTATTCATAAAAATATAGACAAATTTTACAATTATAATTAAGAATGAATAAAAGCGTTGTAGGTGTCCCAAACGAATATTAAATCTTAAATTAAAGGTGTAAAGTAATATTATTCGTATTCACTGCAATTTGAATTATTTTATATCGAACGAGATTTACGAATAACGTAAAATCAAAACGTATTTATCGAAACGGAAGTTTCATTACCGAATAATAGGAAATCAAATTGTATTTATTAAAATGAAATTCAATTCTGAATAGATTTCCGGTAGTTGATATCTAAAATTAATAACACGTATTTATTTGAATCCAATTCGATATCATCTCTAGTTCTATCTTGAAATCTAAGCACCTAATTCAAAATTAATTATTCATCAACTATTCTAATAAAAATTTCATCAGGAAATGTGTAACACAAACGAAACAACTTTAGAACAAAATGGGTCATCTTCAGAAAAGCTTGTCAATTTTTATAATTATTTCATTGATTCCGGAATTGATGGGGTCGTTGGTAGATATGCGTATAGGGGTAAGTGAAAAAAGACATTTTTTAAAATTATCATAAAATTTTCGATAAATAACACGAAGGTGTCGCTTTTCTCTTGGTCGAACATTATGTTAAAAACTATAAATTAAAATTAACACACTTGGCTTAAGTTTCACAAGTATATTAAAAACTCTTTATATGTTTGGGGTGGTTTATGGGTGACTGAATTCAGTTTTGAGTCTGATCTTCAATTCAGCCCTCGAGCAAAAATATTGGTTCAAGCAAAATATTGGTTCAAACAAAAATATTGGTTAAATTTATATTTACAATAATATACAACTTTATTAGAAAAGAGAAGGAAAAAATTACCTCAGAAATATTAGAAATATTAACATTTGAGACAATTTCACATGGTGAAAAAAATTCGTGTTAAGAAAATATACAAACATATGATGCAAAAAATTGATTCATACATTATTGCTTCATTCGAATCATCGAAGTACTCTGCCACAATATGGTATGCCTTTGTGAAGAGCAGAGATATAACTCCATTTTAAACAAATGAGCTTTCAGTACTTTAAAATTCGATGGTAAATGGTTGAAAATTTTAATACTCTGATAATAGAGAAAGTGTTCAAATTTAGCTGTTTTATGCATAGGAATAAGTAGGACATCACTGTTCCTTGTTTAGTACTCATGATTACTATTCAATTCAATAAGGCTATTTTCATTTTCTTTAACATATAACAAACATCTATAAATAAATATATATGTAATTATTAATGAAGATAGGTTTACAAGATGTTGTTGATGAATATTGAATATTAATCGCAAGTATTCGCTTCTGTGTAATAAACACCCTATTTATTTCTTGAGAGCAGCCTCACAGTAGAATATTATAATTTAGATGACTATATACAAGACTGTAATACACATTCATAACACAGTTTCTAGGTACGATGTTCTTAATTCTCGAGATTGCAAAAAATGAGTTACTCAATTTTTTACATTAAACATCAATGTGTGATGTCCATCTCAAATTTCTGTCTACATATATTCCAAGAAACTTAGTTGATTGGGATGATGATATAGTGTTGGCCCCATATTTAACATCAAGGTACTAATTCTATTGCCCTCAAGACAAAAATGATTTGTCAACGTTCACCATCAGATTGTTCATTTGACACCAACTTACAAACTCCCTCACAATGCATTTACATGCCTCCAGAAGTTCTTCAGGAGTCCTGCCAGAATGTTACATGAGTAACATTGTATGCTCTTGATAATGGGTTAACCACCCGAAACATATGTAGATTTTTTAATAACGGTGTTTTTTTTTAGAGGTATAGAAGTTTAAGTTGGCATTATTGTTGAAGATGGCGACTGATTTAACAGCTGAGAAGTGATTTATTCGCAGTTTTTCCGGGATTTTTCTTGCAAATTTCGAAAAACGGTTTGTTGTTCCCATTTTCATAAGCGAATTCTGTTTAGCGATGAAGTGCACTTCTAGTTGAATAGCTACGTCGACAAAAAAAACTGCCGCATTTGGAGTGAAGATAATCCTCAAGTGTATGTCAAAACACCGTTACATCCAGAAAAACTGACTGTTTGGTGCGCTTTATGGGCTGGTGGAATCATTGGTCCGTACTTCTTCAAAAACGATGATGGCCAGAACGTTACAGTCAATGGTGATCGGTATAGAGTCATGATTACTAACTTTTTCATTCCTGAATTGAACAACCATGATGTCCAGGAGCTGTGGTTCCAAAAAGACGGCGCAATATGTCACACAGCTCGTGCCACAATCGATTTATTGAAAGACACGTTTGGTGACCGCCTAATTTCACATTTTGGACCTGTGAATTGGTATCCAAGATCTTGTGATTTAACACCGCTAGACTACTTTCCGTGGGGCTATGTAAAGTCATTGGTCTATGCGGATAAGCCACAAACGCTTGACCATTTGCAAGACAATATTCGCCGTGTTATTGCCTATATACGGCCACAAATGTTGGAAAAAGTCATCGAAAATTGGACGTCCAGATTGGACTACATCCGAGCCAGCCGTGGCGGTCATATGCCAGAAATCATATTTAAAATGTAATGCCATAAGATTATCTTTCGAATAAAAAAAATCAATCGAATGATCCATCGTTGTTTTATTGCAATTTAAAGTTCTTTACCTCTGAAAAAACACCCTATATATGTAGTGAAACTTAATTGTGCTCATTTTAATTTATTTGTTATAAAATTTTTTTGTTCTCTTGAAGAATAAACGAACAGCTCTAGATCGCTTAGATGGGACCTGCGGAGGCGACAAAAGCATGAAAATAACATTCGTTTGGAAAAATTTCAGAGCTGAGGGTAAGAAAATAATAATGAATGCAACGTTCCACGTTTTGGAAGATATCAACTTCGAACCGACGGTAAAAAATAATTTCGAAAAATGCCCCAATAAAAATTAAAATTTCAGCTTTCGATAACTATAGTCAGGTGCAAAGTGAGAGAAAATCCAGATACTTGTGAACATTTTCATTCGTTTACCACCACTAAATACTGTCGATTAATTGAAACAAAATCACCCTTATGGACTCCTTTTTTCGATCAAATAACACCCCCATGGAGATGCCCATTGAAAAAGGTAACACTTAATTCGACTACATTTTACTAATGGACTCCAGAAAATTCAACAAGTTTGGCAACATGTGTTTCTAATTTGCGTTATATATAATCATATTGTATTATTTTCATTTAATCAAAGAATAATTATTATTGAATTCGAAGAACTGTAGTACTACAAATGTGATTGAATTTCTTAGAAATTATAGATCTTAAATAATATAATGTGTAGAAGAATGTTCCGTTCTATATAGGCTCCGTTGCCACATTTATTGAATTTTCAGATGATAATAAGAATTTTTGAAATTCACGAATAAGAAAATGTTTCTTTCAGGGTGATTACATAGTCGAAAACGCAGTATTTGACGTAAGCTCTTTCCTTCTATTTCCGGTACAAGGGTGGTTTTGGAAAGTGTCTTCGGAGCAGATCGATCCAACTACGAAGAAGAAGATATTCTGTTTAATTACCGAAACTCAAGTATCTACCTTGGGTAGGATAAATTGAATTTATGTTATTAAATGTCATTAATATTCAGTAGGCCTGATAGAACGGTATATGCTGAAAGTTAATAAAGAGCTAAGAATAAAACACTTTAATTGAGTAGAAATTTTAGATTCCAATCGATATTTGATTGAAAAATTCCTTGTTAAACGAGAAAGAAAATCATGTTGATATTTATTGAATTCGATATTGGTATTGCATTTTGATTTGGGCCGTGTTTTTTAATTAAAACTGGTTCTAATCGAATAATTCTTTAAACGGAGATTCCTGATGATATCTAATGAACACCAGTGAAATACAATCAAACTAGTTCAAGTGCCTTCGATTTCACAACCCAGCTCGAATGTTTGTGATCCTTTGCTTCTTACCTAATATGTGTGAATATAATTTATATTTAAATATCAATATGATTATGTCAATGTTGAAAGATTATTTTGACGTATGCAGTGACGTTATATCTGTCATTTAGTTCCGAATTATAGGTAATAGATGGCGCTCTCAATAAATTTCTACTTCCATGCAATTAAATTCGTTTTCAAGAATATATAAGTTCCTGAACCAAATTTTCATCTATAGATACGCCTTTCGATATAAGAAGAAACCTGTGGATATTTACCGAACCACATTTGTCTTATTCAACATGTAAACACCGATTTTCATGCCGTTCTCCTGCCGAAAAGATATACGACGTATAAATAAATGGATGACTTTCCAGGATTTCCTGAGCGAGATGAAATTTGACCGGACGTGGCCTTTTCACCAAGAATAACAAAGACGGAAACCCTTCGGAGGGAAATCCCTCTTTAAAATCAGAGAATTTATCTGTATTTACCGAATATGAATAAGTTAGTGCGCTTTTGCCTCGCCTCTGAAAGGGATCCGAAAGCAAGATCCTTTTCGGGGTTAAATGAATTATTTATCTTCATTTCAAAATGATTTAAACGGAAAATGGAACTTTGACCCCCGTTCAATGAAAGCATTCATTTTACGGATGAAAATATATACCTATATACTTACATAGGTATAAACTGGGTCCTAGTATATAATAGATAAAATATGTATACCTCTCGATTTAATTTCAAAACTGTTCTTTCTAATCGATCTCTCCTTCCGCTTCGAAACTTCAGCTAATACTGCTTTTTTGTTCGTTTCAATTTACCAACATCATCAAGGAGTCCCCATTCAATTTTCGGCAAGAGGCATTTGTTCGTGTTGTATAGCATGGGAGACCTTCAATCTCCCAACGGGCTTTGAAGCTTCTATAAGTTACGATATCATCAGGATATCAGGAGGGTTAATTTAAATAGAGCGCTTGTTCTAAAACGGGGTGTTATCAGAATATAAAAATAATCAATTGAAACCACGGGCATTCGACGATATTCAAAATTGTGGGAAGATCGCAACTGAATAGAAGTGAAATTTATCAGATGGTCTATGAAAATTCAAAACATACACCCAGTTGAAACGAATAAAACGTTAATGTTCTACAGAAATCACGAATTTAATACGACATAAATATGTTCTTGTAATTTCCTTCTCATTGCAAACTCAATCGTTCATACATTTTTGATTGAGGAAAAATAAGTATTCATTTATACCAAAACATAAAACTCCACCTTTATAAATTTTGTATTGATATGAGGTATGTTGAATTATTTAACTTGTATAATTTAACTATACACTTTTAAAATTGTAACAAATGTTTCTCTTGACGTATAAGTCTTAAAGTTCTATGTTCGTTCTATATATTGTTCATTGCCTATTTGAACGTCAACCAAAGCTTGAATGTGTAACAAGTACCTACTCAAGATATTTTTGAAAGACGTTTAATTTTGAAATGAACTGTCTCCCGAGAAACGGAACTCGAGAAAATCTTTCACAGGGTAATTTAGAGCTCGTGCAAGAGCGTTCAGGGTGCCCAAACCGACTCGTTTGTACGTTTAAAAGTCAATTAATGCCGCCTAGATATCGCCTGCAGAGATAAATAGCTTTTTGATGGGGTACCTACTCATTTCGAGATGTCGAGATTACGAAAGTATTGGCGGTTGGTGAACGAGATTCTATGAAGAAGCCATAGAATTCTAGTATCATCTTATAAACCTCACTACATTGACACGAATTCTATGTTATCGATGCTCCGTTCGTTTGCCAAGACTTATACAGATTAAATTAACTTAGAAGGAATTTCCATTTAATTCGACCAGAGCTCGTATAGATCTGATCTTTATGTTAAGAAGAATCCATGTGGGAACTATCTATACATGTACCTACATTTTATTATCCTAAAAAATTCGAAACAGTCGAACAGTTTTCAAATACAGTAATTATAGTTTATACGTCATTCTTTATAGGAAATAGTTTTCTGCAAAAATGTCAACTTATATCACAGAAATTACTGTTTTATTCGAAATATTTCAACAGTTCAGCCTGAAACATAAAATAATGATTATATAACAGAAAACCGGCTCTTATTTTTGAATCAAAAGCTTATCTATTAAAAAATAATCTCTTCAAAATTCTTATTTCACTACGATTATCGAAAGTCGAAAGGCTGGGAACATATCTTCAATTATGCATTAAATACAATCATTCAAATGAATTCAATGGACGATGAATCTACTTTGTGATAGTTCATATTTAAATGAGAGGTAATAATAAAAACTTGTCTAAAAATCACCGACTGAACAATTCTTTATTCGACTAGTTTCGCCTTTTACAGCATTATCAAGAATGAATTCATTCTTGAATGAATTGCATTCATTCTTGATAATGCTGTAAAAGGCGAAACTAGTCGAATAAAGAATTCTTCAGTCAGTGATTTTTAGAGAAGTTTTTATTATTACTTCTCATTCAAATGAAATTGATTTTTGCTTTCAAAGCTGAAGAAACAACTTCCATTGACATTATTGAATATGGATGAGTTTTAAAGCAATATAATAACGCGAAACTTGAACTTCACTTTAATTGAACACCCACGACCATAGATAATGAGACAATAAAAGAGTTTATCATTCAAAGAGTGCACAAATCCAACAATAGTGTATAGAAATATATAATATACATATGCAAAGTAGGTTAATATTCAGTTTTGGCGCGGTTTGCACAATTGTTGAACTGAAACGGTTTTATATAAACGTTATCTTCTTATTATAGTGATTTACATTGATATTCAAGAATAGTTCTTGTAAATTTATTATAAATCCTATTATAACTTGCATTAAACATTGAAATGGCACCAACTACTAGATCCGGTGTTAAACCAAAAACTGAAGTTGAAAAGAAGTCGCCGAAAATAGTAAAGAAGAAACCAAAAACTGACAAAAAAGTAACTGAGAAAAAAACACCTACTAAAAATGGAAAGGCTAAGGAAGACAAAAAGGCAGAAAAGGTAGAAGAAAAAGTGGAAGATGTAGAAATTGAAGAATCTCCAAACACAGCTAAATCTATTTACGAATTCACTGTGAAGGATATAGATGGAAATGAAGTATCTCTTGATAAATACAAAGGACATGTTTGTATAATTGTTAATGTTGCATCTAAGTGTACACATACTCAGAGTAATTATGAACAGTTTGTTGAGCTCTATGATAAGTATGCTGATTCTAAAGGTTTAAGAATTCTGGCATTTCCATGTAATCAGTTTAGTTCACAAGAATCAGGTTCCTGTGAGAAAATAAAATCTTTCGCTGAAACTAAAGGTGTAAAATTTGATATGTTTGACAAGATTAATGTTAATGGTAAGAAAGCTGATCCATTATGGGCGTTCTTAAAAGATACTTTACCAGAGGTGACTTGTGGGAGAGCAACTGGCAAAGATATCAAGTGGAACTTCACAAAATTCATCATTAATAAAGAGGGTATACCAGTAGAACGTTATGCTTCAAGTACGAAACCACTTACTTTGGTTGATTCGTTAGTAAAACTATGGTAATCTTTGAAATGTGACTTATTTGTTTATAAATTTGTATTATGTTTGCTTAAGAGTTACTTGACCTAAAGTACAAATAAATATATTACTGCAGTAACAGTTATGCTTATTGATCATTTATTCCATTAACAATTTAATATATCAACAGCTGTATATGACTCAACAGTTCTTGTATTTTGATGAAAATGAAGATTTCAATTCTGCAATGAAAGAAGCTTAGTACTATTGTATTAGGTTTTATAACTACTTGAGTATAAAGTATTTAGTGCTTAAAATGTTGAGTGAAAGTTGTATTCAAAACAATATTCTTGATTTATCAACAGTTCTTGTATTTTGATGAAAATGAAGATTTCAATTCTGCAATGAAAGAAGCTTAGTACTATTGTATTAGGTTTTAAAACTACTTGAGTATAAAGTATTTAGTGCTTAAAATGTTGAGTGCAAGTTGTATTCAAAACAATATTCTTGATTTATGGAATATATTTAATTAACATTGTAAGAATAGTACTTTGCATCATATTCTAAGGTAGATTTCATTGCAAATGATCATGTTTATGTGTTTTACATAAACTTAATTTACATAATTACCTTTTATCGAGTCAATTGCTATTATGTAGGATTTGATTTATACTGACTTGTTTCGCTTTTTAAAATATTGCTATTCCTAAATAGATGTTAATAGATATATAGAACTATTTAATAAATATTCTAAGTAAAATTTTTAACAAGTGTATTCAATGTGCACAGTTTTTTTTCTAAAAAACTTGACAAATTAAAATTATATTAAGCCAGGAATATAAACTAGAAGTTTCAAATTATTGTAGTATATCAATACTCAATTACTACAATTAAATCATTAACATTTCTCCACAAAAAATGTTTAATTGATATACTTAGTCTACATTCTCACTTGAATTAAATACTAGTAAGTCTTCTACAACTTTGTGAAAACCTCAATTTCAGTTATGTTAATACAGAAATATCCGAAAAATGAGCTTAGAGCCGATTGAAGAGCTCTCTTGTCACAGGCGCTTTTCTGTGAGAGTGTAAAGTGTGTGAAAAACGAAATTGGGGAAAATGGGAACGAACATAAAGGCAGCATCTGGCGGTGAACCTAATGGTTTATGATGTCAACCTCTTCTGGATTGAAAGCTTGAATTAGATAGGTCGAAATTCAATATACTCGTATATAAGCTAAGAATTCCACAAATTGATCTGGACGGCCTTTCCAAAGAAATAAGTATATTTTGTGAATTGAAGGGCGCTTTTCATTAATCTTTCATAATTCGTAGGCCTAATTGCTTCGTTCTAGCTCGTTAACTTTTTATCATTTATATAGGTCCGTATCCAATGAAAATTTGAAAACCTCAAGATGTCATATGACTGAGTAATACTTTAGTTTCTCTTCTAGCTGAATAAACTGAGAATTATTAACTGTGCTCATATGAATGTAGATATAATATGTTATAATTAAAATTGTATTAGTTTGCCTAAAAACTCAAAAATGGTTTGAGAAACTAGCTCAAAATTATTAACCTATAATTATCGAGAAACCATTTACCTATATACATATCAATTTTTTTAATGCAAAAACCTTTTTTATTATAGATTATTTAGCCTCAACCCTTAGACTGAAGAACTAACTAATTAGTTTCTAAATAGCAACTTCTAAAATAGTAACTATAGGTAGAAGGACGATTCAAAATTAGATGAAAGATAATTTTATAAAGAACTATACTGTGTTTTTATCTGAGCAAAACTTTTGAACGGTTGAAATATAATTATAAGTAAAGGAAATTTATCGTGCTATCAGACAATTTCGAACTTCCTTTACGTTAAGTTTAGTAGATTAAAATCTGACGGAGATTTTGATTAAATTTTCCACTTTCCAAAGCTTTGCATTGTTAAATCTTGTTTTACAGAAAGAAATCTCATTAAACTGAATACCGTTTTTATGTAATACGGAATACAAAGAATCGATTTCAAATATTCAATTCAATTTGTGATTGTGAATACTTGAAGAGATAGGTAACATTCATTGAACTCTCACCTAATTTATTTGTATTCATACAAGTTTTTGACTGAATTTATTTCATCTTTATATACTTCAAGTGGCTATAAAAAAAAGTATTTGAATTTATAATTGAGTGCACAAACATAAGTATAAATATATCAT
The DNA here is from genome assembly GCA_030704895.1 of Henosepilachna vigintioctopunctata. NCBI lineage: Eukaryota > Metazoa > Arthropoda > Insecta > Coleoptera > Coccinellidae > Henosepilachna > Henosepilachna vigintioctopunctata. The sequence continues at coordinate 2,899,518 of JARQZJ010000121.1, read as the reverse complement.
GAAATTATAAAAGCCTGGTTAATGAATATGCGGTTGGGGTAATTGAATCTCAATGACAATAGCTTCAGATTTATGATGTGATTAAACTTAAATATACTAGATTTAAATATAGGATTCCTTGAAGAGCTTGAAAAATGTATTTCATGTAATTAAATATTCCAAGAATCAAATTGATATTAAGAATATTTTTCTATTCAATATGGAATATTCTTGATAATACAGACAAACATATTCCTTTGAAATACACTTTCCTTATCTATAATACACCAAGAACTTGTCATAAATTACAGAAATTTCAGGAAATATGAGCTAGTTAACTGAAATGTTAGCTTTTTCTTTCATTCTAGACTTATATAAAGAATATCATTTATTATTGTGGTGAATTTGTAATTTGATAATAAGGAGGTTTAATGCATGTAAATTTAAGCACGAGAACATATTTGGGAGAAAAGAAAGCGCTTCAGAAAACTGTTTCTGATCTGAATTTTCTGATGTTTTTCTTTCGCTGAAAAGCCTCGAATTTCCGCAACAACCTCTAAATTACCATTTTAAATCGACCGTTTACATAAATGCGTGTACGAGGATAGAAATGAGGGGAATCTTGTCAAAACATGTAAAAAAGCTCATTGGCGTAGGCAAAGAATTGTTGATTGGCAACATCACAGAAGCCTCATTAGAAACATGAGATGAAAATTGTTTTCAATATTAATTTTGAAGTATTCAGAGTGGTGAGTGATTTATTCGTAGTTTTTAGTAATTTTCTTGTTTTATTATATATTTGATTATATCTTTGACAGCTGTCATAATTAATTTTATAACCTCGAAAATATGTTAGTTACTTAATACTTTTTTTCGTCATAACATTATTCAATGTAAAAGAAGCTGATATTGGATTGAATTTATAGATAAGATTAACATCAATTCATAACAGGTTTCCTCAGTTTTGAATTTTGTTAATTTAAACATTGACTGGCTAATTAAATTATTTATATGCGATCTTCTATGCTTTTTCACTTCAACGTGAAAAAATTATTTTAGTTACTGAAAGTGAATAAAGATTTACTTACTTAAAAATTTGTTATTAATAAGTTTATATGAAAAAAATTGTACCTTTTAAAGTGTGTTCAATATACAGTATAGGTTATGTATTAATTCCTACTAATGCATTTTTATTTCATAAGTCAATACTTATAATAATAATTATTTTCTTAATCTTCAACTAGAAGTCAATTGACGTTATAAAAATGGAACTTCTATTGATTTTCTTCATAAATAGGAAACCTATCATATTCCTAGAAATATTACAGTTTCCTTTTTGAAACATAACTGTGATATATTACAACTGCAACAATCCGATAGGTTGGAATGGATTAAATCGTTCTTATTGGAGACGAATGAACAGAGATTTCCACGCCACAGAGCAAGCTTCGATGCTGACCTTCTATTTAGTTTGAGACAGAAGACATTATAGCCCGCTTTGTAATTGCATCTCCTTGTTGCTACGTCTCTGGCGGAAAGACACAACGGGGGAAGCTGTCGGTGGCAGAATATGCCACCGATGTAAGCCTTCTGCAATCCCTGAAGGAATTTCTTGGTGCCTGCGGGATTTCATCAGTCTATCAAGATTCAGCGAGAGCGTTCGAATATTCTCTGGTTGATTTCCGTGACAGTTGCAATTTGCATCGTTATACGCCTGAGTTTACTGGCGTTCAGCTTGAGTCGGTGGGTGGAAATTACCAGAGAGATAATTCGTAATAGACTTAATAACTCTTAGAATAAACTGTTGAAGGAAGTTGTACGACTCCTCAAAACGTTTTAGAACAAACTTCGATGCATTGTTTGACAGTAAATTGATAGGTTATATGAGCACAGATGAACGCCATAGAAGCCAATTTAATTCGATCTTTTCTACGCAAGTGTGCAGTTTTTGGGCGTTTTTTATTGGGCAAATAGAGAATGTTGAACCGAATGATGTGTGATCTCTACATTACCCTGAGTTGAAATGAATTTGGTATGGCATGGAAGCAATGCTAATTCTTGCAAAGCTACAACGTTTGTTATTCAATATGTGAATTTCTTTCTCATTCTTTCACGGGCGTTCGAGTAAGCTGCACGCGTTCTAAGGGTTCCTGTAAAATCATCGATTGAAGTGGTATAAACAATTCGAAATTAAGTGAAAATTGGACAACTTACAACGCTCAAATAACAGATCGGAACAACGAGAAAAACAATTTTTGATGTGAAATTATCTCTTTTTAATGCGATTTGAAGATTGTCTTTGACTTATTTTGATGATATAAATATAGTCTGAGAATTCTTGCAACTTATGAATTAAAATAGTACCAATACATCCACTTTAGGACACATTTACAGATTCCCCAATTTGATTTTATATAATGTATAACATTGGTAAATGTTATTTTCTTTTTATATATATTTCTTTATATATTTGAACATTTAAATAAATGTGAAACTTGGATGATTATCAATGAACGTCAAACACAGATGTCATCAAGGTTTTTTCTGACAAGTCATATTTTGGACATCTAAATCTGGGGGAGAATCAGATTTTTCATCAATTTTTCACAAATTTTCACGTTGGTTTTTGAATCTAGGCTACCAATTCTGAAATAGCAATTATAGAAATGTTGACATCAGTTTAATATATTGAAAAATGTTTACTATATGAAACGAGATGATGTTTTCATCGTTAATTTGTATGTCACTATATAAATGCGTACATTGTGGACATTAGTATGGATAAATGTACTCGGAGTCGAAAATATATCCTGAAAAATATTTGAATCATCCAAAATCGTACCCGTTTGTTTGAAATTTCGTTATTATAAATAACATGTATTGAAAAATGCGACGTTGTAATGGAAACGAATATTCAAATTTATTTTTGTAATTGGTTTAATAAACCTCAGTATCCATTTTTATTTGATGACGTTAACATAATGGATACCAAATCACAGCATTACAGTGGTGACCCATCAATTCAAAGCTTTGAACGTTTGAGTATTAAAGCCAATGAGTCAGAACTACAATTAATATGACAAAGAATTATCAAAGGATGATTAGATAAATATTTCCATTACTTCTTTCCGAAAAATAATTTGTTACGTACCTTTGGAATTGATATATTTCTGTTTTTTTTAATTACTCATACGATACACAGTTTGTTTATAGTTTCATTTCAATGCTAATGAAGTTTTTATCTCTTCAATTTTGTTATGCCGAATGAAGAAAATATCCCAATCTAACTCTATGTCTTAACCTTAAATTATGTCTAACCTTGAAGACAGGTTTTTATGAACAACCGTCAATCATTGATGAGTTTGATTTAGAGCGCTTTAATTTGTTTTAATGATTCTGTTAATTCATGAGAAATAACCACATGAAAACGCTTAAATTTAGATTTTGTGTTGATAGCCTCTTTCAGTTATTTGTAAACGTTAAAAGGTTATATAGCGTGGATGCTATTTTATTCTATGAATGGAATTATTAAACGACACTTGGTTTGAGAATATATATTTGATTATTCACAAGGAACGAACTATTGAACACGTGGTTGTTGTTACTCGATGGAGTTAGAATGACAGATGTTGAACATAGAACTGACTGTCAGAGAAGAGCTCTGACAGTAGAAGAAGGAATGTATGTTGGTAGCCCTTTTTTATGCTGACAGTTGATGGTGGGGCGTCCCAATGTGATCACGGAATAGTGATACAATATTTTGATATATTTTCTTCCATCGAATGACAATGACAACTCCCTACAGTTATTTTAAAGGTTATGACAAAAGAGTCGAATATTTTAATGGAAACGCTAGATGGAGTATTAACATTCAAAGTTGAAAAGGCTAGAAATATAGACAGAAACCTTCTGATAGGTTTAAGTAAAATCAACTGAATACACTAAGCTCTTCTTTCATAAGTGTCGAAAGTTTTCTTTCTTATAATTTGAAAGTCGATCAAACAGTTGAATCCGATTCAAATAATGAGACACGTCATAGAATATAACGTGTATGAATAATTTCATCCAATGTTTTTACTTGGATGAAGCACCTCGTTTGCAATCTTAATCGAATTTGCTGCTAAGCAAATCAATTAATTCCATGGGGAAGAACACGAATTGCTTCGGTGATTCGAATCCAGTCTGACCACTCGATGACAAGGGGTGACTAAAACTAATCGAAGGACTCCAAAGGAAAACGTAAGACCGGTGAGATAATACGCCTTCATCATGTCCGAGCAATCCAATTCTGTGGAGTGTATTATGCCAAATGATGGAAGTTTGAATAGGAATGGGAAATGGTGGTCTAACCCGGCTTGAAATAATCATGCTAGATGCAGAGAGTGAATAAGATGAAGTGGGATTTCGTGTTACAAGTCTTATTCAATTTATACCGTATAATCAACGGAGGATTTACGATAGGATAAGAGAGTATACTAACATACTGAAGTATAAAAAAATCGACGAACCTTTCATAACAAGAAACACTAATCGGTAAAAATATCGAATACTGATTGAAAATGATGTTTGATACGAAGAAAATTAAACCAATTTTGAACAACTGTGATTTTTAGCTATCTATTTTCAAGTGGTTCTCTTTGAAATTATTCGCTAAAATTTCTGAAAGTGACCTAAAGTTTCAGAGATCCATTAATACTAATGAAAACACGGAGAAAACATTCTGACAATGGGATTCACAGAATGTTATGGTCTCAATAATAATAATAATAAAAATAGCACTTTCTTTATGGTTAAAAAATATAATACCCAAATACATAAAATAATAATCATTTTCAAGACTCTGAGACTTGAAAATGAGCCTACGCTCGAAACTTGTTGACTATTCATATTGTTAAATAAATCGTGAAATATTAAGCCAAAAGTTTAATTTATTTCAATATTCAATAATTATGTTTCACCAAGAGTTAAGCGAGAATTCAATCTCAGTCACCAAGTACTATAATAATAAAAATCATACTTTATTTCCTTCAGTCTAAGAAGTACATACATAGAAGTATAGGTTATTTAACCGTTTTTTAGTGTAACTAAAAAGAGGTTGGTAGTGCTGCGAAAGAAGAACGACCAATTCCTGATAGATACTGATAACAAAATCATCTGAAAACTTGAGAAAATACTTATCGTCCCGAAGCATACAACTTTTGTTTGTTGAGAAGCAATGTTATGGTTATAAAAATGTGCATTTCAAAAAAATGTATTGATGGAATTTGGTATATTGGATGCATTTTGTATGAAATCACAGAAAACTTTCATTTGGTAGCTCTAATATACTTTCACAATTTAACTAGAGCGACAACATCTTCCTTTTCGAGATAAAACTGATAGATAACATGCATTCTCTAATACCGTTAGACAAAAACTATTTATGGAAGGAAAAATATATAATACTCTATGACGCTGCAGGTATATCGATTTCTAAAACGAAAGCTTGATTTTGTATGCTATAAATATGTCTTTTATTATTTACGTATTGATATATTTGATTCAATTAATGTGCCAGGCGAGTAAATAACAAAGTAACAGGAAACAATAGCTCATATGTACTATGAATAATGGAACACTTCATTGATATTCTGTAATATTTGCGTATTATATTAATCTAACAAATAACACACCATTTGACGGAGCGGTTTCTTTTATAGGTTTAGTGGAACACGGTGGAAAATAATTCGGAATTGGTTCTTCCAATACTTCATGAAATATAGATTGGATATAAAATACGAATGAATAATGATATATGTAACAATATTCAATATAATACGTAGCATTGTCTGAATTCTGTGATAAAAATGGGAATTTCTACTGAAAACAACTAATTCTTCATTGCCCCAAATATGTTCTGTATATTTATAGAAAGAGAAATTTTGATTTTAAAGTGACAATTTGAATAACCTCACATAATTTAATTAAGTAGTAAGATTCTGGTGTATTTGAATTTAGAAGTAAAAGGATACCATTGACGTATCGATAATGTTACAAGAGTACCGGTTGTAATGTGTGGACTACAGAACATAACAAATTCAGGGTATGTTCTGTGATGTAGACAGTCATTCTGTATCCATTGAAAAGTACCGTTACAACAGTAATCGGTATCGTAAATAAAGAATCCAGTAAGTACGTATATTGTTCCGTATTCTTCAAAAACAAACGATAAGTATTTTTCGACAATACTTATCCAATACTTTCCGAAAACATCGATACAAAGAGTACTTGATATCGGAAAGTAAATATTTACTTTTATTCATTCTTATCGTTCCATTCATGTGAACATCGAGGGCAATCAAGCAATCTTTTTATTTTTATTCCGTGTATTGAGCGTATTGACATGCAATTTCGAATATAATCATGATTTCCCAAGTCATCTGATGATATAGATCTCAAAGTAAAAATGTTTGAGATACCGGTAACATATGTTTTTCACTGAGCGATTCCAAATACTCTGAAGCAAAAACAAATGGCAATTTTATTACACGGTATAAGGTGAACTCATTTTATTACACCGTGGATACCTATACGTCAAAAGATGATAAAAATCTATGAAATTCCAAAGTAAAAAGGTAGGTCTCTACAAATATTATCTTTATTGCACGTAAAACTCTCAAAAGCACAATATTTCAGATATTCAAAAAGACCTTATCGTTCAGTCCATATTCCCCTGAAGAGATATCCCGATTTACTTTGAAATTTATGCATGCCGAAAGGATCTGAATATATCTAATTTTTGAAATGGACATCTAAAAATCCTCCAAAACCCAAAGCGGCCATAATTCGATTCGGAAAATGCGTCGGCGGATCCAATTTTTACATCATTTACGTGAAAGTAAAATGAATGGTAGGCAGAAGACAAGATTGAAAGGAGGCGATTGGATATCGGCTAAAAAAGGGAAACGAATGAACAACGATATCCCTAAATCGATTTCAATTTACAAGCGCCCAAAATCATAGACGGGCGTTCGGTTTTTTCAAGCTGGGATAAATTAGCGAACCACGAAAATTATCACGGTTGTATTTTGATATACCGTGTTGCGTTGTGTCACTTGTCACTTGTCATGTGTTACCTAGATCAGGAATTTGTTCAGAAATATCAAAAACTACAACAATAACAATAAACTTTGATTATACCACAAACATTTTTGAGTAATTAAGGGAACAACTCCTCAAGTTTATTGAAAAACATTTAGCCAAATATAAAAATTTCGAAAATATTTGTGAAAATTAAAGAGGGGAGAACTAACCCGGTATCCGAATCTGTTCACGCCTCTGCTATGGCTTCAGATTTTTAAATTCGATCAATGGGAAAGTAAGGCACAACGTTATCCTCTTACTTCGCGCGTTACTTCAGGAAATTCGAATTGTAGCTCTTCAGATTTAAGGGATATAATTTGTTCGTAATACGTTCTGGGGAGACGGATTCAACAGTTCGAAGCGGTTTAAAATACGAAGAGACGAAACTACAGTTGACTGCTCCTCTCCCTTGATACGTATTTGGAGTCACTCCATGAAACGGAATGAGAATAAATCTTTCGGTTGATTCTTACCCCAATTATGGAATTATAAAGTCAGGTAATGGTGGCAGTTTTAAGCTGAGAATCAATAATAACGTCGAAATCGAAGTTTTTCTATCTAGTTTATTCAGAATTTATTGCTTCAATAGTAACACTGTTGCATATCCAAATCTAAAACACGCAACACTTCTACGGGTCTCCACAAGGATCTATCCTGTCTCCAATATTATTCCTCATGAATCATTGATTTTTGCTAGTGGATGTAAAGATGACGCATAAACTGCAACCTTTTAAATAAATTCAGAAACAACTTCAATTTTCTACTCAGAAGTTTGTAACGTACTCTCTTACGAAATGTTGGTGATTGCACCGGATAGGTCCTAATTTTTGGGAGACGTATATAAATTCACCTGATTTATTCACAATATAGACAGTGAAACTAGATACTTATGTTTAGAACGTCTATTCAAAATATTTTGATTCAAGACCACAAATTTGAATGGAAGTCTTTTCTTATCTTGAATCTTGATAATAATCTTGAAATTGGGTGGAACTTGCATCTGCCTCCTGTTTAAACTTCAGGGGATATAGCCTCACAAAGCGCAGTCAAAGTTTATAAAGATAAAAGATACTATATAAAACAATCAGAAAGATTTATCAGTCGCAATACTCGATAAGAGAAATCCAATATCGGAATGAATCTATAACCGGAATATCATGCGTACTTACTATGCTGTTCGAATTAATTGGAACAAACATTTTTTTTTCTTCGTTTGAGTTACTGTAGTAAGTATGTGAGTACCAGGGTGACCCAAACACCCTCACACCTGCTTGTTTACTACCTGAGGTGACGTCAGGGTTCGACCTTGACCATCATTTACATTCTGACCGGTTTTACCTCGCCAGAAATTCAATTATGAGCCTACCGGTGCGACAGTTGGTGGTTTCAATTTTGATACGTGCTGTATTGTCTTGTCCAAAGATGGATATCAATCCGAAGAAGCGTTCCAAAATTATCGCGCCTAATGAACACACATCAATGACTGTAAGAGGTATAGTTGAAACTGTTGGTGTGGGAAAGACCAGCGTTTCGAGAATTTTGAAAAAATTCGATGAAAGTGCCTTATCGCCTCCAAAGAGAAAAGAACGCTATTCTGTATGTATTTACTTCTTTAAAAGGTAAGCTTTTACGAAAACATTGTTTTTTATCTTTCGTCCCAATTAATTCGAACAGCAAAGTACGGTGTATTTCGAACTACGATCACTTCATGTGATGCGGTCTTAGCATTTAATTCTTCAACCAGTGTAAAGAAATTTAAAACGTTACAAGTTTAGTTGATGCTTCGCTGTAAAAAATAATCAATTTTCTTCGACAATTGAAAGTTTCTCTTGTAACGTAATACTTGTTTCTCATAAGAAGAGCAAAAGATCAATTCTGTGAATTCGATAAGTTTCATGGATTGCTTTTCATTAATTTTTCGCTAAAATTTACCCAATAACGTTTACATTCTCGTCTAAATACCTTATCATCAATTTTTCCATTTCACACGGACAAACCATTAGCGTAAAATTCACTCATTAAATTTTTGTTCATTTGAAATCAATCAGTATATGACAGGTGGATGAAAGTCAACACGAGTCTAAATGCATAGAATAACATATCCGGTCCGTCGTAGCGCCATCTGTCGGATTCCAAATGAAGAGCATTAAATTGAACGATTTTCAATTATGGCATTTCTATGGGGTTCACTTCGCTCTACTGATTCGTAATCAAATTCATGCATAAATTATTATTTATCGTCGTCATCAGAGAAATGTGATTCGACGTCGTTGATTGGATGATTAGGCAACCCGTTCGTCAAGTAAAATTGGAAACTATTTGAAATTCATACGTTTTTATGATGGTTGTAGAGTAGATAGCAATGTTTCGGTGATTTACTAGACATATATCCGCTATTAATCTATTCTCCTATTTGTGTTATTCATGGTCAGAGTTCGATTTTTTTTATCAAATATAGCCACAGTTTTTTCAAAATAACCGCTAGATGGCAGCAGTAAGAACAGATGAATTGCAGTTACAAATACATTATTATCTACACTTTTACATATCGCTATTTGACAGTTTTAGAATTATTGATAGCATCTAAATATTTTTATTCTTCGTTAATATTTTGTATGTTTCAAGCAACTTTCTTTTCATCCAGTCGTTACATTTAACGTAGGAAATTCAACAGTTTGTTGGTTATTGAACCCTTAAAAATATAAGCGTGTATTTGAAATGAAGCAGGACGAAAAATTGTTCGTAAATGGTATCCAAAATTTGACATGCTATATTTTCTATGTTGAATACAAGTTTCTATAATAGTTTTGTTTACTAAAACTATTGATTCAACATGGTTTCGTTCGAAAACAGAGATATAATAACCTGAAATCATGAAATGAATAAAAAATGATGGTTGAGCTCAAGTTTACCACAACAATTTCCTTTAGATTCTGTCTTAAATGCCTTCAATAGTTCTACGTTTGACAGGTCGAACTGAAAGTCAAAAACAATTATCTCATAGATATGTGATTCAATTATTTTTATTTCTTTATGCAAATTATATTATTTTATTTGTTCATAAAAGTAATTGAAAAATTTGAAATGAATTAACAATTAACCACTGTCATTACTCCAAACATTGGCAAAATTAATTAACACTTCGCATAATTATATTTCACTACGTCTAAATGAAACTGTTGCACAAAGCTTTATGAATTTTTCATTGATTTTTGTATCCACCAAAATGAAATTAAATATTTACGTTTACATTCAGTTTACGTTTAAGTTACAAGATATAACATTGGCTTCACTTGTCGTGTAACATAAGAACGGAACGCAGTATTCTAAGCCCTCCAACATCTTCAGGTAATTGAAATCTTTCGTTAAAGTTTGACGAAATTTGGCAAACTATTCACTCTGCATTAACTTTCCCAGGATAATCAAATAAGTGAGTTTAACTATATAGTTGTAATACAATATGTATAAAGCATCAAGTAGAAGTATCCATTGATGGCATTCCGGTACATAAGTAGGTGTTTAAGTTACTAAACCAACAAATAGGTAGCGTTCACGTCTGATCTTATTATGTCAAAGAGATACAGTACGGCTTCTGAAATAACACATTAATGGATTATGTGTACACAAAACTGAATTCATTGAATCAACAATATATTGATTAGATTCGAACAAGGTTAAAGATGGATTACTGCGACCTGTCTTATCTATATATTGAAACGGAAGCGAATACTTTGAACCCTTTTTAAGAAAATAACTGTGAACTGATCAACCTCAAAGTTGACTCCATTAAGATTGATATGAAGAGAAATTGCATAAAGCTATTATTCCAAATAAAATCCATTAAAAATGATTAAGTTTATTGAAATGAATGAAAATAAATTGTAATTCTTCAAGGTACTTTTGTATAGCGCTCTAAGGTCGATAAGGATTCACACTTGTATTCATTCTTACCTGGTTGACCGACGTCAATTCGTACAGCTGAAGGGTTTACAGTCGTCTGAGTTCATACCTACCTCTGGTATACCTCAAGGGTCTAATCTTGGACCACTGTTATTTATTCTGTCCGTTAATGATCTGATGGATAATATTCACTCTCCACATTTGATGTTCGCAGTCGATTTGAAACTATGCCATGAAATTAGATAACAGATAACACAACTATGTTCAACTTCAGCTCGCGCTGGATCATGTTGCTAGTTGATTTGAGGACAATTATTTGAGTTTGAATGTGTCATAAGTGTAATGTTGTTTCTTTCACAAGGAAAAGAAACCGAATTGAGTGTGATTATAGGCCGGTGGTCAGGTTCTTCCTCGTTCTTATAAGATGAGACATCTTGATGTAATCGTCGATCAGAAGCTTTCCTTTGTCCCACACATCACCTAACAGATTTCATTAGCCTCCAAAATATATGGATGCGTTATGAAATGACAAATATTTTAATAATTCCTCAACATTCATAGGACTATTTAATAATACCCTAATCCGTAATTGGAGTATGGCAGCATGATCTGGCATCCGATTTACAGTAGTCAACTCTTGAGGCATTCAGAGAAGGTTCTTGAAATTCTTAGTGAGTCGATTGCACAGTAATTATTCCACCAGAGACTCCAAGGATCAACTCGCTAATACAATCCCCCATTTGGTTTATGAAGTCAACATTCAATAGAGTTGCCAATAATTGTGACATTCACTCACTTTGACTACATAGAAGTTATTATTAAGACTTATGTGAACAACATTTTCATTAGGTATATTTAGGATACGTTACGAATCTAGGAATTCACAGCTTGATTAAGAACTTTTCAATTATTTATATTACCAAATGGTACATCAAACTGATGAAAGTTCTTTCACTATTCAACATATCGTACAATTTTCCCTAAATGTTGAATATCGGGTTGGATAAATATAAACTATGGAAACGGCCCTCAAAAAAGCAAGTCATAAAATTGCAGCAGCTTTGAGTGTTTCAAAGGTTGTTTTGGTCTCGTGTACATATTGACAGTTATGTTTCATATCCTGATATAAAATCTGCAATGAATAGAACTGTAAATACTCTTCAGACTGCAACAAAATAAGCCTATGCACGTTCCCGCAATGAACGATAGCTTTCAGTTCGATTTCCGATGACACAGAATTGTGTGGGTTCAGTTCGATTCGACGTGCGCTTTTTAGTTAACTACGAACGACAAAACGGAGTTTAAAAATATCGACAGTGACGCTGAATGATATATTTCCCTATTTTAAATAATTTATCAACAATAACGCGAGCTATAAATTCTAATATGTGAATATTCGACAAGGCGGAATGAAATGGAGTATTAATTCTATGAATTTTGACACTTCAAATAATACCGTGGAAGGAGTGTTTATTCTGTGATATTATATCGTAGGGAAAAATTATATCTCTCTACAATGTTAGATCACACTATCATTCTACCTGAAACAATTGTTTAATATTTACAAGCAATAAAGATTAAAATACGTCATCTTTATATCCCAATTTTCTTCGCAACGAATCGTAAATTTCGCTGAAGTCTTGGTATTCTGTCGACGTGAATTATAAAGTTGTCTTTCTCCTGCAACACTTAAACCTTTCAACTATATCTGAATAGTGTCTGTATGAGATTTATTGAGTTCATTTAGATACAATTGAGTCTTGCAGTTGAACCTCGCTGACATTTATCTTTGCACTTGTTTATGTGACTAGGTTTACAATACTTAGTGTAGATGTCACTAGTAATACATTTTTACAAGTAACAACGTTTATATTTTCTTGACTTCGCGAGACATGAGGATGGAAAATCAGCAAAATTTTGAAGGTTTCCTTTGGATGAATCTACAGATATTTCAATTGAATATATAAGAATATAAATGTTCTTTTGTGAACAAAAATATTGTATGAAATTTTGTTGAGTAGAAATATTGGCAACAAATATAACAATTATTTAGATCGCAAATGCAGTTTTTCACTGAGTGTACTACATTAACGAAAAACAAACATAATTTAAAATTTATATTACAACGGAGTTTATTTTAGAAAGTTATTTTTATAAAAACGTGGAAGAACTTCTTTAATGATCAAATATTAATCATTTTCATCAATTGAATTATGTATTTGGACTTTTTATCCAATCTTTTATTTATTTTATATTTATTTATATTATAATATTTGGACTTTTATCCATAGAACATTTTATCGAATCTTAGGCTTAAATTTAAGAAATGAATGTTATGTTTTCACAATTACTATTGACTGTGTGAAATTTTCGGCATTTTCGTAATATTTAAAGATAGAATACCTTCGAAAAGTAATAAACAATACGAAATGATTGATGATGTTTTGTAGCTCACGTTTTCAAACAGGGGATGTTTTCAAAGCACATAGACCGTGTTATGTTCATAGATTAGTGAGATGTTCTGTAGCTTATGTTTTCATACGGGGGGTGTTTTTCGAAGCACATAGATCGTTTCTGTCCATAGATTAGTGAGGTTAATGACAAATAATACATACCATTGTTTCTTACAACTTCATTTTTTAATATAGTTATGACCATTTGTGATATTAGTACATTTTCAATCAAAAGAATAATGATGATATAGGTGCTTATGAAGGTTAACAGAGAAGGAATTATTGAAGTAGGTATCAACAAGTATACAGTTGCTTGTCACAGAGTTATTCCATAGAACCCAATTTCAGTTCTTTCAACACAGAGTTTTCATAGACCTTCAAACAGTGGCGAGTTCCTTATGTCAATTATATTACACATTTTTGTGTTTATATACTTTCTTAAATGTACGTCTTGATTTTGAGAATTTTGTTTCATATGAAATTTGATTTATAATTTATGTAATTCAAACCGCAGAAAATTTTTTACAGGATGAACTCCACTCTCAGTTTTCCCAAAATAATGAGAAAAAATTACGAAATGTGAATTTGAATGACATTAAAATGATAATTAATAAAGACAATATACTTAGAAGGGATGAGATGAAATATTTGGGTACTATGATCGATAAAAATTCAAATTTCAAAGTACATGCAGATTATATTGCAAGCAAAATGTCGAAGAAAGTTTATTTTATCGCTAGAGCAAGACGTAGATTATATATGAATATAACGTTATTGTTGTTTGAATCTCTTGCACTTAATCTTGTTGTATACTGTTTCTCATTCTTGTTCAATCTGCAAAAAATTGTATTGATATGTTGCAAAAAATCCAAAACCTAGGTAGAGAGTAATTCTGAATTGTTGTAAACGAACACCCATCAAAATTATTTGAAGAAGTTCATTTCATTGCTGAATGAAGTTTACATTATTATTATTATCAATTCTTCACAAATTTATCTATTTCATTATATGTTACAATATTTGAGAATTATTGAGAATCGTCAATTACAAATACGTTATTCTGAAACAGATGACTGAGTTTTCAGAAATTCCAACAATTATAAGCCTGTTCGGTTAAATTTACGGAATACTAAACTCTCCACTTTAGAGACGAATTCCAGACATACTATCAGATCACGAAAATTAGGGTAGGTTTGTAATTCCAGAAACGCAGATGTTAGAAACTAACGTCAATATGTCAACAATTCCATCCTGAAATGGATATAATTTGTTAGAGGTTAATTCTATGATTTTATGAATCGTTTTCTCGCCACAACTAGCAACCCTTTAAGAGATATTGGGGAAATTAATGCTGCGAATTAAAATGAATGGTTAGTTTCAAGTTAATATCGGTTATTTTTTGAAATTAAAATATAATAATGAAAGATACTAATTACTTAATTCATGTAGGGTATATGAAACGAAATCAAAAGATAGTAGATACCGGTACACCCTTCACTTTGATGCAGCTATTCGAACGTTTTTCGAGCTTGTTGGCTATCATCAGTACGGTGTAGTCAGTTTTCAGATGTACGAACTTGGAGACGAAAAAACAAACTAAGATACACGACAAGAAAGCGACTAATTGTGGCTTCAAAATAAACACCCCTATAATTATATACAGTACTTTTATTCATATAGTATTACTACACATCTCATAATTTCAGAAAAATGATTTCTGTTGAATTGAATGTGAAAAATCGAATCAATTATTTAAAAAATTATTCGCATTGAAAATAGTCAGTCGAAAAAATAAGTTTGCTGTTATTTGATTTATTTTGAATATTTTTTGAAATTCAATTGCCATCATTGTGATTTTCAAATGATTATCCAAATAATTAGAAATAAAAAAACAATTTTTCGCGCATATGATCGCTATCTTGCACTCATGACTTAATAGAAACATCTCCACCTTCATTACGTATATTGATGCAACCAGTTTTCAAATTGTCCATGAACATATATCGCAAGTGGCAAATTTTTTGCCAATTTACTTGATATTTTTCGATATCTTTATTAATTATAGCCTATTTGCTATGAAATGATATGTGAATTATATCATTGCAAAGTTTAATCAACCTGAAGAGTGATTTGGTAGCGTTATACGAGGGTGAGGTGAAAAGTTTTCGGTCTGACCAAGAGATGGCGCCACTAGGTATACTTTTGGAGCGGCGTCCTACAGTACCATTTCTACTGAGTTTGTATGAAAAGTTTCAGCCAAATCGCTACTTTAGTTTGCGTATGAGAGCACATTCGAGACGTTTCCTTCGTTTTCGCGAAAATGAAAAAATTGGAGAAACGTGCTGTCATCAAATACTTCTAGTTGAAAGGTTTTACACCAAAACAAATAAAAGAAGAGATGGATTTAACACTAGGAGGCAATAACAATTTTATCGGCAAACAAAGTTATGACTACTGTTTTTTGGGATGCGAGAGGATTTATATACATTGATTATCTTAAAAAGGGTAGGACTCTCACTGGTTTAACAACATTTAACTAAATTGGTTGGTTTAACTAAATTAGAACACTGTTATGAAATGTATCAGAGTTGATGGAGATTATGTTGAAAAATAAAGCAAAAAAAATTAAAACATCGTTTTCTAGGTTAGGCCGGAAATTTTTCCAAATCAACTTCCTATCGGTCGGTTGCTCGAGGTGATCTCTTTGAATCGTTATGAAATTCTCATTTACAAATATATTGAAATAAAACGAATGCTATATTTTGAGTGAAAATTTCACAATACTTTAGAGAAAGTAGAACCCGAATCAGCCTAGTTGTTCATGAGATAAGCGTGTACAAACATACAAACTGACAACATTCTATCAATCTTTGGTTTGGTTTCTATTATATGATTAAGCCCCTAAAAATAGTTCTTCTCATATTTCTTAAATGTAAAGGCATAGATTAATTACATTTTCATTAATACATAGATTATCTTCAGATAGGAAGTTATTTCTGTGGTTTCAAACACAATTGAACTTTTAAATACCGAACACTTTTGTATTTATTTTCTATGAAACGATAAATAATTCCATGGCAGAAATACAATCACACACTACCTGAAACTAATGAAAATAATTTTTTGGGCACCACACGTGCCATAAACAAGTCAAATAGGTAGGAAGCTACCCGTCTCGTCGATTCCCCAAGCGATAAATCTACCCAGGAGTGGAAACAGAAAAGCACCACGACCGATTATCCGTACGGACCTCTCCGGAAATCTATTTTCCGGAAGTACCCCCTGGGGTTAGAATAAAACTCCAATAAACAATTTCCAGATCCTCTTTCGGCAGTCCTCGACGATAATCCGGCAAAAGTTTGATTGTTATCCTAGATCGAGAGTTACGAAGTGAGGTTAGGAATTGCATAGATCAAATTAATTGATTCTGTGGTGTTGCGGTGGTTAGTCGGCCGAGATGAAGCGACAGAATAGATTGATTGACAGATTTAAGATGAATTATCAATGGGAAATTAATTATTTAGCCTTATTCGTGGTATTGATTTTCCCACTGGTCTATTTCGTGGAAAACTATGTCAACCAAATACATTTAAGATATTCCAAACCTATAACAAATTAACTGAACTATTTGTATTGAGCAAAATGATTGATATTCGTTTAATTTTATAGTTTCCATCTTAAGGATCACTCTTCTTCTCCCATTGAGAATTTGTTACTTTTAAAAATTGAGGTTTACATTTTAGTACTCCTGTTTTTCAATCTATTCACGTAGGAAATGAAACTCAGTGTATTCAACAAGTTGTATTACGTCATAGCTGATATATAAGAAATATTTTTCTTTAGAGAAATTTCATAACACGTTTCCATGAGTACGAAATGATGGATTTCGTCACGTAACGAAAAAGCGTTATATATGTTGATAAATCAAGAAATGCTCATAGATTCCTTGTGACTTTTATATTCATTTTCGGCAATTTCATGTGTTTCACTTAATTGTATGAATAGAACAGATATGCACTTGGTTTTTATAACGAAATGAAGTGAGTTGTTGCTGAAAATTTTAGAGATAGGCAGAATCAGATCAGATATGATATAATTGATATAATCACGTAACGAAAAAGCGTTAGTTAACGGAGCAACGTGAGGTGGCATTCACACATTGCTTTCATAGATCACTAGTGACTTTTCTGTAAATTTTCGGCATTTTCATGTATTTCACTCGATTGCTTGAATATAGCAGATATTCACTTGATTTTACAACAAAAAGACGTAAATTTTCGCCGAAAAATTCAGAAATAGTCAGAATCAGATCAGATATTATATAATTGATATCATCGCGTAACGAAAAAGCGTTGTTAACGTTCGTTCACAAAGCAACGTGAGGTGGCATTCACACATTGTTTTCATAGATCACTAGTGACTTTTCTGTTAATTTTCAGCATTTCCATGTATTTCACTCGATTGTTTGAATAGAACAGATATTTACTTGATTTTACAACAAAAAGAGGTAAATTTTTGCTGAAAAATTCAGAAATAGTCAGAATCAGATCAATAATTTTATAATTGATATCATCACGTAACGAAAAAGCGTTATTAACTATAGTTAAGGAAGCAACGTGAGGTGGCATTTATACATTGCTTTCATAGATCACTAGTGACTTTTCTGTAAATTTTCGACATTTTCATGTATTTCACTCGATTGCTTGAATAGAACAGATATTTACTTGATTTTACAACAAAACAGGTAATTTTTTGCTGAAAAATTCAGAAATAGTCAGAATCAGATCAAATATTATATAATTGATATCATCACGTAACGAAAAAGCGTTATTAACGTTAGTTAACGAAGCAACGTGAGGTGGCATTCACACATTGCTTTCATAGATCTACAATAGAGACCTTTTATGTATTATGACCAACTTAGAATGAGGACAAGAACAACTGATACATAACAAAAGGGTCTTTTCGTTAATTTCATTTCTAAGTATTTCACTTGATTGCTGATTGAAATATTAAGAGATATTCATTCAATTTATATGACAAAAGAGAAATAATATTTCAAACTCTGAACTAAATTTATGAAAAAATTTGGAGACATAAAAAGTTTCATGTCGCACATTTCAGAAAGTGTGAAAATTCTCACGTTAAATAACTCAAATATACATTACTTCACTAAATTTTCAAATATTTGCAAGATAACAATGTCCATTGGTATACAGAAACCGTTGTTGACATTCTGTATCTTAAAAACTTTGTAACATGAGTGAATAAAGTTTTTGGTGAATAACTGACGAAATGACTGAAGAACACCTGCAGTTACAGTATTTGTGAGAGGAAATACGTAAGTTGCATATAAGTGTGTAAATAATTGAACAGTTACTCGTTATTAAACTAAAATGTCGAAAATGATCACTAATTTATAATGAATAAGCTGAATATATTGTTAATATGTCTCAATATTAACTCAAAACCTGACTTACAATCAGGTTTCAAGAGCAATTCCTCCATTAGGTCCACTGCTATTCTCTTTATACATTAATGATATTGTTTTTCATGTAAAAAATGCTCTATACGATTGTTCGCAAATGATACAATGATTTATGCTAGTGGTAAAAATATCCAGATTATGATAGAATTGATCAATAGAAGACTTGGCAGCAATAAATGAATGGCTAAGCGATAACAGTTTATCGCTGAATGTAACAAAATCTTAACTTATAGTTTTTGGTACAAGTAAAATTCTTAATGTAAATAGTAACGAAAAAAATATTAAAATTGAAAACCAGAACATTGAAGGGTAAAACTTGTTAAATAATTGAGTTTCAATGATAATGTCGACTTCATATCGTCTAAAATCTCCAAGAGAATCAACTTTCTCAAAATAATTGGAAAAAATCTGACGACATATGTGAAGTTATTGCTCTTCAACTCAATAATAATGTCACACTTCAAATATTGTTCCACTCAGTTATTGGCATTGAGTAAAGAAAAAACTCGAACAGCTACGAAAGTTACAGAATAGAGCTATGCGAACAATTTTGAAATGTAATAGATATACTCCAATACACTATTAGAACTAATGTCAGTTAAACACAGAATACTTTATGCTACATATATAGTTATATTTAAAGTTAAAAACAGATTGTTCCCATATAGAGTAATAAAAAATGTAACATGTGTCAGTGATGTGCACGGTTATAATACAAGAAATGCAAGTTTGTAAGCTTTTTAAACATAGAAATAGTATATTTTATGAAGGATTCAACGCATTCAACAAATTGCCTAGCTCCATAAAAACAATTCGTGGCCTTAAGGTTTCAAGCGTAAATTAGATAAGTTCGTCTTAAACATATAATTGTAAATAATATATTTTGAACCTAAGTATATATATGATTTTGTAATAACTATTGGTAAATAAATAGTTATTATTATTATTATTAATATTCAGTTATCTGGTTTTGAATTGTAGAATGAATCATATATTCACTTGGTGGAATTTATCGTGTCATTCTATGAGAAAAATATTTTAATGGTTATTATATCTAATATCATGTTTCACCACATACCTACTGGTTGAAAAAAGGGACCAGTAATAATTTATTCAAATTTTCAGACTACATATTCGCATGCATTGTCCCGAAATAACTATTACAGTAATCACTTTATAAACTTCGCAAAATTATTCGCATGACATTGCCGAGTGAGATTCAACCTCATATTCTAGGGAACAAACTGTTCCCTAGGGATGTACAGTGAATACCGGGCATAATCCTGTATTTACACAATTCGGTCATTGTAGCTACAAGTTGGAACGAAACATCTGCATTTCCCCTAGCCTACTTATCTAGTCTGTATGAGAGTAAAATGAATTTAATATGATTAAACTTTACGTTCGCTAACTTGACAATCATTCGAAGCTATAGTGGGAAGTGTATAATGTGTAGAAAGTTTAATTTTAAGAGGCAGACACTATTAACTTAATGCTTTAAACATAAATTGGAATTTCTAGAATTCAATTAGAAGTTATTACCGAATGGAATGGAATTATAAATTGATATTCGAAAGGTATGTTCGAAAAGGTTCTGCAGGTTGATTTTGACATTGATTTTTAATGGTATGTGATTGAAAAATACCATTTCCTTTGGTGGGGATTATTTGGAAAAACATAGAAAATTTTTGAGATATATGCTAGTATAATAAAACAATTATTAAGCGAAGATTTACACATATATTAAAAAGAATATTGCATTAAAAAGAATACTTCAATTCTGATTTTGAAATTTTGAATACCGCAAATATGGGAATGAAGCTTAATTTGTTAGAATCATTCCAAATTAATAAATACAAATATTCTGGCAACCTTTTGAACAGCCAAATCGATCATACCTCAAGCCCCCTTCTCAATCTTTTCAAAATTACTTAGTTTACTATATAGTAGTTCAGTATGAATTGATCCCTTCTACCTGTTATCTAACCTGTTTTTTCTGTATTCATAATTTAAGTTTACCTATTGTAGGTATTCGAGAAATGTCATTAGTCTGCACGTAGCATTTGAAAAAGGTGAATCTCATCGAAACGTACGTCATGCAGTATTCTTTTTAATATATGTGTAAATCTTCGCTCAACAATTGTTTTATTATGTTTATCGATTTACATCAAGTATCGGCCTTATCAATTATCAATATATGCTAGTATTAAATTACGAAGAACTGTTTAGACGAGTGGAAACAAGAATAAATTCAGTTTAATTTGCATCGCTAAAGTAGAACAATGAATCATCACAGCATTTTCGAAATTTGTTGGTTATATATCACAAATTGATTCAATAAGTTCTCAAATTTCTTATAACTATAACAACTTTTCATCATCACTGGTTACCAAATGGACATTCTTAGTAACTTTGAGTAAAAAGAATTTAAAGGTCTTGTACGAGGTTTGTTCAAAAGAAAAGGTGAATTTTGAATTCTTTCGAAAAGTATTTATTTATTCATCAATTTCCATTTTGACCACTTCGAAGTAATTCCACACAGATATAATGCACTGATGCCAGCGTTTCTTTCAATTTTCGGAGCGCTTTTGAAATGTGCGTTTCCGTATGGCAATCAGCTCGTTCTTCGATTTCGACTTGTTCTCATCAATTGTGGTAAAACAGAATAGGAAAAAGTCGTAGAGTGCCAAATCTGATAAATGCGGTGGTTGAGGCATAATTATGGTATTATTTTTGGCCAAAAAAATCACGAACAAGCATTGATTTTTACGCTGGTGCAGAATCCATGATTTTTTTTCCACAATTCCGATATTTTGAGCTATATTGCTTCACGCAACCGTTACATAGCTTCTTTGTAGTGTTCCAAGAAAGTTGCATGGCATGCGTCGATTGATATGCTAACATCCTCTGCAACTTAAAAACTCTGTACTTTATACCATTTTTAACTCAAAATTTAATACAGATTATTTGATCCATTTCTTTCAAACGTAAGAAACCAAAGAACTTTCAAAAAGGTACCAATATTTTCAGTTGTCAAAAATAAACAACTGATCTAAAATGGTTGATAATTTCAACATATGAGAAATATATGTGTACCAACATAACGAAAATAAAAATATCGAAAATCGAATGTGCACAGCTCGCGAAAATTTAAAATTCACTTTTTCTTTTGAACAGACCTCGTATTCGTTCAACTGTCAACATATAAATGATTTCTACCTTTAGTTGATAATCGTATATTTGACAGACGACTCTCAATCCATTGCTAATGTTAAGAGGCAACTCAAGATCTTTCATCTTGTAGATGAAATAAATTGGTCAATATCCTATGCTTCATTTCAAATTTCTCATACCTAAAACTTTCAACAACGTCTTGACAGGGGTATGCCTATTATACACAACATCAGCCTCATTGCTTTACTCGGCAATAATTCAAACTTAAATTGTAAGTTTAAATTTAAGATGTAAAGTGGATTGTGTATGTGGACACGCCGAACACGATTGCAGTCTTACAGGATAACACAACACGAGTAATTTGTGGGATACAGAATTAAATGATCGAAAAAGTGACGCAAATTGGACCTTCCGAATGGACCATTTGATACGGAGCCGCAGACAACATTTACATGAAGTTATCTTTAAAATGTAAATGACAAAGACCAAGTTATCAATTTCAATAAAAAAATTTTGAATATATAATGCAAATTAAGTGTTTTATTCGATTAAAAAAAAATTACGCTTAAAAAATCACCTTATGACAAAATCAACGCTGGACCCAACACAGTTCCTTGTAATACCGCATATTTTCCTTGATTGATTCTGGCATCTTATTTCAGAGTCAGTAATTTCTTTTTATCACCAACTCCGAAATTTTCTTATAAATTGGGCCTTTTCTGAGTTATGACTACACTGATAGCAAATTTCTTCACCCTGTACATATCTATAATCGACGGTTATTACACAGCTTTAATGGCCTGCCTATTCGCCTGATGGCTTCTGAATTAATGGGGTCACTTGTGCATATATGAAAATGGAAAATGAATTTCCACCAGTCTGGAAAACTAATTCCGCTTACTTTACTAGAAGGTGCACAATTGCAATTCGGCTTGATGGCGGTTAAAGTTGGAATGAATAGAATTTATAATTACGAATTTGTTATGCAATCGTTTTGCATTCCATTTTTAGCTGCTAAAAGCGAAATAAATTAACACGGAAAGCTGCACTCGCGTTGAAAATTCAACGCACGAATTTTGGAAACGCCCTGAAATGAATTGGAAATGATCTGTAAGTACCCAAAAATAAATATAACTGTTAATCGAATTTGCTCCATTTAGAAAAATGAAATATAGAAAAAATTTGAGAGAAATGAAATCGAAGTGAAAAGTAGGAGAAACTGACTGAAAACTTTCAACTAATACAATTCACGCTTTTCCTTTTTTTTTGTATTCTCTTGGTTCAATTTTCAGTAACCAGAAATATTGTCTTAGGGAATGTCTTGACATTTATCTCTTCTTTGAGGTGCTCCAAAGAGATTTACAGAGACTGCTATCTCTGATTGGCAGTACGCACTTAATCTTGTCCCGAACGCACTCTATCATAGTTGAAAGAGTTTATCTCGTTTCTTCAATAGAGGGAGCTCAAGTGAGTATGTATGGAAGAAGACCTTTAGCGTTTGGAAAAATATATCATTATTCGAGGACTAGCGCCCACAGTGGAAAGACGTATGCAGGCAGAAGCAAGTAGACGAAACCACCGAACGACCAGTCGTGCGCAGAGCATCAGAATTCTGCAACCTTGTGCGCAGATAAATACAATGCTGTAAATCTCAGGCTAACTGACTGAGATCCACTGAATTTTAATGAGGACCGGAATTAACTTCCATATGCCTCTTCGTCGTCAATATGTACCATTGTTCTACGTATTACAATTTTGTCCCCATTATCCTTCAAGGTATAATTGTTAAGGGCAAGGCGGCATCGGCAGATCACGCTGATAATGTTCACACAGAGTCCGGCAGATCACACCGACAAATATATTTTAATGCCACCAAATCCAAACTAGTCCACCAAGGCATTCAAGTCGAACCTGCCACAGAGGAGGACTACAGACGCATGTTCCACCTGCTGAAGGAACGGAACTCGCAGTTCCACACTTACCAACTGAAAAGCGAAAAGCAATTGAAGGTCGTTATAAGGGGAATAATCACCGAAAGAACTGGAAAGGAAATAACCAAAGATCTGAAGGAACAGGGCTATCCAATCACGAAAGTGGTCAGGATGAAAGGAAAGAACTCCTAGTCCTAGTTGAAATTCCGAAAGAGTATAAGTCTATTCACAACGACGTGAGGGTTTGCTGCGGACTCTCTGTCCAAGTAGAGAGTCTAAGGTTAAATAGCGGAATAGTCCAATGCTACAAATGCCAACTATTAGGACATGTGCCGAGGAACTGTCACGCCGACCCAAAATGCATGAAATGCGGAGAAACTACTCCTATGAATCCAAAAAAGCGAAGACGACCACGCCTAAATGCGCCAACTGTAGCGGAGAGCACTTATCAACAAACGTTAAGTGCCCTAAAAACCTGAACAATTCATCAACGAAACCAACGACGACTGGAAAATTCAAACCAGCCCCGCAACTGACAGAAAACTTCTGGCAAAAGAAAGCCGCAGAAGTAACACCCCAGAAGATACAATAAACAGAGGACGAATTAGCGACCAATCTGGGTATAATGTTGATCGCATTCGTTAACACGAATGCGACCACAAAGTAGAAGCTTGAATTCATTAGCGAACAAGAAAAGTTAACGAAACTGTTTATGAACAAAGCATAAACAGTTTTGAGAAATACTTCCTTAGAAAACACTGTAGAAGAAAGGCTGAACCATGATGAAGAGGCACAGGATTTTGGTCCAGTCCTCAACAAAACCAGTGAAGATCCATAGAAAAAGACATCGAAACTAGATTGATTGAATGCATGCCACTGATTAATCCTATAATAGGATGAAACAGCGCTGTATGGCATTTCCAACGAGTCGAATTCTCATTAGAACTAACTAAATATTCACTCTCGAAAGTTGTGATTGTGTTTCCGTTGAGAACATTAGTGCAGACAGCTACTTGAGAGTGTCAATTAGAATATTTCGATATTTTGAGTATGTGAAAGTGGATATGTTAAAGTGAAGAGTACGTATCTGACGGTGCATATACACTCCCTTTATCTGCGATGATCAAGAGAGGCTTGAGGGTTCATTTGCTGTGAAATGGGGTTACAAATTAATTGAGGTTACAGTAAAGGGAATATTATATCAAATACTGTCAACCATTAAGTAATTATCGTGCTGCTTCAAACGCTAAACATTACCGTTACGTCTTTTGACATATCCAATCATTAGCTGTAGAGTGGAGTGTGTATGTGGATGTTGGTGAGTGCAAACAAGTTGAAATTGAATATGATGAGGTCATTTGTCGACTACACAATGAAACAACATCGCTAATTAAACGATCGAATGCTTTTTTGTACTTTTTGTGCCATGAAGAGCGTAGTCCGGCGGTGTTGCCAAATTGTTTTGAGTGGTCTACTCTCCTAGTCGGTTGTTCCCAAACTTTCAAGCATTATTTCAACTCTTTTTCTATTTCAACTCGAACAAGAAATATTATTAGTATTTATAACATATAGAATATTTATTGGGTATTGTGAGCTTATATTTCTGTAACAGAAAAATGTAAAACATTTATTATTGCAAGAAAACAACGATGTTTTCGATAAAGCCCCAATGCGTAAAAAATACTTCTATTAGTCAGTGGTATTTATTTACATGAAAAGTTGCCTAACCAAATTTATTTGAATTATTTGAGAGAATAGAAACCTTGAAAGAAACGCTGTAGGAATTACTCAAAATGAATTATTTACCAAAGTATAAATAAATAATATATTTGTGATTAGCGCAACAAACTACTTTATGAAAGTATCGAGCTTTCTTCGTTTATTTTTTGATTCAGTTTTCTTGTGCCCGGCTTCATTATTTTTTTTGTAGTCATTCAAAAAGATATTCGAAAAAAATGGAAAACAGCATGTTCAGAATATTTTCGTTGTTTTCACCACATAAACAGCAGCAATAGAAATCTTTCAAGGACTCATCCAATGACACGCTTAAAATAGTGAGATTACACAAAATAATTTCAAAATAAGTTCCTTGCAAAGAAAATGCAAGGCACAAATAATTGAATATTTTGTTGGAGCCCAATTATCTCGTGGTATAATTTCATACATACATTTCATCCATTTACTCTTTAAAAATTCAGTTTTTAGGCAAACTGAAAGTCGATACTAGTTGCCCACCCACCCGCAGGGTGCTGTTATAAATTGATGCAACAAGTTTTCGTCATTTTAAGAAAATATTCTTATTAGAAACTCACCTATTCCAAGCTTGAAACTTACTGAATCATCTACTCTACAGTAGATTTCACAAAAATGTTATTTGTAAGTAATCAGTACTCAAAACACAACACAAATTCGATTCGATTAAATCGGTACACACAAAATACTTCGTTTCTATAATTTGATGTTATGTTATCCACAAACTATCAACACTAGCATCTAAATAACACTATAGAAAATTGATGAATAGAGGATTAAAACTGAAATCGTAAAATATTCAACTTCAAGCTACGAAAGTCTTAAACCACACAAAATTGATTTCATTTCACTGAAATTTGTAAACAAACTAAACACTTGGTTTTTTATAGTTTGATGTTGAGATTTCAAGAAATTATCAACATCAACACATGTATTACACTGTACACAACTGAAAAATATAGAATTTATACCAAAATCTCAAATTATTATTTAACTTTAAACTGAGAAAATTTTGGGAAGCGCCCTATTTGCATTAGTATACCAGCTCAACTAATGGCGGGATCGTTAGACCACTTCTATTCTATGACAGATATTCATTTCATAGCCTGTACTAAAGTTGGCCGTGACAGTGCTTCAACTCGTCATTCAATATCAATAATAGTAGGCGCAGCTCGTAGTAGATCTTAGTGATACATCAACAGCATTTAAGTAGTTCTAATCAACTGAAGGTAGTTCAGATAGAATGATGCTTTTTACAATTGTTTCTATCGAAGCATAACCTAAAATTCTCTACCATTTTCACTAACACATGTTGAATTTCTGATATTTCCTATTCAAGTACGATTGGTGCTTTTTAATTCGTTTCGAGATTGATTTCCAAGTTGACAACAATCACAGATATCGAGAATATTTCGTATTCAATACAGAACACTTTCAGAGTCTGCGTTTGAATTTAAATTCGAAATTGGCCGCATAAGTTTTATCCGGAAATAGATGGCGCGCGTAGCCTTAATCGGATTATATTTTACAGTTATTAGAGCAAATTGATCCTAAGAGCCCAGAGTTCGTTACGTGATTATAATATCGACTTAGGCAACATATGTGGCTCGCAAAATTAGGATCCTTCAGATTGAATCTATACTGTTCTTCTAGGGTATGATACTGGATGTTTATTACCTTTCCGAATCTTGCCTGCCAGGTGTGCCAAAAGAGGGACTTTAATAGAAAACTGGCACAAATTAGCGAGGAAGCTATTTTGATCTTTAAAGAAAAAGATATTTCAAGATTATCTTGAAAAGGGTAAGACTATCGCTGGTCAATACTACGCAGTCTTATTGCATTGTCTGAAGGACGAGGTCACCGTTATGGGTAATGTATCAGTGTTGATGGAGTTCAAGTTGGAAAATAAAGATAACAAATTTTTGAAACATCGTTTGTCTTGGTCAGACCGGTAACTTTCACTCCACCTCGTATACAGCATTAACATGCTGTTCTAGTTGTTACAATTATATTTGAAATTTCGTAAAAACTGAAAACATGCTTGGATTTTTTCAAAATTTGATTTTAACATTTTCTAATATAACTTCCCGTTAAAAGAAATTAAATACTAACCTGGAATATTCAAGTGGTTTCGGCCCCTCTTCAAAGAAAGTCAGATTCAATATCTTCCGACTTTTGTATTTGAAAAGTAACCTGAAATTTTTTACTTGTGCTTACGTTATTTCGAATAATGCTAGTACCATTGTAACCGGACAGTAATACTTAGTGGATTTAAATTTTTTCGCATCTACAATGGATTCACTCTTTCTGAACTTCTTCATCGAAGTGACAAATATATCCATGTTTTTCATGTATATATTGAAACAAAACATAAACATACTTATTTTGTCAACGTATGTTGTTCATATAACGTCGTAAACTTCCTTGTAGTTACGCGCGACCTCTATGGAGCAATTGCGGTTACCTATAATTGAATAGATCGTTTCAAGAGCCTCGACAAACATTTCATGATATCTCAACCTCAACTAATTAGCGAAGTTATCAGAGACTATCAGTAAAATAGGGATGCAATATCATACCGACAACGAATGAGGAGAAATTTCAGTGGTCGATATGAAAGGAAACATTGTAACTGGAGATACGCCGCATATTGAATTTCAACTCCGAAGTAACATGTCTGCCACAACTCTTAGATTAAAATTTCAAACGAGATGTTACCCTAGCTTGGGAGTAGGTGCTTGAAAATAATGTGCTCGGGGACCAAGCTTATTTGACCTGAAGAATCACATTCTGATTATATATTTTACTATCTGAACCAGGGATGCGCTAGCTCCTTGGTGGTGTTTCCTATCAAGTTCTAGTGGAGCTACTGCAGTGTTTCCCAACGTGGGGCCTATCCTCACAGGGGGCAATTTTTAATTGCACGAGTTTAACCCTTTTTATAATTAAAATGGGGTGGGTAGAGGAAGAATAATAATTGAATGACAGGAACCAGAGGTTTGAAACTTCTAGGTACAGTTCAACTGGTTTTTTGGTGGATCAAACAACAATTCCACCAGATCTAACACTTATCAAGCTTAGTTCTCTCTAACAGTAATATTCACTTGGTACAATAAATGGTATGATATAAAAAAGACATATGATAAACATTATTGAATATAAAAAAGAAATTAGTGATGTGTAATGGTCTGATTTGCAAAAATTGAAACAAATAAAAGTTAAATGAATTCTCCCTTAGTTAAAAGAACTTTATCCTCACAACAGCAGAAATATAAATAATATTTAAATGAAGAAAAAATTCTGCAAGTGAATTGAACAATTAATAAAATAAATTCAAGGCTGACAAATGAAAAAAAAATATGAACAACGTCTTTTCAAATAATATACTGGAGTATTCTCACCACACCAAGTGTACTCGAACTTCTAGCAATAGGGAATAATAGGAGTTCCAACTTTTTCTGGAACAAACGTTCTGTAAGTCTGAACAATCGTCTCAAAACTTTTAAAATGTTGGAATTAACTCCAAAAAAAAATTATTCTTAATATTTCCGATACTAGAAAAAAAAATGTGAAAAACAAAACAAAGATAAAAGAAAACCTTTTAACATAAAAGCCTTATCAAGAAATGATCCAAAATAAAGAAATATCTCGACTTTAGTTTAGCAGTTTACTGTGTATCAAGAAGCACGTGCTTTGATCCCCTGAAGATCCTCTTTTCTGTTCACAAATTTCGAAATAACGAACAAATTCCAAAAGAGTTGAACAACCATCTAAATATCCCAATAATAATTATTGGGATAATTACATGGTTGTTCAATTCTTTTGTTTTTCTCAATTTTGGAGTTTCAATTATTGAAACTAATTATTTTCAACTCACAAAATACACAAAAAAGAAAGGGTTTACAAGTTTATAAAGGTCTTAACACGTTTCAGTCTTCATGATTATTGAATTTCTAATGATGTATTTGAAAAAAACTTCTCTTCCAAAATAAGGTTAACTTTACGTCATCTTCCAAACCACACAATATGACAATCAGACCTACTTAGCAGTAGTTCGAAAGAGTGTTCGAACTAACTCATAAAACTGAAAATCACTCCTCTCACTGGTTCTGACGTCACCAACAGATTCTTAAAACATTTTAGGCATAAGAATTTTAGAAAGGCTGAGATCAGAAATGGCATAAAAGAGGGTGGAGAAACACTGATTCAAACTATTTTTCAAGAATTTGAGTTTTTCACGAACCCCAATTGAGTACGAATGCCAAACTGAATCTTGAAATGTACGTCGATTCAAGTAATGCCTTTACGTATATGAATTGTTATCCATAACCATAATTCCAGTTGATATCATAAGAAATTTGAACTATTAAAAGCCCCTAGTGACATCTGAATTACAAATTTAATTTTCCGCTCAGAATTCAATTTTAGAGCTATGATATTGTCGATGTAATTTCATAGCGCACTAAACTACATGTAATATGAATAAAACGTGAGAATTTAAATTCCTTCCATGTAGAAGACAAATTAAATTCCATATATATGGGACATATTATATCGCTTGAAAATGTTTAATATGAGTTACTCGTAAAGACTCTTTTTATTTACATCGTATGAGGAATTCTAATTTTCAATTTTCCCAGTTTAGACAAATTTTTTGATAGGTTATGTCATAAATTTACCTCAGGCTTCGATATTCATAAGATATGTAACTGGTGTTTTTTTAGAGGTATAGAACTTCAAGTTGGCATTACTGTTGAAGATGGCGACCGATTTAACAGCTGAGAAGTGATTTATTCTAAATTTGGTTTGGCAATTGATCATGAATAGACTCACGCCTGAAAAACGCGTCGAATGGGCCCGATTCGATTGTCGTTGTTCCCTATTTTCATAAGCGAATTTTGTTTAGCAATGAAGCGCACTTCTGGTTGAATGGCTACGCTAACAAACAAAACTGCTGCATTTGGAGTGAAGATAATCCTCAAGTGTATGTCAAAACACCGTTACATCCAGAAAAACTGACTGTTTGGTGCCCTTTATGGTCTGGTGGAATCATTGGTCCGTACTTCTTCAAAAACGATGATGGCCAGAACGTTACAGTCGATGGTGATCGGTTTAGAGCCATGATTACTAACTTTTTCATTCCTGAATTGAACAACCATGATGTCCAGGAGCTGTGGTTTCAAAAAGACGGCGCAACATGTCACACAGCTCGTGCCACAATCGATTTATTGAAAGGCACGTTTGGTGACCGCCTAATTTCTCGTTTTCGACCTGTGAATTGGCCTCCAAGATCTTGTGATTCAACACCGCTAGACTACTTTCTGTGGGGCTATGTAAAGTCATTGCTCTATGCGGATAAGCCAAAAACGCTTGACCATTTGGAAGACAATATTGCCGATATGCGACCACAAATGTTGGAAAAAGTCATCGAAAATTGGACGTCCAGATTGGACTACATCCGAGCCAGCCGTGGCGGTCATATGCCAGAAATCATATTTGAAATGTAATGCCACAAGATTATCTTTCGAATAAAAAAAAATTCTTGTCAATCGAATGATCCATTGTTGTTTTATTTCAATTTGAAGTTCTGTATTTCTAAAAAAAACACCTTCTATATTGAACTGTACATGTTACAATAATGTAATTCATTACTCTCTGTACATGGAAGATATTCGAGAAAAACTAATAGTTTAGCACTTCATTAAGGTGTTAGAACTCAGAACAAGGACTGTTAGAATTTTGTTTCTCTGTTAGAATTATTAAAGCTAAATTAGAATTTTGTTTCTCTGTATGTGTATTTGTACATTTCAGAAACGAATTAAAATTCTTCTCTTTGCAAAAAAGACGTAAGGATTGTGAGTAACTCATATTGGAACCAAAATGAACCGTACAAGTTGAGTTTCAATTGACTGAAAAGCTGGGAATCATGAGGGGCGTCCCACAAGGCAGTGTACTTGGACCTTTTTTTCATATATTCATATATAACGCTCTATCTTTTTTTTCGTGAAATTTAGCAGCGATTGAATAAATAGCTGGCGTATATCCAGTATGTCAGCTTCCTTATACATCAAGTCAGTAGGATATCTGATATCTTTTTTATGAATCACGCTTGTTTGCTATCGAGGTTTGACACTAGGAGCCTACACACTAGAACAAGTTTGAATGCATTGAAATTTTCATTCAATTTGCTCAATGGTAATCTCGACTGTCCTGAGCTTCTGGGTAAACTTAATTTCTTCGTTCCTCCGAGGGGTACTAGAATAAGCCATACATTTTACTCAAAAACCCACAGAACAAATCTTCTCTCGCAATCGCCGCTTAGCTTTGTATGTTCTACTGCAAACCAGGTATCAAGCTGTTGTGATTTGCACTGGGACTCACTTGTTTCTATCGTAAATGTGTACTTAAATCTTAACAGTGAGGTATCTTGATTTCTTCCGGTTTGATATCTGAGTGATTTGTTTTATTTATTATTATTGTAATTGAACATTAAGATACTGATATTATAGATATCGATTTAGATTATTATATTTGATAATAATTTTTATTACTTATTAAATTGTATATTGAATATTGTATATCTATGTTGTTATTGATATTATTAGTAACCATATTTATTCATTATGTATTTTCCTGTAATTGGGTAGTAACCTGTTGGAAATATATGCTTATTATTATTATTATTATTATGAATGATTTTCAGCAGCCGCTAGAGCTGTGTAAATTATTGTTGGATGTTTTACGTCTAAAATAATTGAGAGTTCTTTAAATTTTGATATTAATCCTCTATGCTTAACGAAATAGAACAAAATTCTATAAGTTTTTGCTTTAATTACAAATATTACGTGTTTTCTCGCATTAATCACATATCCAAAGGTTCTCTTTACTCAAACTGTGCGAATATAGGGCCTGATATTAATCCAGCTTAAACAACACGAAATGATTCGAATTCAAAGCGTCTCACCTTCGTGCTATTTGTGCAAGAACTCATTTAATATCGTACTGCTACATCGGATTGAAGATGTGCCTTACGGGCTGAGCAAGGTACCTGGAGAGTTTCATTACATTCGCTGACTATTTGAAAATGCTCTCGGCAAGATTGAACTACAAGTTCTGCACTAACTGATACTAACTGAAATTGTTTTTCTTGGTACACGAAATATTTGAATGTGAGAGTGTTGAGGGAGGTTTCTCGATCTTGATATTAATCTAATTTATCTACGACTAATATTAAATGTAAGTATTGAATCAAATTAAACACTTTGTTTAATGTTTCATGATTATATTTAACAATATCAAATAGTCGACATGTTTCGAGCGTGATCTCATTAAGACTAAACTTAAATAAGTGAACGAACAACAAATTTAAATTTATAAAATGGGGGTAAGTAAGGGGATATTTGAAAATCTACCTGTTTATTTACAATATCTTCTTCTGTCTTCCAAGAGCTACTTATTCAATTAGATATTGGATTGGATTAATAGAAATAAAAAAAAAGATATCGTAAATGAATAGGTAGATTTTCAAATATCCCCCCTACTTACCTCAATTTTATAGATTTAAATTTGTTGTTCGTTCCTTATTGTTGTTTAGTCTTGAAGATGAGTTAACGCTCAAAAAATGTTGTCTATTTGATATCTATAATATAAAAATGAATCACAAAATGTTTTGGTAAGCGCATAACTCAACAACGCCTGGACCAATTTAGCCAATTCTTTTTTTTAATGTTCTTTGAAGACCAAGGATGGTTTTTACATCGAGAAAAAATCGAATAATCGTCGGGAAAATCCTAAAAATAGCTCATTTATTTTTCCCATACAAACGTTTTCTAACTAGAATGTAGAGTCAACGGCTAGACCGATTTCACTATTTCTTTTTGTTCTATTTGTTATTGTCAGGGAAAAAATTTATAAAATTGCGTATAAAATTAGGAAATTCAGGAATACTTAATTAATAATATAGGTAAGAAATAATTATTAATTCTCAAAAAGAGGATGTAGAAAAACTGAATATCTTATCACACATTTCGGTTGTTCAGAGCTATCACGACTAATATTAAAACTTCAATTCAATATAAAATTTCGGTAAAATTAAAGAGACTAACATACACGTTACTATCATAGCACGTGGTATATTTGAAAATAAAGAAGAATACATAGTTTTATTTAATTTACAGTTGAAATTTCGTTTTTAAAAATGTTTAAAAAAAAAAAATTTTAATCTATTCAATATAAAATTTTGGTGAGTTTGAATAGACTAACATACACGTTACTAACATATCACTTAGTATATTTGATTGTAAAGAAGAGACATAGTTTTCTTTGATTCACAGTTGAAATTTCGTTTTTGAAAATTAAAACTATCAGATGTACAAACTTAAGTCGCAGAACTCGCAATGCAGCAAATCAAAAATATAAAAGAGCAAGTCAAACTGACGAGCAACACGAAGCTCGGTATGAAGTTGAACGGAATCGAAGTTTACAATATGAAAAGGTTGCGTTTAAATCCTATCGACCTGCATTCAATTATTACGTTGAAATAGATTACAGTTCACAGCAAATTGTTGCTATTGGACCAATGAACGTTGTGTGTCAATATTGCAAGGTAAAGTTTAATTGTAATAGATAAGAAAATATTACCAATGATGCGAAGAGTCAATTCAAATAGACGCTATTGGTACAAAAAAGAAAACGTTGTATAACTTCCACGTAGTGTTCATTGTTAACCCTACGACGACCTATTTGCAAGAACTCATGGTGTACCACGCCGTTGTAGTCGAAGAAAACAGTGAGCAAAACCTTCATTTGATAGAACTTGGTGTGCTTTGTTCGGTCTTGGCTCTTCTGGCAGATTCCAATGGGATGATTGGGCGTCCAAAAATTCCTGAGCGATACGGATGCAACGTTGCTATAGCTAAAAATTTGGCAATTTGGGAACAAACTTCACTTCCACTCGTTTCATTCCCGAAACATCCGACAAAATTGCATGACATGAGCCCAGTGATTCGACGATATTCCAATAGCATTTTCGTCACTGTTTCGATGTTTTCTTCATTTGTTGACGTGGTTGCAACTCCAGGACGCTCATCGACATCAACATCTTTTCGGACTCGAGAAAATTCGAAATTCACCTTTTTTTTTTGAACAGACCCCGTACATATTAGTCACTAAAATACCAATTGACATCTACAGAAGCTCGACAATACGCAGATTTTCATTTGTTATCAAGTTGCGTTGAATACCTTCATTAAATTCGTATTTAAGAAAAATTGAGTTGTTCCACAACTTTCCACAAAAATGCCCCAATTACGAATATTTCCGTATTCAAAACGAAATTGTTTCATTTAAAAATACAACAAAGGTGCAATCAGCATGAATATAACTGCAGGATTAACGAATTTTTCGGCTCTGAATTTCCCTGGAAAATCGCCCACTAGAAAATTAAAGAAACGAGCATCAAGTTACCAGTGATAATTTCACTCGTTCACTTTTTTCCGTACTTTCAAAACGACTCTGTTCTGTTCTATCATTAGACACAGTTCGTTTAACTCGAATCGGTTACTGCTTGGCTTTCGGAAAATATTCAGTAAACAAGCGGGAAGTTGATTAAACAAATTTGATACTTCTGCGAACTGAATGGATGCCCTGAGAGAATCTAGCGATATGTGGAAGATGAATTGATACAGAATACAAGCTATAGATGGCGTTTGTTCGAAAATAAAATACCAATATAGTTATAGTTTTAGTTGTTTTATTCGGGAAGTAGTTTCTTCTGGCTCTAAGACTTCTAATTCTAGAAGAACCAAACTGAAACTGTACGAAGCTCTTCTGTTTTTATTAATTACTTCAAATGTAATTCTTCTTTTAGGATAAAGTTCAAAAGGTTAATCGTACTTCTTTCTAGTGCATATCTTGTATTTCTTTCGTCCAAAACAGATTGAATTATGAGTATGGTCGAGTAGTACCGAGAATTCTGATCGGTAGAGGGTAGGTGGTTTATTCTTAACGTGGAAAAGAACACCGTTATAGGGTTGCGAGTTTTGCAAGCATGATCTTGCAAATTTTGACCATTAAAAACCAATGGTTTCTTCCAGCATTGTTTGTAGGTTTTTCCTGAGTGCTTTTCAAAGAAGACCATCTAGCATTTCAAGATTCTAGATATCACGATGTTTTTTTTTGCGAAAAGTGACTTCTTTAGGAGAGGGAAACACTTCTCTTTGTATTTTACCCTGACATATAAGATTTTGAAAGGCTCTATTATCTTCTGCTCTAATTGCAGGTGCTTCTGAGCAAACGATTTGGAGAAACACAAAACATTCTGGGAGGAGATAAAACTCTTGAAGTTCCGAGTAGAATTGATATCTGGGCGAATGAACTAATCAATTGGAGAATTTTTGTGAACTTAGACATGGAAAAATGAGGAGATGGATGCACTTTATAACAGGAAAATTGTAAAACCCCTAGATGTATCATGAATGTGTAGCCTAAAAGCAAGAAAAGAGGTGACTGATATTTTAGGTTATATTCTAGAATTTCGTTCAATGTTGTGTCCAAACACGATCATGTTGAACCATTTTTGCTCTTATATAAGACTCGATGTTTTTAACCTTGGGCATGTTACAGTAGAAATGTTAATATAAAATTCAATGAAGTAAAAACTTCATGAAGAGTACTCATTTCACAAATTGATTAGCTCAAGTATGAAAAAATAAATTTATACAGAAGGTGATGCAAGAATATTTCCACACATTTTTACAACCAGTTAATTTCAGACATACACCAAGACAAACTGAAATGGCAATCACAAAAAGGTCTCTTTGAATAATATTACGTTTCCTTCGAATTTGTGTCTTGCATTATATATTTTTTATTTAAGCAAAATGAACACCTCAAGGGACCTCCATGTTGACGTACGTTCTTTAAAATTTCATGGAAAATTTATCATTCTACGTTTCAGCAAGCTGAAAATATTTTCTTATTATGGCACGTTGACAAACGCCTCGAAACATTGTCTTGATGGATGGAAAATTAGGCTTACTTGTAAATCTCTTTCTAGTGTTTAGATTCCGTACAGAACCCTTATAAAGCTCGCTTATAGTTTTGATAAGATTGTTCTAAAACTTGCTCCGCCACAAGAGATTGCATTATTCTAAACTTGAGACCTATAACACATTAAAACTTGAATAATAGAAACGGTTATTATATCTCCTACTTTGAAAATTTCAATTTACATATTAATATCAGGGGCACTGGAACTTTAATTTGACAAAAAAATGAGATACGTTACGTATAAAATAATTAGAATTATGTGAATTGTTTTCTCTCACTTGACAACGTGGTGTGCGATCTTTTAATTGAATTTCCAACTTTGAAAATGCATATTTTTCATGCGCTTGATTTTTCCAAACCTACTTTGAGTTCTGCCCATGGACGAATAACAAAAAGGCCTTTTGGAAAATACTATAGATAGTATATTTATATCCATCGAAAATTCAGTTCAAATAAGAACACACTTGAACACTACAAATGTAATTTCTTGGAAGTTTTCAAATACAACAATAGTGAAGGCCTCCTGGAGATTTTTTTCCCAAGACTGAAGAAAAGTCACCAAACATTAGAAACAACTCACTGCAGTAATAAACAGTTTTGAAGCCTCCAAAAAAATTCGCTACCAAAAACATTTTATGTTCTTAATCAATGACTCTTTTGAATATGACAGGTTCCAACATTGTATCTTGGGGTATTCCCATCAATACATTATTTGAGTCACTCAAAGTCTCATACCGTTCGATAAACTTTTTTCTATCTACCTACTAAGTTGTCACAGAAGTAATACCAGACTTTAAATGCTGTAATAAACAGTTTTGAAGCCCCTTAAAAATTCGGTACCAAAAACATTTTGTGTTTTTAATCAATGATTCCTTTTAATATGACAGGGTCTAACATTGTACCTTGGTATATTCTCATCATTACATTATTTGAGTCACTCAAAGTCTCTTTACGTTCGATAAACTTTTTTCTATCTACCTACCAGACATTGAATGCTGTAATGAACAGTTTTGAAGCCCCTTAAAATTCGCTACCAAAAATATTTCATGTTCTTAATCAATGATTCCTTTTAATATGACAGGTTCCAACGTTGTACCTTGGGGTATTCCCATCAATACATTATTTGAACCACTCAAAGTCTCATTACGTTCTGTTTACTGTTTTCGATTTATCTATAAAGTTGTTACAGAAGTAATTAGGAGCTGTTTGAAGTCTCAGCAGAGCCTGAAAAAAGGCTGAAACACTCTAAATCAAATCAAGAATATCTTTTATCAGTTTTATTCATCATCGGTATATACTATATATGAGTATTTATATATACCTTCTAGCACCAAATTAGGATCATCCTATCCTTTAGCATTGTGAAATATGACTAATTGATATAGGTCTGTTCATCTGAGTACGATTAAATGGTCCTAATATACAGTTTACGGACCCTATCTGGTATCCGTTCTCCTTCTACTCGACCTAACAGTTTCTATTAGAGAATAAACATTGTGCATTTCCGCATTGCTGATTACAGATTGGTTTATAAATACCTATAGGATAGGTACGACAACGTAATTTCGTAAATAGAATCTGAATGAGCCAATCTGGATGATGAAAGAGGCCATATAATCAATAAAACCACACGTCCCTGGGTCTTCAAAATGTTCCATGTGCTTTTCCTTCAGCGTTTGAAACAATGCTGAACATGACAAGTCTTTGTAACTCACTTCCACAGATCTTTGTTGTCAAAACTGATGGCGTTATTATGACGTAAATATGCTTTGTATTTTGTATCGAATAAGAATTTAAGAATTGTAATTTTATTCAACTCGTTTGATTTAGATTCTTTCATACGAAGTTTCTATTCCACTACTTTCAAAGTTTGAATATTATTTCAAAATGGCCCATGGAAGAGTTGGGAAAAGTTTAAAAAGAAAACCAACTAAAAACAAACAAAAAAGATACTTTATCATTATCAATTTTCTGTATTATTAACAATCTGTATATAAAATCAGGTGCATTGAATTTTTTGGATTTTTAATATATCTTTTAGATTTGATATTTCAATTTCAATTCTCAATTTCCATATTATTTATAGAAATAATACAATAATAATTTCGAGATTCATATTAATTTGAGTGTCATAAGTCATATGTATATACAGCCATTTCGGGTGTACCACAAGGCCCTAATTTAGGCCCACTATTGTTTCTTCTTTTGGTAAATGATCTAGTGAACTAGTGTCTAGCAGTTCATAGTCTTATGTATGCTGATGATTTAAAAATATATCGCAAAATTGAAACATATGAGGACTGAATAAAGTTACAGGATGGCCTCACCGCTGTTTCTGATTGGTGTTACCGCAATAAACTCAATATTAATGTAACTAAATGTAATGTTGTCACATTCACTAAAAAGAAGGGCCTATACAATTTGACTTCTCAATTAGCGAAATCATTCTGACCAGGATCTGCGAAACTCGAGACCTCGGTATAATATTTGATAGGAAATTCATTTTTGTACCTCATATAAATAGAACAATTTCAACAGCATTCAAATTTTATGGGTTTATTGTACGTAATGCTGGGGCACTTTTCAAATACAATAACACTTATACAATTATTTAATGCGCTTGTAAAGAGTAAATTATATTGCGGATGTATGATTTGGGGTCCCATTTACAATTCTCATAAAAATGTATATATATTTCCTGTAACTGGGTGTTTTTACCTGTAGGAAAATGAAGACATCTTATCATTATTATAATTATTTTATATTTGAGATTTTATCAAGTATATACCAAAAATTTATAGTTTATGTTTTATTCGAATCTGGAGAAACGAAAACTGAAGAAACCTTTTGATTTGTTATCGATATTTCATCTTCCGTCTGAAAATCAGACAGTTATGGACCGTATTCATTAGGAAAATAAAGAAAGATCCCCCTTTGATGATATTGAAATAAAACTAAACCATTCAACACCAAACAATACCGGATATCAAATAGGAGAAAAGGTCCTAATGTCGCCAAGCGCGCTGTAGATTTCCCTAGAGATTCCTCGGGGGCAATTCTCAAAGAAAAACGAGTTATTATATGACTGCGTCTTTATCAGATGAAAAGATGAGAAAATTGTATATAAGAAACAGAAACATGAGAGAAAGTAATAATGGCGAAGAGAACAAGTAGCAATTCGGGAGGCAGATAAAGAAGTGAGGCATTTCGGTGGTATTTATTTCCTGAAACTGTTTTTACTCGAGTGCATTCCGTCTCGGTATCAGAGATGGGATCGAATTTGGTTCATCTTAAGACGTTCATTTAGATATTTTCATCGTGGAGAGAATTTTTGAATATGTCTTTGGAATAGAGTTGGAAATGTAACGGAGTTATTTCTAATGAATCTAAACTGATGAAAATGGACAAAACTTAGGACTGATTTTCCGTTTTCACTTGATAATTATAAATATTTTACCATTCTTTACTTTTAAAGAAGTTAAGTGGGATTTTTTCAAAAGTTTCACTTGAAGTGGTCTATAAGAATTGACGAAATGCTTACAGATCTTAATAAAATACATCATCGTATGTGTTGTTGATGCTATCAAAAGTCGTCTTCGAAATCTTCTTATTCTTATTGGATGTCAGCAAGTATTATTTGATTTTTTATGTTTAGAGCAAAGTTTGGTTTTTTTTTAGTATTTTATGGAACTTTTTGCAATATGAATCTATTATTGCCAGACATTTTTTAAGTTGATGAAGCCGTGCCTGACGCTTATTTTGAATTGAAAAAATTTTTTTTTCAAATTATGTCAGTATCGCTGAAATTTTTATATATTATTTAAGTATCTAAAAACCTAAAATTAAATTTCCAAACTTAAGTGATGTGGCATCACTTTGCTTGATCTAGGAATGGTTATCGAATAAATTACAGCGAAAGAAAATCTATTGAATTAATCTGTGGATTAATACAGTATCAAAATAAATATTTATTGTTGTAAAAAATTAAGAAAATATTATGAAAATAAAAAAAAATTATATTTTTTAATTCATAATTGTATCACAATAAACGGAGACATATTCATAATAATCATCATCATTATCACTACTGTCATTTTCATTATCATCTTCGTCTTCTGGATTGTCATCGTCTTGTAATAAGTGATCTGTAAAAGAATTTGTGATTGTCTGTATTCTTTTAACATGCCGAATAACTTTTCACTTTTAAATCGGTCTGGCTGAAGGTTTAACAATAGAATTATTGTTTGCCAAATTAATTTCAGGTTTTTAGATACTTGAATAACATCATATAAAAGTTTCAGCCATCTGAAATATTTTGAAAAAAATTTTTTCCTAATTCAAATTAGCATCTGGCACGTTTTAATCAACAATAAAAATGTCTGGCAATGATAGATGCGTGTTGCAAATAGTTCAATAAAAATAATAAGAAAATCTAAACTTTTTAAAATGATTAGGAAAATCGATATTCTACCTGTACAGCCAGGAGGCGCACTGATGAACTCAACCACTTCCGCCAGCCAGACCGCCCTTACGATGTCTGGGAGAGTGAGAGAGATAACATATCTAAAAACTGGCCTACCTGAAATTCTCACTCAAAAACTTTGCTAGTTCTTAGATTAATAGAAGACGAAGCATTTCATGCAGTAGATTTAAAGTTCAGAGTTTTTAAATACCCTAAAATTGTAATTACCGTAGTATGCTCGAAGCTATTCGAAATGGGCGCCAGGCTCATCCTAAATTATTTTCAGCTCGAATGGAAACGTTCTGTTTAAAATATGTAAATCCAATCAACACAATGGCCCTCCAAAATTGTTCTTCATGTTTCAACTTAAACGACATTTTATCGTTGTCATTCAAGATTTAAAAAACTGTTACAGTTAATTTTGAATAGCCGAGAATTCTTCTTTTATTCAATTTATTCGGCGAAACTCTGTCAAGAAGTAGACCTCCGCATCACGTTTTCTATGAACGGTGCTGAAGTTTACGGTGGAACATGTCTCCCAAGTTTTTGTCGTTTTGTTGAGACATCTCGTATATCTGGATGATCCGCTACCCCCCCCAATTTGCCTGGAGTTTCAGTTGAGAAATAGTTAAATGAAGAGAAACAGCAGAGAATCCCATCGCGAAATTTTAGACAAGAAAAGGTGTCAAAGAGGTACTTTGGAGATGATTGAAAGTTATTCCTATTAAAATATATCGAAGCTGGTTTGGAACACTCTTCTATATTCAGACCATAGATTAGGATGAAATAAATACAGGGTTGCCAAATTCTCGATATACAGTGTTACCAACATTGAATTATTCAGATAATTGTCAGAATTTCAGCGTTATGCTTTTCATGAAGTTTAACCTTTGATGAAACTTCAGTGAAGATTAACTCCATTCATTCATTTCAACTTCAATGAAATTCATCCTACTTTACATTCCAGTTTTTGAACTAGAAAGTCTAGAATGAGTGTATTGTGTACAATCTTGATATCACTGGGAGTTAATTCACTAAATGGCCATTTGGGTGAGGAATATATATCGTAAATTACGATACTGTTCACGCTAACCTATTTCAAAATTATACCTTATGCA
The DNA here is from genome assembly GCA_030704895.1 of Henosepilachna vigintioctopunctata. NCBI lineage: Eukaryota > Metazoa > Arthropoda > Insecta > Coleoptera > Coccinellidae > Henosepilachna > Henosepilachna vigintioctopunctata. The sequence continues at coordinate 2,857,090 of JARQZJ010000121.1, read as the reverse complement.
TAATGTGTTATTTCGTTCATATCGGTATGGTGATTTATAAGAAACTTCTTGATTAAAATAATTAAATATTGTAATTTTATTTGGTGTAAATATGATTCTCGTGTGATAACTATAATCGAGAACAAATAATGGCAAATAGCGGAAAGATAAGGCGAATAATTTCTTTCAAAACGGTTTTTCCGGGTAGCTTTCAGTTACTAAGTGACGAAGAATTCAGTGACCTTACTATAACTTTGCGGTTCTTTCGAACATAGCATGATTTAATATTTACCAGTCTCCATACGGTCAAGTGGATTTCGAAATGAGAGATATGGGTTCGAATCCAGAGCGAGAAACATTTATTTCTATCACTGCATTTGAACGAATGGAATTGATGAAAAACTAATGAACAAACTTTACTGTGTTTCTCTCTGAGTTTCAATCTATCCTCAGAATTTGATGTTATTTGAACAGCAAGTAAATAATTTTCTTCAGCAGGTACATAGAACTCTCAATTACTGCTTTTTCAAACATAGAGTAACCCATACAAATAGGTGTGGAAAATTGTTCTCATTTCGCGTATTTCCGAATTTTTCTGCAAATTCTCATAAAATTTTGCAGAAAACTATCAGTATTGTTGGACAACTGATTGTTAATTCATGATCTTCGGACTCGAATTAGTGTAAAAAGGCCAAATTTCAACATCAAAATTTCCGAAAAAGTTTCATCGATTTGGTTAAAAAAAGTTGAAATAAATTTTTTCTTCCGATTTCGATTGAAATTGTTCTGAAATTGATGTCGTAGTACCAGAATTTTCAATCAGTTTTTTAATAAAACATATGGTTTGTAAAATGGTTTTCATTTCTCGTATTTCTTTATTTTTCGGCAAATTTCCATGGCGTTTTTCCTGAAACTATGAGGTTTGCGGGACAACTGATTGTGCATTAGTGATCTTTGGACTCGAATTAGTGTAAAAAGCTCCAATTTCAACTTGGTATCAAAATTTCCGAAAAATTTTCATCGATTTAAGTTAGAAAAAAATTGAAAAAAAATATTTTTTCCTATTCCGATTACAATTGAATTTCTCCTGAAATTAATGTCGTGAAACCAGAATTTTCAATCTGTTTTTCAATAAAACAATATATTTGGAAAACTGTTCTCATTTCGCGTATTTTCGAATTTTCCTGCAAATTTCCATGGCGTTTTTTCGGAAACTATTAGGTTTGCGGTACAACTGATTTGCATTCGTGATCTTCGGATTCGAATTAGTGTAAAAAGGCCCAATTTCAACAAAAATTTGTATCCAAATTTCCGAAAAATTTTCATCGATTCAAGTTAGAAAAAAAATTTTTTTTTCCGATTACAATTGAATTTCTCCTCAAATTGATGTCGTAGAACCAGAATTTTCAATCAGTTTTCAATAAAACATTAGATTTGAAAAACTATTATCATTTCGCGTATTCTCGAATTTTCCTGCAAATTTCCATTACATTTTTCCGGAAACTATGAGATTCGTAGGACAACTGACTGAATTCGTGATCTTGATATAATCAAGGATTCAAATTCTCAGCAACCCATATTCATTATCAAATCCCAGTGTTTCACTAGTAAAATGGTATTCTCCCTTAACTAAGCATTCGAAGCAATGCGTGTTCCTTGCCAGAAACCTACACATTACTAGAAACTCAAACCCCAAACTTAGCCGGGCAATCAACAAAGTTACACCAAACCATATGGAAAGGCGTGTATGCAAATTTTCTCATTCCCTTACAAGTTAATACCCGTTTACCATATTTGACAAACAAAAGACGTATTCGTGTGTTTGGCATTCACAATGGCGTTGACAGATTGCGGAGGAAATCCTCCAAACTCTCGGAGAATCAAATTCGAAGTAGACTTAGATCTATCGCAGATATATAACAGAAACTGTGTTTATGCTAGGTGGATTTATGTGAAACGGTGATTATTTGAGAAGAAAAGCTATGAACAGTGGAGCATAGAATTTCATCATATTTTTCAAACGCTTTGGTTGGCAATTACATTATGATTTGAGTTGCAACTTTCAAAACTTTATTTTCGGACGAAGAATAAATAACGTCCTCTGTGTAGAATTACACGTTGACTGTTATGAGTGGATAAAGAATAGAGTAACCTATTTTGTCAAAATTCTAGCATAATAAATACTTGGTGAAACCTGACCTAATTTTACTTAACCTAACCGAATATGTCAAAACTTCAGATCAATATTTATTGAAACCTAATCTGAATTAAACTACTATGTCAAAATTTTATATCGATACATATGTAGGGAATTGTCATTGTCATTCTATGGAAGAAGACATATCACAGAATAGTATCACTATTCTGTGATCACATTAGCACACGCCACCAGCAACTGTCAACATATAAAAGGGCACGGAGGTTTCGCTTATCTCTTGGTGAAACATTATGTTAAAAACAATAAATTAAAAATTAACACAGTTGACTTAAGTTTCACTGAATATATTTCGGGTGGTTAACTCATTATCAAGAGTATACAATATGACTCAAACTTACATGTAATATTGAATACTATTGGTGAAATATACAATACTTGGTGAAACCTAACCGAATTCAACCTAACCTGACTTATCATAACGAAATTCGTACACAATACTAGGTGAAACCTAACGCCATCTATTTTGTCAACATTCTAACACGATACTTGTTGAAACCTAACCTAATTTAAACTAACCTAACCGATTATGTCACCATTTCTGTTCAATACTTGATAAACCTGTTCTAAACTAACCTATTATGCCAAAATTATATAACGATACATAAAGAAACCTAACCTAGTTCGACCTTACCTAACCTAATCCCTCTGTCAGAACTGAAGCACGATATTTGGTGAACCCTGACCTAATTTAATCTAACATAACCGATTATGTCAAAATTTGAGCCTAATATTTGGTGAAACCTGACCTAAACTCACGTATTTGTCAGAATTATAGCACTAGACGTGGTGAAACCTAACCTAATTCAAACTAACCTGATTTATCATATCGTATTCTGAGATAATACTTAGTGAATATTGTGTCATAATACCTAATTTATACATATTATACCTAATAATACATAATACAGAATACATAATACCTAATTTACCCTACCCTAACCTATTATGTCAAAACTCTAGCACAATACTTGGTCAAACCTAACCTAATTTCACATAACCGAAATACTTCCTCAATTATGAGCATCCTCACCAGGGAGATATCCTGGCATAGCCAACCAGGATATCCTCAACATAGAGAACCATATGTTATTTTGACATCTACAAAGCGATCAGTTGTTGGAGCCTTGGTTGTTACCAAGGGTACACAGTTTAAAGCATTACTGATCACATATAGAATCCCAACGTTCTCTGTTGATGCTCCAAATTGATGAAAGAATAAACATACAAGAATAAACCATAATGTTGGAGAATAGTCCATGAATTAATTTGGAGAGTGCATTCCCAAACACTGAATTGCATCACGTAAATTCACTTTAAACGAAATGGGAAAATGTCTTAATATGGTAATCTCGGGAAGGTGCAATACAATTGTAGTTCATTTTCATTTTACGGTCTACCACGGAGTGTATAAACCACCGGGCGGGCTATTTATCACCGTTCTTTGGGTTTCTCATAAATTTATTGCGCTATTTACATTTCAATTTCAGTAGAGGCGAGCGAATTGAGATTTCCAATCGAGTACTTGAATTTTTCGATGTGTCGAATTTTAGGTATACGCTACTAGACTTTTAAGATGAGAAATTCTGAAATTTCATGCTTTAATATACCACTACATTATTTATTCTTAACGTTAAATTTTCAATCTTCATATATTGTATTAGATACATCCTAACAGTTACCCGTAGTAAATTAGAAGATAATTTTATGATCGACTTGAAGGCAGTTTGAAATATATGTACTTGAGATGTTGTGGTATGTATGCACTTAGATGTTGAGGTTTTGAAGCGTCTCGAAGCCTTACCTTCGAGAGGCTTAGACCACTTTGTCACGGCCGTCGGTGGTCTACTATCCTAGTCGATTGTTCCCAAAGTTTCAAGCATTATTTCAACTCTTTTTGTATATTCCGAACGGATAAAAAATGTAATTGGTATTTATAACGTACTATATAATATTCCTGTGACAGAAAAATGAAAAACATTAGCAACGACGTTTTCGATAAAGCCACACTGCGTAGAAAATACTTCTATTAGAAAGACTTATTTTCAAAGAAAGTTGCCTAATAAACTTCATTCAATTATTGGAGGGAGAAGGAAATTTGAAAGAAACTCTGTATATATGATATATAATAAAAATAAATATTACATTTCTGATTAGCGCAACCAACAAGTTACTTTATGACAGTATTAAGCTTTGTTCGTTCATTTCTGATTTAGTTTTCTCGTGTTTGGCTTCATTTTTTGTGTATTCATTCAATAAGATATAATAAACAATGGAACACAGAAAGTTCGGAGTATTTTCATTGTCTTTACTACAACTTCAATAAAAATATTTCAACGACTCATCCAATGACAATAAAATGAATTTTGTTGTTAACTGAACCCATTTTATCGTTCCGACAATCAGGAATATTGTTCTGTTCAAAAATGTTATTCAAATAATCTTTGCGAGCTGAATAATTTCTGCGCCTTTTTTCTGGGCTTTTCAAGGGCACATTTTTAGATAAATAATGCGGTAAATCTGGAAAATTCGAAAGAACCGAGCGATGGACTAATCTTGTTCTTTTATCAAGTAGGCTTACAATCCCACCTGGTGAAACAAATTTCTCTTCCCTGATGATATAAGTTTCAGGAAAATATAAGACACAAACAACGGAATATTCTGTTGGGGCCCAATTATCTCGTGGTGTTGATTTCATCTATTTACTCTTCAAAATTCATTCTTAGGGAAACTAAAGGTCGATACTATTTGCCACCCGCCTTCAGGGTGCTGTTATAATTTGATTTACACCCAGGAATACAACAAGTTTTCGTCATTTCAAGAGAAGATACTTATTAGAAACTTGCCTGTTGAAAGCTTGAAACTTACTGAATCACCTACAGAACACCTACCCTCTACACTATATTTCACAAAAAATTATTGGTAAGTAAACACAATTTCTCAAAACACAAATTTGATTTCAATTCGATTAAATCGGTACACAAAATACTTTGTTCTTATAATGTTATGTCATGTTATCCACAAATTTTTTTCACAATTCAAATGACTCGCCACTTTCACGAAAAATGAATATTTGCGTAGTAGGCCTAGTAAGGAGGCAGAATATTATATTTATGTCGATTTCAGTAGATATGATTGGCAAAATAATCGAGATATTCTATATGACAGCTCAATATTCATTATGAATGAAAATATCTTCAAGATGAACAATTTTCTTAAACGTTTTTCATTTCTGTCGAAGGTTATTTGAACATATTATATGGAAGAATCGAGGTATCATCCGAAGGTAGGAATATTTTCGTAGATACTCAAACACAAATTTCTCCCCATTCGTAAAACTTTATTGCATTTTACGTAAATGTGTTTATATTCAGTTACTAAACCATTCAGGGTGGAATCACTGCGAGATATTCGATTTACATATACAAATATAAAAGATTGACAATACGTCTGAGTATCTATAGTCGTAGGGAAATGTTTATTTCCTTCGTGAAAACGACAACGAGTCCCGAAATATGAATTTTCATCATTTTATTGCCGCTCGAGATCTGCGGGTGGTGGAGAATGCATAAAGGAAATTCGAGGTACGGCGCAAAATGTAATTTCAATGTTTTTCTCTGGCATAGATCGAATTTTATATTGAAGGTTTAAAGACAACACAGTGGGAAATCATTTGCGTTAACGGTGAAGTTCTATGCAAAAATAACATTCCTTCACGTTTCCAACTATTGTAAATGAAAAAAATTTTCGCTAAATAATGATAATCAAACTGATTAACTAAAGCGTTTTTTTCTATTAACAAAAATGGCATCATAAAGGGTGTTTTTTTTAGAGGTATGAAACTTTAAATTGCAATAAAACAACGATGGATCATTCGATTGACAAGAATTTTTTTTATTCGAAAGATAATCTTGTGGCATTACATTTTAAATGTGATTTTTGGCATATGACTTTTTCCAATATTTGTGGCCGTATATCGACAATAACACGGCGAATATTGTCTTCCAAATGGTCAAGCGTTTGTGGCTTATCCGCATAGGCCAATGACTTTACATAGCCCCACAGAAAGTAGTATCTCAACGAATATTCATTCAACCAGTGTAAAGTTATTTAAAACGTTACAAGATATACAATTTCAAAAGACAAAGAACAATATTTCAGAATCCAACGAAATAGAAAAACCAGAGTGAATCTGTTGAATGATAAAATAGATATGAGATATTCACCACTATATAAAGCTCCATGAAGAAGAACACCGTTGTAGGACATACTTAGCAGGAAAAAAAATGCAAACTTTTTTGCTGCTCAAGTCTGTCATTTTTGAATAATCTCAATTTCTTCATAAATTTGCTTAAAGATGTAGTAATACTACGAAACTGCAATCTCAAAATGATGAACATACTGACGAAAAGCAAAATGTTATTTTCTCTATTAAATCACCTGATTTTACGTTGTACTTTATCGATTTCTTCCATATTCAAATACTAGACCGACGTTGTAAAGAACTGTTTAAAATTTTCTGATATTCAAATCAGTCTCGAAAACCCTCATTGTCCCAAAAATGGAAAATAGATGAAGGAAGATGATTTCGAAACAAACTTTTCGGTTTTCCATTGTTGCTTGATTTTTCAATTCCGCACAATATCTGGGAAATCTCGGAAAGTTGATTTTCCGTCGACATTGAATACAGATGAGAACGCTTGTCCGAAAATGAAATATTTCACTATGAATACGCCAATTTTTTCAGGAACTGCGAACGAAGTTACTTCGAATATTCAACGTTACTCGAATCGACAAACGTTTCAAGTGTTTGGGAGCTGTAGAGCAAACGGAATCATCGTTCCTTTCAATATGAGTAAATTTCATCATAAGATCTGAAGAAGCAGATGAAATTGTATTAATAGAATACTTGAAGTTATATGAAAATGAGCAATATTCATTCATCATGAGCCTACACCCAAAATATCGCATTTTCGAAGAATTCATACAAAATAATAATAATATTCATTGTGAAACAGTTAAAAAAAAAATTAATACATTAATTACAACTAGTATAACTATGTGAAGGTATGTGCTCTTGAAAAATAAAGAAGAACATGAGATATAACTACCGGAATGTAACGCAACATTACCGAAAGAAATTGAAAAAACAATTAGGGATAGAGATAGCAAAATTTCGAAACTAAATGAAGCAATTACAGCTTTTTCAACACCCGAAAGAGAATTACCCGTCGTGCATTTTAACCCCCACAAGCCGTCTTTGTATTAATAGAAAATGAACTTAGGGGAACAATGTACTTAATGGAAATTTTATATGCCCTTTAAGAACATAAAGGAAAGCGTAAGAACCCATAAACCTCGCCAGAAAAGACCTGAAGTGAAGTAAGTAAAAGTTATAATATTTTTCTTGAAACGATAATGAGTACGGGAAGATCTGCGTTAAAATTTCCGGGGGTTTTACCGGAATGTCGCTTCTGAATTATAACCGACGCAGGAAGAAAGAAAGAAAAATGGAAAAAATCGAGAGAGTTGAGAACTAATTCTGAATACCGGAATTCAGTCTTGTTGTATTTTCATCTCCAAGTCAAACGATGGCTGAATTTGAGATGGGTATTCATAAAAATGTGTTCTGAAGTTCTGTAAAATTAACCGCACTTGGTAGGAAGTCGATGGGTAATGCACAAGGGTGGATCTATTGAAATGGTTCAATTTAAATTACTTCGATTTTTGCACAAAAAATGCTCTGAGTTGTAAGGAACAACTCATCATAGACTCTGTTGGTTTCACACAGTTAGCTTTGCATGCTTACTCAAATCGTGATGCGGGATGGATAGACGAAGAAACAATGGCTGCCAATACCTAAAATAAGATGAGGCAACATCCAGTCACTGTTGTGCAGTGTTTCCAAACATTTTTTGTACCATGCCCCACCTTAGCTTTTCTGAAACTCCAAAGTGTTAAACTCGTATCAAGTCACTTTCGAAATGCCCTCCATAGCAATCAAATTGTCCCTTTGTGGGGCACCAGGTTTGGAAACACTGCTCGAGAGGAACTAAAAGTTGTTATTGGAAGTAGTCGCAACTGGAAGGCACAAGCCTACATAGCTACTGGCTCTAAAACTCTGGTGACTCACGCAAAATTGAAAGTGTTTCTCAATGATATGCCAAGCTATCCTCAAGGTAGGCCAGTTTTCGTGACACAGGGTGTCACATAAATCCTTCTGCCAGAGGATTTGTCAGATCAACGGAACTCTGCCAACTATCGTCCAAATACCTGTCTTCCAGTTCTATACGAAATTATTACGTCTAGTATTGCTTAGAGAATCTATGTACTCTGCGAGCGAAATAATTCCATTGTCGAAGACCAGAAGGGATGCACAAAAAATGCTATGGGTTGTAAGGAACAACTCATTATAGACTCAGTAACCTGCAACTAGGTCTACTCCAAAAAAAAAAACCTGTTTATGGCATATATTGACGAGAAGAAAGCATTTGATTCCGTTCTTCATGATTGGTTGATTAAAGTGATAAAAATCTGCAAAATAGACCCTTCTGTAATCAACTTACCTAGAGCATGCTATGTCTACATCGAAGATTACAATACATCTTAATGGGTTCTATGTAATATATGGAGAGATGCTATACCACTTAAGAGGGGATGTTTCAGGAGACTTGTTGAGTCCTCTTTGGTTCTACTTGGCAGTGAATCGTAGGTGTGTGGAACTCTCCAGACTCTTCGGTTATTCGTGCCGCATCAATAAACTCCTTCAAAAATGGCATAGACATATCTTTTCAACGATCCTTATCTTAATGGAGACAACTGTAATATATCAACAGATGCTTTACCAATTAAGAGGGGATGATTCAGGGAGACTCCTTGAGTCCCCTTTGGTTCTGCATGGCAATGAATTTGATCACGCAGATTTAACTTTACCAACAACGGATTTTCGATCAAATTTAACAACACGGAAGCCATCAAAGCCATCTATCATTGAGATTCATAGCCATAATAATTCCTAAGACTACAACTTACTTTGCATCTCAATATTCAGGACAAAACAAATTCAACTCCGTATTCTCCATCATTATACAAATAAATTAGTCTTTCGTCCTACTTTTCTCATCGTATTTAAGTCTCAATTTCTCGTTGAAGACTCTCGTAAACAATATTACGAACAATTCAATTTTCCGTTCTACACTTCTCACCTTTAAGTTTTCCAGTTAATTCAATATTTTGTCCCCGAATTTTAATAGTCGTCTAATTTCGCAGAGGGTTGTATTCCATCGGGACGTATTTCATTTCGTTGTAGAGTATTAAGATTGCGCCCCCTGCGGAGGGAAAATGCCATGCAAAAACCGATAGAGCGGGTAGCTTCTCATGAGTATAAATTATATAAAAGCAAGGCCGTGTTGGAGTTCTAGATAGTGAATTAATTCGCGACAGGATAGTAAATTTTGGAGAAGATTCATGAAAAAATCAATCATTGATTAAATTTAGATTCTGAAGACAAATTTGTCCGGGGTTGTAATTTCTGTTTAACTTTGAGTTCCTTTGTGTATGGAAATCACAAAAAATATTTTGATAAAACTATCATTACAGACCGCACGATACATAATAATAGACCAGACATAGTTTTTTCACACAAAATCAACAAGAAAGACCACCTGGTAGACATAACGGTACCTAACACTCACAACTTGATGAACACCATTCAAATGAAAATCAGGAAATATATGGACCTGAAGTGTGAGATACTTAGTATGTGGGATATAAATACGGCGTACATAAGACCATTTGCAATATTAACAACCGGTGTAGTTTCGAAAGTGCTACACGAACACCTTACAAAGCTGAACTTAGACCTGAGACCTGTAGATAAAGATGCAAAAAGCTGTGGTGCTGAAATAGTCTATTGATGCCAGTAAAGTTAATCATTGAACGAATTTTTATAATAGAGTGATTTATTATTTGCGTGACAACAGTTGTAGATCAAATCTCCATCTTTCATCAATTCCCTCATATATGAACTCATTAAAAAATGATATTACCTCAAGAACTCCAGGTTTGTTCAGTTAGAGAGAATGTGTATCTTGCTAACACAAATACAAAGCATATCGCTCTGGGGTGTACTGCTTTTGTTGGGACTTATTTTGATACGTCTGTGACAATCACCTGCAAGTGACAAGTTAAATTACGGAGGTATTGATTTTGACGAATGATACTGGCCGGTTTATTGAGCTTATATCCAGGTTTCTCGCTTTGAAATTATTGAATTGATATGTTCCCAATTATTATTAATAGTGACATGAAAAGCAGCGATTTATACATATATTAAAAGGAAATAATAAAATTTTGGAATATCCCCAAGAAAACACCTCTAACTTTCTAATCCGCTCTATCTTGTTTCTAATTCGAGCAAACATAGATATAATTTTATCGGAAAGATTCGCGGATTTGTCCCCTTCTTTAGATTCTGTGGTTTTTAGGCGGGTTTTCCATTAAGGTAAAATTTGAATATTTTAACAATCTTGAAATTTTTATGCTTGTTCAGCCTTCACGGCTTGCCACGATTAAATTTGTTTCTGACAAAAGGAATAATTAATTTATTCATTCAAACCTTAGGGAGCTCTTGACTCTCAAATATTCATGTCCCGTAGGCCATTCAATAATTTTTTGATCTTAAATTTCCGATATAATTGTGAGATGAAATCTGTATTAATCACATTTTTGCATTATGCACTTTTTGGCGTTATTATTTCAATTCATTTAAAGGTGAAAACTACAAATTCAAATGATAACAGAAATATGTGTTCGAAAAATTCGTTATGTTCGAAAAATGAGAATTGTTTTCATTAACGAATTCCAAAAATTCGTAAAGCAATCAAGACGAACCGAATTTCCTTATTACATTTAAATCGAAAATTTAATCTTGTACTAAATCTACTACAAACTCAAAATTTATCAACACATTCGCAGTATTAAACACTCGATAAGGTACATACAGTAAAAGGGCGCAAACATAAAAGCAGCGCTGCCATTTGAAAATGACAATGAACGACCTAATAAAATGGCATCGTCTACCCATTCAACGGAAAACTTGCTATCTTTAGAGACTCATTAACCGTGACGTAGACTGCTCTGTCCTGAAACTTCACTAGAGTGCGCGTTGACAAAATCATTAATTGGCCTAACAGTGACAACCGTCGAGAATAATATCTTGTTCGCTTACCGCCTTCGTGTAAGAAGCAGAAAACGGCGCAACTTGTTCAATTTGTCCCCGTAGAGAAGGGACTGGAATGGATATTTGTATGACGATGGGATAAGGAAATTTGGGAGTTTGGCTGCTTTTTGTCCTGTCCAGATTTGTGATATATGAGGTGGAAAGCCCTCGAGATCATTTCATTGCGAGGGAATGCGAGGTATTTTCCGCATAAAGAGGAAACTGCCGTATGATGAAGATACGTCTTTTCGTGTTTTGGCCCTAGGAATATTCGATATATTCACGAATAATCTCTTAAACGACAAAAATATCAAATATTCATCGAAATATAGACTTTCAATAAATGAAACTTGAATATATTTGAAAGTTTGTAGAACTAACACTTGGGCGTTGATATGGAATGAGGTTCCACCGATAAACTACACGTGTATACTTGTAAATATTATTTTTATCGACAATTATTTATTTTTCACCTATAAACAAGAACCACTTTTTCACATTTCTCTAAATTTGTCGAAATTTGTTCAAAATGGACAAAAGTTTCGTTTTACTATTTGCTAGACTTAAGACATAAATGCTAAAGTTAGATTAGGTTTAGTTCCATCACAGATTGTGCTAATATTTTGACATATTAGCTTAGGTTAGGTTTCACCAAGTAATTCGCTAAATTTCTGACATAATAGGTTAAGTTATGTCAAATTAGGTTAGGTTTCAACAAGTACTGTGCTAGAATTTTGACATAATAGGTTAGGATAGGTTAAATTAGGTTAGGTTTTATCTAGTATTTCGCTAAATTTCTGACATAATAGGTTAAGTTGTGTTAAATTAGGTTAGGCTTCACCAAGTATTTTGCTAGAACTTTAACATAATAGACCAGACGCTTCAGATGAATTGAGCCAACGACTTTACAAGGCACGAAGACTTGTTTCACAACAACCTCAACTTGAAGCTTCAACAAAAGTGTGACAGCCTTAGGTGATTCACATAGAGCTCTAGAAGATACCTTGGGCGGCTATACAGACCAATACGATGGAGATGAATGCAATGAACACAGTGTGGTTCACTGCTAAACACGAAGGAAAGCAAAGAAGATCTCTATCTGGGGTATATCTTCAGTGGAGATGGGTACAAGATCCTTTAGCTCATTTTGATGGCCGAGTGGAGGAGTGGAACAAAGATAGGTTTCTTGGTTGAGGAATATCTGTGAATGGATCGGCATACCCAGCGTGGGAGAACTGTTTCAGAATTTGAAAGATCGTAGAAACATAACCGATCTACTTGCTAGTGTCTGGGCGACCTCATAGGATGCTTGAGAAAGGTACGTGGTTTCCACGGCATTCTTAGTCAAAGAAAACTGACTGGAGGTACAAATGAACAGGATATATAAAAAAATTCACTTTGTCTCTGAGAGCTGTTGAAGATATTTACAGATCAATCATTTCTCAAAGGTATTCAACTGTGGAATTGCATTCATTCAACTTCAATGTTAATACATATCATAATTTGAGTACTAACATATCCAAAGACCTTGAAAATTCCTTCCCCTAACGATGCCAATTAATTAACAGTATTATCAAACTAGGAAATCGTAATTTGCATTTCAAATCCGGTAATTCGCCTACGTGAATGTCAAAAAACGAAACGACAAATCAAACTTGACGTTTGTGTGCCCTGAAAAAATACACCACGACATGAGCAATCCCCGCCCGTAGATCACGACTTGCATTCGGTTTGTTTTGGGCGGATTCATTTCGTGTCACCGCTGCCGAAAATAAAAACATCGAGTGGGTCACGAAAGGAAGTTAACTGTCATGTCAAGGCATACCCGTGCCCGTGTCACCTGTACCTTTTACGGTTTGTCTCTTCGAAGCTTCATTTCGTATCGATATCCAAGCAGGGATGTAGTGGAGTTCTTTTTTGGAGACACTCTTTCGAATCTGACAATGATCAGCAAGGTTTTCAATTAAGAATCAACCGTCTGAGATAGTTCCTTGTCCATCGTCACTGTTCAAAGAATTTTGGAATGCAGCATTGAATGTTAAGAAACCGAAGATGGAGCCATTATAATATAACATTTCTAACGTGTTTCCATAGACCACCACTTCTGCTTTGTGGTGAAGTTTTTATTACACAGAATAATAATACCTTTATTCCCAACATACATACATTCAATTAAAGAGAAAAAATAACAAATTATACACGAATAATAACAAATAAGAAACAATTAACGAGAAAAAAACAAAGAAAGATATTATAAGCCAATATATACAACGATAAAATTAAATTAAAATAAACTGAATTAGTATTGAACAATAACCAGATGGAACAAAGTAAAAATAAAATAATGTCTCTTACAAAGTTACATATGGTCAGCAGAATTTGACCATATAGTAACGAAATATATTTGATGAATAAAAATTAAATTAAAATCGATTGCAATAGAAATGTATAGTAAACAAATGAAACAAATTAAAATTGAAATATTATTTATAACTAAGTGGACAATTACCGTTTAGCTGGAAAACTCAAAAACCGATTTTTGCAACATTTGACCTTGAATAAATTTTTTTCCACACGATGGATTGATGAGGATAATCAACGAATTGTATGTAATAGGGTCCCCAATATCCATGCCAATTTTTAGCTGGGTGCGAATTAATGTAGCCTTACTCCTATTTTTGGAGCTAATTTGACCGGATCAGCAATAGACTTGAGAGGCTATTATTATTAATTTTATTAACTAGAGGGATAGGTCATTATGCAGGTAGGAGTATTGAATTAAACCTGAGAATTATCGAATAATAAAGAAGGTCTTGAAATATGAAATTGAGGAAAGTAACAATGGTGATAAACTGAAGGTAAGTTGATCATTTGATATTGATTTTTCCTTTGGTATGAATCAGAAATTCACAGTTTTTCTAGGAGATCCAGAGTTTCACTTTCCATCTGTGATTACAGCAATTTCAATGAGTTTAAATCTATGAAATGGTTATTATGAACTGACAGTTGAAGCTTGTTCATATTTATGAAATCGTTATTAACACTGATAAGATATTCTGTGGGTGTATGGAGGAGGTTATCGTGGATGTTAAATTGAACAGACTGTGCTAGAAGAAGTCAGAGCCACCTCTGAGACCCGAGTGCAGATTCCGTAACTGTTTTTCGTGACGTGACGTTTTGTACGTCTTTTCTCACACCATTCGCAAGTGTTACTCCTTGAAATTTGAAAGTCCAACTCTGTCTATCTGAAGCTCCGATTTTTCATGTCGGTTTGCCCCTCATTTTGTTGGAATTCTACCTTTATGGCATTTTTATATCAAAACTAAACAACTTATACGTCAATGTCATCATTTGTAAGATCGATCGTCTGTCCGCAAAACTTTCGGCACTGCTTTCTGACAATCGAAAACAGTTATTTCTAGAAACGCGAAGGCGGATATAAGCCAACGAAAACGACGAATGAACTTTTAATCTGAAGCAACAAGTTTTCCGGAAAAGCTGACCTATATGAAATGGAAATTGATACCGTTTATTAAACCTCGTACAATAAAATCCATAAAAGATTATATGTTAATTGAGTACATTTTCCGAATTGAATGTCACTAATTTGAATTTATAATAAGTTTATGAATTATTCAAATTTGTGGATTTGTAAAAAATTGAATCACATAATATTTCATCTTATATTAAATAAAAAAAACTTGGCTAGTTTTCACAAAATTTATAATAAACAAATACTTGACAATTGTTTATGGGTGTTACTGCTTTTTTCTGATAAGATTTTATATTAAAAAAGATTAAAAAAATAGGAAAAGATTTTATTTTTTTGATAAGACCAAAATTATGATTGTGGACCGTCCTGATAACAACTAGGTGAACGTTCAAAACATAGCGGGATGTGAAGTAGTCAACAGCTACGTATATCTGGGCTCCAAGATCTCAAACGCTGGCAGCTGCGACGACGAAATCTGGAGGCGTTACGCCATAGCAAGATCTTCAGTGGAAAAGCTCACAAAAATTTGGAGGGACCGCAAAAACACAAAGGTTCGACAAATGAAACGCCTAGTCTTTCCAATTTTCTTGTACGCAGTTGAGACATGGAGATTGAAGATACAAGATCGTCGCAAAATTGATGCGTTTGAAATGTGGTGCTGGAGACGCTTGCTCAAATCCCGTGGACTGCACATCGAACCAACGTCTCGATTCTGAAAGAGCTAAACATCAAAGAGAAGTTATCGTCGACTGAGCAGCTGCGAAACCTCTGGACATATAACCCGAAACGAAGACTCTATGGAACGATTGGTGGTCCAAGGGAAAGTGGAGGGTAAAAGATCTCGTGGGCGATTTCCCACAAAGTGGACAGATCTAATGAAATCTGTGACACATTCCAGCATCAACTCTAGAGCCGCTAAACATAGAACAGTGTGGCTCCGTATTGCTTTGGACGCAGTGGCACAAGACCGAGACACGACAACGACCACTTTGTCAAGAGTGATTGACTGAGAAAAAGAACCCCATTTTCAAACACAAAATTAATAATAAACAAATACTTTTTTATATATTTATTTCATTGTATTTTATTTGGTGTATTTTGTGTTGTTTAGTTTGTAATATTTTAGAGTATTTGTTCATTATAAATATTGTGAAACCAAACCAGGTGTTTTTATTTAATATATTGAACAATGTTTCACCAACAGATTAGCGAACCCTTAGTCATCTTTCTTTCATCTCAACACATTTGTAAAAAGAACAAACCTGACTAAATGAAGATTAGAATATAAATGTTCACTCTTATTCATGTCAGGTGTTGGAGCTTCTTCATTTGTTGATTATACTAAAGAGTACAAATTTTCGTTTGTTCTTTCAAAGCCACCCCGAATTATCAGTTAATTTCGACAAGTTTTTTGTCGAATACTATCAATTTTTCATTATGTGAGAAAGAAGTATCACTTTGAGGCTTTTTCCAGGTTATTGTTCATACTCTATTCAACTTCCAATCAACCACAGTCGACAATTATAGATTTTTCTGCCAGCTGTATTCGAAAAAAGCCTGCGGCCCCAATTTTTCTTTTTACGGCTCGTCTGTTTTCTATCGACGATCCAAATTCGCGAGAACGCAACACGTTCGCATTATTAATTCGATATCCAACGATTTTCCGGAAAAACGATTGCTGCTGACGTATTCAGGCTGGAGATATAGACGGGGCATTTTTCCTCTTCTAGCGCAGTGTTAAATCATTGCCGTATTCCGAATGTTGTCGTGGAAAATTGATCATTCAGTGGTACAGCAACAGTTCCCGAAAAATAACAAGAATTCGCATTCTTTGTTATGATGAAGCTGCTCTATATTTTCAATATAATATTTTTCACATAATATATTGTATACGCTGTAAATGATCTTGATATTTTTCACCTAACAGGACGAACGAAATAATGGAATGATATGTGAGGTTATGGGAACTGTCACTTGTCAATAACAAATTGACAAGTGACTAATACCCACTTCTCATAGCTTAACAAACTCGACTCGAATCATTTCTTGAATCAAATTCGTCATACCTCAAAAATATTTCAGAGAAAACCGATATAAATCAGAATTTGCGTTGAGTATTATTGTGTATTGGACCAATAATAACACATGACTCAATTTCAACAGAATACTGACCGAATTTATTGCAATATAGAAACAAAATGAGCCCATTTTGACGACATGACAACTGTCACAATGGTATGCCAAGGCATGAAAATTGATCATTCAGTGGTACAACAACAGTTCTAAAAAAATAACAAGAATTCGCATTCTATGTTCTGATGAAGCTGCTTTATATTTTCATAAGATCTGTACACTCAATATAAAGTATACGCTGTAGATGATATTGATAATTTTCACCCAACTGGTGCGAAATAATGAAAGAAAATAAGTATGTGAGGTTATGCTTAATGTCACTTGTCAAATAACCAATTGACAAGTGACAATTAATGTCACTTCGAATAGCTCATCATACTTTGAACGTCAAATGCAAGACAACACATTCTTCAAGTGATTTATTTGTCCTTATATATTTTGTATGTTCTATATAAAAAATTTTACTTAATTTATTTATTTTGATTTTACGATGCATTTTAAAAAAAATTGGTTGACGAGAGTTAGAATATTTTGATGGTGATAGCTCAATACATAACTACTTCTGATCTAGTATATTTAATGTCCGACGAGATGGTTTAGAATTATGAGAAGCAACTAATAATAACAAATGACTCAACAACAAAATACTGACCGAATTTATTGCAATATAGAAACAAAATGACCCCACTTTGATGACATGACAACTGTCACAATGGTGTGTCAAGGTACCAACAAAATAGATTGAAAATCCCTACCAGATCTTGCTCCAATATAACGTATGTTCAAATTACATATTGATACATATTTCAGATAAAACCAGCAACAAATCTGTGAAAATATGGATGGTGAAGGCTGCCAGAATGATTGAAAATGAGTTTACAGCATTCTAAATAAATTTTATTCTTCTTCCATTTCACTGTATGAAATCAATCGGGACACTTTCACTTTCTTTGCGCGCTGAGTATAATGAGAGTAGACGTACCCTTAGATTCCGACTTTCTTACCCTTCTGATAGACGCAGCAGATAGACAGAAGTGTCGATTTACCCGATTTGGTGTTGAATTTCAAACGCAGTACGTCAAGTTCTCGATCGTCTGTTTGTGAAAGCTCAACTTGACAATATTACACGATCAGAAATTCGATACGTGAAACGATTCTGGAGAAAAACAAACTGGTCATAACGTTCGATGGTATTGGACATCCTTGGATTTTACCTGTCCGAATTTAGGTTACCTTGAAGGTGTTTCCTGCAAGAATTACAAATTATTTTTGGGTACTCATTTCCTGACGTCTTTATATTCGAAATTGTAGAAACGATTACATCAAATTGAATGATTCATTTCTTTATGTGTTCGTTTTTATAAGGAGAAGGTTCCAATACAAGAAAATTTTCGAAAATTGAACAGGATTTGAAAATCTCGACATAAATGAAGTGTGTAAAAGAAATGTCAATATATTGACATAACATTAAGAGATTAACGTCACTTTTTCAGGCAGCAGTTGACAACTTCATAATATTAACGGTATGGATAGATTCACATTATTTCATATTCATTTACCTTTTTTACCAACAGTAAAACGGTATTTCCTGTGCGTTGATGGGTATTTGGAGGTTAAGAAAGTTGTGTTTTTTATTGTTATTGATCAGAAGATGCAACCAATGATGCGTCAAAATATTGTAAGCGTCTAGTATGTAAAAATTATGACGACCAAAAATTTACTTGGATTAAGTTTCCAATGAAGAAAGATATTCACATTTCCAACGAAATTCAACCTCCTGTACAACTATAAAATTGACAGTTTAATGACATTTGATGCGTGAAACGTGTTAATATATGGAATTATTGATAATCCGATTGAATTCGACTACTGTTATTTATTCTGTTCGTAAATGATATGATGGATAATATTCACTTTCCACATTTGATGTTCGCAGACGATTTGAAATTATATCATGAAGTTAGATCACAGGACAACTGTGTTCAACTTCAGCTCGCGCTGGACCATGTTGCTACTTGGTGTGAGGACAATTATTTGAGTTTGATTGTGTCAAAGTATAATGTTCTCTCTTTCACAAGGAAAAGAGACCAAATTGACTGTGATTACAGCGTCGGTGGTCAGGTTCTTTCACGTTCTGACAAGGTGAGAGATCTTGGTGTAGTCTTCGATCAGAAGCTGGCCTTCATTCCACGCACATCACCCAACTTATTTCATCGGCCTCGAAGATATATGGATTCATTATGCGCAATGGCAAATATTTTAATAATTCCTCAACATTCATAGGACTATTTAATTCCCTAATCCGTATCAAGTTGGAGTATGGCAGCATGATCTTGCACCCTATTTACACTTGCCAGCAACGCCACCTTGAGGCTATTCAGAGAAGGTTCTTGAAATTCTCAGTTTGGAGGAAGGACAAAATTTACCACAGAGAGGAGTCAATCATAACGAATTACTGAGTCGATTTAGTTTAATCTTATTGCAGAGCAGGAGAGAAACTTTATCACTCAAATTTTTGTACAAATTACTGCACAATAGTATTGATTGTCCTCCTCTTATGTCCGCTTTGCAATTTCGTGTTCCTAGGCAAAATTCTCGTCATACAGAATTATTTCACCTAGAGACTCCAATGATCACTTCGCTAATACAATCCCCCATTTGATTTATGTAGTCTACATTCAATAGAGTTGCCAATAACTGTGACATTCACTTCGACACCATAGAAGTTATTTTTAGGAGTTATGTGAACAAAGGGAATGGACTAAAATGAATTGATTTAGATTGAGTTCTTTGTAATATTTTATTAAACACTATTATTTAGTTATTAGTTAATATTTTATTTTTTTTAAATTGAGCTCTTTGTTTTATCTCTTTTATTTTGATTATTTGGTTAGTATTCAACATAAAGTTATTATTTTTTGTAATCGGGTATAATAAATGTTGAAAATAGGGATTTTATTATTATTATTATTTGAAATTAGTGGAAGTGTTAGATTTTCTCAGTCCATGACTGTCCCCCTCAGTTTCACACAGGTCGACTAGTAAAAATATACAAGTTTAGCACAAAAGGTGAAACAAATCCTTCAAGATTTTCGAAAATATTCACGAAAAAAATAAATTGTCGACCAAAATTCGTGGAGTGAGTATTGGCGTCATAAAAATGAACGAATCAAATTTCGAGACGCGTTAAATGAATGAAATTTAGCTGTTTCTGATACCAAACAGCAATACTGAACTGTCGATTTTGTAGAATTTCAAAAGAAATAACATTTTGTGTTATTTTATTGCGATAACTGCGTTGTGA
This sequence comes from Henosepilachna vigintioctopunctata, assembly GCA_030704895.1. Lineage (NCBI taxonomy): Eukaryota > Metazoa > Arthropoda > Insecta > Coleoptera > Coccinellidae > Henosepilachna > Henosepilachna vigintioctopunctata. Next base: position 2,836,746 of record JARQZJ010000121.1, on the reverse strand, counting down.
GCTCATATTCCCCACATTGTGGGGGTAGTTTATAACTGGATTAGAAAATCTATCCGACTAATACCGCTTCGAGCGAGGAAATATTTGCAGCGGAATGGTAGAGTGGAAAGAATTCTCGAGTTTTCCGGTGAGGAAATATAAAAGGAGAATTTTCCGGTTTTCCAATATTTTCTCAACATATGAAGAATTTTCGCGGGTTACGAAAATGAAGTCGATGAATAAAAAATTCAAAATTTGCGATTTGAGGGTTGTTCACGATGAGGAAAAGAATAAATGGAATTGTTTTTCATGGAATTCTCAAGAATCTACATTTATGCATATATAATCTTATAAAGACTTCAATTTCTTTGTCATTCGTTCAAAATCATTAATATCAAGCGAAATATCAACTGAATAGTTGGAAATCAACTACATAGTTTGCAGTATAACCTATCAAATCACGATTGCAAATTACGGCATGACAAGAATTTTTGAACGACCCCCGTAGGAAGTAGCAATTATGCCAATAATTACAGAGGTCGTTCAAAAATTCCTATGTTGGATTGAATTTGACTTTTTCTTCATTGCCAGCATATTTTTTCTATTTTTTTCCACAGTATTCAATGCAATATTATTCAATACATCAGAAAAAAAATCCTTGATATCAAGAAATTAACATTAGATCACTGATCAAAATAAATCAAATGTATTTGTGGATCTGTGATTCAAACACAGAAAAAAGCCTCACTTACTGTTTATGATTTTGCGAAGATCCACCAAAGTCAAATAATTTACATATAATAATAATAAAATTTATTGAGAAACATTCCTTACATTGTAAAATTACATTCATTCAATTAATACGACAATTAAACGGACTAGCTAAGAAGAATGCTCTCAGAAGGACTGAATTAAGTTTTGAGCGTGATCTTCCATTCAGCCCTTAAACAAAAATATTTGTTCGGACAAAAATATTGGTTCAGTTTATATTCACAATATTATATAACAATATTCGGAGAGCAGAGAAGAAAAAAATTACCTCAGAAATATTGAACATTTGAGACAATTTCATATGGTGAGGAACATTCGTGGTAAAAACATAAACAAATAATACAAAAAATTGATTTATACATTATTGCCTACATTCGAATCATCAAAGTACTCTGCCACACTTTAGTATGCCTTTGTTAACATCAATGACTCAACTCTCTTCTTAAACAAATGAGCTTTCACTAATTTCAAATTCGATGGTAAATGGTTGAAAATTTTAATACTCTGATAATAGATTGAGTGCTCAAATTTAGATGTTTTATACTTAAGAATAAGTAGTACATCACTGTTTCTTGTTGAATACTTATGATTACTATTCAATTCAATAATAAACCTATCTTCATTTTCTTTGACATATAGTAAACATCTATAAATATATAAACAAGCGTTTACAAATATGTTATTTCGTATATATATATATATATATATATATATATATATATATATATATATATATATATATATATATATATATATATATATATATATATATATATATATATATATATATATATATATATATATATATATATATATATTATATATAATAATTTATATATACAAATATATAAAAGCGTAACAAATATATAATTTTCGAAGTTTCTTGAAATTAATGTTATATCGAATATAAAGCCCTTTAAATTTTTAATACAAGTTGAAGCACGTTTTTTCTGTCGAAATCTGTGATGAAAACAAACTTTGGCACTATTTATATACCACATATAATTTGAAAATATTTCACTAAATACATTAAAAACTCTACATAAGTTTCGGGCGGTTAACCCATTATCAAAAGTATACAATGTTACTGGATGATTTTCCATTTATTGTTTTTGAGATAATGTTTCACCAAGAGATAATTGAAACCTCCGTGTCATTTTGTGGAATTTTCAAAGGATCCATTATAAAATACATATGAGTGTCGGGAAAATCAACAAAGGAAATAACAACGGTTATCGCATTTTAATCTTCAAACTTGAAGGAGGTTTTTATTTTATATTAACAGAATTGTTAAAGATTTGAAATATTCAAGTAAAACATTCAGGCTTGAAGTGATAATATATTGCACACGCACATTTTCAATTATTTTCCAGAGGGTAGGTTACTGTTGAACTTTATCTCTAATCTGTTTGAGGAAATAAGTGGAATTTCCGCAAAGTAGAACGATATACTATCCATTTCATTTAATACGTTATCACAATTCAAAGCACAGTTTTTCCGAATAACAAAGGCGACAAATTTGATAAATTACCAGAAATACGAGTCTATTTACATATTTTTATATTTCTAATTCAACTCCACTCCTCACAAACAAAGGAAAGTAGGAGATAATTTAAAACCTTCAAACTTCTTTGTATTTACGTTATTGATATTTTTGACAAGTGATCTTTGCATATTTAAGTTTTTCGTTTCATTTCTTTGAGACATTTATTTCTCGCAAAAATAATACTAATCCCAAATTCTTTCGAAAAAGCACAAAAGGCTCCTAATATATTTTTGTTTCCTATTTCTTCGATATTTATTTCATGAACAATCTAATTTGACTCAAATAAATACCCAATACAGGTTTCAACATTTTGAATTAGTTCTAGATATTTTTGTATGCAAACAAGATTGTTGAATATTATGGATATATCCAGGAATTTCAATTTTTCGCTCATGTGTTTCATTTAGGAGCAATTCTCTATGAATAATTAACTGAAAACAGGAAAATATTCCAAGCTATGTTCCTTTGGAAAATTCGAATAGTACAAAAATCTGGAATCGTATGGAAAGAAATCCATAGGAGAAATATTTTTTCACTTTGAGTTGAAAACTGTTCTGAAACATCATGACATCTTCTTCTTTTTCCTTCAACCTTCCAGTACACCTTTGTAAGTGGTTGATGAAATAATTGAAGCGATAAAATCGAAATCAAAATTGTCCTAACCGGAGTTCAATCTTTGATGGTCCTTCAGAAACAACTTTGTGATGATGTTTTAGAAGATAGTACGTTCTTTAGAGAATAGATTTGATTAGTCTCACTCTCAAGGTGTTTTAGGAATGTCAATTTGGCTCTTAATTCCTTCCAACTATCATATTAGCTAGCTTTAAAGGAATTTTCACGGAATATAATATTAAAGACAAGATATTAAAGACGAGATTTATTCTTGTCGAGTATTCCAGAGAATAATTACAGATAATTGAATAATATTAAATGCTTCCTTCATTTTGATATTTAACTAATTGCATTGAATATGTTTCGAGGTTACCTTGTACCGTTTTGTGTATATTATCAATAAGTCTTTTCGTTTTGGTACTTTTTCAGATGATTGGGACATTGCTGTTGAAATGAAAACTGAATGGAAAGATAGATGATAGCTTTCCGAGTATTTCTAGACATTCTTTGCTATTTTTAGACATGATGTCTCTTCATACAATTGGCTCCTTTACAGATGGTTGCAAATGATATTGCACCCACTATGGATAAGTCTCTGTTGATATTGTTGATAGTTCTGGATCGAAATAAATCATTCGATTTTGTGGGACCTTAGGTTATTTTGTCCAAGTTCAGATATACTCAAAACCTATTATTTTTACGTGCATCTTGAAGAAAATAAGCAGAAAGATAGAGGGAGCCACATCCTCACTTCGAATCAATCAAGTTGCTCGATTTGTGTTTCAGTCGACATTTTTGAAGAAATTAACGAAAATAGCTCCAAAAAATTTCGATCAACTACCGTTTATAAACATGTTTTAATGCTACATTTGAACGAATTTGTCCTAAGAATCTGAAGGAAACAACGAAAAACGAAAAATATTAGCGGACATATTCATGGACAACATGGAAACCACAATTTTGGAATCGGAGATATCAAAAAAACATATAATTTTTTGGTACCGCTATGTGGATGACATCTTATTTGGGTTTAGTGGAACAGACCGACATATCAGTTCATACCTGACATATCTAAATTCATTATATGAGAAGATCAAATTCACGGTATAATTTTGTAAAAATTATACCGTGAATATATAAACAGCATAAATTTTGGTACAAAAAATTCAGGAAATCTACCTTCTCTGACGACATCATAAATTTTAATTCGTTCAGTCCAATAAGCCATCGAATCGCAGCTTTCAATTCAATGGTCCATAGGGCTTTTTCGATTCCCTTATCAAAACAAGACCTTAGGGAAGAACTTAATGATATTCGTACGATAGGTATGAACAATCAGTTTCCACTCAAAATAATCAATACACTAATTATAAAAAAAGAGAAACGCTTCATCAATAGACTTTTATATAGGCCACACTACATCAATAATAATGATTAAAATGAATTGAGATATGTGAGCATCCCTTATACACACGTCCCCTCTCCAAAAATCATTGAATTCTTCATTACAACTACAGAACAGAAGATTCATTGAAGTCACAGCAGATTGGATAGAATGATCTTTAATAACAAATTGTCCAAATCCGAGCCAATGAAGAAGTCTGGAATTTATAGATTGGACTGTGGAGAATGTAAGTCGTCATATGTTGTCCAGACCGGACGATGTTTTGAAACTAGGCTGAAAGAAAACGTAAAAAACGGACAATCTGCTTTTCGGGAACATCTAGAGTTGACAGGACATAAGATCTCACGTTGTTTCAAACCAAATATTCTCCATTACTGTGAAAAAGGTATAAAAATGAACAACCTGGAAGCCTTGGAAATAAATAAACTTCAAAAATCCGATGAATACAATCTTCTCAATGACCAGCTAGACCTAAACCACTCCCCGCTGTTAAATCTCTGATAATTTGGAAACCCCCACCTCTATGACCGAATTTAAGGTGTATACTGTGGTCCAAACAGATCTGCAAATATTTGAAGGTTGTCTTTGTAATATGTATTTATTCTTGATAATGCCGTAAAAGTCGAAACTAGTCGAATAAAGAATTGTTCAGTCAGTGATTTTTAGACGAGTATTTATTATTACCTCTCATTTGAAAATACAAGAATTCCTGGCGAACTTTCAGTATCAAAAGGCGTGGTGGTACAATATTCTTAGCATACTCTTGAATTGTACCTTAAAACTTCAAAAATGAGAATTGAATGGGTTTAATTTCTGTTTTTTTCCTCAGTTATAGATAAGAAAATATCCCGAAAAACATCTCGAGATGATTTAATCTCATTACTGCATAAACCTGATATCAATTTGATGGTTTCGTGTTTGAAATATAGCGGGATCATAAATATCGACAATTTTCTCCATTAACAGAAGAAAATCGCTGATCACGTACTAGATTTTCCAAGTCGACCCACAAGATTCCCAAGAAACTTGCAGAGTTGCAAGATCGTTTACGTCGCAGTTGGAAGACTGGACTAGGGATCTTAGATAGCCAAGACTGATGTCACGTGTCAACCGTCGGACGTTTATTCCCTTATTTCAACTACTAATGGTCGGATTCCTAAATGCGTCAAGTATTCGACGAATTTGCTGAGTGGGATATGGCAAAACAACGTTTCCGTGAAATCTGAGACCGGGAAATTTATTACACAATTTGTGGTTAAAACGTGAGGTTTGGCACTTCCGAAGTTTATATGGCCAATTGGTTTATTTCAAGGCGAATTCCTTTCGGAATGAATATCATTTCACCTCGATATTAATCTATGTTATGGCCACATGTTAACATCTTCACTCAAATGAGATGTCCCATAATTAACTCACAATTTGAATTGAATTGAAAACACAGTTTTTAATCTTTTGATTTTCCATTGAATCTTAAAGTGAATAGGATAGGATTATTTATAGAACAACACATCAGGCAAATGGCCTCCACGGCTTTGAATTCACATATGCACTCGTTTGTCGAAATTCACCATGACCATTCTGCTTAAATGTTCTGCTAGACCTGTGATTTTAAATGACAACATAAAGAGAAATCTAATGGTGTTAAATCACACGACCTAGGGGGCCTCTTCTGATCACCGAACTTTATTTTTTATTCATTTATTCATTCAACATAAACTGTTTTACAGGACAGGTCCTAATTACAAAACAGGAAACACAACAGATACTAAAAACATTGGTAGTACAAAAGTTCAAAAGTTTCAATTTTGTAATTTCAAATTTCAAAGTTCAATTTTAAAAGAAAGAGTTTGTGAAATGAATCACAAATGAAAAAATGAAATATAATTATAGGAACAAAAAACTTAAACCCTGACCAAACTTATACATATATATATATATATATATATATATATATATATATATATATATATATATATATATATATATATTAAATTCACACACATACATATAACAATAATATTTAATAATAATATAACAATAATAATAATACATATTTATAATAATATGATATAATAATAATATACATTCATATATTAAGACTTATACACACCTACAAGTATATGAGTGAATATGAATCATGTACGTGAATACACATAAATGATTGTTCTAACAGAGATTATGAATATCAAGGAAACTTGCCTTAATATCAGTAACAGAACAGTTGAAAATATCCACCTAAGAATGCATGGAGAAAATTTTAGAACATTCGTTTTAACTGCAGGAAGGTAGAACGTGAATGCGCTTCTGGAAGACTCTTGGAACAATAAAATTAAGTTTTTGCAATAATTCCTGACATTTCACTTTATTGTTAACTATTTTATGCAAGAAGATTACTGCATGGTATTTCCTTCGCACACTGAGTGTGTCCACATTATGTCGACTTGTGTTTCATGTTGTATGCCTATAGGTGGATATATTTCATCAATTCTGAAGCTCAAAAGTTTCAGGAACTTTCGCTGTTTAGTCTCCAGTTGATTAATATGTAACTGATAACCAAGATTCTACTTGGACTGATGATCCGTATTCAAGTTTGGCTCTTAGATCAGAAATGAGGGAGTACACAGCCTGGAAACTTCCCATGCAGTTATTGAAGTGTTTCAAGGGCCGTATGTCATGTGGAATCATGTTGAAACCCATATTGACCACATCAATATTATCCAACTTCGGCAAAGAGAACTGTGCTATCATATCGCAATATCGAGGACCAGTAGGTAACAGTTACTGCACGACAGCCTTATTTTCATTTTCTTTGGTCCAATTATCCCTCCACTCCCAAATCAACACCAAACAGTGACACTTTGTGGATGCATTTGTTTTTTGATAATCACATGTGAGTTCTCACAATCCCAAAGCCACAGTTACGACGATTAACAAACCCATCAATGTGAAAATGTGCTTCGTCGGTCAGGATAATTTTGCACGAAAAATAGCATCCTTTTATTGATACAAAATAATTCATTCTGCAAACTCTCTTCACTTTGTAAGGTCATTAGGGTTCAGTTGTGTTATTTGAATTTTGTGAGCATGGAGACATAGATTCTTGAAATTTGTCCACGACTCCAAAATGAGGTTCCTGGATTGTCACTGACACTTCAATGCAGTGCTTCGATATTGACACTTGAGCGGTTTTGACATTGACGACCAGTGTGTTTGGTCTCTCAAACGGATCTTCTCCACCGGAACTTTTCAGTTAATATATTCACACTTGACGAAGTTAAAACACTAATTCGACCATATTTCGTATGAAATTTTCCAACTAAGCCTCCAAGCTTTCACTAAGTGCTTTTAGGGATTTTCTTTTTTAGGGTTACCAACACTTTACTGCCTACATTGCGGTAAATTCAAATCTTGCGTTAATTTTTGGACACCCTTCATATAGAAAAATCTGAAGTTTTCATAACATTTTCAACCTCACAGCAAACTTAGACTGAGTAGCGATGTAATCAGTCAAATGAATCATACAACGAGTTTAATTGAGGTTATAAATATAGTTCTATAAAAAACTCCAACCAATTTGTCCACTGCGTGATATTTTACCTGCAAATATACTGTTCCACACATACGTTCCTTTATATTCATCGAAATTTCCCATATCTATTCCTGGTCCTTACGAGGAATAAAAACACGGAAATCACAAGCGATCGTCAACTTTTATGTTTGGAGATTCGAAGATAACTACGATCCGTGTTCCATCCTTTACGAAAGTTGGAACGCATAAAGGATTTAACTACCGTGTTTTTGCCTCACTGCGATGCGTGATTCTTCACGGATTGTTCCACTTGTCATGTTCGTTTTTATTGTTCTGTGCTCCTTGTGCATGCTAAGAAGAATTTTGTTTCGTAAGCCGCGTCAATTTTTATTGGCGCGAACTTTTGAGTGGACGCCGTTAGGTTGGTAATATCACGGTGGAATTTTTATACCGGTTACAACTATTACAATATTCGAATAGAAGGTTTTATTAGACATAAAACAGGGAGATCACGTTCAGATTTGTGTGCAGTTTTTGAGGTGAAGAATTGTATAATTTAGGATGGAAATGAATAAAATAAAGGATAACACTAGTACATTACAAGTAGAATTTTTTACATTTTTCGAATTTCAGTATAAATTTAATAATCTAAGCACAATATCAGTTATATATTCTGCACAAATATGGGTTGAAAGCGAAGAAGTAATATGAATATGCTAGGAACTTTAGACTTATTATCAGTGGGTGATAAATATGATAAATAAAATAAGTTTTGATGTCTTGGTTTTCATATATAAAATTAGGAATAATTTACTTCCGGGATATATGCATGAGGACTTAAAGTATGTAAATGACTGCCACAACTATAATGTTAGAAATTTTCAGGTTACCAAGATGTAGGACAACGTTACGAGATAAATCTGTAATACATGGAGGTTTGGTTAAGTTTAACAGTTTGCCAAAAAATTTAAAAACCGGTGGGGATATCACAGAATTCAAGAGGAAGTTGAGAATGTATTTAATTGAAAACACTTAAAGAACAAGTTAACAAATGTCGTAACTGTAATGATATCGAAAACAGAGACTACATTATAAGTGAAACATCTTCTAAAACCTCTCAAATGGCATTTAGGAATTTCCAACATGCTTCCTAAACTCCAAAGACGTCCTCGAACACTATCAGTGGTGACAAGCTTATCTGTCAAGTAAGAGGAAGAAGGATCCAAAATCACAGAATACGAGTAGACTTCAGTACCAACATAGTACTTGAAAAGATATTCCACTCTTAGCCAATTAAACTCATCAATTTCTGTAGACGTTTTCTCATACTTGCTAAAGCTAAAAACAAAAGGACAACAAGCCTTCTGTATTATCTGCATTCTTCACCTTGTAACACTATACAAGAGAGGAAATCAAAGCAAATTCATCGTCATTTGGAAAACGAACAACATAGGATCATAAACAAAATTAATTCTTTCGGAAAAACGTGTTTTCATGCATTCAACAAGCAACTGAAATTCTATATTATGAAATCCATCACTCCTTTTCGTACATAGGAATATTCCGAAAGAAAAGAGGCAATTATGTCAGTTATAAGCACCACAATTTCCTTCGTATAAGGATTAGAGCGAACAATACTGAAATCAAGGAAAAGTGTTAAAATCACAGGCCTCAATCGTCTCCCATTGACACATTGCCTTCACTGGTAATAACTCTTGTTAATAACATAGGGGTGCGATATTTTCCCCTTTTCATTGCGGCCGCAGTATTTCACACTGAACCCCTAGGCAAGTTTCACACGTGTTAAACTGTTGATTTTCCGTCGAAGTGTCGGTAAGGGGCACCGGAAAACCATCAGTCCGCGAAGTTTCGATTTTGTCGGAAATGGAAATTTGTTGAGCTATTTTCCTCGAGGGTATACAATTTTTCGAAGTTTTACAAATTGAAGCATTGGGAGTATCTCAATGTGGAACTAATATACATGAAAACAGACTTGATTATGAGTTACATGACAACAGAAGAGGTAGTGGAGTTAGAAGTGAAAGAAGAGAAGAGTTTTCTAAGAAAAATATTCATTTTCGGGCTCATATCTATTTACTGAGTGTAAGGTCTTAGAGTTTCGCAGTAAAAGTGAAATAATCATAAGTGGTGAAAATGTTTTTCATTAAATAATCAGCAATCGGAGTTTCACATAGAAAAAAGTAGGATGGAAAGCAACAAAGAAGAGGAAGCAATGCTTTCATATAATGAAAGGAATAAAACCCAGAAGACTTCAATCTCCAGGTCCAATCTTCAGTCTTTTATGCGATGGAGCACCAACTAGAAGAATGCCCTCTGACGACCACAACTTCAGTGGCGAGATGACAAAGCAAAAGACCTGAATGTCATCATGAGCGTTGCTACATGAGGAAGGTCTCCATGGAGAAAAGGATGTCTTGTCGAGTCAACTAAACCGCACCCAGGGTTTTATTTCCATGGCAACAGGAGAGAAAGCGATCAGATTAAGGATATTCTATGGGTTCATTTACTGGCTCTATAGTTGAGTTAGTTCCATGAACAAGATGAGGTCCTGCCCATAGACAGTTCTCCTTTAATCTCCCCTATATTTCTCGCAATTATTATTGATAAATTTGTACTATATTTGAACTATGTATTTGAAAGAATGTTCCGCTTGTTGAAAACAAGTGTGATAGCTAAGAATTCTTGTTACCGAATATCTAACATGATATTTCTTTGGAGTACTTTTTTTATCATCATCAAATGAAGAAATGAAAGTTTGTCGATGGTTATCTTCAAATACAATCCTTGGAATGCAAAGAAGCAAGCTACTAGCGCGAAGTTGAAATACTTCACTTCATTTTTTTCAAATGGAAGAAAGAAATACTTACTTTAGCTTCCATTAAAGTACCTTCTCATCTTCATCGAATGAAGAGTTATATTCATTTTGAAAGAAAATTTCAAATAGTTCCACGTACAAACTATTTTCAATTGAAGACAAAACATTTTTCCATACTGTTTTCCAATGCAAAGACAAATTACTTCTATATTTCAACAGTTTTCAATTGACCTTGTGGAAGAAAGATGAAATTCTTAGAATTGTTAAGCCTTTAAACTTTCAGTATTATTTTTGGAGATGAATATGATCAAGTACCTGATATTTCATAAAATGAGGGTAAAATATACAAACTCCTTCTTATTCCTGATCTGTTTTTCATCTCTAATGAAAATCTAGCTTTCATGTGGGCCATTTTCTGGAAAGAAGTAACATATTTCCTCCGAAATAATTCGATATTTATATGATTCAATAACTATTGGTGGAAATTCCATAAGCTGAACTTCTTATTCATGAGGGAACTCAGACTGAAACTATACAAACAAGCCAAAAACGGAAAAGTTAAAGGGCAATCATTCCGGAAAATTTCAGCATTCGATCGAAGTTTCTCCAAGCAGCTATTCAAGTTTTGTTTATTGAAATCGGCAAGTTGGCCCGTATCGTTTTCCCATCTGGCCAACGCCTCATGCATTTTAATGAATGTTCGGGTCAATTTGTCTGTTTTAGCTGTGGTAACCTGGCATCTCTTGTAGCCGCAAATGAAATTAGGGGATTGTTAACATCGAAGGTTTTGTTGAAGTAGTATCTCATTCCAAATAATAGTACTAGGATCTATTGATCTTCAAGTGAAAGACCTAAACTCTAGGGTGTATATTTTCAAATCTTGAAAATGAACTAACGCTCGAAACATGTTGACTATTCATATTGTTAAATAAATCGTGAAACATTGAGCCAAGAGTTTAATTTATTTCAATATAAAATGAATTGATTAAGATTGAGTTATTTGTAGCATTTCATTGAATGCAATAATGTAGTTATGAGTTACTATTTTTTTTCAGATTAGATTGAGCTCTTTGTTATTTCTTTTTTATTTTGAATATTTAGTTATGTATTCAACATTGTTATTATTTTCTGTAATTGGGTGTTATACCTGTTGTTATATAGCAATTATTCGCGCAGATCTCATTCCATATTTGACATATATCACTGCGAATTGATTAGAAATGAAGTGAGCTGTTTGTTGCAAACATTAAATTAATATTCAACTTATTCCGTAGAGTTTTCCAATAAACTGTTGACTTACTCGAAACGATCAGTTCAATACGGGCGTCTCTAATATCAGAAACTATTCACGGAACATCGATATGAAATCTCGCCGTCTCTAATAAACGATATTGCCGACAAACTTCCTTTTCTAATCAGAATATTTGTGCATTCGTGATTCTGTATTTTAATATATTGGAAAACTTTCTCAATTACCCCGGCGATAAGTCGGAATGATGAATGGGTACCAAAATATAAACCTACGAAATAATAACCGCCTTGGCTTTTCAAACTTCAACACTTAAGAGATTCGAAACACCATCCTATAAATTTATTTCAGATATCTCATTAATTAAATACGCAAATTAACTTTGTCAGCTATTTTAGGTCTCTTGGTGAAACATCATTTGGTGTATCGAATGAAAACTTTTGTCGTAGTTTCACAAAATAATATTCATTGGTGGTCAATCGTTAACGAGTGTTTTTTTGTTTTTTTTACATACAAGGGCTCACTCAACAGACAGCTTAAATAGAGGAGCACATATTAAAAATGTTAATAACCTATAAACTAAGTTTCTATAAAGTGTATATCTAATATTTATATCTTATAACAAGAAGTATTTCATACATATCATCGAAATTTTTCGATGCATTGAGTTGAATTATATCATTTACAAAGAAAATACTTAATTCTACTAAAAAAGATTAGATAAATACATAATGAAGAGTAACTCTATAAAAACTGATAATCATTCTATTATCGACCTTTAAATAATCTCTTTTTCAAATGTCTCTTAAAAGTTATGGAATACGGAGAGAAAATATCCACGTTGGTCTCTATACTTATCAAATTTAGCGTAATGAAAAATCTATGGATGGCTGAATTCAACATATAATTTGGTTTGCTTTGCCAAAAAACCAGTATTGTACGATTTCTTACTACATGTGGAGAACAATTGAAGTTTATAAGGCTCGTACATCCAGCAGAATCTAATAAGCAATCAAGTAATTTGCAGCAGAATATAACGGTATATTTTTGTTTAGTCTCATATTTTTTCGTCAGACAGGGTGAGAGGAGTGAGATTAGTTTTGTTAGGTTAGGTTGGTACTCTTTCGTCCTACTGTTAGGTAGGTTTGATTATTTCTGAAATTTAGCTTTGTTTGAAAAGAATGAGTATGCAGTATTTGGTATAATTTGATTATCGTTAAATTCATTCTCATAAACTCATTTTTACGTTTCCTTCTGGATTTCTCCATTTTGTTTTTGAGTACTGGAATTATTGAGAATCACCATTTGGAGACGGTTTGGCAGAAGTTCTTTGAGCCTAAAGCTGGATGTTTGAGTACGATTGGTGTGGTGAGAGTATTTCAGTTCATAGTTTGGAAAAAGCAATTGATATTTGATTTTATTTTTATTTCGTTAACCTTGATTTACTTTCATTTTTTTTTCTGTTTATTTACATGAGAGGATTGGATTAAGTTAGTGTTAATCCATTACCAGTCGTTTAACTATTCAGTTTAACACAGTTTCTGAATATTGGTTGTTTTCAATATTACTAGGTAACCCTCATAATATTATTGTTATTAGCAATGCTTCAAAGAGCACGATCTCTACACGCTCATATGAACCTAGTTGAAGATTTAATTATCCCTACGTTAAGCAGAGAGGCACGAAGCAGAAATATCAGCATCCTTTTAGGCACTGTGAGCGTAGATCCCGCGTTCAACAAACCTTTAGTAAACAGAGTTATCAGTTCAGGAAATTTCTGAGTTTTCCCTCCACCGAAACCAGCCATAGAATTAGTTATCTATCCCACTTCTGATGTTCCAAAAATCTCGACATGAAAGCACTCAAAAATTAAACGTGTCACGCTTTTGGCCCCCTCCACTGAAGGCTTGCCCCATTCCGCGAATTCTGTACACGATATTAATAGTATGTAGATAATATTTACTTTGTGAACGAAATTGCCCGCATAACGAAAATCCTTAACCATGTGGAAAACTCGAAAATTGCCGGTGAAAACTCACCCCTCGCTTCCGACGGGGACTTCCAGAGCGTTGTATGATCAAAATGAATTTGGATGCATGTTGATCGTACAAAATGAGAATGAGAAAAATAAAAATGGAATTTTTAGCTGTTGGAAAGTTTTTATGGTTGATTATCGTGGATTATGTTTCATTTTTTCCGGGCTTCAACACGTTAAAGTGAGATGAGAGCTCTAGCGTTATTTCCGACCTGTTTATGTATTAATTACTATTTATCGTTAGTTATTTTGTGTGGAGTTTATTTTTAGAATCTCAAAAGTCGTCCAATTGTTTTCTGCTAGAATGGGCTCCTTTTCGCTTTTAGAAATTATTTCCGTGTATTTTTTAATAAATGTATATCATTTTCAGTTTCATTTTGTAACTTTCAAAAGAAATACCAACGAAGACGTTATCTTGAACGTATAAAATATTTGTTTCGATTCCTATCATTATTAGATCACACAGTATACACATTTTTCTCTTTTCCAAAGTACTACCTTCAGCATATCATAGTTAGGCAATTCGAAAATCGTAGGACTCTAGTTTCCAACGAAGTTGTAGAATCGAAGTATCAGTTTTTCCGAAAAACAGTATTGCTTTGCATGCGTTTCCTCAAATTCGAGAATGTTCCTGAACCCAGTTACTCAATTGAACTACCAGTGTGTTCTCAAAAGCAGTACTACTTTTCATGAGTTTTCTTTGGATGCAATGGGTATTATCTAATGTTTCTGCTATATAAATTGACACATCATCAATAGACCAGATGATATATAGGTTTTTCTGTGTAGCCAAATATGCTGTCTTCAGGAATTGCTGCGATTTCTAAAATCGTAGGGATAGCTACGCCTTCAACTCAGTTACATAGCTAGAATATCCTCCAAAATCGAATTACATTTCATATATTTCCTCAAAGATGCCACGGCTATTGTCTAGCTTCTCCTTTTTTAAGATTAACAGCGCATCAGTATTAGATCAGATTATATACAGGTGCTTATGTGTCCCTAGGTATTTTTCTTATTGAAATCAGTGTTGCGCGTTTTATAATCATAGGTGTCATTGTAACTTAATCCCAGTTACAGTTTGTTTCCGTTATTGGTATGAGTTTTCATATAATTCGTCCAAATATCATGGTTATTGTCTAGCTTCTCTGTTGTTTGTGTTGATACAAACGAACATATCTGGACAAAACATGTTATGACAAAAGGAATTAAATGTGCGACTATCACAATGAAGAAGAATTCAACTAGATGAAGCAATCATTTTGTACTATGAAACATTTTTGCAATAGAACAAGCTGCATGAAATGGGATTTGAAGTCCTAACACCTCAATCACTTTCTAGTGAAGATTTTAGAGAAATTTATGAAAGGGACAAGTTGAATTGGAAATAATTCACAGCAAGTGGTCATTAAAATCCAAAGGCTAAACTGTATCCAAATGCCTAGAGAATTTATTCAAAAAAGGAGTCATTTTCTTCTGTTACTCAAATATATCGATGGGGGCAAAATAAGCAACTCCAAAATGAATTGAAGGCAATCAAAATCAAGACATATTGAACTGCTCAACATGACTAAAGAATTGAGTCTGCACCATAAGGACTTTTGCACTTGAGGCAGTAATCTCAATACCAGCCCCATAAGATAGAGCATGAAGATCCAAGATTGTAACCATCTGGAGAAGAGGTTATTACATTCTTCACTCGAACAAGATGGATTGGGAAAAACACAGCTAGGAGACACAGAGGCTCCAAATCCAAGAGGCCAATCCAAGTATATCTAAGTGAAGAAGACACCCACGATGCAGAAAAATTGAGAAACTGTTGAACCCTCATCATGAAAATACCCACGTTTTACTTAGTAACAAGTTGAATCGGGGGTGATGCACAGCAAGAAGTCACATAAATCCTCGACTGTATTCGAATGTCTAAAGATTCAATTAGAAAAAAGGACTCATTCTCTGCTGTTACTCAAATGTATTGATAGGGAGCAAACAATGCAAATTCAAACTGATTGAAGGTAAATAATTCTGTACGCACCATAAGAATTCTTTGAACTTCCGCAGTAATCTCAACACAAGTCTACTAAGATAGGACATGAAGGTCAAAAAATTTAGCTATCTGGTAAAGAGGTTATAGAAATTCTTGAATCGATCTAGATCGATTGGGTTGAATACACAACTAACATAAACAAAATCGAAGTGGCCAATTTGAGTATAGCTAAGTGAAGAAACACGATGCAGAAAAATTGACAAACTGTGGCACACTGATTATGAAGATCACCCAAGGTTTACTTGGTAACAAGTTGAATCAGCGGTGTTGCACAGAAAGGGGCCACACAAATCCAGAAGGTTCAACTGTATACGAATGTCTAGATAATCTATTGAGTTAAAAGGACTCATTTTCTGATGTTACTTGAAGGTATTGTTAGGGACCAAACAATGTGAGTTCAAACTGAATTGAAGGCTACCGAATTGAGTTTGCAGCATAAGAAGTCTTTGTACTTCAGTAGTAATCTCAACAGAAGCCTACTAAGATAGGACATGAAGGTCAAAAAGTGTAACTATCTGGTGAAGGTGTTATAGAAATTCTTGAACTAAACAAGATGGGTTAGGTGAAATGCACAGCCAGGAGGCACAAAATTGAAGAGGCCTGGGTATAACTGAATGAGAAAGGACACCCTCGATGCAGGAATGAGGAAACTGTTGCACACCTGTTTTGAATGTCATTGAAAGTTTGTTAAGTTCATTTGTATGTATAGGGGTGACCAATTACCGTTATCAACACCATACAGATAACTACCCCCAGGAAATCATCCCGCTTCAATTTCGCTCGAGCTTCCTGCTTTCCATTCAAAACAAGAAAACATCAAACGACTGAACACTCTCGAATTCCAACGCACCCGATTCTATTATGTAAAATGGCTGACGGCGGAAATTAGACCGCCCATTTTGGTCATAAATAATATTTCACAGCTTTATTGTTTCCCTTTTATGTTTTTGTCGGATAACAACAACGCTTTGTCCGATATTGTTCAGTAACTGTCGAACGTTTACTGCGAAATTGAGTCTTTACGTACTCATTTCGGAATAGATTGGGCACTGTCCGTGTGTAATGTGAGGTTATGAAAATTTGAAGGGGCTTCATTCGAGAACATAGTGGACAGCGCCAATTCTCTTGAAGCTAATAACGACCGGGGATAATGGAGATTGGGCTTGTTACTCAGATTCCTTTGTTTCGGATTGCGTGAAAATATCGATCTACGAGGGTAGACTAGTAAGTCCGGGACCTAAAACGGAAAACAATCGTTTAAATTTGTTGTTCTATCATTACAATTACCTAATCGGAATCTATCAGTAATTTTATATAAGTACATTTTTTTTTGGAACTTGACTGAATAAAGAAAGTCAAACTCCAAAAATGAAATAAAGGGCGTACCAAAATCCACGCAAGAATAAAACTTTCCGTAATTTACGCGACATGATAACACAGTTTCTATTCCGAAATTGGATGATATTGAATTGGTCAATGCGTGGATTCAACAAGACAGTGCCACATGTCATACAGCCCGTGAAACATTTTAATTATGGCACGAGACATTTTCGGTGTCAGAATTGACCCCCTAGGTCGTGTGATTTGACATCATTAGAATTTTTTTGAGGTTATTTGAAATTCAGTCACATTTAAATAGAATTGTCATAAAAATTGTAGACGAATTAGTGCATATGTTTATGCAGGGCAGTGAAGACCACTTGCCCAATGTGTTATATGAATAACCCTATTCTATATTTTTATGAGTCAATGAAAACTTATAATTGAAAAATCTGTGTTTTCTATTCAATTCAAATCTTGAGTTAGTTTTAGAACATCCTATATTATCAACCAAGGTATTTATTGGGAGGTTCTTTTTCCAGAACGTCAAATTGAAATTAGGAATTTTTTTTCAAAGCGATAGATATATACATGACTGATGAGGCCGATACAAACATTAATTCAGCAATTGATAAAAAAGTAGTACTTCGAAACGTCGTCATGCGTATTTGTATTAAATTATGAGCTAATTCTAAATATTGTTTCATTATCGATTAATTATATATTCATAATACTATCCTGTTGAACTTCAGGTGATATTTTGGGATATATTGGTGACAATAGCAATCTTTTACTTGTCATAAGAGTTTTGTTGAGTATTCAACACATAAATTAGTGGTGTTTGCTGAAAAATAACAAAGAATAGTCATAGAATGCTATATTTCCTATCAATAATCTTTTTCAAAATGAAAGTCGAAACACAAAATTGTAATTTGGGGTTCTTATTATCTTCCAGATATATCAAGAAGGATGTCAGATTTTCAATCTTCATCCGAAAAGGAATCATTTCAATGCAAATGCTATAATTATTATTAACTTGATGTCGAATAAACCAGGATCTTTCAATTGCTGCATATCAAATTGTCCTAATCAGTTCTTCACTTTCTTTTTCTAACTATTGGCCTCAATTCTAATTTCTAACCTAATAATGGGTGATTTTTTAAGCGTGTTTTTTTTAATCGAATAAAACACTCAATTTGCATCAGAAATTCAAAATTTTCATTGAAATTGATAACGTAACCTTTGCCATTCATATTTTGAAGATAACTTCATGTAAATGTTGTCTGTGGCTCCGTATCAAATGGTTCATTCGGAAGATCCAATTTTACGTCATTTTTTCGAGCATTTCGGCCTGTATCCCACGAATTACGCGTGTTATGTTATCCTGTAAAGCTTCAATCGTGTTCGGCTTGTCCACATACACTAACGACTTTACATAACTCCACAAGAAATAATCCAGAGGCGTCAAATCGCATGATCTTGGCGGCCAATTCATAGGGCCATTTCGAGAGATAAGCTGCTCACCAAATTCATCCTAAAACATGTCCATTGTTTCACGAGCTGTGTGGCATGTGGCACCGTCTTGATGAAACCACGTGTCAACCAAGTTCAACTCGGCCAACTGGGGCGAAAAAAAGTTGCGTATCAAAACTCGATATCGTTCACTGTTAACGGAACATCTCTTCCACGGTCGCCTTTGAAGAAAAATGAACCCATGATGCCACCAGCACATAAACTACATCAAACTGTCGTTTTTTCGGGATGCATCGACAATTCTTGTATGTTATAAGGCTGTTCATCACTCCAGATGCAACAGTTTTGTTTATTTACATATCTGTCGAGCCAGAAATGAGCCTCATCGCTGAACACAATTTTTCGATAAAACAGCGAATTTTCATTAAGCTGTTCTAAGGCCCATTCACCAAAAATTAGACGTTGTGGTAGGTCATTCGGCTTCAATTCTTGCAGAAGTATTTTATAGGCTTTCAAACCCAAATCAACACGTAAAAATTGCCATGTGGTTGACTAACACATGCCCAATGCTGAGAACGGCGACGAATGGACATTTCACGATCCTCATTAACACTGTACGCTACGGCTGCAATATTCTCTTCAGTACGCACTGTACGCATGCGAGACAATGGTTTAATGTCCAACAAAGTGAACTTGGTGATAACAGCACGAATTGTTGATTCACAAGGTCGATTATGACGACCATAATATGGTCGTAACAAACGATACACATTTTTCACAGAGCACGAATTTTGATAGTAAATTCCAACAATTTTGAATCGCTGCTCGTTTGTAAGTCTTTTCATGATGAAATGGCAGAATATACTAAAAACTCTTCACTTTGACAAATGACGTTTGGATGCCATTACCAACCAGTGCCGCCAACCTGAAAACCTTAACTCTTAAAAAATCACCCGTTATAACTTAATTTTGAGATTGGAATCTCAAGATGTATGATAGTAAGATGCTGCAGAGTTCATTTCTTCATAAAAGTAGCATACATAGTTAATATTGTAACCTTACTTAATTAATGAAACTCATGGTTACATTTTATTGGTATTTTGGCATCAAAGGGAAACACTTTGAAACGCTTGATTAATAATTCCTTTAGCAAATTGCACGGAAAATCATCCAAATAATCGTCAATAATTTCAACGCGTTCACGAGAAGTTTCAAGCAACACCTTTCCCCTCCGCCTACATTTCTTCCCCTTTGACTTATTACGTGTCAGCTTTCAAACGCTCTGGAATTCGTTACAGTTCAATTTCAGCTTTTGAGCGTTTGTCCGACGGTCCTAACGTCGGGCTCGTCCTTTCGAACAATGTGCTCAACCGTAATGATAAATTATCTGTTTTCCTCTTGTAGCAATTTCTGTAGTGCGAAAGGGGGTGGCGTGGGCGGGGGGTAAACGCGACAATTTCAGTCATACACTGTTCGGGAAATGCGTGGGTTCTTGTCTGCTCGAATGGAAATTGTGACGTTCCAGATGAATAGGTGAGACGCGACGGTTTTCCCTTGAAGAGGTCGCATATGCGGAGATAAAAACGTTCTGCGAAGGCAGTGGAAGCAAGGCATTGTTAATTATACGAAAGCCAACGTGAATTTGAAGTATAATTCATATTGATGTTTAAATTTCTGTAGATGTAGGGGAGCATGGCAGGTCGATATTATAAACGATGATTCATTTAGAGAAATTTTTTTTGAATAGAAAAAAATGAAAAAAAACAAATTCATTTTATAATCTTTATGATCAAACAAAAGAACCATTCTCTACAAATATTTTTTAAAGATAATTTCTTTCAAATGTTGTCCGCCACCACGGTTAACAACGTCCATTCTGTAATTCCAATTTGCAAAGACGCGTATGAGTATTTCGAGTGGTATTTGGCCAATGACTCGAGTAATATTGGCCTCCAATGCCTCAATTGTAGCCAGCTTATCCATGTAGACTTTGGACTTTACATAGCTCCCAAAGAAAAAGTCAAGAGGTGTGATATCACATGATCTAGCCGGCCAATTCACTGGTCCAAAGCGTGAAATAAGCTGTTCGCCGAATCGCTCTCGCAGTAAAGCCATTTTTTCACGGTCTGTATGGCAAGTGGTGCCATCTTGTTGGAACCAAATTTCTTCTAAACCACGGGCTTCAATTTCTGGTATCAAATAGTCTGTTATCATGGCCCGATAACGCTCACTATTCACAGTAATATTCCGGCCGGCCGCTGTTTTGAAGAAATATGGACTAATTATTCCACCGGTCCATAAACACACCAAACAGTTGTTTTTTTCAGTTTAATGGCAGCTCTTGAATCTCTTCGGGTTGTTCATGAATTTAAATACGAGCATCTTGTTTATTGACGAACCAATTAAGCCAAATATGCGCCTCATCGGTGAATAATATTTTTGTCGAAAAAAGGGGATTTTTTGCAAGCTTGTCAAGAGCCCAGCGAGCGACTAAAACGGAAACGATTCGGAAGGTCAGTCGACTTCAGTTCTTGCATCAATTGAATTTTGTAAGCTTTTGAAGAAAGATCCTCACGTAAAATACGCCAAGTTGTTGAAAATGACAGGCCAATCTGTTGAGAACGGCGACAAATTGACAATTCAGAATCTTCGTGTACACTCTCCGCTACCACCCCTATATTTCCTTCACTACGTGCTCGATGAGGTCTATTTATTATCAGAGGTCAAATATTATCCAGTAATGAAAATTTGGTCTCAAACTTACTGATGGTAGAGCGAATTGTGTGTTCGGTAGGCCGATTATGTGGACCATAAGTTGCTCTAAGCGCCCGAAACACATTCCTCGTAGAACGCCCATTTTCGTAAATAAGTTGATCAATTTGTAGACGCTGTGCCGGGCTAAGTCTTTCCATTATGAATTATCAAACACTAGTGAACAAGAATGTTATTTCAGTTGACACGAGGCATGTGCAATCTGCAATTAAATCCCCACCACAAAAAGTACCTCTAAATGAATAACCCTTTATATACAGATTTCCAGAAAGCTTTGATAAGATAAACCATGGACTACTTATACTTGAAACTATGAAGGTTTTTGGGTTTTGCGAAATATTTATCACTTCTCATGGCGTCTTACTTGAGTAATCGCAGTCAATTCATAAAAATTGATAATTGAAAATCGAGCGAATTTCTAGTAACTTCGGGAGTGCCGCAGGGATCCAATCTTAGACCCCTACGATTTGTCCTATTCGTTAACGATTTTTCAGAGATGGTGGACTGCATGAAGGTGACTTATTCGGACGATATTAAAATCTATTTATAAGAGCTTGTCACATCTTTGTTTGAAGCTAGAAATTGACCTGAATTTGGTGTAATAATAATTGTTTACACTTGAATGTCATGGAATGTAATGTGGTGAGTTTTAAAAGAAATAGAATTGTGATAACTTTTGATTACAACATTGAAGGTGTTAATCTAACTCGACTTGTGGCGGTTAAGGATCTCGGCCTTTGATCTCGTTATTTGATCAAAACTTCTCATTCATGCCACTACCAAATAATTAATTTTATCATGTAGCAAAGTTTATGGGTTCATCGTCCGCATCGCAAGACTGTTCTCGAATTCCTCAACACTGGTCCATTTATTTGATGCCCTAATGAGAAGCAAACTTGGGTATGGCTGTCTTGTTTGGCGACCAATATATAATTGTCACATAAACCGCCTGAAGGCATTGCAGAGAAAGTTGTTGAAATGGCTCTCATTTCGAGAGGATGGCGTTTGCTGTCGGGGATGGACACTAGGAGCCTCCACACCAGGAAAAGTTTGAATGCATTGAAATTTTTATTCAATTTGCTAAATGATAATCTCGACTGTCCTAAGCTTCTGGGTAAACTTAGTTTATTTGTCCCACAGGGGTGTTATAGATTAAGCCAAACATTTTACCCATAGAACCAATCTTCTCTCGCAATCGCCGCTCAGCTTTGCATGTTGTATTGCAAAACAGGTATCATGCTGCTGTGATTTTCCCTGGGACTCACTTCTTTCTATCATTAATGTATATTTAAAACTTAACCATTGAGGTATCTGATTTCTTCCGGTTTGATTTCTGAGTGATTTGTTTTCTTGTATAGTTATTACTCTTTGTTTAGAGATTCAGTTAAATAATTCAATATTTAGATATTGATATTATAGATTTAGATTATTATATTGATAATGTTTTTTATTATTATAAATATTTTGTATTTCATTATTCATTATGTATTTTCCTGTAATTGAGTTGAAAACCTGTTAACCTGTTCGAGATATATGCTCATTATTATCGTTATTATTATCTTTCTTGTTATGAATTTTTGAATGATACTATTATAGTACCATGGAAAGATGGATATTATATGAGCATGCGCTAAAAATTGTATTTTTCGAAGTATACTTCTCCTAAAAATAGAATAATGGATAATAATTACAGAGAATCGGCTATACTATCCTCTATATCTCGATATATATCCTTTATTTTTTATTGAATGTAGGACAATATAGTCCTATGTAATTATATTATATATGTTCCTTTATTATATAACTTTTTTCGTAATAAGGCCATTTCCCAAGTATATCTTA
This sequence comes from Henosepilachna vigintioctopunctata, assembly GCA_030704895.1. Classification (NCBI taxonomy): domain Eukaryota; kingdom Metazoa; phylum Arthropoda; class Insecta; order Coleoptera; family Coccinellidae; genus Henosepilachna; species Henosepilachna vigintioctopunctata. The sequence goes on along the minus strand of JARQZJ010000121.1, from coordinate 2,813,330 downwards.
AAGTAACAGATAGTCACAAAAACTTCAGAACATTAACGTATTCAGGCCACCCTGTATCAAAAATCCTGAAGTTTTTATCTGATAGAAATTTAACGATATCTTTCAAAACCCAGAATACCGTGGGTAGACACATCAGAAATGCGAACGATAAAATTTCGCCTGATGATAAATCGGGTTTTATGATTTGAGTTGCGGTACTTGTCCCAAAGTATATGTTGGTCAAACTGGCAGGACTTTCAACCTTAGAATATCTCAACACCAAAGATGCTTTGCAAAAAAATAAAACCGATTCTACGTATGCATCACATCTTTTAGAAGGGAACCATGTCTTTGAGAATAACTTTAAAATATCACATACAGAGCGAAAAGGTTATAAACTAACCCTGTTAGAAGCCATGGAAATCAATAAGAGGAAGAAATCGAACAGTTCATTAAATGATCCAGTTTTAATCAACAATTCTCCGTTATTAAATTTATTCCAGTAAAAATGCAATCGAAGAAAAATATTCTATGGTCATTCCCCACAATTCAGAAGAAATATGTTCTATAGTCATTCCCCTGTAAAAGAAGAACAGTGTTCTATGGTCGTTTCCACGCACTTCAGGATAAATACAAGCAGCCCACAATGTAATAGCTCAGTTTAACTTCAACATCTGATGGAGCCGCTGAGTTGGCGAAATGATATTGTCATGTTTTTGAATTACCTAATGAAAATCGAAAAACTACTCAGTTTTATTTAAATTATGTATTTAAATTTTCATCAAGTATCGTCCCAATGGATTAATGATTCCATTTGGTTCAGTTTTACCATTATTATTTATTGTTATTCAGGTTGTATTCCGTGCTTAACTACTAGGGGGTTAACTGCATTACAAGACCATTAAGACATCAATTCAGTTAGCTCCCCAACTCTGCAATTCGAATGTAAACATCGCAAAATTTTCACGGTGGCTAAATTTCCACCGCCATCAACTTCCAAACCGTTATTACCGTTACCCGACAGACCAACCCTTGACCACAAGTTTCTGCCCAAAATTAAGGGGTCGGTCTGCGATACGATAACAGATATACGGATAACGTACATCGCAGGATATCCGCATGTAGAACCGGTGAAATTTGGTAAATTGGAAATGGAAAATTGCTGCGTAATCAATTTCCCATAATGTTCCAAGGGCTGATTTACACCTGGCGGCTAATGAGAATTGCGAATACAAATGGAATAGTTCAGATGTGTGCTGTGCTGTGTTGGGTACACTGATTTCGTATAAGGACGTTTTGGTAATGTATACAGGTACAATTTATTGTCATAGAACTTTCTGAAGAGACTAATCTTGTAATTTCTTATTTTCGAGTAACAACTTGTAAGTATAGTTCGTAGGGGTGTATAATTTCGAATATAACTTCAAATGGGAAGAAATCTCATCTGCCTAAATTTCAAGCCAGATAAGATATTTTATGGTCGAAAGTTTTCAAATGAACAGTAGTTACTATTTTGAAGGAAAGTGAAATGAAAAAATGAGTTTAGTATATAAGGTTTTCATTTTTTCAGGTGTTACAAAGGTTTGCAGTGATCTTTTGTATTTTGTCTGAACAATGCTTCATAAAATGTGAAATATCGATTGCAATTTACGGAAGTTTTTGAAATTTCGTTTGTTTTCTCATTAATTTGAAGAATCAATCAATTGCATAAAATTTTTTAAATAATGTTGTGTTTTCAACAGAGAAAAAAATATCGAAGAATCCGCGTATAATTCTCAAATTTCATGTAACTGACTTGAACTTTTGATTTACAGACTTTTGTCAATTGAGTTCAAAATATTCTGACTTTCGACAGATTGAAGAATTCGTTTTAATAGTTCAAAACGCGTCATTGATTGAAGAAAGTGAAATCATGATCCAAGTGCTTTCTAATTTTGGAGAATTCTATTCAATACATACTTTTATGAATGGAATATTATTCTTTTCAACAGACTTTAAACAGTTGAAGAATTTCTGAAACGAAACTGCAGACTTTCATATAACTAACGAATAATTCAAATAACAGGAGACTTTCCATTAATTGAAGAATTCTCAAAATATTACCCGACTTTTGACAAATTGAAGAATTCTTGTAATAGTTAAATACTTTTGAATGATTGAAAAATTCTTGAAACGATACGGACTTTCTAATAAATGAAGAATTCTTCAAATAATACGAGACTTTTGATTAATTGAAAATTTTGAAATAACACGCTACTTTCGATTGAAGAATTCTTAAATACTTCGAGGCCTTTGAATGATTGAAAAATTCGTTGAACCGCACGAACTTCTAGATATTTGGAGATTTCTTCGAAGATTACCAAAATTCTCGAAAAATTCAAGACTTCAAAATGTTAAAGGAATTTTTAAAATAACACAGACTTTCCAGTAATTGCAGAATTCTTCGAATATTTCAAGACTTTTGACATTATCGCAGAATTCTTGAAGAAATTCCAGACAAAAATGAGAAAAGAATTCATGAAATGATATAGATTTTTCAGTAATTGCGGAATTCTTCAAATAATACGAAACTTTTGATATGTTGGAGAGATTTTTTTTGGTATAGTTAGAGACTGTCGTATAATCCAAACCGGAATTTTTGGATTATATTGAATAACTGGAATATAAGTTATTCCAAATGGAATAACTGATAAATTCTCACATAACGTTGTATTCGAAATGATAAAATAGTTTGAAATAAATTCACACTTTTCAATAATTAGTTCAATTTTGGAATAACTGAATATTATATGGAGCGAATTCACTTTTTTTAGCTGAGTGTACAATTATAACACATTTAACATCATTCTCTGTTCATCAATTTTCGAATATGTGAACATATTCGTGTACTTATTCGAAATATTTTTCATTTTATCGATTTCTCAAAAATTCATATATTTTTTTTTGAAGTTGTGTTCTTGCTAATACACACAAATTGTTTCTCTTGATTCGATTTATTCAAACTTCGACATCTGCAAATTTCCAACAACTGTCTGAGGGTTGATTCATGCAGGGTTGTTATTAATGAGAATCCGGTTATAATTACCGATGATGTAGTTCTGATATATGTGGCACAATATTGTGCGTCTGCATAAAGTCTGTATGTAGCAGCAGTTATTGTCGTGTTGGAAATTTCCACACTCCGAAATTATTGCTGCAATGCACTCTAGGAAGGACATTGTCTCTCTTCATTCGGAAGTGATGTTTACGTTATCGTCGTTAACCAATCAATGTACTTTATCAACCAAAATTTGTGTTAGATTTTTCAGTATTTCTGTAAATTCATCGACATTCCTCTTGACGATCTCATTAAAGAAGAAGGCAACGAATCCAGATGAAATGAGTCAGGTACATGTTGTATATACCGATTGAATGAAAGCAGGATGAGGAAATCCTCAGAAAATGAGGATGTGTCTGACAAATGCGATATCAACAGTGACTCATTCGCTTTCAATAAGTCGAGTTTATTGGGAATCTTTTCATGTATAGTGAATTTTGAAGTATAGCTATATTCTCATTGTCTATTCTTCATTATGATAACTTCTTTTATTGATAATTATTTATCAAATGTTTGCATTATATCATTAGGTGTTAATACTGAATATATAGGTAGCGATGTTTTAATACCAGTAAGATGCGTCAAAAATTTGGGCTTGCTGGTGGATGATAGACTCAGGATTAGCGAACACATTAATAAATGTTTGAAGGCGGCCTTTGTAAAATTAAAAATGTTTTTTCCACATAGACACATATTGCCACAGAGTTTGAAGCAAACTATTTGTGATACATGGGTTCTGTTTCATTTTAACTACTGTGGCGTTGTCTATGGTCAATTTTTGACAAAGTTTGATGCTAAACGTGTGGAGATGATGCAGCGTACTTGTTAGACACGCAAATTTGTTAGAGTGACGTATAAACTTCGTTCATCTCGATGGCTCACCATGGAGAATCGGCGTATGCTACATTCAGCGACGTTGTATTTTAAAATTTCAAAGTACAAGACACCGCCATATATTTATAATAAGATAAGATATCGTTCGGATGTACATACATTGAATGTGAGAAGCAGGGGACTGCTCTCCCCCACACAACACCATTTACCATATTTCAGAGAATCTTTTCATACGACATTTGCAGGACTATGAATGTTTTGTTGCAAAAATTTTAAATGACCTCATCTTAGGTAAGATTTGCTGCGGAATTGAGGAGCTATTTGTCTCATAGCCAATACGACTAGCGAATGGAGTACGGTGACAATTATGTTTTTGTTGATTTTCTGTTTTGGTTTCTTTTTTTTGTTGCAGTATGATAGAGTATTAGATTTAAATGATTTCTCATTTTTACTGATTGATTTATGGTGAGAGGGTCGCATGGAAGATCAGTTCTAACCGAATACGATCTTACTTATTGTGAATGGAATTTTATATTAAATTTTAGTTTAATGCTTATTTATTATTTGTTAAATTGTAGTTCTTTTTCACAATGAATATATTATTATTATATATTTTCTTGAATTTCCTGTAACTTGGTCTTTTTGCCTGTAGGAAAATGAAGACTTATTATTATTATTAAAAAATGCCTAAACGTTGTTCAGTGTCAAGCGAGAATTATGGCAACATTGATATGGGTAATGCTTTCAATCGGTTCATTGGGGTCTTCAAATTTTTAATAAGGACAATTATCCGGTAACAATCATTTCGAGTTCCCCTAGGGTTGAACAAAATGTCCCGGTCAAGCTTCCCAACAATTTATCACCCCTCAAATCAAATTTACGTCATTATTAATGTCCACAACCTCTCATCCCACCGTCGAGACCACGAAATATCGGTGTTTTTATCCAAATTGAAGCACGACATACTGCCGGAATGTTCGTTTTTACCCAATAAATAATTCGTCTCGCCAGTGGCCGGTGGTAGGCCGGACGCAGTTATCTGTTTTATCGGCAAACAGGCGCACGTCATTTCGGGGTGTGTTTGTTTTGTGTCTCAGTGCGACACGGCCTTATGATGAACAAACGCGAGAGAAAACAAACAGCGCCGTTGTGTACACGTTTTATTTTCGCGCGGTATTTGTTCTTACGGAATTTTGAATGGTTTACTAAACTCGAACGCGGCATTTTCGTGACTTGATTAATCGGTGTTGTTTTTCACCTGTATTGGAATATAACGGGAGTAGTTCAAATAAACAAAACGGTCGGTTGAAACTACGTTCCACTTCATCTACCCAAATTTGAATACGTTGAAAAAACATCACAATTTTGAAAACAATAAATTAAAATTAACACACTTGGTTTGAGATTCACTAAAGATATTAAAAACTCTACATATGTTTCGGGTGCTTAACCGATTTTCAAGAGTATACAATGTGACTGACTGTCAATAACGGTGCAATGACTGTCAGTCGTATACTCTTGATAATACACCCGAAACATACGTAGAGTTGTTAATATATTTGTTGAAACTTAAGCCAAGTGTGTTAATTTTAATTCAATAATTGATGAGGCCGATACTTGATGTAAATCGATAAACATAATGAAACAATTGTTAAGCCAAGATTCACACATGTATTGTAATATATTTTTATAATTTACACATATAATATATGTGTGAATCTTGGCTTAACAATTGTTTCATTAAATTTTAATTTATTCTTTTTAACATAATGTTTCACCAAGAGATAACGGAAACCTCCGTGTCATTTATCACAATTTTGTTTGTCAAAGATTTTCTACTACAGAAAGAACGAAAGGGGAAGAGGAAAGAAGGTGTACGATATTTTTGAAATTTGTTCATAATTAATTCGGCATAATTTAAAATATAGATTCCTTCGTTTTATAAATGACCCATAAACTAAAATATATTTCGAGAGTCGCTAAATTCTGAAAAAGGGCACTTGCAACACTTCATTTTTATTTATAGAAAGATTTTAATTGTTCATAGATGTTGAAAGTTCATGATTTCAATAATTTTTCGTCTGTATTATACTTAATATTTATACTGTAGTTATCAATCGTTGTTTTCAATAATAGCGGATATAAAACTAATTCATTTGAGTGCATTTTACCATAAAGAAAGAATACATCCTACAAACCACTGGCGATAAGTACCCGCTGTGTCAAGACATCGATATCCATAAATCCAAGCGGTGTTGCCAGTTTGAGTCCATTTTTCTGAGCTGCAAGGTATTTTCTACGAAGTGAAGAATTCCAGAATTTATTCTTTCTATCATATTTCATATAATTCAAATTTTCTGAACGCAAATGCCGCGTATTTAAGGAGTGAAGTTTCAAAATTTTCAGACATGTTGTTGCAGTTCGTTTCATTGTAATTTTTGGATTTATATTGGAATTTTCCATTTTGTACCCGTAAACGTGATATTTTGGTGAACCAGATAAATGAAAGTTTTCAATATCGGTTCCTACTTTTGGTATTATTGATGCGATTTGATGTTGGATGTTTCATTTTGTTTGTCAGAAGATTGTCTAATGGGTTCAACAGTTTGGATACTTTTCAAATGCAGAGCAAAGTGTGTTTTCTTTTCCCGTGACGAACTGGAGTATCACCTGTTCTTTTTTCGCGAGATAATTCACATCAACAAGTATTTTTGATATGAAGAAAGGCTTTGAGAACTCTTTGAAGAAGCATTTGATATTTTTTCCCAAACTTTTGTATTCGAATTAATCTTTTTATGGGTAGATTTGATGTTCTACATGGCATATCCATTCAATAAATCATTTATTGAAGTTTCAAAATCCAGACGTCTGTAATTAAGATTTCTCGTAGCGATATAAAAGTTCAATAAATCACCAGTCCAAGACTGAAATCTTGAGGGACAGTTCTCGTCTAAGGTGTAGAGAACTCATCGAAGTTCGGTAATCCCCTCTAGGCCGAAAAATTATAGGACCTTTTTTCAGTGCTTCTTAAGTTTCGTGTGGAAGTAGAAATCGTTTTTTGCTTTCAATAATCTCATCAACCCTGACGTCCGTTTTTAAATCTGTTCCAACTTGGAAACTTTCTGTTGAAGTGAGTTATTATACCATTCGGATATTGTTAATGAGAACCGTCAAATGCGAGTTTTGGAACTGAGAATATACGGGGCGGTTAGAGTTTATTTTGAATATTTGCCCAGTTTCGTATAAGGGTAGTCTTTCATGCTGTCACATACAGACGCACACATAACTAGATATCCGAAATTTCGAAAATAAATCTGCAAGTTTCTAATCGAATTCATTTTGCGATATGGAAATTGAAGATATTTTTATATTTCACCACGAAACGCCTTTTTAGAAAAATTTCAAGAAACAAAATTCAAAAATTACACCAGATCATCATGTCTCAAAAGTGTAACTAAGAAAAATATTAATATCACCCCGATTTCAGGCCTCACGGTTTTGACACTCCTTCACGGAGGCACTTTCACTGATCCCTTATATTATATCAGAGCGATTAAGCTATGTGGGGGCCCTTTCGAAATTATCAGGATCGTAGCGGCGTTCCTCATGGCTGCTATCTTAACGGTTATTGCTTTCGTGGCGTTAATTTCGGTCATGTCCAGAAACTTCCTGACAGTCCTTACTGTGGCAAGTAGCACCGATTTTTGTAATTCCTTATAGAGATGCCCTCCGAGCCCTAGCTCTCTGATATTTGACAGGATATTATTCGGGAGTATACCAGTGGACCCTAGAATGATTGGAAGTGTCTTGAAGACGTTCATGTCGATGTCTCTGCACCTGCATTTCAATCTTTAATTTATTAAGCTTCCTTCTCAACTAGTTTGTTTGCAATTGGAATTGCTAACTCGATAAATGTAGTTTCCCTAGCTATTGTGTCAACCAAGACTAGGTCAGGCTTATTGTGAGGTACAGTTAAGGTCCCAGTAGATTCTAACGTGATCATTCCCCAAAACTGACTCCAGAATATATTTCTACAAAAGCACTTTTTTCTTCTGTAGAAGATGTTATTTTAATGCTAGTTCTTGATAAACAATCTTTGCTAAAGTGCCATATCTCTTTTTCTATTCCGTGAGTGCATATATTCTACATCCCCTTGTTATGTGTCCCCCTCTTCCACCCAACAGAATCCAGGATCGTTGCTTTAAGATGACCCTTCTAGAAATTTTATGAATTCTGAAGCTCCTTCATTTTAAATGAAAAAGATACTGTACAGATTCACATACGTGGTGCATTAAAAATGTAAAATTTCAAGGGTGCTATTTAAACCACACGTACAGCAAAAAAAAGGAAACATTCCCGCATACTATTCTGCGTGTCTGGACATCAGCAGTCGTGTTGCTATTTTCTCTGTGCGACGTTACCACGTGCAGGTTTTTCAATAAAACAAAGAAACAGGTCCAGTTGATTTATAAGTGTCGTCTATGCAGAAAGCGCAGACCAGGTGTGGGTGCCACGTTTCGTTGACAGTACAGGATCTAGGATATTCTCATGAGATTCTGTTGATTTTGTCCTCTATAATTCAAGTTTTTTGAAACTACCACATGCTTTTGTAGAAGGTAAATTTATATATCTTCTCCAATGAATAGTTGTATATGGTTTATTAACTGTTTCAAAAATTTGAAAATATGAATATTGCGTACATGTTTCATTTCGATGTACTTTAGTGTTCTCTAACATAACACTTCTGCCATCTTACCAATTACAATCTTCTACTTAGTTACCAAAATTGATGAGACAGAACCAACTAGTACAACAAGGAAAAGAAAGCTCTGCTTGAAGATTGACTTTTCTCTCAACTAGTCATTTATATTTTCTCTTCTTCTTTTACCTTCATTTGCTTTCCACTCCTGGACATAAGACCCCCGATTTCCCTTCATTTATCTCGGTTTATTGTTTTTTCCAGTACCAGTTTGAAATCTGCTGCCTCTATGAAGTATATAAGATAAGGTTATTCATGGAATAACACACCGGGAAAATGGCCTCCACGACTCTGGATACACATACGTACTCGATTGTCAATTTTCCATGATTATTCTGCATAAATGAGACTGAATGCAACTTTGAATCTCATCCTTTGAGTCACACGTAGTCGTGAGCTTGTCGAAATAACTGTGATTTCAAATATCCCCATAAGAAATCTGATGGTGTTAAATCACAAAATCTAGGGGGCCAATTGTGGTAACCGGAAATATCTTATGCAGTAATTGAACTGTCCCACGGGCTGTATGACATGTGGTGCCATCTTGATGAAACCACTTATTAACCACATCAATATCATCCTTTCTCGATAAATAGAACTATACTTTACTTTACTTTTACTTTTCGAGTCCGATTATCAAATAAAATGTCATCAGACAATGTCTCCTCAATATTTTGCTACATATACTCCCGCTTGGCTTGCAGAGATGAGATTTTCTAAGGTTCATGAAACATTTGCGCGAGGGAAAGCTAGAAGGTTGTTCATGGTTTGCACAGATCCACATTTACACAGATTGCTCCCAGGTAGACTCCATCTGAACATATTTGAGGCACAGCTGCCGACGCACGTTCTCAGTCCGTTTAAAGATCTCCATGTTTTGTATTGTAAGTTGGAGGCACTGGCCTCTTGTTCCTTTATCTAAATTATTGAACCAGGCACCTCGTCTTTCCAGAGTTCCATTTTTCTTTCTTCTGGGTTCAGCTGAAGCCCATTTGATATAGTAATGAAACTCTCTCTTGGCTTTAACATTCCTTGGTATTGTAGCTAATATTTTGCCATGGGGTGTCTCAAGTCATTAATTTGTTTTCTCACTTCTATTTCTGCTGTCTGGCGACTGACAGAAGGAGGTGCAATCCCCACAATCGGGTACAATTCGGCCACTGGAGTAGGTTTCAGACATCCTGTGACAATGCGTACAGACTCATTTATAGCCACATCAACTTGTTCGAAGTGGGAGAATTCCTCCAAACGGTTGCTGCATATAACGGGTGTTACAATGTTCAATTCAGCTTCTTTGTGCCTAACCCAAATCATCTTAGGGGTCACTCAAAAAAGATAAAGGCAGAACTCTGCAATACTCTTATTAGAAAAAAATTTCTGAGCAATCGAGTTGTGCGCGACTGGAATAGGCTGCGGGAGGTTACCATTAGTGCCCCTAACAGAAACATTTTCAGAAACAGGTTTGATAAAGAAATTTCCCAGGCCTCATATGTGGAGTTCCTTTGGTGTTTGGATGTGAGGGTTCCTGGCTTTGGTTGTTTGTGATTTGTGATAGTGAGTGAGAAGAAATTACTGTTCACACACTATCTCTTCAATGCTGATTACTATGTAATGTGAGCATTGACTGCAATAGTTCCATTGGCATCGTCGCTTCTATTGTTATCCCCATAATAATAATAATATTCAGCAGCCGAGAAACATGAACCCAAAGCGAAAGTTCTAAGTATGCTTGGTGTTGTGTATAAGATAGGGTTCGGTCGAGTTTTACACCTAGATATTTTGGTGTACTACAGTGTTCAAGTTGTTCGCCCTGAAACAAGTGGTTCTTTAGGTGGAAAGAACTGTGTTATCATGCCACAAAATGGTAGAAAATTCAAATATTGCGTTTATTTTGGGACACCTTTATGCGTATATAATTTCGATGTCGAATGTTCTACATTCCGCTAAACTCGGTGTAAAAATTAATAAATCATACGAATTATCGACTATGCTAATTCACTCAACTGATTCAGTGAATATTAAATCGAAAACTGCGTATTATATTCGGATAAATTTAATTTATATCACATACATTATACTCCGATAGTATTTTGTGCTAGTCGTTATAAATTCGAATTTAATGCAGTGGGATCACCTCGATTTTAATTTGCACGGTTGTGTGGAATATTAGTGGAAATATATCTTCCAATAGTCCCGCTTCTTTGATGAAGATCTTATCGGGGTGTAAGGGCGGAAACATTAAAGTTTCTTGTTAGACTGGCCAGGCGTTATCTTATTCATAATTGAATTCGAATTCCGGTCAAATGGAATTAGGATATCTATCCAATGTCCAGATCTGCAGGTTAAATTTGATTAGTATGTGCCTGTAGGATATTCAAGGTTCCTTCAAATTAATTAAAATTCAATGAACACATTGCACAACGAAAAAAATTCCTTTATTTCATTAGTCAATTCTTACTAATGTTGCGTTAAGAGAAACGAATATGATAAATCCAAAATTTATTAGCTCTACATTTATCGACCTTTAAATAATCTCCTCTCTAAATATCTCTTAAAAGTTATGAATATTGCTCGAGCTGGACCATGTTGCCAGTTGGTGTGAGGACAATTATTTGAGTTTGAATGTGTCAAAATGTAATGTTGTCTCTTTCACAAGGAAAAAAGTTCCAATTGAGTGTGATCACAGCGTCGGTGGTCAGATTCTTTTCTCGTTCTGATAAGGTGAGAGATCTTTGTGTAGTCTTCGATCAGAATCTTTCTTTTGTCCCACACATCACCCAACATATTTTATCTGCTGCCAAAATATATGGATTCGTTATACATAATGGCAAATATTTTAATAAATCCTCAACATTCATAGGACTATTTGATACCCTAATCCGTAGCAAGTTGGAGTATGGCAACATGATCTGGCATCCCATTTACACTTGCCATCATCGCCATCTTGAGGCTATTTAGAGAAGGTTCTTGAAATTCTTAGTTTGGAGGGAGAATAAAGTTAATCCACAGAGAGGACTCAATCAAAACGAATTATTGAGTCGATTTATTTTAATCTCATTGCAGAGCAGGAGAGAAGCTTTATCATTAAAAATTTTGTACAAATTACTGCAAAATAGTATTGATTTTCCTCCACTTTTTGTCCGCTTTGAAATTTCGTGTTCCTAGGCAAAATTCTCGTAACACAGAATCATTCAACCTAGAGACTCCAAGGACCAACTCCCTAATACAATCCCCCATTTGGTTTATGGAGTCTACATTCAATAGAGTTGCCAATAATTGTGACATTCACTTTGACTCCATAGAATTTATTATCAGGAGTTATGTGAACAAAGGAAATTGACTAAATTGATTTAGATTGAGTTCTTTGTAATATTTCATTGAATGCTATAATGTAGTTATAAGTTACTCTTTTTTTAGATTAGATTGAGCTCTTTGTTATCTCTTTTTCATTTTAATTATTTACTTTTGTATTCAACATCGTTATTATTTTCTGTAATTGGGTGTTCTACCTGTTGAGAATGAAGAACTTATTCTTATTATCATTATTAGAAACACAGAGAGGAAATAGCCTCCAAGTTGGTCTCTATATTAATCATGTTTAAAATTGAGGATTGATTCAGCAGTTAATTCAGTATTAATTCAACATTTAAGAAATAGTACTTCGTAAAAACGTCGTCATGCGTATTTGTGTTGAATTATGAGAAAATTCTAAATATTGTCTCATTATATTTTCAAGTTTAGCCTATTGAAGGATCTAAGGATGGAATTCAACATATAATTTGTTTTGCTCTGCCCAACAATCAGTATTGTACGATTTCTCACTACATGTGGAGAACAATCAAAGCTGATAAAGCTCATTCATGCAGCAGAATTTATTAACCGTTAAATAATTTGTAGGAGAAACATATATCAAAGTACTCACGTCGCAAATTCAAACATTCCAACCTATAAATTCATTACGGTACCTGTTAAAACGGAAATTAAGAGCATTAATGAACTTCCGTTGACCATTTTCTAATCATATTCTTGTATTTATCAAAATTTTGATTCCAGACGACCGACGCGTACTCTAACTTGGATCTCACAATAGAATTGAACAAAGCAATAACAGATTCAATGCATTTTGGTGCCTGCGATTTTTGAACTGTTCCTGAGTAATTTTTGGATTCAGAATGTAAAACAGTTCTCAGATTTTGTCTATCAGATCTAGTTTTTGAGATTTTTCAAAAAATTGTGTATATAATTTACGTTATAACTGTTAGAATATATAATATTACTATTGACAGTTAAAAAAAACAAAGACACATGGATTTAAGTATTTATTGCAAAAACTTAATTTACATAATTACATTAGTCACTAATCACATAAAAATTTTCTTTTATACGATTTTCTAGAATGGAGTTTACTAGGGCAGTCTCGCTGAAGGCTCCAGCAGTAGTCCGCCATCATGTGGCTATCCCATCGTCCTTGATAACGATCTTCCATAGTTTTAATATCCTGGTGGAATCTTTCCCCCTGTTCTTCACTACAATCACCTACTCTTTATTATCACTCTTTATTTGTTGTCCTTTATCAGAAAAAAATATATCATTTAACCTGTAACGTGTATCTCAAAAACTAGAGCTGATAGAAAAAATCTGGTGGCATTTTTGGAATCGGCACATTAAAAACATCTAAAATCAGATGTTAGATTTCTGGCAATTTTTTTCATTTTGTTGGCCTGTGTAATAGATAGAATAATCGTTGAAGGATTTTATCTGCTTCGATATTTTGAGATCATCCGCATAAAGATCAGTATATCTAAAACATTCGCCAATATCATTCAAAAACATAAGACAAAGAAGTGGACCAAGATGTGAGCACTGCGGTACACCTGATGTCACCGGTAAGGAATTTAGGATTTTAGGAACGTCTTCGGTCGTTCAAACGTGAAGCGAGAAGATCCAGGAGATTTCCATGAACTCCGAAATATTCCAGTTTTGTCATGAGTGGTGGTTTTGTCATGGGGGCTTGATCCTATCAAAAGCCTTGGAGAAGTCAGTGTATACTACACATACAGATGGTCCTTCGTCAAAATTCCTCAATATCCGCTGAACGAAAGGCAGCAAGTTTGACACAACAGACCAACCAGAAAATTTTTTTAACGGCATATCACACAAAAATAAGCTGCTTTCAATATACGTTTTATATTTGATGGATCTCATGTAAACAGCGTAACTACATACTGATCGTGTGATACTTGAATATCGGAAAACACACCCATGTTGTTTATCTGAAAGGAAATTGAATGTAATTGAAGATACTACTTTCCTAATATTGATTGAGAAGGTTCGAACCCATTTCCAGGCGACTCAATTGATTGTTGAAAGCTTTTACTTGATTCGAAATCACTCATTCATTCAGTGGATGAAGTGATTTTGCAAAATCCGCAACGTCGCCAACTGATTAATTTTGTGAGAAACAGGAAACAATTTTTCTTCTTCAGTTCCACTGCCTACTGCCATTTGAATTTATGAATACGTATCAATATTGCGCTAATATCAATTTTCCTCCAGATAAAAATATAATTTGTAGCGAAATGTGAACAAGAAATGAATATATTTTTCTGTTCGTTATTCTTTAAGATTACAATGGGGAACAGCAATTTTAGTGTCTTAGATTTTTTGACTTATTTTTGACTAAATTTTGTTCGAAGTTTAATTTCTCTGAATTTAAAAATGTTATTAATTTTTTTCTATCGCGTCAAGTTTTCAAACTACAGGATAACCTCTCTTTACCCTGATAGTCATACAAAATGGGCATACAGACGAAAATAAAGTGGGTACTAACCAAACATATTAGAATATTTTATTCATTCTAAGGTTATTATAATGTTAAAAGTTGCATTGTGTTTAGAAAAAAATTAAAAAAAGATATTAGGGTAAAAATGTTAGCTTATTACTTTTCCTAGAATGTTCAATCTGTGGACATTCAGTTGGAAATCCCAAAGTTGGCACTCCCAAAGAATTGCAGAAATGCACTTTCTCGATCGAAAGTAGGTGACTTTAGCTCCTTCTTCTTGAAACTTGACGTGATATAAAAGTCAACTGAAATTATGTTACAAATTATTCCCCAGTATTATCAATTCTTAGATGGAAATTATGAAATATATTTCTTTCTTAGATTCTGCTTAAAATTGTACCTTTATCTAAACTTAAAAACAAATAAATTCATAATTCTGTTCAATTTTGGTGGAAATCGTTCATTTTTATGTTTTGACGAAGCAAAAATGTTTCTACTTTCGAATATTATCTTTATTAAGATAATATAATGTTTCACATAATTGCACCTTTGAATATTGTTGAAACCTAGCGTTCATTATGATATTAAACGCCAAATTCCACTCCTTAAATTTCAAATGACCATCAGCAGAACTTCAGAATTGTCCAAGAACTCAATATCATACTTGAAAGCTTCTCTATTTTCTCTGGCTATTCCTTCAAAGTCCCGGGAATTTCAATTAGATTTTCACCCCGTCTTTTATTAGAAAACGTTCCATCCTCTTCAATCCAATACTTCTTTAATCTCAATGACTTTTCAATCACTCATATTTCTTCCCCACTACTCGAAAACGCAACGCAGCGTACTCTAGGGACTCTTTCCCTGAATATGCCCCGGAGGGTCGAGATTCGACACATTTAAACTGCCAACAGGGATTCTCAACAGGTTCGACTAAATATTTATGAGATTTTTTCTGTGTTCTACTGCGTGTTAGTTGATATGTCTTGCTTTTGATGTCGAATTCAGTGGAAGGTTTTGTCTCCTGGCGGTGTGGCTTTCAAAGAATGTCAAACAACACGCTTATGATACTAAAGAGTGGATGTCGTGAAAATTTGACAACCATTGTGTTTCACACAATGGCGATGTGATTTGATTGAAATCGTGTAGAAAAAACCAAGAGGGCGAATGTTGCAGAGTGCGTTTGATTCTGATTTGGATTGTAAGATGGGTGACAAAAGAGGTTTGCTTAACACTTCTTGAAAGAATTTGAGTATACCAACAGTGAAGAAGTTTTATTTCAGTGGACAAAAAATACAATGAAATATTTTTTAGATACGAAAATGTTTTCTCATCTCTTCTTTGGAATTGAAATTCATAGTTGGAATAATAACGTATTATTTTATATCGTATAGAACAACTCGAAGATAAAATAACCAACGAATAGTATGAAATGAACAAAAAAAATCAGATGAATTATAAAAACAAAAAATAAAAAAGAAAAATAAGAACAAATTAACGAATACGTATTTGCCGTTAGGCAAGATTAGCTACAATAAATAGATAAGCTTTTTAATTAAGAAAAACACAAAATATTTCTAACATATTGATAGGTATTGGCTATTACTTATCATTTTTAAGGAATTTATTCGGCATACAGTTCTTTGAATTGACAACTTTTGAATTAACGAATTGGTAGTAAAAAAGAATGAAAAAGCTTGAAGTGCTTCATTTTCTATTACCTTTCATTGTGAATACAGAAAAAAATATTCCTATTACTATTTCTGTTCGTTTTCGGGGAATTCTAACTTTACGGAACTATATAAAATAAGAATACTTGGATATTAAATTATATTAAACTCTTGGCTTAATGTTTCACGATTCATTTAACAATATGAAATAGTCAACATGTTTCGAGCGTTAGCTCATTTTCAAGACTGATGTTGAATTTAAAGCCAATTCGGTGTTGACCGCTAAAAGTTTTTTATCATTATTACTACAGTTAGATTTAGGGCTATATTTAAGGCCTTCATTTAGTAAATTTAATTCATCTTCTTCAAAAATAGTATCTGTAAAATTTTTTACTTTACCAGCTTACTTTATCCAAGTGTGTCAATTTTAATTTATTGTTTTCAACAAAATATTTCACCAAGAGATAAGCGAAACCTCCGTGTCATTTACCAAAAGTTTTTGAAGCCTATCTTTATTGATAGCTGATACACAACCATGATATTTTCATTTGTGATAACTGTATTGCACTGTATTTTTCGATTCACTACAAATTTTGTGAATCCATGAACAAAATTAATATGAATTTCGTCCATAAATTTATTTTGTAACGAAGAAATAATAACAGTACAGGTAGAAGTCACTTCAATTTTTTAACCAAATTTTCCCTCGTTTCGCTATTACAAAAATCCAGGGGCTCTTTCATTTCCCTAAATATCCTACCCGGTTTATCCGACGCTAGCTGAACGTTCATCCCTTAATCCAACAACATCCCCTTCACGATCTCAACATGATGCGGTAAATATTTATTTCTCGCTTAAAGGTAGACTATCCCTAAATCAGAGGTTGAAATATGGCCCCTCAGGCTTTTCTTGTCAATATCTATTTGGTTCCCGCCGTCGATCTCGGGGTTGGATAGAAGCTACGATGCCCCCGTTTTATTTATTTTCCCTATTTGATCTTTCTCGTATACTTTGAACCTGACTGATTTGCAAATGTCGAGTTATTTCAGTAACAGGTTTTTGCTTGATGATTATTATACTTATTGCACTTTCAATTATTGTGAAAGTGTCAGTAAAGAATGGTGAAAAATTATACCTCAATATGGTTTACATCTTTAGTACTTAATAATTATAATAATAAGTTCTTTACTCTCAAGAGATATAATAGACAATTACAGAAAATGATAATATAATGTTGATTAATAATCAAATAAATAATTGAAAAGAAAAGATATATAACAAAGACCTCAATCTCATCTGAAAAAACTGAAAAACCAATAACAATCAAATAAAATTGAATGAAGTATTACAAATAACTCAATCTAATTCGTTTCATTCTAGTCAATTTCCCTTGTTAACATAACTCATAATAACAGCAATGGAGTAAAAGTGAAAATTACATTTGTTAGCAACTGTATTAAAGTTAGACTTCGTAAACCAAATGAGGGAGTGTATTAGCGAGTTGGCGAACAATAAACAAACCTTTATTTGTGACAATAACGATGAATAAATCGAAGAGGGCCAACTCACATATTATCACAAAGCAAAACAAAAAATAGTAGAATAGGTGGAACATAAAGCAAATTTCATAAATTCTGTTGTTTTTATTACTTGAATTTATTTGTATATTTTATTACTTTCATTCATTTCAGTTTTTATATGTTTGAAACTTTTTAAGGTTTTAAAAGTGTTTGGGGTTCTATCCCGTATTTCTTTCCCTAGAAGCCGATATTCCCACTGCTCCACCAAAACGAAAAGATTACTGAATGAGTGAAGTTTTTGATTGATATCATGGTGACTATTACTGTTACTGTTACTATTACTGTTACTGTTCCTCTTACGGTTACTGTTACTATTACTGTTACTTTTACTCTTACGGTTACTGTTACTATTACTGTTGCCGTTACAGTTATTTTGGCTCTTACTATTACTGTTACTGTTACTTCTACGCTTACTACTTCACAGAAGCTCCGTTTTTGCGTTACAACGTAGACCATTCACGAAGGAAATGTGTCAAATACATCTCAAATTAATTACCCGAGAGTTCACCGAATGAGTTTAAGATGAATTCCCGGCGTTTTGGGGGTTAAGACTGGGAGCATAATGAGAAATACGTCAGAAATATGGTACAGGTAATCCGGGAATTAAACACATCAACCGAGGTTGAATGCGGGGAATAAGTTGCTGGAATGTGGTTCATTTATGTCGAGAGATTCGGCGAAAATTAATTTCAGTCCTTTATTCAATAAATGTATCGCTTGTATCCCCGAGTGATGAATGAATTTCATTCATTATGGGTAATCCTGGAATTTAGGTGGGAGAGAATTTCCATACAGATTTGTCTTATTGTTTCTACAGTCAATCAAGTCGGTTACTATTTACTTAAAGTGATCTGGTTTGATTGTTGTTTATTTCACTTTCAATTTCATCTATGCTTAAAATAGAAATGTAACGGATCATTGTCTGAACATGGAATTCAAGTGAGAAAAGATATTGGCTTTATCAACGAAATAGCCCCCAGAGTAATGATTGTTGGAATTTATGTATTTTTATCTGTTTGTCTGTGCGTTTGTACACTTTAATCACAGAAATGGCTTATCCGAGTTAGATGCAGTTTCCACTAAAAATGGGTGATTTTTTAAGAGTACTTTTTCTTGAAATCGAATAAAACACTCAATTTGCATCATATATTCGAAGTTTTTATTGAAATTGATAACTTGGACTTTGCCATTTACATTTTAAAGATAACTTCATGTAAATGTTGTCCGCGGCTTCGTATCAAATGGTCCATTCGGAAGGTTCAATTTTGCGTCACTTTTTCGAGCATTTCGGCCTGTATCCCACGAATTACGAGTGTTATGTTATCCTGTAAGGCTTCAATCGTGTTTGGCTTGTCCACATACGCTAACGACTTTACATAACCCCACAAGAAATAATCCAGAGGCGTCAAATCGCATGATCTTGGCGGTCAATTCACAGGGCCATTTCGAGAGATAAGCTGCTCACCAAATTCATCCTTCAACATGTCCATTGTTTCACGAGCTGTATGGCATGTGGCACCGTTTTGATGAAACCACATGTCAACCAAGTTCAACTCGGCCAACTGGGGCAAGAAAAAGTTGCGTATCATGGCTCGATATCGTTCGCCGTTGACGGTAACTTTTCTTCCACGGTCGTTTTGAAGAAAAATGGACCGATGATGCCACCAGCCCATAAACCACACCAAACTGTCGTGTTTTCGGGATGTTGTATGGCGGAAATTCTTGTATGGCATGTGGCTGTTCATCACTCCAGATGCGACAGTCTCGTTTATTTACAATTACATAAGCCTTCCCATACGGATACCATAATCCATAACTCCTCATGCCACCCATATCCACATAAAATGGCAGCGTTTCAAAGTATGATACACAGATTAACCAATATACCTTTATCAGAAGAAAATTTCAATAAAGAATTGAATATCATTAAACAGATTGCGGTTAATAATAATTATGAAAGCGAACTAGTGTCAAAAATTCTGGACAAAAAACTCTATCGGAAAGCTCTACGATAGTATTTCCTTATCAGTCGGATAGAAATCGTAAATATAACAGTTTAACATACTTTGGAAACGTCAGTCAAAAAGTCAAAACCTTTTTAAGTAAACATAATTTTAATATTTTATTTAAAACGAACAACAATTTATCGAGACACATTAAGAACAATAAAAACAAAATTAAAAGAGAAGACAAATCAGGTGTTTACCAATTGAATTGTGGAACATGTCCCGGTATATATATATATATATATATATATATATATATATATATATATATATATATATATATATATATTTTTGAAATTGATTTATTGCCTGTTTGAGGTATTTATTTTGAAAGTTTTTAGCATTAACAGGCTTTTTAATATGAAAAGTTTATTTCTGTTGACGTTTCGTTGTTATATTACAACTTTGTCAAAACTAATTATTATTTTTGACAAAGTTGTAATATAACAACGAAACGTCAACAGAAATAAACTTTTTCATATTAAAAAGCCTGTTAATGCTAAAACTTTCAAAATATATATATATATATATATATATATATATAGGTAAAACTAGTAGAAATTTCGGTACTAGAATACAGGAACATAAATATAGCTTCGATAATAAAAGTAGGTAATTCGAATTATGCTAACGATTTATTAACAGAAAACCATACAATTCCCTGATATATATACCTGTATTTTTCAAAATGTTGTTATTATTCTGTAAGCATGATTTGTAACGACGAAACGCGTCATGCTATGTAGTCAATAAAGTAAAATCATAAGTTCAAGTGTTTGAATTTAAGTTTATATTCAAGTAATTGGGTATTATACCTGTTGAGAATAAGAACTTAATATCATTATTATTCTATTGGAGAAAGTATTGCTCGTTATTCAATTTTCCGTCTCTGGTACCTTGAATCGTCCATATTAATAGGTCCAGCATGATTTCCCTCCTGTATATACTACATCTAAGAGAGAAGAGCTAACATAAAGAGGTCTCAATAAAACTGTATCAAAACTTTTGATATTTGTGGCGTTATTACTCATTGAAATGACTTCTGTTGTGGGTTCAATGAATGTTGTCAAACATCATAAGCTGAATAACATACTCCAACACAAAAATCTCAATTTTCAAATTATTCACTTCTAAATACAGGCCTTCTTTCATCCAGTCTCACCTTTATGATATTCGAAACTTCACATTAAAACAAATGTCTCCTTTTCAGATAATTACCTATCGAAACCAAGCATCTTGAAAATCTCAGACGAAACTTCGGAAACAATGACCTTCATTCTTTGTTGCCATATAAACAGAATAACAGATTTCACTGGATCATGATGAAAAGAAAGAAAAAACCGGGGGATGAAAGTAAAAAGCTCGACCTGTTAGATAATAAACTGGCGCGGCACATGATGGGCTTTGTGCTATGTCGCTAATGACATAGAGACGAGGCAAAAAAGCGGCGATTTTTCATTTTTTATTTCTCCAACATCTTACATATATCAGTACAAGTCCGTGACAGGTACCAGATATCCCTGATATTTCGGCGGGTTCTAGCTAGAAGAAATAGAACCGCTGTACACGATCCGAAAATCTGACTTGACGAAATTCCCTCGAATCATTACCCTAAATTGAATAGCATGACCTACGAATCTGGAAAATTACGACGGAGCAGTTGAGCATTAAGAAAATAAAGGAAACTTTATGATGATCATTTTTATCGAATATACGTTGAAGATAAAATGCACGCAATGTTGCCAAAATGGAAGATTTCGGTAAAACAACTTGTCAAATGGAATAACTGGGTTCAAAGCACAGCTGATATAAATATTTTTGAGTTATATAATAATAATGATAATACATTCATTCCCAACAGATATAACCGGTGTTTCTTTTAGAGGTATAGAACTTTAAGTTGGTAATACTGTTGAGATGCCGACCGATTTAACAGCTGAGAATTGATTTATTCGCAGTTTGGTTTCGCAATTCATCATGAATAGACTCACGCCTGAACAAGGCTTGTAAATAGTGCAATTTCATTTCGAAAATAAAGGTTCTGTGTGAAATACGTATCGCGCACTACGTCCATTTTATCGTCGACAAAATCGTCCATCAGAGCAGTTAATTCGATTAACCGTGGAACGTTTTTGCACCACGTTTACTCTTATTGATAACTCGCATCCCCAGAGACGCCGTACGGTGCGTACAGAAGAAGCTATTGCTACTGTAGAGCGTAGCATTGAGGAAGACCCGAATGAGTCCATCCGCCATCGAGAGCAGGAACTGGATCTGCGTCCATCCACTTTATGGGGGATTTTGTGGAAGGATATTGGTTTGCGTGCTGACAAAATCCAACTCGTGCAAGAATTGAAGCCAAACGATCATCAAACAAGGCGTAGATTCGTCGAATGGGCCCAAAACGAGATTGCCGTTGTTACCGATTTTCATAAGCGAATTTTGTTTAGCGATGAAGCGCACTTCTGGTTGAATGGCTACGTCAACAAACAAAACTGCCGCATTTGGAGTAAAGATAATCCTCAAGTGTATGTCAAAACATCGTTATATCCAGAAAAACCGACTGTTTGATGCGCTTTATGGGCTGTTGGAATCATTGGTCATTACTTCTTCAAAAACGATGATGGCCAGAACGTTACAGTCAATGGTGATCGGTATAGAGCCATGAATACTAATTTTTCCATTCCTGAATTGAACAACCATGATGTCCAGGAGCTGTGGTTTCAACAAGACGGCGCAACATGTCACACAGCTCGTGCCACAATCGATTTATTGAAACACACGTTTGGTGACCGCCTAATTTCACGTTTTGGACCAGTGAATTGGCCTCCAAGATCTTGTGATTTAACACCGCTAGACTATTTTCTGTTGGGATATGTAAAGTCATTGGTCTATGCGGATAAACCACAAACGCTTGACCATTTGGAAGACAATATTCGCCGTGTTATTGCCGATATGCGGCATGTTGGAAAAAGTCATCGAATACTGGACGTCTTGATTGGACTATATCCGAGCCAGCCGTGGCGGTCATATGCCAGAAATATTTGAAATTTTATCATTACATTTCAAATATTCAAAATGTTATGCCACAAGATTATCTTCCGAATGAAAAAATTCTTGTCAATCGAATGATCCATCGTTGTTTTATTGCAATTTGAAGTTTCATACCTCTAAAAAAAACACCCTTTGCATATACATACTTCAGACATTCTCTCTGAACTGCCTCCAAGTCGACAATAGAATTATTAATAAAAATCTACCATCAAGACAAAGTTTTGACTGAGTTTTCCTCGAAATATTTAGGCCATATATCATTTTCCATATTGAAAATGAACGAGCAATTCACAAATCCACGCTTTGCTGTATCGATAGTCCCCTCCAGAGTCCAACTACCCCTTCAAAATTTATATTCTCATCATATAAAATTGTTCCATAACTAAATTTGTTTTTATTTAACCTATGCTTCCACTAAATTTATTGCATCTGTTTTTCTTGTGGCTATAAAAGATTGACTCTCTAAGTAAACATTCGAACTTGGTGGCATAGAGTTGTCGAAGTTTCTTTTTACTAGCAGTATAACCGAAGTTTATCGAAGCTTCTTGTAGGTTCTTCTTTAACAGTCATATAGTTGAGGCAAACTTTATTTAGCCAAGTCGCCTCGTAATGTTATATAAAGTTTCTCTGCCTACGACGGAAATTTTATGTTTTTGAAGGAATTCCGGCAAACTTTCGACTTGATACTATCTAATTGAATTAAAGTGTAATATAATTAGGAATTTGATATCCATTAGGGGGTGAATTTGATCTATACAGAAGGGAATGATATACTATAGCTTTTTTACACGAGAGGTTTCAAAGTTTTCGGATAATCTCAGAAATTTTTGAAAAAATGAATAAAAATAACAATGCGATGGGTGTAGTAATTTCAATTAGATCCTTGAAAACCAATTAGTAGGTTTCGTGCTTCCATCAAGCGTAGCATCGATTAAAATATTCTCTAACATTATACCCAAAGGAATTGTGTAGACGTCACATCATACATGCCCGTATAGCAAACCTAAAATCATATTCTTTTGATTATTTCGAAATTTTTTCAATGAAGTGATCCACACTCATACTCAAAGCGATTTGATAAGAAAAATTATATGTATGTGTTGATACACGATTATGAATTTGTAGATTCATTATATATCCATAATGTAACCAAAATACTAGTTCAAACTGTTCACTAACACTATGGATTACATTTTACCTCTTTCGATACCAATAGATGGAGCTATAGTTTAAACGCCACACATGGAAACTCTATTTCGATTTTCAAAAGATTTTGAGTTGTTGTTTGTTGATTGGCCAGTCCAATTCTTCGGTAGACAAGAGGAAATATCTCAAAGGACCATCGATAGAAGCCTATTATGTATCGCTTATAGCCTACGCCTTCACCGTTAAAACAAAGGAAACGCAGAGACAGTTCTTCATTCTAATCATCATATAGAGGAAGCTCACCGCAGATATGAAGATCTGGTGGAGCTAACCGATCAATCTTTCATTGATGACCTACGCTTCCCTGCCTTGCGGCTTACTCTCACGTAGCCATATACAGAACCTCAAAGATGTACAAAACAAGGCAGCGTGGATGGCTATCGAAACTGTCTAGTATGTGGAAGTCTGTCAAATTCTGGGAGATGTTGTTATACCGAGTGACAGGGACATCAGATTTAAAGGATGAAATTATAGTCATTTGAGTTTGAATGTGTCAAAATTTAATGTTGTCTCTTTCACACAGAAAAAAGATTGAATTGAGTGTGATTACAGAGCCGGTGGTCTGGTTCTTTCTGGTTCTGTTAGGGTAAGAGATCTTGGAATAGTCTTCGATCAGATATATTCCTTCATTCCACACAACACCCAACTTATTTCATCTGTCTCGAAAATATATGGATTCGTTAAAAGCAATGGCAAATATTTCAATAATTCCTCAACATTTATAAGAATATTTAATACCCAAATCCGTATCGATATCAAGTGGATCCGTATTGATATCGCAAACGATACCAAGTCGAGCCATCGAATTCAAAATTTCATCGAGCCAGCTGTCAAATTTTCATTGTCGCCAAGATCAATTAATTGATAGTTATTTCGAAGACAACAATGGAGTCCATACGACCATTCGTAACACCTGGTTGACTCTAGGAAACAACGAAGAGGATGTCCGACGGAAACACAGGAAGTCCTGGTTGATACGTCCAGAAAACCAGGAGAATTTTTTTTCATATCAACGATATCAAGTCGAGCCATCGAATTCAAAATTATATCGAGCCAGCTGTCAAATTTTCGTTGGCGCTAAGATCAATTAATTGATAGTTATTTCGAAGACAAAAATTGGTAGGTATTTCCAATTATAAGGTTTATTAATTTTTAATGAACATTCATGAAGCAGTTGAGACTATTGTCTTAGTAGGGGGTATGCCTTTTTTTCGACTGACTGACCAATTGTTGTTACTGAATCAAATCACGCTTGACGAAATATATTTGCAGGTACCTGGAAGACTTCATATCACCGATGATGTTAAATTCATTGTGGATCAAGTTGATTGTATTTTACGAATACAAGTTTCGTTTTGACATTCTATGTTTCAATGAATGATTTATAATTTGTGTCAGCCAAAGTCGTCCCTCGATAGAGCCAAAACATGTCAAAAGTTGATGAGTTTGAATCAACTGGTTGTCAATTCTTCGAAATTCGTCACAATATTTTTCCCCCGATTCTGATAATCCCCTAAAAACATAATTAACAATTTCCGCTTCCCTTACCACTCAGACTATTTCCCACCAAACTCGCATACTGAAATAATTCCCAGAATATCGGGAAAAACTCCATTCTATTGTTTCCGAGATGACTTTGCCGATATTCAATTTTTGGGGCGACTCCACCTTCCTCTGAAACGTGATTTCTCGGGTCATCGAACATCTTGGATCATAACTTTTTGATTCGATTATAAACGAAATAGGTTTCTAATGAGGTTTCCTATTCGGTTATTTCACGTCTTGGCGGACAAGTTTTCTAGTTAAAATGGTACTTCGTAGGAGGTTGCGTCAGTAGCGAACAATTTCCAGTGCAATACCTTTTAGTTTTACGACGGCAATGAAAATCAGTTTCTGAATCAGCGCAATAAGAGAGAGATTCATTTTTACTGCTTCATTCTGGATGTCTCGGCTCGAGACGACAATCTTAGTTTGTAGCAGGTTCATTTCTTTGAAATGCTAAAGTACACGAAGTGAGAAAATTTTAAAAGATAACTGAATCAGCTCGCCCGGAATTAAATGCTTTCAATCGAATTTGCTTGTCACTTTGAGTATTGCATTTTATTGCGAGGATGCTTCTGTAATCTGCTCATACCTCCAAGACTTTCGAGGTAACCATTCTTGATGTTTCCATCATTTAACGATGAAAGTTCATGCATGTAATACGTAATTCCTAGTTCATAAATTTTCATTCCAATGATCGAAATATAGACAGTCCTCGTACTTACGGCAAGTTAGTTTCTCGAAATACGCAACGTAAATCGAAACGACGGAAGTCTAGACATATTTTTTCAAGTGTTTAAATGTAAAACTCGGGTTAGGAACCAAACGGACTCAAAATTTAAAAAAGCTGCATTTGTACCAAAATATAAACATACTTTATTATCACAAGTAAGTTCTTGAAATAATTATATATGTACTTTTCACTGAGTCGAAATCGCTAGTTATTTTTGGTATTTGTCTGTTATTAATTTTAATAATGATGATGAAAACTTCAATATGTAGGTAATCAAAATGTGTAATGAGAAATAAGTGATTCGCTTCTTTCTTTCTTGCTATCATAAAGGTCTTGGTAACACTGATAGGCTCCACAAATTTTGTTATTAACATTCAAACTTCTCTCAAGATTAGGATCATTTTTTAAAAAATTTTCATGGTATTCTCCAGATTTGCAAATTCCACTTGTGCCTTCAATTCAATAAGATTTTCATCAGTCATTTCTTCTGACCACGCGACAAGTGAATTGTCCTATGCCGGAAATCAAAACTATTGTCGTATGCTTGAGTAATAGTATCAAAACATTGTTCGACGTAACTTGAAACGACGTAAATCAAAACGACGTAAGTCGAGGACTGCCTGTAATTCGAATGAACTATCAAAGAGTTATCTACACACATTTTGTCAACGAAAACACAAACTATCAACTTTCAAGAATTCAGTGCGTTCCAAAAACCATCAAACTCGTTGCAAAAGAGCATGCATAGTACAGTACTCAAGATAGTTTGTCGTCTCTTCGCTAGAGGGAGATCATGTGAGTATATCACTGGCTTCATACCGTTTTTTGAGAAGATATGAAACATAAAGACATCGAAACGAGATTTTCTGGATGCATACCTCTGATGATTGATATAATAGCCCGGTATCGTACTTCCAACGAGTTTCTAAGTCCTTTGGAATCAACTGTGTAGACAGCTTTCTGAGAATTTCATTGGAATTATATCGACATTTCCGATGGAAATTTCACAATAAATCATTTATATATGGGTATAACATACTGAAATAAAGAAATATGCACTGGTTGGCAGTAACAAGGGGCATATTTGCGACGTTTCTGAAACGAAGTGATGTGAAACTATTTGACTCTTTAGCATTTTTCCAATAATAATATATATTTTGTCTATCAGTAAAAATCAGTCATGTCACGATTTCAACAAAGATACAACTTGTAGAGAAATATTGAAAGGGAATAAATGTTTCAAATTAATACGCATAACTCTTGATAATAATAATTTTGAACTTGATAGTACTAACTGCTTTGGGAGGCGCATATTCAACTAGTTTGATTAAATTAACAACACGACAGAGGTGGTTACCCAAAGTAATGTCCAAAAAGAATATGCTTCACCCAACGAGCCAATTTGTTAAGTAAGCTGAAGTGTGGTACCTACATCAGTGGTACTGCTACACGTTAATGGAACATACGCACAACAATATAAGTGACTGGAAAGAAATTGCACAAGCCTTTAGCGCCTAGAATTTTCAACGAATTGCCTATGTATTTGAAATAGATGGTCAGTACCGGAAAATTCAGAAAGTTCTAAAGAAATCGATACCTCAGGTGGGGAAGGTAATGCATAGATTAAGTAAAGATTATTTGAAAGTGTTGGCGTTTACTTGATCTAAATTCAATATAATTGAATATAAACTTAAATTCAAACACTTGAACTTATGATTGCATTATTTATTGACTACAAAGCAACACGCGTTTCGTCGTTATAAACGATTATTCTGTTAGCATCTGAAGAAGTCGTTTGTAACGACGAAACACGTCATGCTATGTAATCATAAGTTGAACTGTTTGAATTTAAGTTTATATTCAATGAAAGATTAGGTATATAGTTGAAGGTATCAGATAATTGTAGAGGTGATAAATGAAGAAATACTGTTTTAATTAATACAGACAATATTTTTTACTGTATTATTTGAAAATAGTATATGAAAAAAGATTTTTACCACAGGTTTTATACCTTTTTGAGAGTTGTACAAAATTTTCTGTTTCTGTTTATATCCAGTTGTATGAAACTTAGAGAATCTTGTATTCTCATTCATTTTCTGCGAATTTCAGTTAGACTTCAGAGATACTGTAAAGGGTATATAAATATCAGTGAAGATTATTATTATTACAATCTTTTTTAATAATCCTTTCTCTTTTCCATAAAGTTTCTACAGCAGGTGAAGATGTAAAATACATAAATGTTTGTCTTGAGAATAATTGTTCAGTTCTATTCTCGAAAATAGAATAACTACCCGAAATAATTGTCAAGATATCAATATAATTCTGTAACGATAAGTCAAGTGGTTTTTTTTGAATTTATGTTATTCATTACGTTTTATTCAGTTGTTGGAATTCCGTCGAAAGATACCCTTCACGAAATGAATATAAATAACCGCAAAATACATGAAATGAAAGTGAATGTCACATAACAGGAACGCAAGACGGTATAGTCGACTACATAAGATCTCGCTAAGTTTAGAACAGCAATTAGCTGTCTCAAAACAGTCATAATCAGATAAAACCGGCAGCAAACTCAGACTTGGGCATTAAAAGAGATTATGTCAAAGCTTACAGTGCTGGGAAGTGCCGCCGCAAAAATTAACGTGATATGTCTCTTGAGAAACCTTCACAGTCATTTCCTTTAATTAAAGCCGAGGCGCTGAAACCTAAGAGAATTTCTACCGAATCTGTCAGGACAGTTGTATATCAAGAATGAAGTTGCAGTATTATTATGCAATTTTCTACTTTTCGTTCTATTCTCTTCATATCCGACTGAAGAAGGTTAATTCAATATTCTACTTCGAAAATACCAAATGAAATGACGATTTAATGAAAACGAAAACTTCTCTGGAACGTTTATTTAGATAAACAAACTGCATCAATAAGATGAGCGATACTTTTGTACCAGTGACTCAGTGTTTTTCAACCAGTGACTGAACGATCACCGTTACTACCGGTGACTTGATTGTAACCATTACTACCGGTGACTTGATTGTCACCATTACTACCGGTGCCTAATGGTCACCGTACCCATAATGATGTTCACTGTCACTACCGGTGACCTGAATGGTCACTGTTATTACCTTTGACTTGATGGTCACTGATATTGCCGGTGATCTGATGGTAACGATTAATACTATTGACTCAATGCACACGTTAACTACCGGTGACTTAATGGTCTCTGTTACTACCAGTGACCTGAATGGTTACTGTTACTACCGTTTACTTGATTGTCACTGATATTGCCGATGATATGATGGTCAATTCATACCATTGACTTAAGATACACCGTAACTACCGGTGAATTAATGTTTACTGTTACTACCGGTGACTTGATGGTCACCGTTATTGCCGGTTATCTGATGCTCACGACTAATACCATTGACTCAATGTACACCGAAACTACCGGTGACTTAATGGGCACCGTTACAACCGATGAGCTATTGTAGCTATTATTACCAGTGACTTGAACGGTCATTGTATTGCAGTGATGTGATCGTCAGCGTTACTACCATTGAATAATGTACACCGTTACTACCGGTGACTTAGTGGTAACCGTTACAACCACTGACCCGAATGGTCACTGTTATTACCAGAGACCTGATGGTTACTAATACTACCATCGTCCTAATGGTCACCGTTACTACCGATAACTTGAATGATAGCTGTAACTACCGGTGACTCCATGGTCACCGTTACTGCCAGTGACTCAAATGGTCACGGTTCCCATGGGTGACTTGATGGTCACTGTTACTACCGGTGACTCAACAGTCACCGTTACTTCCAGTAATTGTAAGATACCCGTTACTACCGGCGACCCAATTTCCTGCCAAGCGGTGATTGTGGTCACTGTTTCAAAAATTGCTAATACTGACGGTGAAGTCATTCCTCACGATGATTAATATTTTTTTTTGTTAACTGATACTGCTAATGATTACTTATTTCGATTTAGATATGAAAATCAATTATTCTTAATGATCTCAATTAGATTTGGTCAACCGTATTCGTTTTCAGTTTGAAATCACTTATATGACTTAATGTCACCTATCACATGTAAATTCGTCTTGTGTCTCGTTCCTTTCGTGTCATTTCAATTGTGTTACATCGATAATATTTCTCTTGTTTGGTTAGCTCTGTGTCTTCAAAAAGAACAAGTTCTCAGAAATCTTTGAAAGATTTTAAAAATGGTAATCTTGATTTTGATTAATTCTCAGATTTAATAAACCTCCTGACACATGCTTCTTCGTAGCAATGAGGAGTCTTTCATTTCAAATCATTGAAATTATAGCATGAACCCAAATTTGTATTGTCAGGAATTGAATTTTGAACAGCTAACATTTCGTCTTTGAATGTCATTTCGAATTCGTTCTAATATTATCACTTCCACTACCCATCAAAAAAATAATCCAGCTGAAAGCACAAACCAACAATCTTTGGATCAATAAGTCGTAGGCCATAAATTTCAATTGTTCCGCCCACAGAACATTTGGTTATCTGTGGGCTGCGTTCCTTGACCCACAGATAATTCACTTAGTGCGGCACCTCTAACTTGCACCTTCTACACTCTCAGAAACGCCACAATATTTCCTGATATTCGGTCTCAGAAGAGCTCTAGGACAAATTAACTTAATCTCAGTTTATAGTCACATAAGGATCACCTCTTACAAATGTAACTGCCTGGGTAAATTACGAGACTGCGTTCCTGAAGTCCGGCACGACCTTTCTAAATGTCCGATAGAATTGGATTCATGCAACGTCGGAATGAGATTCTGTAAGTGGAGGTCTGTTATTGAAATGGGTTCGATATACATCGAATTCGAGGGTAAATTAAGATTGGCATTCAAAGGTGAATATTATCGAAAGTGGTAAAGCGAAACAGGCAGTATAGTGTAAGCATCAAATTTAAATTGTACAAACTGATATCTTATTCCAACTCCGACACTTCACTGCCTGTATTTCAAATGTCACATTAAACTTCGTCCCTGTAGGCTAAGTCCTACTTACATAATATAACGGGTGTTTTTTTTAAGGTAAAGAACTTTAAGTTGGCATTACTGTTGAAGATGGCGACCGATTCAACAGCTGAGAAGTGATTTATTCTCAGTTTGGTTTGGCAATTCATCGTGAATAGACTCACGCCTGAACAACGCTTGCAAATAGTGCAATTTTCTTTCGAAAATAATGGTTCTGTGCGGAATACGTATCGCGCGAATTTTGTTTAGCGAAGAAGCGCACTTCTGGTTGAATGGCTACGTCAACAAACAAAACTGCCGCATTTGGAGTGAAGATAATCCTCAAGTGTATGTCAAAACACCGTTACATCCAGAAAAACTGACTGATTGGTGCGCTTTATGGGCTGGTGGAATCATTGGCCCGTACTTCTTCAAAAACGATGATGGCCAGAACGTTACAGTCAATATCGATCGGTATAGAGCCATGATTACTAACTTTTTCATTCCTGAATTGAACAACCATCATGTCCAAGAGCTGTGGTTTCAACAAGACGGCGCAACATGTCACACAGCTCGTGCCACAATCGATTTATTGAAAGACACGTTTGGTGACCGCCTAATTTCACGTTTTGGACCTGTGAATTGGCCTCCAAGATCTTGTGATTTAACACCGCTAGACTATTTTCTGTTCGGCTATGTAAAGTCATTGGTCTATGCGGATAAGCCACAAACGCTTGACCATTTGGAATACAATATTCGCCGTGTTATTGCCGATATACGGCCACAAATGATGGAAAAAGTCATCGAAAATTGGACGTCCAGATTGGACTACATCCGAGCCAGCCGTGGCGGTCATATGCCAAAAATCATATTCGAAATGTAATGCCACAAGATTATCTTTCGATTGAAAAAAATTCTTGTCAATCAAATGATCCATCGTTGTTTTATTGCAATTTAAAGTAAATTGCACTAAATTTAACCTCTAAAAAAACACCCTTTATTATGCCAATATTTTGATGAATTATATTATCCAGTAGACGAATATGTTTTCTTACGTCCTATGGTTAACCCTAAAGGTACTCTTTTCTCGATTTTTGAGTTTTGGAATATGTTAATCTCCCATAAAAATCATAATTTATAATTGCTCAAATCGTAAATACACAAAAACGTCAATGTCTGAACATAGATTCGAACCTAGATCTCTTTTTTGAGAGGATTTCACTCTCTAGGCTATGTAGACGACTAAAAAATACTAGTTATCTGAACTTCAAATATCTCATTTCTTCATTATCTCGTCCCAGTATTGCTCAACTTTTTTGTTATGAAACTTCAAGATTGTACAGCCACCTTCAATAGGCTTTGTTGGGCAATTTTTTTGTTATAATTAGTAGAGAATCCTCATGTGTATTGCAGTTTCCAACACTTTCTTTGTGTGAATCACAATGGAACTAGCTTCATAGGTATGAGTTGTGTGAAACTTCTTGATGGAAAAATGTTTGAAAACGTTTAAATCCATTTAGAATGTTTTAATTTTCTAGTAACTCATCAGATAGTTTAGGACTAGATCCAGTGAGGAAACAATTACAAACAATACATAACACACATATTTTTGGAATTACCGAAATCGTTCTGTTGAGCTTTTAAAATAATTCTTATTCGGTCAAAATAGTATCAGATGTTTTGATGTATTTATGCAGAGATTGAATTCATTAGTGTTAATAGCTAATGGCTAGAGACTCAGGTTGACGCAGAACTGTTAAAAAATATTGTTTTGTGTTTGTGAAGCATTAAAAAAAATTGAACTCAAATCAGTTGCAAGCTTGAATAACTAAAACTAGAACTTCAAGAAAAATTATATAATTCTTTGCAGAACAATATTTACGACTATAAATAATTCCATATATTCCAAATCGAACAGAAGAAATACAATGAAACCAGAAATTATATCGAAGGATTCAAATAACCTTATTAATGATTAAAACATCTTCAAATATCCAATTCATCAGATCACATAAATTCATAGATTTCCTAGATACTGTTAATGATGTTCAGGAGTTTAGGTTTTCAATTTTAGGACAATGAACAAGTAAAAAACAACCATAACTATTTTTGATAAAATCAAGTAACAATCCTTCAAGATGTGAAAAATATTTAACAACATTCAATGTATGTTCACCACGTGTCTCATACTCAAAACTGGTCTTATTCGAGGCACTGTTGAAAATGGAGCCCAACGTGGGATCAAACATGGGAGCTACGGTTGGACGCATCGTGTGTTACAAGCTTTAGAATCATAAATTCGTTTATTTATTCAGATGAAATATCAAGTTGTCTTATATTTGAACAAGATAACCCAAATATCAAACATTCCTTGTGAATTTTTCGTGATTGCTTGAGTCAATTGACAATTCAACGACATACCTTCGACTATAACCTCATTTAATCAATTAAACTTATACAACTTCAATGGAAGCATGTTTGAGCAACGGATTAATTCGAAGCTCATCAGATATTCAAGGTCTCTAGACCTTTATTGAATTTCGCGTCTCTCAAGGTGTCACGTTGGACCATCCCTTGAGATTTTTAGTGACAACTAACAAGGTTCATCATCGCCGCCTTGTCGTAAGTGTCAGAATAACCAGTCGCCGTCTCGTGAACTATAAATCAAGAAAACCGCGTATCGAAAAAAATTAATGTCCGTATAAATGGAGAAAAATCGTATCGGATTGAATCCATTTATCAAGTAGGCTGTCGAACTTTGGGGTTGTCGGTATTTTTCAATCCGTTGTCGACTGAATCCGACGATTAGGCGTAGGCCCATCTATTTCTGGAACGTTTCGTTTTATAGCGTACTTCGTTTTGTCATCATTTGATTCGATGATGAAATCTTATCACTGAATGCTTGATACGGTTTGTAATGACAAAACTGCTTGTTTGATCTGTGTATTTTACACGTCAACGTCAGATTCATAGAAATGTATCACTGAACTATTTCAAAATCGCTTCACACCACTCAAAAACTCACAAATCGATTTTGTACTGAAAAAAAACTTTCAGTTTCAAGAAGTGCCGATAGAAAACTTGGAATTTCGTAGCGATTAAATCAAAATCATCAACATCAATTTGATTTTTACATCTTTTGAAACTCCAAGCACCGATTATATGCATGTTCATGTGGTTTTTTGTTATTTAAATATATTACGAGCTGAACAAAATCGAGACAAAATATAAATTTTGACAAATCAATTCAAATAACAGTTTATATTGATGATTGATGAGGCCGATAATTAAAGAAAATTTATATCAATAATGAAATTAATAAGATCGTATTCAGTTAAACTGATCTTTCATACGACACTTTCATCATAATATTAATCAGAAAAAATAGAGAAATTCTATTAATCCAATACTCTATCATACCGCAACAAAAAGATAGAAAACCAAAACAGAAATTCAACAAAAAAATAATTGAATATAAACTAATATTTAAAAACACTTGATCTTTCGATTTGCACTTTATTGACAACATAGCATGACGCGTTTCGTCGTTACAAACGACTTCTTCAGATGCTAACAGAATACTGACTAACAACAAATTTGAAAACACAGGTATAAATAACGAGGAAATTTCAAGATTCTATGTAGAATCCTAAATTCTATGTATGTATCATAGAATCTATTGTTATTTATACCTGTTTTTTTACCTAGTGAAACAATCATGTATAGATGACACGCTCTTATCAATTTTCATCGGCATAAGCCGCTACAGATATACCACTATAGAAATATCGGCGACGCGAAACCATAAGATTTCCCTCTAAAAAAGTACCCAACGCAGCTTAAGAAGTTTTCACTCGAAAATTTTTTTCCAAACATCCAAAATTTGTACTTCTACTTTTCTCCGCGAAAATACCAATTTTATGTACCTACCTCATAAAATATAGTTAACGAAAATAAGTCGAACTACATTAATTGTCCCGAAAATAAACTTCAGTATCGCATAGTTGAAGTCTTTCGCATGAAAACTTCATCATCCTCTCGGAAAATGCCTTAATTAACCGCAGACTCAATGCCGAGCTTTTTTCTATGAAATCGAGACAATCGAGGGCGACTACGTCATAAAAACAAACGAACAATGGTTTCCGAAAGTTACTGGATTAAATTCTGCCGCGAGACGAAGGTAAATGGTCCGAAAGCTAATGGAGGTGTTACCCTTCGCCATTTTTTCCAGGGCTTTGTTACTTTTTTCGAATATAGTCGGTGTATGAGAGCAGGTGAAAGACGAAGTTATTATGTGGAGAATTCGTTTTAATTACACCTAAAATGGGAATATTTCGGTTTGTGGAACGACTCAGTTTTTTATTAGAATATTTCGTTTAAATTATGCGGTTTGGAAAAACTAAATTCCTGGTATTCGGCTTGTGAAAGGTTTCCCCGGAAAATTCTCTTCTTCAACCCTTTCCTTGACCTGATTTTTCTCTAGTTTCATGCCAGAGTACTTGTAATTATTAGAAGAATAGCATAATATAATTAACTAAACGTTTTTACTCATATACCTTTACATCTCACCTGGGATTTGAACCCAGATATTTAGCGTAGCAGTCTTATTCTTTAAGCACGGATCTATGGAGATGATGTCGAGTTTACACGGGAAAAAATTGACGTGAAGGTTTCAAGAGCCTTTCAACATCATAAATCGTTCAGAATTTGAAATTTTTCAGTGAAAATGCTACTGTGTTGTTTGAATTACACGAAATTTTCATTAAATCAAACCACGATGAAGAGAAGTTGAAGGAAATTATGACAAAAATTGAAACTTGAAGTGTTTATCGATATAAATCGATTTATCACACAACACTTAGTAAAATTGTTCCTATATACAGGGTGTTTCCTTGTTTTCTAATTGAATTTCAATATTTAAGAAGGCTATTCTTGTGTGAATTTCAACAAGAGAATTTCGTTTGAAGTTGTATCTAGACTTCTTATATTGAGAAACACAGTATGGTTAATCTCATGAGTTCTAATTAAAAAATAATTTTTGAAATCTTTTGGTTCTTTCCAGACTATGCACGGTTTGCTCAAGTATTATGCTCGCAGATTCATTAGAATTATTCACCCTCACCCCCTTGTTGGTAAAAATAAGCCAATTTGTCAACCTCCTTTCCATATACTCAAACATTGGTATAAGTTATATTATTTATATAACACATACCTATAATAACATATAAACATAATATTTTTCAGTAGAATTAAGTATTTTTTGTTGTAGATCAAATAACACTGGGGAACAATTTGTAAAATAATTTCTGTTGACTTCGATTTTTAGGCTGTTTCAGAGGTCAATTGACATGCTGATTCCAAAAATTTAATCAGTTTATTTCTATCACGTCAAGTTTTTTTTACAATTGTTGCGCATACTATTACGCTTAAAGCGTCAGAAGTTTAAGCATCAAGACTGCACGAAAAAAACTTGTTAGAAGAAGGAGCTAAAGTCACCTACTTTCGATCGAGAGAAAGAACATTTCTGCAGTACTTTCGGAGTGATGATAGATTTGTGTATTGTCATAACATAGCTGGTTTCATGAAAGAATTGGGAATTTCAGACTATAACCCAACTAAATGGTGATTGTTTATAGATAGCCAAAACGTAGCTTGAGGTGTGTTCTCCTCCACAATGGAAATTTATATGGTTCAGTCCCAATAGGTCATTCAGTTTCTTTGCTTGAATAGGACCAATACATAAAGAAGGTCATTGACTTGTTGCAACATAACTTACACCAAAGGATCATCTGTATTGACCTTAAAATGGTTTGTTTCCTTCTTGTCCAGCAAGGCGGATATACCAAGTATCCTCGTTTTTTATGTATATAGGACAGCAGAGCACGTGCAAAGCATTGGGTGCAGTCAAAGTGGCCGCCAAGATCTGCCCTGAAATCTGGTGATCCAAACATTCTAAATCAACCACTTGTCGACAGAAAAAACATTACATTTCCGCCTTTGCAT
Source organism: Henosepilachna vigintioctopunctata (assembly GCA_030704895.1). Taxonomy (NCBI): domain Eukaryota; kingdom Metazoa; phylum Arthropoda; class Insecta; order Coleoptera; family Coccinellidae; genus Henosepilachna; species Henosepilachna vigintioctopunctata. Next base: position 2,776,097 of record JARQZJ010000121.1, on the reverse strand, counting down.
ATAAAACTAGTTCTCATGAAGCAATTTGTTAAAGCTTTGTCAACTGAAGGGGACTGTTTTAAGTATATCACTTCGGCATTTTCTAGCTTGTCATGAGAAGATAAAGGCTGGTGTCTTTGATGGGCGAAAGATTCGGCAACTTATTAAAGATAAACGTTTCATTGAAGCCATGACCGAACTTTAAAATAATGCTTGGTTGGAATTCAAAAGCGTTGTCAAGTACATTCTTGGAAACACACAAGCTCAGAATTACGTCGAAATTGTTCAACAACTCTTAGAAAGCTTTAAAAAGCTTGACTCTAACATGAGCATCAAACTGCATTTCAGGTCAGTTGCGTTATAGTCTGAAATTCCCAATTCTTCATTAAACCAGCCATGTTATAGCAATGCACAAATCTATCAGCACTACGAAAGAACTGCAAAAATGCATTTTCTTTCGATCGAAAGTAGGTGACTTCAGCTTTCTCTTCTTTTTTCGTGTAGTTTTGATGCTAAAAGTACTGACGCTTTTTTGGAGTCACTTATCTCGTACCAAGTCACCTAACTCATACTCATTAAAGTCTTTACGAACAGAATCATCGTCAAGTTCAGTATCTTTGTCGTTGGGATCACTTCGATCGTCGCTCAACTCATCTTCTTGTATTTCTTAAGAGGTTAATTCTTGAATGAACTGTCACTGGAATTTCAGCCGAATGCGACACAGTGCGTATAGCTGGTGAACTAGGATAATCTATTTTATATATATTTTTGTTATATCCTGCAGTTTTTACTATACAAAAGGAACAATCATTAAAAAGGTCTTTGAGTTCTCACCAAGTGATTGGTATACCAAACGGAAGTTAACCACGTGTTTCTTTTGTCCACATTCTCAAACACCCCAGCAATTGCAGAAAAAAAAACTTGACGTAATAGAAATAAACTGATAAAAGTTTTGAAATCAGCATGTCAGTTGACCGTTAAAGCATCCTAAAAATCGAAGTCAACAGAAATTATGTTTCAAATTGTTCCTAGTGTTATCGATTCGTTTATTTTTCGATTAGTTCAGTTGTTTTAAATGAAATCGGCAATGATATATATTCCAAATTCGTAACCTTCCACATAACAAGGTGCTAAAAGGAAACCTTTTTCCGACGAAAATAACAAAAGTCCGAAATCCTAACAACTGTCAACTGTGTCAAAACATAATACTCATAGTTTACGTATATTGTTTTTTGTTCGACCTCTAATGAATAAATCGGAGGAAAAACAACGATAGATGATCTCCGTTGTTGTTTTCAGAAGGATCAATCTATTTTTATACTTTATTTATTTTTTCTTCCATTCGGCTTCCCACATCAGCTCAGGCAATTCGCAATGCTTTGTTTCCAGTTATTTCGATATAATTGATAAACGAGTATGAATTCGAAGCTTATTGTTTGGGTAACAGAAATGAACGCAGTAGGCCGTTTCGAATAGCAATAATTGATAAAGGAGATTTCTTAGTGAAACAATCATCCAACAATACTCCTTTTCTAACAATACATTTATAATTGAAAATTTTCATTAGGGTTTTCGTTACTTCGAACTGTAGATGAAGAGGATCATCAGAAACCAATATCTGCAGACACAGATCCACAATTCCTTCAGATCGTTACTGAATTACTAGGGTACGAGTACTACAGAAATCCTTGCGATAACAAGAATTTTTCATTTCAGTGATGCACAATGCATTTATTTAGAATTTATCGGCTATTTTGTTTTACTTAAGTTGTTGCTTATTGGCTTGTAAAAAATACACACTTGTCAGTGTAGCTTTCATAATTTTCTAGTTAAAAAACATATTTAAAAATTGAAGTGGTAACGAAACGTAAAGGTAAGTACACACATAAAACGAAACTTCGTATCGTAACGCTGTCGCGTAACAATTTTTCGTTATGCGTTCAAGGTACGATGTGTCAATCAATATGATCAATATCAATCCATCGTAGCGTAACTTGTAGAGGTTTGCTACCGTGGCTCTTTTTCATTTCAACATACCTTCGCTGACTGACAGAAAAACATAACTTTTTTGGATTCTTTTACGTTTGACCTGAATTCTACAGCAAGTTCTTCCCAAGCATCATGCTTCTTTATATAAAAAAAATTAATCACTACTTTGATAAATTATTTATATATTATGATACGAAGTTTTGTTTCACGCCTGTACACACCTTTAGATACATAGACCAGGGCTGTAGTCTTTGAAAGTGGTGAAAAGTAAAAGAAAAGATGATGTACCTCATTGAATTTGAAATAGAATATAAGACAAAATTACTATGAAAATAATTCACTGGTGATCTGAGGTTGGGAAGTAGAAAGGGGTGAGTTTTTAAGGGTGAAAAACGGTTCATCTTGATTTTCGACAAAACTATGAGTCCAATCAAAAAACATTAAGAAGAAAAGTTATAGCCAATAAGAAGATTTACAACTTTGTACACACACTTTTTTCAGAAACCTCAAAATTTATGTGAAAAATTCAAATAACAAAGTTTCAAAATTTTTATTTTTTTATATCTTTTAAAAAACACTTTTTTCCTCACGAAATTAGGTCAAAATAACTCATTTATGTGCCGAACACACCGTGATTTTTTCGATTGAAAATATTCAGCGTTTCACCTTTTTTGACCTAATATCAAAAAAGCACCCTTAGTTTCAATAGATAACTCTCCCGTCAAAATATCTGCTTTTCAGAAAAAGTCGGTGACCTCGTTGTTTTTTGAAATCTCTGCTTTCTGATAGTGTTCAAAAACGTACATAGCTTTGGTTATAACAACCGTTAGATCAAATTAGTGGTATTTTTCATCAATAAAAGGTGTATCGGACTTCTATAGATGGATCTATATCTTCAAGAATCGACTTCAAAGTAGATCTACCCTTACAATTTTAGACCTACCCTCTCGCCATATATATTATTCAAAAGCATGTAATTATTATACACAATATCCAAATTTTCTCCGGTTTATTGCGCCGAAACAAAGAGCAATTTCAATTGTTACACTTAATACTCTACTAACTCAATCATTTTTTGTTTGGGGCGTATTCTCAACCTTCGTATGAATCATAACGGAAAATATCCGAGATCTAATAACTGGCCATTCCGTTCAACAAGTCCATTAAAATTCATCTAGAATACTGGAACGGGGGGGTAATCAAGAACGTTCACGATGTTGGATAGCACGCAATCCTCAGGTAAAAGACCAATTTGCGGACAAACAGACCTATTATACGACCTAGACACGTGACCGCACAAACTATGGACGGATAAAATCAAAAATTATCGAAAGGAGGGTGATATGACCGATATGGTTTCGTGATTTAGATTAGGATGAATTGGAGGGTTGCTAATTGAGATTTTATTATGGAGGTAATCCATTGGTTAATATCTATTTACGACGTGAAAAGAATAGAACATAAAATTTTCATTAGATTAATGTTCTTGATCGATTTGTGAATTAATTTTCAATATTTTCATCAATTCTAATGAAAATAATTGAATAAAAAAGAATAATTTCTAACAATTAGTAACTCCAACTGAGTTTCATGACATCAAAGAAACGTTTCTTCTGGAGTTATCGAAATATTTGATTTTTATACGAGGGTGTTGTGAAAAGTTTCCGGTCTGACCAAGAGATGGCGCCAGTAGGTCCACTTTTGGAGCGGCGTCCTACAATACCTTATCTTCGGACTTGTATGTAAAGTTTCAGCCCAATCGCTACGTTAATTTGCGTTGAAAGGTTTTACAACAAAACAAATAGAAGAAGAGATGGATTCAACTCTAGGAGACTCCTCCCCATCATATTCAACTATTAAGTAGTGGGTTTCTAAATTCAAAATGGGCCGTGTGAGCACCTCTGACGAGCCTCGCTCAGGACGGCCTGTTAAGTTCACAACTTCAGAAGTGATTGAGAAAATCCATCAAGTAGTATTGGAAGACCGCACAATGAGAGTGCATGTGATAGTTGACACATGCAGGATGTCAGCTAAACGTGTGCGAAATATTTTTCACAACCATTTGGGCATGGAAAAGCTATGTGCAAGATGTTTGTTGCGTTCGCTAACGCTCGACCAAAAACTGATTCGAAAAAACATTTCTACCGAAAATTTGGCGCTGTATAGGCGTAATCCAAACGAATTTTTGAGTCAATTCATAACTATTGATGAGACTTTGGTTCACCACTACACTCCTGAAAATAAAGAACAGTCAAAACACCAAAGAAGACAAAAACAAATTTATCGGCAAACAAGATTATGGCTACTGTTTTTTGTTGGTTGTAACAATTCTTATTGCCGACCATTAACATACATAGAATAGATATTTAGTCTAACGTTGACAAGTGACATTTTTCACTTGACAGTTTTTCGATATGAAAAACACTGTACTGTAATCTTTGGTTATCAGGTTACACGTTATACCTTATCTTTGTATTATTCTTTTCATTAAATAGAAGTCATCGGACTAGAAAATCGTTTTCAATAACACTGCAAACTCTACATTTTTTGGGACGCGAGATTAATTATATACATTCATTATCTTGAAATGGGTAGGACTATTACTGGCCAATACTACGCACACTTTTGCAAGTTTGAAGGACTAGCTGTAAATTCAACGACCTCATTTGGCGAAGAGAAAAAATTTTTTCACGATAACGCACCAGCGCATTTTTGATTGTTGCCATGTCCAAAATGCACGAATTCAAGTTTGAATTGATGCCGCATCCTCCCTACTCTTCAGACTTAGCCCACAGCGACTACTACCTGTTTCCTAACCTCAAAAAATGTCTAGGCGGTAAAAGATTTGAGAGCAACGAAAATGTTATCGAAACTATAAATCAGTATTTTGTGGAGCTTGACGAATCTACGTTTAAAACTGGTCTAACTAAAGAAGAACACCTTCATGAGAAATGTATCTGTGTTGATAGAGATTATGTTGAAAAATAAAGCAAAAAAATTCAAAACATCGTTTTTCTTGGTCCAACCGGAAACATTTCACCCCACCCTCGTAGTCTACGATTTTACAATCACAAAAGTCGATTAACCATCTTCATATTCTCCAAAAACCTCAATGTCTTTCAAATATTCTCAAAAATCATCGAAACATGTCACTTCTTCCATAAAATCGATAAATTCTAAAAAAGTTCCGAATAAGTCGATGTATTTAAGCGAACTGAAAATCTGACAACCAGATACAATCACAGAGGTGGGATCTTTTTCTTTATAAATTGGATATCAGTTTCGTCTCAATAACCATCTTCGAATCGCTTAATTCTTCGAATTCATCAAAATCTCACCCTCTCAGATTAACAAGATTTCTCAGAAGTTCTATATTACGGCAAACTTTGATATTCAAATGGTTACATTTCCTCGGAACTGTAGGAATACGACGTAGCCCTGTTAAATCCTTAGGAAATCCATATCGCAATATCAAAGGAGCTCATAGATTTCGATTATAATTAACGGTGTTCTATGATCTTGAAGTTGGATGATGCTGTTGGTATCTTGTTGTTTGTTTAGCAGTTCTTTGCTTCATCGGTTACCATACAACTTGAACAAATTGCTTTTTGAATTAGATTTCAGTTTTTATGGATTTCGACTTTGAACTTATTTTCTTTCAAAATCATGGAAGATGCAATTACACGTGCAATGAATATACGTGACAAAGAACACATCATCAACGATTTATTCAAAATGCAGAATCAGATGCCCAAGAAGAAAAACAACCTCATTTCCATTATCAGCAAAAAATTTCATTCTTCTTTCCACTCAAGTTTTAAGTTTATCTTCTTTTTCTTTATTGTCTAGGATACTTGAATAAATAACTTCTAAAAATCAGCAAAGCGCAGAACTTGCCATTTGCTGATTTGCAAATTATATCCATTTACGTGCGTTTAAATTTGTTTTTTGATCGGTCATCAGGTGTTGGTAGTTGTTCATTATGCAGTCGCACTTATTTTTGACTGCTCAAACGCCACAACAAGAGAGTTTTGCACATTGTTACAGCGTTTCTAAGATGGTTAGGGGTCTTCCAAACAGCAAAAGGCAGGGTAAAACTGGAGTAATCTTCCTCTCTCAACTGAATCTTTGTATGTGCTATATTTCCTTTCCATTGGCAGTCTCCAACATCTTTGTGGAACTATAAGCTGACCAATTGTTTAGATAAATCTCTTGTTAGACTCTGATCTTGAAAGATGTTCTTGTGGTTGTATAGAGAATTCCTTGGGTCTGCGTTTTGCTTCGACCTTTCAATTTCAGCAGCTACATCCTTTCAAATTGCAGGTGCACCGCATTTTGAGCATTCTGATGTGATGGGTACTGCTTTGTTTATGGATCTGCTTAGTGAGTATGAAATTTTTACACACTGGTGCACAAATTAAGTGGCCGAAAAACCATTAGCTAACCTTGACATGTAGTTCACGTACCGTTTGAATCCCCAGAATAAGTCTGCGAATTTCCCTATTATTCTATGTCAAGAATCTTGGGAAATTTCCTTTGGTTTCTCGAGAACTGTCTAGAAGAGAGTGTTTCATTTACTTTCATTCTCAATCATATTAGGGACTTATCGAAGTGCACAAGTTATTGAAACTGCCTGCTGATCTTTCTCTAGGCTCCTATTTTCTTCTAGCTTGCCTTTTTTGCAGATGGGAGGCAGATATATTTGCTTTGCTGGGATCAGACTTGAGTCGTTATTCTGGTGATATAATAGCTCGTCAAAGTTATGTGTTTAGTGATGTTAATGGTTGTATAGTATGTCACAAAAACTCGAAAATTCTTATGTAATTAGAATTACAGTTAGAGGATGAAAAAAGATCTAATAAAATTCAATTAGATGCCATCATGATTTGATTTCCAGTCTGGCAAAACCGCAAACTTATCCAGCATGATTACAAAGAAACATCAGCTATGCCTTTATCAGAAGAGATTAATATTTCTATCGCAAGTGACAGCACAAAGCACAAGCTAACTTCTACGTGAAAAAAACTTACGAGAAGTTTGCTCAGAAAGCTATGACATCAATTAATCTATCCATAAATCAAATTCTCTGTTTCTTCAGAATGAAATTCATTAAATAAACTCCCACCAACATCTACAGCATGAGTTGCGCATTGTTTTCTATACACGGTGGTTTTTCCGGTAACAAAACCTAACTTCCGGACTAGTAACCCAATTTTTCAGAATGTTGATGCCGGAAAATCCACTGGAAAAGACTTATGTGCCGTGTCCGCTGGCCTAAGCCGTATAATTCACTTCCGACGTTCTTCTCGTTTTAAAACTTGCACGGTCACAATGCAACGAATTTTATTCTATCTGCTGTTTCGGAATTCAACAGCTATTGTAACTTATCTCTCTGAGGAAGGTTTTCACCCTTGCGGGAACGATAATTTTTCGGATGTCTAAAAATAATACATGAACCTGGCGAGAAAATAACAGAAGCGAGATCTAATTAGAGTTTTGTAACGTGAGAATAGAATACTTCGTAGTTTCGTAGGATTGATAGTGTCCTCCTCAAGACATTTGCGTCGTAAAGTTGATATACCCAATTGTAATATTTTCTTGTTAAATATTTATTACGAGTGCCTTTTTGAGCTTTCAGGAAAATTTGGTCGAGTCTTTTCATCCATTAGATAATTTTCTAGTTGAAGTTGTTGAGAAAGTATACGTGAGGATCGACTTTTCAATTCAACGAGTCAATATGAAATATTCATTGAAATCATTGACGAATTTTAAAGAGTTTTTCTTCCAGTTATTGTTTTTTTCGAAATTTTTGGATGTTCTAAATTTGTTTGATCACAAAAGTTTTTCACGAGTACAGCAGATTTCGAGAATATATAGAAACAGAGATTGAAAGAAAGATCCTACCTGTGATGAGCCAGAGTTCCTTCAGGCAATCTTCTCTGCTTTTCTGGACTATTAGTGGAGTTTCATTGGAAAAATCACCCCCCTCTATCGCTTGGAAGAGTATAGCACCAAAAATGGCGTAAGAAGTCATGATGACCAGTAGCCCAGTCCTGCCACACAAAATTGACATTGTGCAACTCTTACTGCCAACCTCCTCCATCTGAAAAGTAATCAGCAATTTCTTACATCAATCAACAATTATAATCAAACGGAGCTGACTTAAAAAATACAAAAAAAGTCTTTTTTTGGGATAAGAGTAGATATTTTGGCATCTGAAGTTTATCTGATGTCTCTGATGAAGGGCATCTGATGTCAAGAGCCAAAAGGACATAAGTTTAAGCACGAAACTTGCACGAAACTTCCCTAGCAAATTTCGGTAGACATCTCAAGAACTACTGCAGCTTTGTAGTTTCAGATTGTATCAATTTCATAATAACTGAATTTAATTTGTGTAGAGCAAGACTTCGATGAAAATCTCTTTCAACTTTGATAGATACCGCACAAACACTGGTAAGTTATGAGGGTGTTTAACTGCCTAAATAGATCGAACACATAATATCACTCTTTCAATATATATTCAAGATCTAATCCCTTAAAAACTAGATTCAAAAAAGCTTCAACTTCTTTTTTCATTCCAAAGGGATTAACAAAATAAAAATACAATAATCCTGAACGAAATAAAACATCCTAAGAGTACTCAATTGACGAAATATAAAAGTAAACCATGGCAAAAGATGACTACAAAAAGGTCAAGAAAAAGCACCTGAGAAAGGCATTTAAAGACCTTCAAATAAATTCCTTCCTAAAGAATTCTAGAAGACCTTCAGGCATTAAATAAATGGACCTGAGAAATTCGAAAAACCATTCATCAATCAACAATACGCATATGAATACCAACTTTAATTGTTTCATAACTCATAAAAAAAACTCTACCATATCAGTTTTTCATCAAAAATTCCACAAGAATTTAATATCATTCGTAAAAATCCTGAAAATCATTTTCCACCAAAGTTCATTCGAATGATGCATGGAAGCACCATGAGAATCGCCCTTAATTGAATTAGGGAAGTTTAAAATTACCCCCTCAGAGTATCTAGATAATTTTTCAGTGGTTACCTCGAGACTTGGAATTGGAAATGAAGTGGTAACTCGGTAGAATTGAATGATGTTGGAGAAAAATTCAAAATGGTTACGCTTTATTCGATAGGATTATTCAAATATGTTAAAGGGATGGAGTTCGATTTCAGGGGTTTGGAAATATCGGACAGCAGTATATCACGGGATTTCATGAATAAACTTTTGTTAATTAGGTCTGTTACCCTATCGAAAACATAGTTATTGAAGAATTATAAATATCATTATTAAAGATATTAATGAACTAATTATTTTATGGAAATTCATGTAGAACAGACTGAAATGAAATAAAACAGCTTTTCGTCAATTTCACACAATGTATTCAAATAAACGTCCGGTTTAAATAACGGGTGATTTTTTAGGTGTTAAGTTTTTCAGATTGGCGACACTGGTTGGTAATGGCATCCAAACGTCACCTGTCAAAGTGAAAAGTTTTTAGTATACTCTGCCATTTCATCGTGGAAAGACTTACTAACGAGCAATGATTGCAAATTGTTGAAATTTAGTATGAAAATTCGTGTTCTGTGAAAAATGTGTATCGTTTGTTACGACCATATTCGACCTAGTGAATCAACATTTCGTGTTTTTATCATCACATTACGCACCAAGTTTACTTTTTTGGACATTAAACCTTTATCTAGCATGCGTACAGTGCAGACTGAAGAGAATATTGCATCTGAAGCGTACAGTGTTAATGAGGATCGTGAAATGTCAATTCGTTTTGTGCTGTTCGACCCTGGTAAGTCCTTTTATTTTTCCCCTGTGAATTTGTATTTTTCTTTTCTTTAGAGTCATATTTTCGCAGTTTATTTTATAACCAAAATTTTATTTCACCTTACAATATCAAAGGAAACAGTTATTTTCATATTTTTTGTTACGTAATCAGCTTCTCCTAATTTTAAATATACAGTCCACTTATTGATTACTTCACATTTTTTTGGTATTGGGCAATGTCAAATTGGACCTTCCGACTAGTCCATTTAGACTAGATACGGAGCCGCGGACAACATTTATATGAAGTTATCTTCAAAATGTAAATGGCAAAAGTAGAGTTATCAATTTAATTAAAAATTTTGAATATACGATGCAAATTGAGTGTTTTATTCGATTTGAAAAAACCTCGCTTAAAAAATCACCCCATTCTTGACATTGACTAAAAGCAGTTTTATATTAATCACTCTGTTTAATATTACTGTTATTGGTTTTATGGAAAGCTGTTCGATGTTTAGATGACCTTATGCTGAAACATCGTTTAGTATAAATTGAATAAGAAACAGTTGGTTGGATTTTCCTCCTTCTTTCCGAAAGTTAAAGTGACCAGCTATTCTCTACAGTTTTAGACTAACATCAATTATGTATTTAACATCTTTCCCTGCTATAAAAACGTAGTATGGGGGAGATAGGGTTATGAAGGATAACGGTACAGAGGTTCGAGGTCTTGGAAAGAGAAGAAGCAGGTAAGAATTCATAAAAAAAAGGTATAAGTTATCAAAATTGAAGAATTCGGAACAAAATAGATTACTAAATTCAATGGACGATGAATCAACTCTGTGATAGTTCATATTTAAATTAGAGGTAATAATAAAATACTTGTCTAAAAATCACTGACTGAACAATTCTTTATTCGACTAGTTTCGCATTCGAATGAACATTATCATTCATTCTTGATAATGACGTAAAAGGCGAAACTATACGAATAAAGAATTGTTCAGTCAGTGATTTTTAGACAAGTTTTATTATTACCTCTCATTTAAAATAGATAACAGTTGAGAAATTGAAGACCAAGAAAGTAATAATGGCGACAAACTGAAAGTAAGTTGATTATTTATTAAGCGTTGTTGCTGTCTGTGAGACATTTCCAATTGTTTTAGAAGATCCAAAGTTTTTCTCTCTGTCTTGGTTTAGCCATTCGACGAAGTTCGAATCTATGAAGTGGTTATTTTGAATGTGATTTTCTGAAAGTCCAATTTTTATAATGTAATATAGGTAATTTATATTGTTTCATTCTGGTTTCGGTTTTTTCGCCCAGTTTGGCTCATGTAGTCAAAATCAGCACAATCAATTTGAAACATTGCAGTGTTTCTTTCATAATCTGTTTCTTCTCAATATTGACTGAAAATGAACCAAAATTTCCTGAATTCCTACGGTACATTCTCACTGAAGGAGGTAGGTGAAGGGCAACTCCATCCTTTTTGACCGAAGAATTCTTAGCATACGAATGAAAGAACACCAAAGAAGATACAAAAACAAGAAGACTGATTCCACAATTGACAAAAGTCGTTATAAAAACACCACAATTTTAACGATTATGAGTACCAGATCTTACTCATAAAAGACGCAAGCTTAAAACTATAGCTCTTCAAACATTTTTAAATAAATAGATACAAGAATGCCGGTTTAGCTCTTCGGGGATGAACACCTAACCAAAATCAAACCTTAAACTCTACGATACTAAATGTTCCAAATTTTATACTCAATTTTCATCCATCTAATGACGGTATTATATACTTCATATATTTATTTTTCACTACATGAAAAAAATTGGCGATGAATGTCAAAGAAAATTCATTTTAACTCTATGGTAAGAAGTAGGTTAGATATGGTTACAATATTGATATTGTTGAAATCACCAGTTCTTCTTCTAGTTGAATAAATTTTATCGCTCTGTTTCAATTAGCCAAAAAATTGTTAGTTTGCAAAAAATTCGAAATAGAATTGTGAGAGTTATTTGAAATGTTTCAAACGTAATCCAATCAAAACTAAGTCAAAAATTTCAGAGTTTAATTTATAGAAATATAGTGTAATTTATAGAATTATGTACACTACATTAAAATTAATCGACATTAATTAATTAACATAAGATAAAAGAAAATATGTTACCTGATTTTTCAAGAAGAAGTATACATTTTTTTAACTAATATTGTGGTTATAAACCAAAACTTTGTCTGGATTTTTGAGTAAATAGATGTAATACGTATCTTATGTTTAAATCCACAATGCAAAGGGGTTTGATTGTGTTTAATGATATGCGAATGTCTCCAAAGTACTATGAGAAGTATAGAACTTCAAGAAAATATCTGATAAATAATACAATTTTAATATATTTTTCTTATTTTCAACAGCTTCTTGTTATAAAAAGAAGTTGTCATCATTTTTATTATATCAAAATAAGTGAAAAAAGTAGTGTTCAACGTATATAAATTTATTTGAGTTCTTGAAAATCTCGAATTCTCTATAAAAATATATTTGCGAAAGGAATTTAACAATAATTGTCCGTTTCAAAATTATTACATCTGATTAATTTTGCGTTAAACGATATATTTAAATTTTTTGAATCTTTCGAATGTTCATTTTTTGAAAGGACAAGATGACATTTCCGAAGGAATTCAACACTGGTTGTTCGCTTTAAAATTATTTCATCTTCAATCATTTTTCGTAAACAATATATTATATAAATTCAATGGACGATGAATCAACTCTGTGATAGTTCATATTGAAATGAGAGGTAATAAGAAATACTTGCAATAAAAAATCATTGACTGAACAATTCTTCATTCGACTAGTTTCGCCTTTAACGGCATTATCAAGAATGTCAAGTTTCGTCTTTTACAGCATTCTTGATAATGACGTAAAAGGTGAAACTAGTCGAATAAAGAATTGTTCAGTCAGTGATTTTCAGACAAGTATTTCTTATTACCTTTTTTATTATGTTATTTCAATGTATATAATTTTTTGGAATCTTTAAATGTGTTTCAATTTTTTTAAACGAAAAGACGATATTTACTAAGGTACTCAACGCTGACTTTTCGCTTTAAAATTATTCCACCTTGATTAATTCCCCCCAAACCTACCTGTCTCCAAGAAAAATCTCAAATACTAAAAAATTATTCATAAAACACAGATTTTCACCCTTGCTTGCTCCTGATAACTCACAGAATCAACGGAACAATCGATATATTTAAATGGGACGTCTGAACGAAATATCCAGAAAATTAATCACCTTGCTTTTCCGAGAACAAATTGGTGAAATTCTATTGCGAAAAATTGTAAGTGCCGCGAAATTTTTGATATATGGATGCCCTAATGCGATTCCATTTATTAGGGCTTATTTCTCGATTTGGCGATGATTCATTTTCGTCATTTGTTATTTATGATTATGTCATTTCCGCTGTCGAATCGCTGGAATGATTTGAATTGCAATATTTATTCAAGTGGATTTTTCGAGGTTCACAGATCAAACTACTGATCTATGATCTTCATCGAAATAATTTTATACCGTGTAATCATAGAATACGTCGTTTTCTTCACTAGTAAGTGCATGCTGTAAGAGTCATATAAACACTAACGCTACTACAAATTATAATTTATTCACATAAATTTTACTGGTTAATATTTTTATTATTGATTACTTCTCTGGAGAATTGCTTTCAGGTTTCTCTTCAATGCTCCTAGCGAAGTGGTCGATTTCAAGTACTATGCTGTTCGAATTAATTGGGACAAACATTTTTTTCTTTTTCGTTTTAGTTACTGTAGTAAGTATGTGAGTACCAGGTGGCCCAAACACTCTGACACCTGCTTGTTCACTACCTGAGGTGACGTGAGGGTTCGACCTTGACCATCATTTACATTCTGACCGGTTTTACCTCGCCAGCAATTCAGTTGTGAGCCTACAGGTGTGACAGTTGGTGGTTTCAATTTTGATACGTGCTGTATTGTCTGGTCCAAAGATGAATATCACTCCGAGGAAGCGTTCCAAAATTATAGCGCTTAATGAACACACATCAATGACTGTAAGGTATATAGCTGAAGCTGTTGGTGTGGGAATGTCCAGCGTTTCGAGAATTTTAAAAACATTTGAAGAAAGTGGATCATCGTCTCCAAGAACAGACAAATTGTTGATAAGAAATAACAAAATTGATCCGAGAAAGGGAAGCATTGATCTTCGAAGGGATATAATGGTTTCTGGTGTGGAGGTGAGCACCTCAAGTGTGCGAAAACGACTGCTGGAGGTTGGCCTTAAGGCAAGAAGACCAAGAAGAAAGCAACTGCTTACCCAGAAAATGATGAAGAAACGTTTGGCATGGGCCAAAAAGTACCGTGCGTGGACTTGGACGACTGGAAGAAGGTGGTTTTTAGTGATGAGACACATTTGTTTGTTCAAGGGTACAAATCAAGTGTTGTTAAACGAAGTGATGTGGAAACTTTGCCTGATCACATCCAGCAAACAGTAAAACATCCTTCGAAACAAATGTTTTTGGGTTTTTTCACAACCCCATGAATTCAGTGGAATATATGGAAATATTGCGCATCAAGATTGTCCCATTCATGGAAACGTTTGATGGAACATTTCAGCACGACCTGGCTCCATGCCACAATTCCAAATAAGTGCAGGCCTTTATGCGTGAGAATGAAATAAATGTACTCGATTGGCCGGGGAATTTACCTGATCTCAATCCCATTGAGAATTTATGAAATATTTCAAAGAAACGACTGGCAAAAATGGATTGCACTACAAAAGAAAAAATAATTATAAGTGCAATTCAGGTGTGGTTTCATGATGACGAATTGAAGAAAATCTGCGCTACACTAGTGGAATCGATGCCTGCACGAGTTCAAGAACTTATTTCTGCGAAAGGAGGACACACTTCATATTAATATGAAGAATTTACGCTATTGTGTATGTATTTACTTCAATAAAAGACAAGATTTTACAATAACATTGTTTTTTTTTCCTTTGTCCAAATTAATTCGAGTAGTAGGCCTAGTGAATTGAGCTGTGAATTACCCAAACCAGAGACTGACTTATAACTGTTTGTTCTGTGGTTTGTCATATTGAAGGAAGACTTTGTCTGTTCTTGTTTCGTGGTTCAACGTCAAAATCCAAACCCAAGTGCTCCTATTTCGAATATTTTCAAACTTTTATCTATATTAAACCAGACTAGTATTTTCAGAAAGTGTTTGATTGGTGGGTATTGGTTCGCCTTCAGTATACCAAAGTCGTACAAATTATAATGCTAAAAGTCATCAGTTAGGAGTCATTGGAATAGTTAAGTTGAATTCTACAAATATTTTCAATAGTTTTCGTCAAACAATATTTGTAGATATTCCTCACCGAGAAAAAGTTCTCCATAGAAGAGCTTTTCTGCATAGTGTTTTTCCAATAGTATCGTGAAATAATTGTGTTAATAATCCACATCTGATGCCCAAATGATACTTCAATAAACTTTCGAAATGTTTCGCTATATAGTAAAACATCGCCAAGAGAGTTTTAGGAAGTTATTGACTAACGACAAAAATGAATTTTTTATCACAAATTTGAAATTAGTATCACAAGGTATCAACTATAACGAAACTAAATTATTTTTGTTATTTAAAGTTATATAAAGGTTTCCGAAAATTTTTGCTATTAAATAATTTTACTATCGAAATGAGACTACGTAAAGTTGTTTGAATGATAGAAAACCCAAGTCAAAAAAAACCCACTCAAGAAAAACTTGACAAATTCAAAACAATTAGAAGAGATTTCAATTTAACAATGCACTATGAACGACACCGCAACTTAGCAACAAGTTACAAAAATATGTTAAATTAAATTAAACTCTTGGCTTAATGTTTGACGATTATATTTAACAATATGAATTTGTCAACATGTTTCGAGCGTTAGCTCATTTTCAAGACTCTGAGACTTGAAAATGAGCTAACGCTCGAAACATGTTGACAAATTCATATTGTTAAATATAATCGTGAAACATTAAGCTAAGAGTTTAATTAAATTTAATATTTAATTATGTTTCATCAAGAGTTAAGCGAGAATTTATTCTCAGTCATTACAAAAATATATTTAAAATCTGGTGTTTTTTATGGTTCAGTTCGTTTACTACAAAACTAAAACGCAAATACAGAAATTCAAAACATTAAAGTAATAAAATGAACGAAAACTAATTATTTTCATTGAAATAAATCGAAATATAGAGCGAATCCATAGAACTTTAAAGTTCATATCCAAATAAAATGATTGATGAGTATTACGAAATACGAATGTATTTTTGATTGAGTGAAAACATATAAATTAACGTAAGCAAGAAATTATTTCTTGCTCAGATTTTGATATAAATAATATTTAAATGAAATTATATTTCCTTCAATATTATTATATCAATAATTCTGTATCTTTTTTGTGAAAACTATTTTTTTCATAGTATTGACAAAGTTCTAAACGAAACAAAAACAATTCCTTTGATTTTCACTTGTAATTTTTTTATTTTAATGTCATCATGACATCAATTTAATGTCATTTTTATAAGAATAGATATAAACAAGTATTATATTTTATTATATACTGTTATACGAATTTCTCCAAATATTTTCGAAAACTTCTGATGATAAGTTAGTTCACCAATATATAAGAACTCATAAACTTATTTGGAGACACCATGTATCATGAATTTTACGAATTAAATTTTCTAAATAATCATCAATCACAATTAGAGTTACAAAAAACTCTTTCCTACCTTGTTAGTTGACTTTTCCGAATAATGTCGAAACTTTAGAAAGTTTTACTCTTTACATAAAAGTACGCGCTCTCGGATGCGATACCAGGAAAATGCGCCAAGAAAGCCTCCCCATCTGGTCGGTAACGCGCACGAAGGCAGACTGATCGTGATCCTTTAAACGGAGCGACAAACACCAACCGACACCCTTCTACTCCGAAGGGTGTGCCGGTGAATTCCCACGATTTTCCCAGGAATTTTCGTTCGCGAGATGAACCAACACTTTCTCAAAAATGAATCTCTGAAAAATTTATTCTATTCCTTTCTTTATCAAAGCAGAATTTTCATTTAATCCTGAAGAACTTACACTCATATCAGTTTGATTCCCAACTAAATTTTGTAAATTTTTGTAATCCAAGAACAATTAATTGATCGAAAGTAATCATCTTATGGAAAAACTTTCTCACACTTTACTCTTATATAACATCTGATGGGTGATTTTTTAAGAATTATGTTTTTCAGGTTGGTGGCACTGGTTGGTAATGACATCCAAACGTCATCTGTCAAAGTGAAAAGCTTTCATTATTTTCTGCCATTTCATCATGGAAAGACTTACAAACGAACAACGATTGCAAATTGTTGAAATTTACTATCAAAATTCGTGTTCTGTGAAAAATGTGTATCGTTTGTTACGACCATATTATGGTCGTTATAATCGACCTGGCAATCAACAATTCGTGGTGTTATCACCAAATTTCGCAACAAGTTTACTTTGTTAGATATTAAACCATTGTCTCGCATGCGTACAGTGCGTACTGAAGAGAATATTGCAGACGTAGCGTACAGCGTTAATGAGGATCGTGAAATGTCAATTCGTCGCAGTTCTCAGCAATTGGGCATTGTTTCTCAACGACATGGAAAATTTTACGTGTTGATTTGGGTTTGAAAGCCTATAAAATTCAACTTCTGCAAGAATGGAAGCCGAATTACCTACCACAACGTCTAATTTTTGGTGAATGGTATAAAGCTCATTTTCATTAAGTTGTTCCTTAGAAAAGGGTTGTTTTATCGAAAAATTGTATTCAACGATGAGGCTCATTTCTGGCTTAACGGATATGTAAATAAACAATACTGTCGCATCTGGAGTGATGAACAGCCACATGCCATACAAGAATTACCGAAGCATCCCGAAAAAACGACAGTTTGGTGTGGTTTATCGGCTGGTGGCATCATCGGTCCATTTTTCTTCAAAGACGACCGTGGAAAAAACGTTACCGTCAACGGAGAACAATATCGAGCCATGATACGCAACTTTTTCAACATGCCACACAGCTCGTGAAACAATGGACATGTTGAAGGATGAATTTGGTGAGCAGCTTATCTCTCGAAATGGCCCTGTGAATTGGCCGCCAAGATCATGCGATTTGACGCCTCTGGATTATTTCTTGTGGGGTTATGTAAAGTCGTTATTGTATTTGGACAAGCCGAACACGATTGAAGCCTTACAGGATAACATAACACGCGTAATTCGTGGGATACAGGCCGAAATACTCGAAAAAGTGACGCAAAATTGAAATTTCGAATGGACCATTTGATACGGAGCCGCGAACAACATTCACATGAAATTATCTTCAAAATGTAAATTGCAAAGGTCAAGTTATCAATTTCAATAAAAACTTTGAATATATGATGCAAATTGAGTGTTTTATTCGATTTAAAAAAACTGCGTTTAAAAAATCACCCATTATTTATCCCGATTTCAATTTCTGTTCAATCCTTCAAATTCTTTTGATCGGAAGTATTTTCTTACGGAACGACTTTCTCACATTTTAGTCTGGTATTATATCTTGTATTTATTTACGGTTTAACTACCAAACAGAAATTTATGTTGTATGTGTTTACTTTCCACGGAAAAATAATTCTTGGATACCTGTGCACTGGTCCAAGAAAATTGTACGTCTGGATGATATTAAATATTGATAGATTTTCAGTTACCTTTAATATTTTGTGAAATTCTGTTTCAATTTCTATTAATCAAATAACCATATATTGAATTAAAAAATAATTTCATCTTTAGGTACTTTTTTGCCATTAGCTAGTAGCTGCCACTATCCAGAATAACCGCCCTTCAAGTCTCAAAATCATTCAAAATTGATAGGTCAAAATGAACATGAAAGAAATCAAAACTGGTGAGGAATTTTGTCAAAAAGATTACACAATGAAAACAGGAATTTTCACAATATTTCCCACTATTATAAGGCATCACCCTCCAACTTTTCCAATCTTTCATACCTCAAAATGAACATGAAAGAAACCATTATTCTAGGGATGGTGAGGAAAATTCTCAAAACTGAGGATCATTCGCTCGAGGAAAACTTAGAATTAACAATCTGGCAAACGTTTTAGATTATTCTTATTGTACAGGTGGAGGTATTTGGTACAATAGAACAACTTTCTGTGATTTCTCGTATTCATCAAGGTTCCATTATTTCCCGAAGTTATTTAATACACAGTAATCTTCGTATCTTTCATGAGAAGGGTAACTAACTGATAACAGTAAGGTGCCATCAAAAATAATCCTGATTTCGAATGACGATCGTTTTTCAGTGTATTTAACTCAAGTTAACAGTCTGAATGATCAGTTTCAGTTATTTTTACCAAATATATCGAGGAAAATATTTGATTTGATGCACATATTTCTTGCTGATATTCTACACTCTTTAATAGTGTTCTATTGATATAAAAAAACTCTTGAGTTCATCTTCCTACTTCTTGGACTACCCATGTATTTTCAATAGCAAGAAATGCGAAGAAATAAAGTAACTCGTTTTGAATATTTCAATATCAAATTGGTTGTTACTAATCTTCAGGAATAGTGTGTTATTAAAATGAATATTTTGCTTCTTATTTTTAGACGTTATTTTATTCGCTAGGTGGTGTACTTCTTGATACACCCCTATACATACAATGCAGACAAATTTCTACAAACTTTATACAGGTATGAATTGTAGTCAATATCCTTCGTTTTCTGCAATAGTTAGATTCAATATACTTTCTTCTAACTCACGTAACCCCTCACCTTCAAAACTTCACGATGTTACAAAAGTTCTCGAATTGTTCAAAGGAAATTTCACGCTAAAGAAAGGACCGGTACACTTTTATTTCGCGTCTTTTGTTCTTAATTTCAACTTGAAACAAAAGTAACCTAATACTTTTCCGGACTTCAATTCTTTGTCAGAATTTTCCTAATAACAGGAGACAGAATAATGTCTCCCTGAGCTATTTTCAGTCCGGTTCTTTCTTTCGGCGTTTATCAACAATCAGGTTCTCTTTGAAACTCGGCAACTCCGTTTACATTGTAATAAATTCGAACTTTTCTCCAAATAGAAATTAGATGTAATGCGTTTCAGTACGCTTGGTCATCAACATGGTCAATGAGCCATTATGAAGGTCAAGAATAAGGAAACGATGGATTCAGTCATTTTTCAGCTTATTATCTTCACAAATTACCCCTGAGGTATACGATAAATGATTGCAACCACAAAGCTCTTATATAAATATACAAAAACATTCACATCCTACCCAGGATTCGAAGCTAGATCTCCAGTAAGACAATCATATCATCAACGTACCTACTACTCCACTAAAGTAATTGACTAATCAATTATTCCCATGCTTTGTTGAATTTATTGAAGTTGAATAAACATCATATTCTATGAAAAATTTCATTCCCAATTGAAAATATGTGTGTTCGCTTTGAAACACTGGTCAATATTTACACTCAAACGTGAAGCAGGGTACAAAAGTCAATGGTTAGCCCTTTACATAGATTGTAAGCAATGTCTTGAAGCTAAAACTAGTTGGGACATGTGTGAACATGTTTATTCGCATGTCAATATGACAGTAGTACTGTCATTATATACATTCTGTCACGTACTATTGTCGCCATTTTCTTAGCACTACTGCAGTCACTCCTCAGTGTTCTCCTAAATTTGTTACTACTTTGCTCTAGGTAAATTTTGTGACAATATGTCAATTTAAACCCTTGTCCACCTGGTCCTTGGGTCCACGTCCTTTTCGTGTACTGCGTTACTCGATAAACTTCTAGGAAATCATTACCTTTTGATCGAAAGTTGGAAGATTTTCTATATGACCCAAAAAACATCTACAATTTCAATTCGATAAATGAAGAAACACGAAATAAAGTTTCGAGTCAAGATGATATATAAATTAGGAAAAACTTCAATAAGTTAAATTAGGAATAAATAATATCAAAAATAGTGTCTATTCTCTGAAACACGTTGCTTCCTCTATATATATTTGAATGAAATATAACCAGAGACTGTAGT
Source organism: Henosepilachna vigintioctopunctata (assembly GCA_030704895.1). Classification (NCBI taxonomy): domain Eukaryota; kingdom Metazoa; phylum Arthropoda; class Insecta; order Coleoptera; family Coccinellidae; genus Henosepilachna; species Henosepilachna vigintioctopunctata. Next base: position 2,755,213 of record JARQZJ010000121.1, on the reverse strand, counting down.
TTCCTATCAACTATGTTTCAAGTTGTTTAAAACGTGTTCAAGAGATGGCGCTCAAAAATCAATATAAAGAATACATATAGAATCTTTTAAAATCAGCATTACCGTTTGTAAGCCAATTTTCGTACGAATATTTACACAAACCTCATTCATTCGTAAATGGAATGTTAAGGATAAAATATGGAACTAACGAATAAAATATTTAAATAGATATAGTTTATTAAAAAGAAAGTTCCTAAAAGAAGATCAGTACATTAAATGTGAAAGTGTTTCTAAAGAAACTTTCAAACTACAAATAAATTAACTACAATGTTTCAATAGAAAATATAAATATTACTTACAATATTTGCTAATATAAAATAAACGCAGTCGATTAATAGCGTTGCAGTTTTTCAAGCACTCAAAGAAGCTACTGAATATTTCAAAATGGACGTTTCAGGGGAAGGAATTGAATGTACATTTGGACGAAAATTGTTGAGTTTTCTTTCTTGATAAATACTGCATTGACAAGCAAAATAGCAATAAAATTGGTTAATTAACTCCTGATATTTTCACACTAAGAAATGTAAAATCTTTGAGATGTACTCAAAATCACAAACTATCATTAATACTTATTTCCTGGAATGGAAAGTTAATGACACAATCGAATTAGATATCTCAAAAGTGCTTCAAGCTCGGAAAATAGTATGAACAATAAAACTTACAACTAATCATTGTTGAAAAAAGAAACATTCATTAAAATTTATATACCAAAACATTACCTAATTTTATAAGCACCTGTTCAATCTTAGAGAAAGATTCTCTCATTGCACTTAAAATTTTCAATATACACAATAATTTGAAACAACAAGAAACATGACCAAATAGAAACAAATATTAAATACCACTAACATAAATATTTCATTAAAAATGTGATGAATAAACGGACTCAGATAATGAAAATATTGAAAAATAAACCTCATCACCTTCTGATAAATATTTTGTACTTCTTTAACCTATCTCACTTTGTATTGCACCCAATTTTTCATTTCAATATTTTCACTCAATCTCATACTTAATTGCTATGCAAAGTCTTTCTGACGATAGTTTTAGTTCTTAACATTACATAAAAATAAAATTATATCTTATATCGACATTTTCACAATGATTATTGATTTTGAGAGAGCAGTTACTGTACCTGGTACAGTCCACCGTAAAGTGTTACATTTTGAAAGGGGACCTAAGTCTCTTCATGTATGGGTTGATTCAATGGACGTAAAACAATACGGGGATCTCTTTCAATCATGCATTCGGTGTCATCCTTCCTGGAAAAAAATTATTTATCCATTGATGATTGAAAATAATATGCATCAAAAGCATAAACTTAGAATATTCATATCAGTATATTTTAATCAAGCAAATATAAAAAAACTATTCAAGTTGCTTAACCTTAATTCACTCAAAATAATTTGAGATATCAAAATTTGCAATATATGCCAGTATTATACAACTAAATTTTGGGTTTATATTGCTTCTATTTTACAAAATACAAAATTTGATACTTTATAAACTATTACCCAGAAATAACTTTGTAACTGAAATATTTCCTACAACACATTGCTTCATTTCCCTTATACTACAAAAATACTGAGATTTTCTACGCTTAACTACATATGTATTAAAAACTGATATGACTTACATCAGATCTTTACTTTCCTGTGGCATTAATTTGCTTTGTTCAGTGTCCTCCGGAGTAGGTTGATAGGCAACCTCAGACACCGGAGCATACTGTGCTGTTACCAAAAGATCTGTTGATGGATTGATGGTCAAACCTTGATTACCAACCATATCAAGATGATCTTTTCCGTTGGACCAACACCATCTTCTAGTCATACGCAAGAAAAATACTGAAAAACACATAAATTAACACTTACACAACAGAATATTACTGAATCTGATCTCTTTTCGATAAATCATGCATTATATACTTACTGAATAGAAGAATGGACACACCAAACAATAATGCACCAAAAATTGTTAACATAAGATTCACATCATCTTCCTTTTGAGGCGTTTCAGAGTAACCAACAGCGCCTTGAATGAGTAAAACTAACCTGCAACATAAATAAACTTAGACCTTTTCTCCGTAATTGTTGATTTCGATACTGACTTAGAAATATTATAAGCTAGTGAATCAGATATCAGTATTCATCAGATTTAATTTCACTTTATACAAAAGAAATAACATTCAAACTTACCCAACAATAAAGCATGTAATACATGATGTTAATAGAATAACAGGGCAAAATCCTCTGCAAGCAACACAAGAAATACCACAGGGCCTTCTTGATACTTCTGTTACTGTAGATGCTAAATAACTTATTGGCCTATCTTGCCAGCGTTCTCCGTTCGTCTCATATGTTACTGTTGTTGGCTGATAAACTGCACTAGACATCTTAAATCTACAATGTTAATTATAAAAATTCACAATTTCAGCGAAAGATTAATATTTAATGATTATTAAAGGTTATATTAAACTGAATTATAAAAACTATTTCAGTGGGTTAAAAAAATTGAAACAATCTATCACAGAAACAACAAGAATTTAAACACAGAACTCACTGTTTAATCTGCGGCTTTCGATTAATTAATTTGAGTTAGTTCCCGTTGAAAATCAATGTTTTTAATACCAAAACCCAAGCATCGATTCGTCTTCAAGCGAGATACGTATTTTTAACCATTTTCGGTTGAATATTCCAGTTTTCAAATGAGATTCTTTCCGCTTACAGTAACTTGTTTATTGAGTATTCAAGGATCAAGGCTCTTCTGAAAATGGTATTTTTGTAATAATCGGAGACCTAACATCCAATTGGAGACATTTGGTTTTAAACGGTTAATCTCTTAAGACATTGGTCGACCAAAACACAGAAGCGGTCGAGTGAAAGGTGCATCCTACGATACGTCTACGTTCTACGTGCGCCTAACTTCATTCCTTTTCACGCGTATAGGATTAACTTACAGCGTTGCCAAAGCCGTGAACGGAAAATCCGAATCTCCAAGATTCAAAATTCAGAATTTGTATTCATCCTTAGATCTAATAACTACAAAAACTAATTTGAAGAACATTCTGAATATAATTTGATTGATATTCTGAAGAATTGTTCCAAATCAGTTAACCTCCCAACGAAATAAAGTGGGTGTACTCAGTGATACATTTTACCTCACTAAAATATAGTTTGGGTGATAATTTAATTCTGAATCGAATGATATAATGATATAGTATTCAATTTGATTGAGTTTGAAAAGTTGTAGTAGGAATTTGAACATCAATAATGCACGTGCATACTGAACAGAAAGATCATTAACTTAACTCATTTATTATGGAAAGAAATCCCAGGAAATGAGATGCTCTCAGTTTTCCCAAATATGGTCTTTAAACGACATCAAATTGGAAATATTTTCGTAAGTATTCCCAATCAAATTCAATTTATATCGTTTTTTTTATTGTCTTCATTCTATAGAATTTCGTATGCATCGTGGCAACTACGCGGTAACTGCAAGGTCAGAAAACATAGTGGAAGTTAATAAGTCAGGGGCGTGCCGTATATAGAACAGAAGGTAACAATTAGCCTTGGCAGATACCGATCAAAATACATCTAGAAAATCTATTGTTGATTATAAATAATTTATTTAATATACTCAACTCAATGACTGATGCTGATCTGCCCTATTTTTCGTATCAATAAGGGATTATCGATTATAGAAATTATATTATTCTTCCATATTGCAATATACCGATTAAAATAAATATATCTGGGCTTCTTTTCAGAATTTGATCATTTCTGTCATTCAAAACGATAAAGTTTTTCATTACAAGATGCATATTCTCATAATAAAATATATTTTATGAATAATATTCACCAATACAATTCTAATATAATGAATTTTACTATTGGGTAATATGATAAAAATCAATTTCGACTCCACCAATGGTTGCTTTAGGCGACTTCCTATGATTCATTCAGGACAGTCATTATAAAGGAAACATAATGAGACATAAAGTTAATACTAATAGCTTTGCGATGTTTGAACAATGGTAACCATTTTGAGAATATGACGAGATTAATTTTTTAATTTATAATTTCGAAATATTATAATCCTTTCTTTACTCAATGAAGTGTCTTATCTGAATCTAAAATATAAAAATATTTTCGTACTGGTTTGTAGAAATGAAGTCATAGAGCACGATGACATAATAAACGAGATATTCTATTAATATAAATAAGTAATTTATTACTGTATTGGTGGATATTAACAGTTTACCTGAGTTGTTTTGAATATTCTACAGAAAAACTTTATTTGCAACTATTTGAACAGCGAATTCGTAACGCCCAACAATTCAGTCAATAAATTGAGGGATAACTTTTAGCTAAAATTCATTGATGAGTTCAATTATCACAGTGAAATCAACAACCTCAAAAACATAACATTGGTATGAAAACACGCGATTATTTTCAATATTTAGATATTATTCGAAGTAGAAAAGATTATTGCTCTCATCCTGTGACGACTGTCCATGATGAGTCATCACTTAAATTCCGTCTCTACTCAAAATAGTCTTTCAGGCAGCTTCTTCAGCAAATACATAGTTTTTTCACATTGCCGTTCTCAATCAGAGTTTCGTCTTGTATATACGTATATATAGGTCTAGTAGTATATAAGTCTTTATTATATAATATATTATTGTCTGGTAGTATAATAGGTCTATATAATTTCAAATAGATCTTTTTTCTGAAGTTTAGTGAAGTTTCAGACATAATATCATTAAAATTTTCTCAGGTATTTAAATTTTTCAATTATATCTCAAATTATACAACCAAAAACATACAGTAAATAACGAATTCATCTGAAACTACAAGACATTAAATTTCTTAGGTGATAAATCAAAAGAAAAATCGTCTAATAGAAGTATAACTTAATAGATTTTGACAAGGTCGCAGGTCCATACCCAGGTAGCAAGCCGAAGTAATATTAGGATCAATGAGACCCTTCATAATATTAATATAGATATGCCTACGAGGGATGTCTAAGTATTGACAGTTAATCTGACATAAGTGACATAAATAGAGCAAATATATTTTTTATTTTACATGTAAGCCTTTCAACTCGAATTTCGGTGGCCCAGTAATCAAATTCGAGAATAATTCATTCAAATTTCAATTTCTTATTCCATTTGGGTTTTTTCTCGAAGTCCAAACTTCTATGTCATCCTTCTTCTATGATTTATGTAAGCCTTCGAGTAAGTTTGATTTCACAAATTATAAATAAATGAAGGGTGATTTTTCAAGCGTAGTTTTTTTTTGAACCGTAAAAAACACTCAATTTTCATCATATGTTCAAAAGCTTCATTGAAATTGATAACTTGGACTTTGCCATTCACTCTTTAAAGATAACTTCATGTAAATGTTGTCCGCGGCTTCATATCAAATGGTCCATTCGGAAGGTCCAAAATTTGCGTCACTTTTTCGAGAATTTCGGTCTGAATCCCACGAATTACGCGTGTTATGTTATCATGTAAGGTTTCAATTGTGTTCAGCTTGTCCACATACAATAACGACTTTACATAACCCCACAAGAAATAATCCACAGGCGTCAAATCGCATGATCTTGGCGGCCAATTCACAGGGCCATTTCGAGAGATAAACTGCTCACCAAATTCATCCTTCAAGATGTCCATTGTTTCACGAGCTGTGTGGCATGTGGCACGTCTTGATGAAACCACATGTCAATCAATTTCAACTCGGCCAACTGGGGCAAAAAAACGTAGCGTATCGTGGCTCGATATCGTTCGCCGTTGACGGTAACGTTTCTTCCACGGTCGTCTTCGAAGAAAAATGGACCGATGATGCCACCAGCCCATAAACCACACCAAACTGTCGTTTTTTCGGGATGCATCGTTAATTCTTGTACGGCATATGGCTGTTCATCACTCCAGATGCGACAGTTTCGTTTATTTACATATCCGTTAAGCCAGAAAGGAGCCTCATCGCTGAACACAATTTTTCGATAAAACAGCGGATTTTCATTAAGCTGTTCTAAGGCCCATTCACCAAAAATTAGACGTTGTGGTAGGTCATTCGGCTTCAATTCTTGCAGAAGTTGAATTTTATACGCTTTCTAACCTAAATCAACACGTAAAATATTCCATGTGGTTGGGTAACACATGCCCAATTACTGAGAACGGCAACGAATTGACATTTCACGATCCTCATTAACACTGTACGCTACGGCTGCAATATTCTCTTCAGTATGCACTGTACGCATGCGAGACAATAGTTTAATTAATCCAACAAAGTAAACTTGGTGCGAAATTTGGTGATAACAGCACGAATTGTTGATTCGTGCTGTAATCATCACGAATATTCGATAATATGGTCGTAACAAACGATACACATTTTTCACAGAACACGAATTTTGATAGTAAATTTCAACAATTTGCCATCGTTCCTCGTTTGCCTTTCAATCATGAAATGGCAGAGTATACTGAAAACTTTTCACTTTGACAGTTGACGTTTGGATGCCATTACCAACCAGTGCCGCTTGAAAAACTTAACTCTTAAAAAATCACCCTTATAAGAAAAAAAATAAGAATAACAATTTCAGAGATTCAATTTTTTTTTGGTGACATTCAATAGAGAATTCAATCGTTAAAGCCTATAGACCAAAACAACTTACAGTATGACCATAAATATCGTTGGACTTGAATTCGAATCAAATCTCAACAAAATTGTTCAATGGATGGTTAAATTATTCAATAAAAAGTATCAATTTCGCTATCTATAATATTGTCTGTAGATTTTTTACTTGAAATCGTATCAATCCAATTTTCGTTCCCCTTTCAAGAAATAATATTTTCGATGTATTCATATCCAAATTCAAATATTATTTGATGAGTTCTCGAATAAGTTCTTGCAGATATTCTGGACATCTATCATGAATTGAATTTGTTAATTCATTTTTAATGTCCATGTTTATAGTTTTCATATTACCTTGAGAAATCTAACATGGAGGCGTTGAATTTTGACGTAACTAATAATTTTATTGCTTTCGATTCGGTTAATTAGTTGCAATTTGTAAAATAGTCGAATAAAGGTCGTTGTCGATAAAAAAATCTAATGGTTTCGATATTAAAGTCTAAAATTATTCCAGATGTATTTCGGTTCTTGTTAGACAATTATATACATGACCTTGAAATTATTTCAATGAAAATTTGAGGACAATAAACTTACCTCAGTAAACAAAGACTTTTTACTCAATTTTTTATTTTTTGCAACGAATATTTATCATTTCTTTTGCGGTAAGAAAAATAATTTAAATATTTGAAGTGTTACAATTTTCAATGTACAGTAGAATCTCCTTACTCGCGCTTTCTTTATTTCCGTTTTCACTATTCGCGGATTGAAAAAACGCAACCCAATTTCTATATTCGCTGCAATAGATTTCTTTATTCGCGAATGTAATACCTATTTTTTGTAAGTGGTTCCGGAATTTTTTTGGTTCGGAAGTTGAAACTTACTTAAAAAAAAAGAATATAGACTTTGCGCAGATCTAGTTTAGGATAATGCACCAGGTCAACCTAGCGAACTTGAAATTATGCATCCAAATATAAAGTGACATTTTTCCTCCCAACATGACGGCTTGCTATGCCGTCCTATGGAGAAGAGATAATCCAGACCTTGAAGCTCTATTACATTAGCCGAACCTTCAAAATCATATTGGATGATGTGGAATGTGAACTTGATATGAATGTTACGGAATGCTGGAAGGATTTTGACATAGCAAAATGCATAGAAACATAAAGGAATCATTGGAAGAACTGTTGCCATACACATAGAATTCATGCTGAAAAAACTGTGGCCTACTCTGACTGCAGAAAATGACGAAGAATCTTTGCACATTCAACTTTGACTGCAAACATAGGTGAAAAGACGAATGCAATAGGACGCGATGGGTTTGAACGGATATAATCAAGTAACATTCAGATGTTTCTTCAATCGCAAGATGAAGATTTGACTGAAAGCAACTTGGAGGAAATGTTAAATTCACAGCCTATTGAGAAAGAGACTTCAACGAGCACAGGAAACGTGACATTTAAGTTGAAAATTCTTAGTGAAGGTTTAAGAATGGCTAATAAGCATTGTGATTTTATATATGAAAATTGATCCATCTATGGAAAGAAGTCTTATTTTAAGGAGGCAAATTGCTAAAGTCTTGCTCAATATCAGTCTGAATTGAAGGAGCTTTCAAGAATTGCCTAGCAAGAAAAAATTACAAATTTCTTTAAACCATTGCCTAAGTCTGAACATAATAATCAAGCAATATGATCAAAAACTTCATTAAAATTAATTTTTTCATATACTTTTTGCATTTTGTCACCCAGGAACCCCTATAATCTCATATAAATTACCATTGCATATTCACGGCTTCCTTAATCGCGGCATATTTTCGGAACGTATACCTCGCGAATAAAGAGCATTTACTGTATATATTTTACGCAAAATTCGAAATTGGAATACCTAGGTAAATATATTTATAATATTAGTAATACTATTATTCATTTAGCTAAAACTTAACAAAAACCTACAGATGTTGAAAATTTACATATGTCTATAAGTCGAAATAGCTTCGTTTCAAAAGTAAAGGGTGTTTTTTTTAGAGGTATAGAACTTTAAATTCCAATAAAACAACGATGGATCATTCGATTGACAAGAATTTTTTTATTCGAAAGATAATCTTGTGGCATTATATTTTACATATGATTTCTGGCATATGACCGCCACGACTGGCTCGGATGTAGTCCAATCTGGGCGTCCAATTTTCGATGACTTTTTCGAACATTTGTGGCCGTATATCGGCAATAACACAGCGAATATTGTCTTTCAAACGGTCAAGCGTTTGTGGCTTATCCGCATAGACCAATGACTTTACATAGCCCCACAGAAAGTAGTATAGCGGTGTTAAATCACAAGATCTTCGAGGCCAATTCACTGGTCCAAAACGTGAAATTAGGCGGTCACCAAACGTGTCTTTCAATAAATCGATTGTGGCACGAGCTGTGTGACATGTTGCGCCGTCTTGTTGAAACCACAACTCCTGAACATCATGGTTGTTCAATTCAGGAATGAAAAAGTTAGTAATCATGGCTCTATACCGATCACCATTGACTGTAACGTTCTGGCCATCATCGTTTTTGAAGAAGTACGAACCAATGACTCCACCAGCCCATAAGGCGCACCAAACAGTCAGTTTTTCTGGATGTAACGGTGTTTTGATATACATTTGAGGATTATCTTCACTCCAAAAACGGCAGTTTTGTTTGTTGACGTAGCCATTCAACCAGAAGTGCGCTTCATAGCTGAACAAAATGCGCGCGATATGTATTCCGCACAGAACCAATATTTTCGAAACAAAATTGCACTATTTGCAAGCGTTGTTCAGGCGTGAGTCTATTCACGATGAATTGCCAAACCAAACTAAGAATAAATCACTTCTCAGCTGTTAAATTGGTCGCCATCTACAGTAATGCCAACTTAAAGTTCTATACCTCTCAAAAAAACACACGTTATATCAAATTTTCAGCACAGGCATTATAAATTTTACAATATCGGTTTTCAAAAAGTGACAAGGGATACAAAAGTCCTTCAATTGTGATCTACTATTGTAAAAACGAATGAAAAATATAATCACCCTGCTATCATGGAAGACCAACATGAAAAGACCGTACACAATTTCATACGATAATCCCGTTATTAAATTTCCTTTCACCCGACATAAAATCCCTCATAATAACAAATCCCTTAGATTTGAATATGTTACAGACTATGCCTCGCCCACCCAATCTGACATCAATGTCACTTCATCTCGAACAGAGCTCGCATAAATTCTTTCTGTCATTGTTCTCCCCATTTCATAGTTCGTCATATTGCCAGACGAAACGGGATAAGAGGGAATACAGGTCCACATATATCATACTGGATAGAATATCAGATAGAATTATCTGAATCTGACGTAATCTGACTACTTGCATTCACTGTAAACTTTGTATTAACGAATACAAAATTAAATTACGTTGTTACTTTCAGTAATTATAGGAAATGGAAAAGGGGCGAACGAAAACCAACTGAGGGCAGTTCAAATACGATAACTCAAAAAAAACTGATAGAATCTATTTACATTATGTCAAAATTTATAAGGTTAGAAAGCGCGCGATTTTTATTTGACATATGAACTGTCAGGTAGTAACCAACTTAATTTCCGGGAGGTTAGTACTAAAACCATCACTTGAACAATGTAAAGATCAAATATCGCTATTAAAACAGATCAGGACAAAGCCAAACTTATGCGTTTTTTATTTAAGTTAGATTCAATTCACAAATTTCATCTCCAACTTAGTGAAACTTAAAATTCGCTTACGCTTTTATAAAAACAGCCGATAATTGTGAAACGCGTATCAACTTCGGCCACCTTTGGCATATTGTTAAAATTCTGTAAAATATTGATAATAAATTATTTTTTACAAGTCTAGTAGTCGCCCAGTGATCCCAATTAATTTAATTTTTACCTTTGGACTTTTTAGAGTTCTTTTGTTGAAAATCACATCCATACATCACACTTAGTCTATAATTTTCTTTTTGATTTCGAGCAAGTTGTACTTCACAAATTCTGACGAATAACTATACGTAGAAAAAAAAAAAAAATTTCAAACTTCCATTTTTTTCATTGACATTCAATAACACCATAGAGAATAAAATCATTGAAGACTACAGACACAAATTAACCTGCAATTAGACCATAGAATAAGTATGAATTGTATGTCTATGTTGTTTTTGTGTTTTAGTAAGACCATAGAAAATAAAATAATTGAAAAGAGCTAGATGACACATGTTGTTAAATATAATCGTGAAACATTAAGCCAAGAGTTTAATTTGATTTAAAACGTGCAGTGAGGCCATAGAATAAGTATTAATTATATGTCTATGTTGTGTGTCATTCTAACAGTAGTGTTTGTAATGATTATTTTCATTAATTTTATGTATTTCTGATGTATTTTATATGAAAAATTGCATTTTAAACTGTCCCAAATTTCACGTTTTTTCTTTCGTGCAGTTATCTTGAAAAGGGTTCAAGATTTTGCTTCACGTATTTATATACAGATATTTCACGTTCGAAAACCTGTGTCTAATATTCTCAACGTGAAATATAACTAGAGACTGACACTGGGGTTGTTTTCTCCATTCATTGATGGGGAAAATCAAGAAATTAATTGTGCCACTTTTGAACAAATATTTGTCCCGAATTATATACGTGTATAACGAAGTTTATTACCTCGAAAACTGAAAATAACATCTGCACACGTAGCTTATTTGAAAATCCATCAAAATATCCACCCCTAAATATTCATGATGGTGACAATCGATACTACGTATACCCTCCTCATACTGTTTGTACATCGCATTAACATTCTATCAAAATCAATTAATTGCTTCACTGTGTACCGACTTTAAAGGCCATTAAAGACCTTTCAAGAACGCTTAGGGCGAATTGGTCCCCATTGTCGCCACGACACTCTAGATGTTTAAACGGAATGCCTACGATGATGTCTTTCTCGCCGAATGTGTGGAAGGTCGACACGTCGCATTCCTAACCTAGCCCTACATTGAACTGCTACACGCCCTTTAGCATTTTCTGTCTATAATCGACCCCATTTACTCGGGGTAGGCGGCACAGATTGAATCACAGCTTCTAACATACAACCCTGTATCAGAGACAGAGTTAATGAGGGTGAAGATAACAGCAACACATATATTTTATATGAACTAACTCAGTTATATGAGTTGTCATATATTTTGTCGATTGTTTCACTAATTCGGTGACATCATCAGTGTCAATAATAATAAAAATATGAAAATAAGTTTTGTATTCTCAATAGATATAATACCCAATTACAGAAAATAATGACATAGTGTTGAAAAATAACTAAATAAATAAAACGAAAGAGATATAACGAAGAGCTCAATCTAATCTAAAAACTAAAATAGTTGGTGATAACTGAATAATAACATTCGATGAAATATTACGAAGAACTCAATCTAAATCAATTCATTTTAGTCAATTTCCTTTGTTCACATAACTCCTAATAATAACTTCTATGGAGTCAAAGTGAATGTCACAATTATTGGCAACTCTATTGAATGTAGACTCAAAAAGTTATTGTTAGATAAACTGAAAAAAGGGAAAGCAAAGCATTCTTAGAAATAATTTAATAGTTCATACGGTTAATGGTCAGATTGAAACAATTTTCTCATAATTTAATATAAATACTCATGACGACGTTTAGAAGTACTACGTCTTTATCAAATGCTGGATTAATACTATGAATTCGTTCGTATTAATGAACTATGAATTAGTATTAATCCAGCATTTGATAAAGAAGTAGTACTTCGAAACGTCGTCATACGTATTTATATTAAATTATGAAAAAATTCTAAATATTGTTTTATTATGGATATTAATTTTCTCCAAGTTTCGGCCTCATCAATTATCAATAGTGAGATCGGCTAAAGCCAATATTAGCGACCTTTTGAAATGGTTTTCCGTTGATTATGTACTTCTACTTGTTTGTTAATATTCAAAGAAACACTCTAACAAGTTGCTTTTCAATTGAAGTTGTATTATTATCATCATGTAATTCAATACATATAATCGTTAGAATTATAAATTATAAATGTACTTATCCTAAAATAAATCATACACACACTTACGTTAACTAAATTATTTCCATACCTCCACCAGAAAACGTTGTCAAGGATTGAAATTGTTATCAAGTGGAATACTATGTGTTGAGAATGAAAAAACTTATTTAAAAAAATTTAACTCCATCTATCTACAAATCAGACAGAGAGAATTCACAGTAAATATTGAATGTTCATGTTTATCTTCCGTATTCTTGTTGAAAATTAATTTCAAAGTTCTCGGTGAGACTAATACTTAATTGTTTACATTTTCTAGATTGCATTTCCTCTCGTCCATTTTCATTGGGTGCCAAGGTGCTTGTGCAACGTTTCGTCTATACGTTTCGTTATTTAACTGTTGTAAGAATAGGGGTGGAACGATACTAGTTAACACGAGTAGCTACTCGATATATTCATATTGTTTACAGCTACATTCGCTATTCAAGCATTTAAAACAACTAAGCAATTTATAGTTATCAATAACTTCAATACTGCCAGCTTTATTTCATTAAAAAATTAAGAATGAAAAGAGAATAGGAAAAAAGGGAAGGAAAGAAGAGAGAAGGAATGATGGAAGAGAGAAGTAGAAACGAAATGAAAATGAAAGGAGACAGAAGAATAAAGAAAAGAAACAAAGAGAAAAGAGAAGTACAGGAGAGAAAAGTAAAGAAGAGAAAAGGAAGGGAAGATGTGGAAAAAAGGAAAGAGAAGAAGAAATAGAAACAAAAATCAAAGAAAAGAAAACAGAAGAAAAGAAAACTTTTTTAATGAATAATTGACAATTGTTTCTATAGTTAAACAGTTCAGTTCAACTTTTGAAAATGGAGTTACACACCGAAACAATTTTCAAGTATTCATTACTTCCTCTTATTTCAAATCAGTTGAATAATCAAAAAATTCCTATATTAACACGTTTTATGTATTGAAAGTTCCTAATTTCGTACCAAATACTTGTCCATATATCTCATCATTAATTATATTAGATATTTGATGAATATAAGTCAAAAATGTTCAGAATTCAGTCCATTCCCGGAAGCCAATGAATATAGTGGTTCTGGTGGCTGTACCAATAGCGTCTATTGACTCTTCGCGCAATATTTTGTCGCATCATTGATAGTATTTTCTCATCAACAACAATTAAACTTTGCCTTGCAATATTGACACACAACGTTCATTGGTACAATAGCAACGATTTGTTGTGAACTGTGATTATTTCAACTTAATAATTGAATGCAGGTCGAACATATTGTAATTTCGATTCCATCGATTCCGTTCAACTTCATTCCGAGCTTTGCGTTGCTCGTCAGCTTGACTTGCTCTTTTATATCTTCGACTTGCTGCATTGCGAGTTCTACGACTCAAGTTTGTACATCTGAAAGTTTTCATTTTTAAAAACAAAATTTCAACTGTAAATTAAAGAGAAAACTTGTATTCTTCTTCATATTCAAATATACCACGTGCTTTGTTAGTAACAATGTATTTTAGTCTATTCAATCTTATCAACATTTTTTATTAAATTGAAGTTTTAATATTAGTCGTGATAGCTCTGAACTAACCAAGATATGTGATAAGATATTCAATTTTTCTACATCCTCTTCTGAGAATTAATAATTATTTCTTACTTATATTATTAATTAAGGATTCTTAAATTTTCTAAGTCTACACGCAATTATTGAAATTATTTCTTTGGCAATAACAAACACAACAATAAAAATAGTGAAATCGGCCCAGCAAATGCCTCTAATTTAGTTAGAAAACGTTTGTATGGGGAAAAAGAAATAGGCTGTTTTTAGGGTTTTCCCGCAATTATTCGAATTTTTCTCTCCGTAAAAAACCTTCCTTTGAATTCAACGAACATTTTAAAGAACGAATTGGCAAAATTGCTCCAGAAGTTGTTGAGTTATGCGCTTACCAACACATTTTGCGATTTATTTTTATAACGGGAGATTTTTTAAGAGTTAAGTTTTTCAGATTGGCGGCACTGGTTGGTTATGGCATCTTAACGTCATATGTCAAAGTGAAAAGTTTTCAGTATACTTTGCCATTTCATCGTGAAAGGACTTCTAAACGAGCAATGATTGCAAATTGTTGAAATTTACTATCAAAATTCGTGCTCTGTGGAAAATGTGTATCGTTAGTTACGACGTCAATTCGTCGACGTTCTCAGCAATTGGGCATGTGTTACTCAACCCCATGGAAAATTTTACGTGTAATTTGGGTTTGAAAGCCTATAAAATTCACCTTCTGCAAAGAATTGAAGCCGAATGACCTACCACAACGTCTAATTTGTGGTGAATGAGCCTTAGAACAGCTTAATGAAAATCCGCTGTTTTATCGAAAAATTGTGTTCAGCGATGAGGCTTATCTCTGGCTTAACGGATATGTAAATGAACAAAACTGTCGCATCTGGAGTGATGAACAGCTATATCCCATACAAGAATTACCGATGCATCCCGAACAAACGACAGTTTGGTGAGCTTTATGGGCTGGTGGCATCATCGGCCCATTTTTGTTCAAAGACGATCGTGGAAGAAACGTTAGCGTCAACGGTGAACGATATCGAGCCATGATACGCAACTTTTTTTTGCCCCAGTTGTCCGAGTTGAACTTGGTTGACATGTGGTTTCATCAAGACGGTTCCACATGCCACACAGCTCGTGAAACAATGGACATGTTGAAGGATGAATTTGGTGAGCAGCTTATCTCTCGAAATGGCCCTGTGAATTGGCTGCCTAGATCATGCGATTTGACGCATCTGGATTATTTTTTGTGAGGTTATGTAAAGTAGTTAGTGTATGTGGACGAACTGAACACGATTGAAGCCTTATTGAACGGGATACAGGCCGAAATGCTCGAAAAAGTGAGGCAAAATTGGACCTTCCGAATGGACCATTTGATACGAAACCGCAGACAACATTTACATGAAGTTATCTTCAAAATGTAAATAGCAAAGGCCAAGTTATCAATTTTAATAACAATTTTGAATATATGATGCAAATTGAGTGTTTTATTCGATGTAAAAAAACTACTCGTAAAATATCACCCATTAGATATTAAAATATTAGTATTTCAAGCCAACCCCAAAATTTGTTGAAATTGTCCGAAGTGCTAAAATATATAGTGATTGAAGTGAAGTATCGTTTCCTACGAGATATCGTCTCATCCCTATCTCTCCGCGAATCCGTTTCATGAATTAAAACGACAAAAAAGATAGTCGTCCTTCCTTGAAACTGTAGCATAGCCCCATCTTTCTATCCATCCCTAGAAGCTCCGTTTTGGACCAGCGCATTGGAGTCGCGCGAGCCGAACTAACCACCCCCCATTCTCTGACAGTTTGGCACCCTTCGCTCGCTGCTGGGGTCTACTCCCTTTTCACATTCAACAACACACAGCACACATTCCAACCCTAACAAACATTGTATTATCGACTTGAAAAACTTCCGAAAAAATTCGTGCTAATTGATTTCGTTCAAACGCTCTCGTCTTTCGAATGTGGTTGAACTTGTGCCTGTGTTACTATCTGTCTCTCTTCAGTTCAGTTCAGTTCATCTTTCCTAATTTTTCTTCTGGATGATTAATCTCTGTTTCCCAACTTCTGAAAGGTAATTTCAATTTTTCCTCAAGTAGAATTGCTGTTTTTCCTTAGAATTAGTTAAAGAGCTTCCAAATTCGCGTTCGTAAATTTTTCTATTTCGAATTCGGAATTTTCTTTCTGAGTTTCTATTTTTTTTTTCGATGAATTTTGACGATTTTTGAATGGAATCGAGATACGTCATGCTTTTAAATTGAAGAATTCATTTATATCTTCTCGATAATATTATGTATGATTCATTTTATCACTTAAATATGAATATTGAATGTATATTGTACCCTTTACATCAACAAAGAAACTCCCTCATTGTTTTTATTGAAATGAACCTTTTATAGATGAAATTCACTGAAAATTTTTCCTACATTTCAATAAACTAGTAATTCACTGAAAAAATATAATTGATTCAAATAGTATTCAAGAAAATATTCGATTAATTAATGATAAATCATAAACCTAAAGTCCTCACTATAAAAATACCCCGATCCTGAAGAAAAAACCAAATGATTTTGACATTTTTCTTCTTCTGTTTACTGATCAGAAGCAATTTCACATTTACTAATTTTTTTAATGCATAATTCGAATATATTTTCGATAAATTCTCAATTCTTTCTATTTACTTATTAAAATTTGTTCTTCTTTTCATCAAACGATTGAAATGTAATTTCTTCAATTTTATATGTGTAAAATGATTCAAAGATGACGTTTATCATATTTTCATGCATCCTGAATGTAAGAGAAGGAAAAATATAGCTTCTCTTCGAAAAATAAGCAACTTTAATTAAGTAATGTGAAGAAGCGATATGTCTTAAATTCTCGAATTAATTTCCTTTGAAAAACAGAAATACAATTCATAATATCGAAAATTTTAATCCAAAACTTCCGAGACCATTCATAAACGTTTCAGACTTTTCCTCTTCGAGCTTTCCAATTTTCCCAGGTTGTATTGAATTTTATCCGACTCTGCGTTTATTTCCACTTTGAAAATTCGACTTGAAAGACGACCCAACCCGAATGAAATTTCCAGAAATTCTCAGCTAATTATTAAAATGTACCAGATTTGTTTAGACTGCACAAAAGTTTTCAAATTAAAGCTTCACCTAAATACCTGACCGCGTCCTCTTGTCGAGAAAGATATTCAATTAACTAATTTCACATTCACTCAAAGTGAAAATTCAGTTATTCTTTCATTTCTAATTTTCTACGAACGCTTGTAAAACTTTATCAATTTAGCTTGTTTGTTAATAGATTAAGTAATGAATTTCGTTATATATATGTTGATATGCATTTAGTAGCTGACCTAATTAACACACCGTATATCACTGTGTAAATTTCATCTGTTTTCATTCCTTTATACTCGGGACATTATTTTTTTATGAATGAGATAATTTGACATCTCGGAAATTAAAACGAAAACACTAATTTCGAATTAGTAGCCGTTACACAGATTTGAACAACGAAAACACAAACTATCAACTTTCGAGAGCGAATATTTAGTGCTTTTCGAAAAACATCGAACTCCTTGGACATGCCACACAGCGCTGTTCGACTCTAGTATGAAAATCATCAGTGGTATGCTTTCAAACATTCAAGTTCCTATATTTTTTGCAAATGCAAAGTGTGGAAGTACTCATTAGAAACTTGTTACGAACGCATTTTACCACATACGAGAAAGTTTATTTTGTTTTTTCGATAGACCAAGATTACAGGGATGTGACGATGAATTTATGCCATCTTTTGAATAGATAAGTCCTTGTGCGCTTGGAAAAAACAAAAAAACTTAATTGTTTGGATACATGCCACTGATGATTCTCATTATAGGATGAAACAGCGCTGCATCGTATTTACATCGTGATGGATGTTCTTCGAAATGCACTAGATATTCACTCTAGAGAGTAAATAGTTTGTGTTTTCGTTGACAGTTTTTTAGAGACATCTACCTGTAAGTTTTATTCGAAGTTTTTCGATATTTCAATGAAATTTTCAGAATGGACGTAGTAAAACCAATCAGTTCTTTGTAGGACGTATAAGTCTGCTGGTGCTTCTAACACCTGTACCTTCGATATCAATAATGAAATAGATGTTACATGTGGATTTAAAAAGATTAAATTTGTATAAGGATATATAGTTATTGTGCTTATGAAAGATATTGTGCTTATTAAAGAAATATGAAGAGAATTTTAGTATTTTCATTCGAAAAATCGAAATTGAACGAAGGAATAGCACAGTTGAGCTGATAGAATTCATTTCAACTCAAATGCAGGCATTCTTTCGATCAACTACAAATTTTTCGAAAAGATGTACGTATATATATAAAACATTGCACGTAGTATGCCAATATACATATATAACCGAATTTGACATTTGTATTTTGCGTATTTTTTCCAATTTTTGTCGCCAAATAAATTAAATGGAATATAACTGTAATAATATAATAATAATAATATTTATTTCGCTGAAGCTATACAATAAATCTACATATTTTGAACTGTCAATTTTCAATTACATACCTATCTCATTATTTAAAATATACTTTCTCAGATCACACTTAAATATCTTAATACTAGTACTAGTTTTCAATATACTTGGTAAATTATTGGAAGTCTTAAATCCGTCATAGTATATGCTATTTTTAAATTTAGAAAGCTTGCAACTTTGGAATTGAAAACTATCAGTATTTCTAGTATTATACTCATACACATCACTGACAAATGTAACATTTTTTATTACATTACAGGGTATACCTATTGCACTTTAAAATTTTTCGCATGGCTCTATTCTGTAACTTTTGTAATTGTTGAATTTTTTCTAAGTCAAAACAAATAACAAAGTCGAGCAATATTCCAAATGTTACATTATTATTGATTTGAACAACAATAATTTCCCATATGTGGACAAATTTTTTTCTATTCTTTTGAAAAAATCGATTTTTTTAAAAATTTTAGATGATATGATATCAACATGATCATTGAAACTCAATTTTTGTCTAACATAATGCCTAAATATTTTACTGTTTCTACTCTTCTCATTTTTCAATGATATTTATAGTTATATCCTCATTTTTATTGGTTTTAAGGGTTTTACTTGTAAGCTATTGTCACATAACCATTCCTTAATGGCAAAAAAGTCTCTATTGATCCCCTCTATCACATTCTTAACATCTTTGTCACATAAATAGAGCATAGTATAATCAGCGAATAAAAGTATAGAACATTTTTGCACATGAGAGACAATATCGTTTATATATAACGAGAACAACAACGGACCTAAGACAGTTCCTTGAGGTACGCCTACATCCACTTTCGTGCTATCTTACAGCATGCCATTCAAACTAAATTTTTGTGTTCACGAATCCAAGTAATCAATAGTGTTTACAACGATAAACATTTTTTTCAAAAGACTGCGGGGCTGCGTCACCTTTGTCTTCAAACTCTATGAAAATGGAGCGAGCTGATAAAGCAAAAGCTGTGCCATTATATAAAAATCATTCTAATGTATGGTACATTTCGAATCATTAGAATATTGCCCAAAATACTATTTATTACGCTCTCACAAAGTATTTCGAAACTAGATAAATCCCTGGAATAAAAAAACAAGCAGAAAACAGTCTAGTTAACGTGAAAAACATTTTTCAACAATTTCTGTACCTTCTTCTGTGTACTCTGTTTGTAAGAAGTTGAGAAATATAAAATTCGGAAAGTAATTGTAAGTTCAATCCCACGATTATGTCCTCATGAGACACCCAAAAACCAACTGCACAAGAAATATATTTGAAACTAACTAAAGTACCATCATAAAGATGCATTGAACAGTACGCTTACCTGTTTCGGATTCGCATTCATCTTCAGCTAGTATGACTTATACAGTGAACTAGATAGGAACATGAACAGGTCAAATGGCATCCTTGTGGTCCTCAAAGACCCTGAAAAAGATTTAAAGTCGACCTGATATATTAAAATGAATGATTATAGATGAATACGTTTTCAATTTAGATATTTATATTGTCTTCAATCACTGAAGACAATTTCATAATATAAAAAAGAGTATTTAAGAGATATTGTTCATATATCGATATAAAAACACCAACGTGTTTCCATCATAGGTTTGACGAAAATTTTCATTGATTCTACAAAATACGACGGTGACATTTCCGAAGGAGTTGAATAATAGAACCGCCTACTTACAACGATGAATAGATTGAAAAAGAAAAGAGTGAAAGATCTATGTTTTCATTTCCCTTTGTCAAATACGTCTGAAAAAGGTGGTACTTAAGTCTTGAGGACGGAGGCATCCAGTAGGATTATAGAATAACCTTGTTTGTATGTACTAAGAGCTGGAAGACTTGAAGATCTTAATAATTTATGAAAAGGAGAAAACGAGGTGGGGTTCCAAAGATGAATATTTCCAGGAAATTCCTTTTTGTTTCCACATTTTCAAGAGTGCACTTACTTATGCTCTGGGGAAGTATCTGAGAAAAACACTGAATACCTCAAATTCAAGAGAAATATGACTTCTTGTGGCTATTCTGGATATTTCGAAATCTTAGGAAACCCATGAATATATGAACCTGAATGATGAAATTATTTTACTTCAGATGCAACAATTCTGAAGTGTTGTTCTTCTTCCTTATGTTCAGTTTCGATGGAACTAACTACTTACATTTTCACTCTGAATCTTTGTACCACATTCTACAATATTAATAATAATATATTTCATTTCTTTTTCAAATTTCGTTGTATACTAATGTGAATTTCATGTGTAAAAATGAACCAATATTTTTTCTCAAGAACTTAGTCTTTAAGGAACTAGCCTTTTTTTTAAAGTCCTTTTGTGAGCATTCTCCTTTTTTTTAATAACATGTAATATTCATAATGAAACAATATTCAGATTTTTCTCATAATTTAATAAATACGCACGACGTATATCTATAACATTTCAAAATTGTTCGCATAGCTCTATTCTGTAATTTTTGTAGCTGGTGAGGTTTTTCTTTGCACAATCCGAATAACAGAGTAGAACAATATTCAAAGTGTGGCATTATTATTAACTAAAAGAGCAATAATTTCACATTTGTCGTCAGATTTTTTTTCAATTCTGTTGAGAAAGTTGATTTTCTTGGTGATTTCAGACGATTTGAAGTCCACGTGATAATTTAAACTCAGATTGAATTCTCGCTTAACTCTTGGTGAAACATAATTGAATATTAAATTAAATTAAGCTCTTGGCTTAATGTTTCACAATTTATTGGACAGTATGAAATAGTCAACATGTTTCGAGCTTTAGCTCGTGAAAATGACTTGAAATGAAAATGTCTTGAAAATGAGCTAACGCTCGAAACATGTTGACTATTACATACTGTCAAATGAATCATGAAACATTAAGCCAAGACTTAATTAAAACTCAATATCTCATCTAACATAACGCCTAAATATTTAACAACTTTTGCTCTTTCAATATTCTGGTTTTCAATTTTAATATTTTCATTTTCGTTACTATTTACCTTCAGAATCTTACTTGTACCCAAAACTATTCAATTAGACTTTTTTACATTCAGTGATAAGCTACAGATGAAAAATTATATAGAAAACATATAAACACTTATTAATGATTTATGAGGCCAATACTTGATGTAAATCGGTGAACATAATGAAACAATTGTTAAGTCAAGATTTACACATATATTAAAAACAATACTGCATGACGCACGTTTCGATGAAATTCACCTTTTTCAAATGCTTCGTGCAGACTAATGACATTTCTCGAATACATACAATAGGTAAACTTAAATTATGAATACATAGAAAAACAGGTTAGATAACAGGTAGAAGGGATCAATTCATACTGAATTACTATATGGGAAACTAAGTAATTTTGAAAAGATTGATAAGGGGGCTTGAGGTATGATCGATTTGGTTGTTCAAAAGGTTGCCAGAATATTTGTATTTATTAATTTAAAATGATTTTAAAAAATTAAGCTTCATTCCCTTATTTGGGGTATTCAAAATTTTAAAATCAGAATTTGATATATGATTTTCATAATCAAATGATTTGCATATCATTTCAATCAATGCAGTATTCTTTTCAATATATGTGTAAATCTTGACTTAACAATTGTTTTATTATAAACACTTATTGTTTTTCATATAAATTTGAAGAACTATCGTTAAGTTTTAGTATCGTTTAGGTATGAATATTCATTTATCTGTTTCATTCAAAATTATTTAGATATGTAAATATAATCATACGTATTTAATTCAACATCCAGAAAATGATAATCAAAATATTCTTCGAACACTTCTTCCATTCATTTCATCTTCATTGGTTAAAAGAACGGAAAAATACCAAAATATTCTTCTCCCAATTCGATAATTCAAAATTTAATGAAACTACAAAAGAACTGAAAAAATCAGCTCTGAAAACCACTAAAACCGATGATGTTAAAAATACAACAACCGAAATCGATAGAAACTTTTATTCCATTATTTAAGAGTGGAAAATTCGAAAAACTGCATCGAAAATTGATTCTTAACTGAAAAATTGATGTGTCCTTTCGAGAAGCAAAAGTTGAAGTTGTCGATAAAACGATGTAGACAGTTCGCTTTCTTCGTGCACGTTTGGCCAGGTGACGCCAATCCAAAGAAGATAATTCACTGCTGACCTTTCTCGATATCTTGGAACGATGCATTGTAGTTATGACATACTACACATGTCGCGAACTTCTTATCAGCTTCGGAAAGGTCTCAAAGAAACGAAAATTTTTCTTCTCGGACATCTTTTCTACTGGTTTAATTAATTGTGTAGCTTAGTGACAGTTTAACTTTGGAGTATGACTCTTTGGAACATTTCTAGAATGCAGTGTTAGGATCATTTCATTAGACTGGCTAAATAATAATAATAATAAAAATAATAAATTCTTTATTCTCAACGGGTATAACACCAAATTACGGAAAATAATAACAATGTTGAAAACATAACTAAATAATTAAAATGAAAAAGATATAACAAAGAGCTCAATCTAATCTAAAAAATTAGTAACTTATAGCTACATTATAGCATTGAATGAAATATTACAAAGAACTCAATCTAAATCAATTCATTTTAGTCAATTTCTTTTGTTTACATAGCTCCTGATAATAAATTCTATGGAGTTAAAGTGAATGTCACAATTATTGGCAACTCTATTGAATGTAGACTCCAAAAACCAAATGGGGGATTGTATTAGTGAGTTGGTCCTTGGAGTTTCTGGGTGGAATAATTCTGTAGTACAAGAATTTCGCCTAGAAACACGAAATTTCAAAGCGGACAAAAGAGGACGACAATCAATACTATTGTGCAGTAATTTGTACAAAAATTTGAGTGATAAAGTTTCTCTCCTGCTCTGCACTGAGATTAAACTAAATCGACTCAATAATTCGTTATGATTGACTCTTCTCTGTAGATAAACTTTATCCTCCCTCCTGACTAAAATTTCAAGAACCTTCTTTGAATAGCCTCAAGATGTTGTTGATGGCAAGTGTAAATGAGATGCCAGATCATGCTGCCATACTCCAACTTGCTACGGATTAGGGTATTGAACAGTCCTAAGAATCTTGAAGAATTATTAAAATATTTGCCATTACGTATAACGAAGCCATATATTTTCGCAGCAGATTAAATAAGTTGGGTGATGTGTGGGACAAAGGAAAGCTTCTGGTCCAACACTAGACCAAGAACTGTCACCTCATCAGAACGAGAAAGAACCTGACCACCGACGCCGTAATCACTGTCAATTCGGTCTCTTTTCCTTGTGAAAGAAACAACATTACACTTTGACACATTCAAACTCAAATAATTGTCCTCACACCAAGTAGCAACATGGTCCAGCGCGAGCTGAAGTTGAACACAGTTGTCCTGTGATCTAACTTCATGGCATAGTTTCAAATCGTCTGCGAACATCAAATGAATACCTTTCGAAAAAAGTCAAAATTTACTTTTTCTAGGAAAAAACTCGTATGTTTAATCTAATTCTTCATTCTCGATATCCACATAGATTTCAACTTGGTTTGTATGATAACATCCCTATGAAATATCAAGTGAAGTCATCTACATTTGCCACAATTGGTTTTAAATTCAAATTCTACCTATACATGAGAATCGAAAATTCATAAACTTGTATGAAAAATATCATTTTTCAATATTTTATCCATCAATTTTGATAAAGAACATTCTTTTTCAGAATAAATCCTAGAATATTCAGATCTAGATTCAACGCTTTGATAAAAAAGACTAAAAACAACTGTGTTAGTTATTTTCAATAGAATTTTCTGCAGAAAATCTCATCCTACAAAAGTAAATCTTCATCTTAAACTGATATTTAATAGAATATGGATATAATTGGACCCTTTTTTAAAAATAGAAACTCTGGGGGAGAAATATCATCCTATAATAACATTATATCCCCTTTTTGGGTCCTTCCAAAAACATTGAACTATCCTAAAATGAAAGCTTTCATTTTATAGAATTCGATATGATACAACCTTAGTCTTCTATAATGTCCCTGAAGAAAAAACGTAATCTTCCATTTTCATATCATATGGTAGTTTTTGGAAGCTCCTCAATGCCATAAAACACCGCCAAAGTAACGTAAACCCTTCAATTTAATGTGATATGGTTCATTTTGAATCCAAAGTTTAAGTTGAATTTTCTGAAGAGCTAACTAATCCTACATTTTATGGACCTCTATGAATTACACTGCTGAAGTCTTCAAAATAGTAGGAAATTTTATTAAATTAAAGCGATGGATTTGCTTTTGAGTTAAATTAAATTTATCGAGTATTTTGCATATATATTTTTTCTGAAAAGGAATTTATCCTGTATAAAAAATATTGAATGCTGATTTCGTCATGCTCAAAATTTATAAACGTTCAGAATAGAGTAAGGACTTTCATTTAATGTAATATCGATTTGATTGAGGCTGAATTTCCAACTGGATTTCTCTGAACAACTACCTCGTTTTGGATTCTCATGGAAATTGTATCTCGCGGGTCTTCCAAATATCCGGAAAGTTTCCACGCCTAAAGTGAACATTCAACGTTTTGTTTCGATGTAATATCGATTTTATTTAACATAAATTTTCAACTGAATTCCACCGGAGAAAAGTCCCATTATTCAGTCCCATATTTCAGCAATATGCAATTTGGGAAAATCTGCAATTTTCAAAATCCATAAACATATTTTCATAGACACTGTTAATTTAATCTAACTGAAAACTTGAGCGTTTGGTTTATTAATCGAAAAAAAATTTAACTGCTCTAACTGATATTCCTGGCCTTGGATTCTTTCAAATTCGAAAACTATAACTGAAAATACGATCCCAATTGGACTTCTGTTGGATTTCTCTAAAGTCTTTGATTGTGTAGTGCATAAACGTCTTCTACACAAATTAGGGACATTTGGAATTAGAGACAATTTAAACAAAGATGGTAAATACTATTCACCTACAGAGCAGATACTTGAGAAGGGTTTACCACAAGGTAGTATTTTGGGACCTTTACTGTTTGTGTTACAATGTGTGATTGTTTAAGCGTAGTTTTCTTTAATCGAACGAAACACTCAATTTGCATGATATATTCAAAATTTCTATTGAAATTGATAACTTGGCCTTTGTCATTTACATTTTAAAGATAACTTCATGTAAATGTTGTCCGCGGCTCCGTATCAAATGGTCTATTCGGAAGGTCCAATTTTGCGTCACTTTTTCGAGTATTTCGGCCTGTACACCACGAATTATGGTGTTATGTTCGGCTTGTCCACATACACTAACGACTTCAGATAACCCCACAAGAAATAATCCAGAGGCGTCAAATCGCATGATCATGGCAGCCAATACACAGGACCATTTCAAGGGATAAACTGTTCACCAAATTCATCCTTCAACATGTTCATTGTTTCACGAGCCGCGTGGCATGTGGCACCGTCTTGATGAAACCACATGTCAACCAAGTTCAACTCGGTCAACTGGGCCAAAAAAAGTTGCGTATCATGGCTCGATATCGTTCGCCGTTGACGGTAACATTTCTTTCACGGTCGTCTTTGAGGAAAAATGGACCGATGATGCCACCAGCCCATAAACCACACCAAACTGTCGTTTTTTCGGGATGCATCGGTAATTCTTGTGTGGCATTACATATCCGTTAAGCCAGCCTCATCGATGAACACAATTTTTCGATAAAACAGCGGATTTTCATTGAGCTCTTCTAAGGTCCATTCACCGAAAATTGGACGTTGTGGTAGGTCATTCGCCTTCAATTATTGCAGAAGTTGAATTTTATAGGCTTTCAAAGCCAAATCAACACGTTAAATTTTCGATGTGGTTGAGTAACACATGCCCAATTGCTGAGAACGGCGACAAATTGACATTTCACGATCCTTATTAACACTGTACGCTACGGCTGCAATATTCTCTTCAGTACGCACTGCACGCATGCAAGACAATGGTTTAATGTCCAACAAAGTGAAATTTGGTGATAACAGCACGAATTGTTGATTCGCCAGGTCGATTATGACGACCATAATATGGTCGTAACAAACGATACACATTTTTCACAGAGCACATATTTTGATAGTAAATTTCAACAATTTGCAATCGTTGCTCGTTTGTAAGTCTTTCCATGATGAAATGGCAGAGTATACTGAAAACTCTTCACTTTGACAGATGACGTTTGGATACCATTACCTACCAGTGCCGCCAACCTGAAAAACTTAACTCTTAAGAAATCACCCGTTACATCAATGACTTGCCTGATCATTTTCCTTCTGTTGCAAACTCATTTATTTATGCAGATCATACAAATTATTCTTCTTCTGTCATTTCGGCTATTCCAGATGTTGTTGTAGGTGCACTGGGCGTAGTTGAAAATTGGTGCCTTAAGAATGACACCAATCACTGCCAGAATGGCACGAATCAGAAGAAATCGAAAAACGTACAAATTGTGACTATTCAAAAACTTCAAAATTAACCTTTTCTTTTGAACATACCTCGTAAATTCCATATTAATTTTCATTTAAATAGACAACACTGACTCTATCAGTCAATTAAACATTGTTTCAATCCAACTTATCTTCTCAATTAAAGTAAGATCCCGGGAACATTCCAAACTCTTGAAAGGATTCTCGGACATCAAACAATTCTAAAAAGTCGAAATGAATTTAACTCCCCTGAATGAAGCTCCTGTTCTCTTGTAATATCAAATTGATGTATTCTTACTTCTCTAATGAATTTTTATGAAATAAACCTCGCTTTACATCCTCGAGTAATAAAGTAAATCCTAGAATCTTCCAAATTCGGAGAAACCTCACCCATAGAATATATTCGTTCGCTAAGTTGAGTAGTTCTCTAATGTTTCCCTGTGGATTCGAATTCCGCGAACATACAACCCTGTGGCGTTGGTACATGTGTTCTGGAATTTTGTCAATATTCTCCAAGGAGCGTAGATATTTCAACTAAAACCGCCGACTGAATTTTTCATAACCCACAACTCTTTTGCAATATATATCAATATATTAGGGTGAAAAGCTGTAAAATTTTTATGATTCTACTCGGAATTACTTTGGGTTAATGTTACTCTTCGACTTTTACAATGAGATGAGATCGTATATCCCCGATGCTCGAATTTGTCATACTGGAAAAAAATACGTTTCAGTTTATTTTAAGGGTAGAAAGTTCACGTTTTTGGTACTTTCAGGTCGTTTAAATTCATGAATAATCCTCTAGAGCGATGTACTTATTATGGTTCGAGTGGACGCAGAACTGAATAAGCTTCGTATTAAGAACAGTTTCGGTCATAAAAAGATATATATCGTTGAACAAAATGAGAGTATGTATATCTTATTCATTCTATCGAAGTCAACTAACGAAATTGATGAAGCTTTCCTTGCTGAAAGTGTAGTGTACATGGGATGCCACAGGGTACAGTCTTAGGGCATCTGTTATTCATATTCTTCAACAATAATATTTGTGTTTGTTAAAAAGTTTAAGATGTCGTTTTTTACTGATGATAAGATGATTTATATTGCTGGTAAAAACTCAGAAGAAATGGTAAATAATGAGTTGAACGAACAACTTGATACACTTTGATATAAAACTGTTTTGGTCATAAAAAGATATATATCGTTGAACAAAATGAGAGAATGTGGACCTTATTAATCTTATAAGTCAAATAACGAAATCTATGAAGCTTTATCTTATGAACGTGTAGTGTATACGGTGTGCCACAGGGTACAGTCTTAGGGTCTTTTATTCATATTGTGTATCAATAATATTAGTGAGTCTTTTGAAAACTGCAAGTCGTCGTTTTTTTCTGATGACACAATGATTCACATTGCTGTTGAAAACACGGAAGAAATGGTGAACAATGAGTTGGATTTCAAATGGACGAACAACTAGATACAGTTTGGTATTAGAAACAATTTTGGGCCCTAAAAAGATATTTATATCGTTGAACAAAATGGGAGAATGAAGATCTAATTAATCCTATCGAAATCAAATTATGAAATTGATTCAGCTTTCCCTGCTGCAACTGTAGAGTTTATGGGGTGCCACAGGGTACAGTCATATGGCCTCTTTCAATCATTTTGTTTATCAATAATATTGTGAGTCTGTTAGAAATAGCAAGATGTTGTTTCTCCTGATGACACAACGATTTACATTGCTGTTAAAAGCTCGAAAGAAATGGTGAAAAATGAGTTGGATTTCAAATGGAGAAACAACTTGATATAGTTTGGTATTAGAAACAATTTAGGTCCTAAAAAGATGAAGAATGAAGATCTTCCTCGACGATCACTTGCTCCAGAATCGTCGCCAAGTACAAAATTACGTCGAAGCACTCGCTGCCACTGAAGATGTCTCTCGCAGTTAGGGACGAAACGTCTGGAAGAGGATGAGTTCCAGTTAACCACGGCCAATCAGTCAGGAAGATAATATCACCATGTTTCACGATTCAGCATTATGTTATTATTTTCTGTAACTGTTATAACAAAATTTTGTATATTGTTCATGCTAAATTCTTACATCTACCATTTATAAATTCAACACATTCCATCATTCTGAATTACATGCTTTTTCCTTCCGTTTCCCAGAAATCGTCAAAATAAAATTCCAGCTCAACAATCGGTATTGCATTTCATCATTTTCAAATTATCTCAACAGATCCATTTTCCGTAATTTTCAATTTCGAACATTCCTACTTGCAAACTGCACTCTAACAAAATGAAAGGCCACGTCAGATGAAAACGGAAAAAAACTAAACAGAGAGATGTTTTCCGAAGCGCACGAAACTTTTACCCGTATTTTCCATTTTCCGTCCCTCTAAATTGCAGTTTTCTGTTGTCTTGAATAGTGGATTATGTACCAACTCTTGTCTACTCGTTTCAAAGCAATGCCCTCTTTCTATACGATTTTTCAAACGTAGGTACTCTCGGTAATTAGTTATAGTTGTCTGAAAAAAGAAAACTTCGTAGCGAATTGAGGTTGTCACTTTGTTTGTCAAGTAGGTGGCGTGAAATCGGCGTGTGCTTGGTCCCTAACAAGTGATGTCATCTATATAATTAAAACACGGAGAGAGCACAGCACACTTTTCAGCTTTTGATGTATGGCTCTTTGCGACGTGACATACGAATATGAGTCTCTTTGTGGTGGAACTGGTAGTGGTTTTATTCATTTCGGGATCACTTGTTTAACGCAAATGAGGTCAGGGCGAGAAGCAACGCTAAATCGTTTGTGAAAAACGTATCCGGACTGTTGAAAACTACAATACGTGTATGAGATAAACTCCATTGAGAAAAATGACGGAATGGTTTCGGTATACGAGGTGTGTTCTAAACAAGAGGTGAATTCTGTTTTTTTACGAAAAGTATTTATTCATTCATCAATATCCATTTTGTCCCATTCAGAATAATACCCTCAGATACTATATACTTATGTCAGCACTCCTTAGAATCCTCGAAGTACTTCTGAAATGAACTTTGCGGTATGGGCATCCACTCGTTCTTCGATTCCGTCTTTATCTCATCAATTTTGTCAAAATGCCTTCCTTTCATTGATCTTTTCGGTTTCAAGAATAGGAAAAAGTCGCAGGAAGACAAATCTGGTGAGTACGGTGGTTGATGCATGATTACGGTGTTGTTTTTGGCAAAAACTCACGAACAAGCATTGATGTGTGAGCTGGTGCATTATCGTCATGCAAAATCCATGACTTGTCTTTCCACAATTTCGATCGTTTTAGCCAAATTGCTTCACGCAAACGTTGCATAACTTCCTTGTAGTGCTCTTTATTATATATTGTTAACAGTTATATAGTATAACAGTACGACCTTTTTGTAAGAACTCATGATACATCACTCCGTTGTAAATGAAGAACAGTGAGTAAAACCATTAAGTTTGATCGAACTTGGCGTGCCTTTTTTGGTCTTGGCTTTTTCTTGGGCCTTGATTTCGACGTCATAACCATAACCTCACGTTTAGTCACCAATTTTAACCTTTTTCAGCACATCTAGATCAGTGTTGACGGTCATTAACTGAGCGATACTAATGAGACGTTGCATTTGTTCAAACTGCTCAAATTGTCCAAAACCATTTTCTTCATTGTTCCTACCTTTTCTTCGCTTTTTGACGTGGTTGCAACTCCAGGACGCTGATCGTCATCCACATCTTCTCGGCCTTCTGTAAAGCGCTTGTACCACTTTCTACCTCTTCTGTTGACATCTGCTTGATGGTTTGCGATTTCATGTTCTAATGAATGTCCAAGAAATATATATATATATATATATATATATATATATATATATATATATATATATATATATATATATATTCATTGACTTTATCGATCTTTTGTCATCTATATTCATTAAATTTATCTTTTTCGTTAAATTCGTTCTCGTCAGGTTCATGGATAGTCCTGCTCTTTCAGAAGCTGATCTTATATCTGTGGTCATTTCGCCTATTTCTCTTAGGTTGTTACTTAATGATCAAGGCTCATGGTCAGAAAATCGGAGATGTTCAAATATTTACCGTCAATGTTAATTTCTCCACGGTTGCAGAAAAAGAAATGATATTGATATCAACATAAATTGTGTTCAGTTTAATAATAATAATAATGATAATACATTCATTCCCAACCATGTGTACATCAAATTACAGGAAAAAAAAACAAATTGTACACAAATAATGATAAATAAGAAAAATTGGGGAAGTAAATCAAAAAATAAGACAGTATAAGCGAATATACACAACAAAAATAAAAATAAAATGAATTTAAATTGTAATGAACAATAACTGCATAGACAAAATGATAATAAAATATCATCTATTTCAAAGTCACACGTAGTCAGCAGAAGTTAATGAAATCTAGTTGATGAAGTAAACGAAAATAAAATTAAAATCCATTGCTATAATAATATAAAGTAACCAAATAAAACGAAACTAAAATTAAAATATTGAATATAACCTTAAATTCAAACACTTGAACTTATGATTTACACTTTGTTGACTACATAGCATGACGCGTTTCGTCGTTACGAACGACTTCGTAAGATGCTAACAGAATAATGTTTCTGTTAGCATCTGAAGAAGTCGTTTGTAACGACGAAAAGGGACATGCGATGTAGTCAATAAAGCTTAAATCATAAGTTCAAGTTAAAATAAATTAAACTCTTGGCTCAATATTTCACGATTTATTCAACAATATGTATAGTCAACATGTTTCGAGCGTTAGCTCATTGTCAAGACTAAACTAACTGTTAAAACTAAACAATAACTAAACTAAACAGTTTAGTCTTGAAAATGAGCTAACGCTCGAAACATGTTGACTATACATATTGTTGAATAAATCGTGAAACATTAATCCAAGAATTCAATTTATTTCAATATTCAATTATGTTTCACCAAGAGTTAAGCGAGAATTCAATCTCAGTCATAAGTTCAAGTGTTTGAATTTGAGTTTATATTCAATTATAATGAATTGATTTCAAGTGAACGCCAGCATTATTAAATAATGAGAATATTATATATAAGAATGTCATATGTAGACAACAGAGGTTCAGGAAAATATCACGACATCCCATTGCGCTGTTCTGAGTGGCATGCCAAGATCACTGATAGTCGATCAAAATAGATATCACATCGACCGAAACACCCATCATAAAGATTACATATACAGTTGATAGGAGAATGTGACATAACATTCGATCTACTGTAAGTGACATAAAATGTATTATTCCGCCTCAGACCAGGCCTTGATACGCGAATATTTATTTTGCTGGGAAGAAATGGTGAGTCAAATTTTGAAGAGAAACTTTAGACCAAACCGTCCACGTCTCAACTTCAATAATTCCATTCCCAGATTATCGGTTAGGATGGAATGGTCGAAGCCTCTCAAAGGATATTGCCCAAAACATCTGTAGTACATATACTTCAGATATTTCCTCTGAACTACCTCAAAGACGACAACAGAATTATTGTATAAAGCAGACCAAATTATAGACGAATGTTCCAGTTGACAGCGACTAAAGGAGTAGCATAGCGTTCTCATTGTGCAAAGAATAACAAAGCTGCCCCAATTTCTGACCAAATAACCCAGCATTCTAGAAGCAGAAGATGTGATACCAATTATGTGTTCAGAGAAGGATAGCTTACAGCTATAGATAGCTTTACTACAGTGAAACTACAGCCAAACGTGTTTATATTGACACCCTTAATACCAATTCTTTCAAAAGCCTTGGAGAACAATTATCAATTGTCCATCTTCCACACCAAAACCTTTCCAATCACCATCAAGTACCCAATCGAAAATCTATACTATTCCATTAGGAAATATCGAAACGCATATGATTGGGATTTATATTCGTTCTGCCTCAATTTCCACTCGAAGAAACATCCCCGACCAACAAAGGGTGTGTATCAGAAGGAAACAAACACTCCATTCAATTCGAAATCCTTAGAATCGTAGACGGCTCCTACGCCGTCAAACCGTTGCACCAAAACATACCCACCGCCCCCTTCTTAACCCCTTCCCGGACCTAAATGTAAATTGGGGTGGCTAAACCTTAGAAACGACCCTGTGATGTCAATATTTACGACAGCGGCACGCTGTATATAAGGGCGAACTATCGCGTGATAAACTTCATTCACGTTAAAAATTCATTCCCCAAAATAAATACCGGCAATGCTATAATTGTGAGGTTTTGTGCGTTTAATTTCGTAATGAACAAATGTGCATATCTGTTTTATATATCCGCTAGGCGTTTTTAAATTCCTGTAGGTGGACGGAGGTTTATTTTAAATTATAAATAATGGGCACTCAGATATTATTCATACAGTGTGGGAGCCGTGATAATTTAGGGTTATTATTGTGATCCTTCAGTATGTATCTATTAAGTGGTGAGTTTTATGAACATGTAACAACAAGACGTGAGTGGAAAAATCCGAATGTAGGAATGAAAATGTTGAAAAATAGATAAGCAAGATTTGAAACAATATAGATGACAGCCATTGAGCCATTTGAGGTAACAACAACAATAGGCCTTTATTGAATATACAATTCGTACAACAATGACTTTCAAACAGGGCGAAGTCTAGCTTAAGCTACCCCCACTTAACCCAAGGAAGATGTCCAAGTTTAAACGTAGACGAAATAACAGTAATATGAAATCGAATGAAACAGAAAAACAACAACAAAAATTACAGTATATGCAAGTAAATGAAAGGTATGACTGTATGACATTAACCATGTTTTTCTGTTGTTTCTCTGATACCAAATATGATCAGCATCAAAATAATAAACCTTGAGTGATCTCACTACCCCGAATAAGAAGGAGCAATCCGATTTTCAACTTCTTTCGAAAAGTGGATGTTTGAAAATTATTGAAATTCGTTTTCCACCTCATTATTCGAGGGTGGGTTGAAAAGTTTCAGTCCTGACCAAAAAAAACAATATTTTGAAAATTTTTTGATTTTATTTTTCAACATAATCTCCATCAACACTGATACATTTCTCATAACGATGTTCGCATTTAGTTATATCAGTTTTAAACGTAGATTCGTCAAGCTCCTCTAAATACTGATTTATAATTTCGATAACTTCTCCGTTGCTCTCAAATCGTTTACCACAAAGCCATTTTTGAGGTTTGAAAACAGATAATAGTCGCTGGGGGCTAAGTCTGGGGAGTAGGGAGGATGCGGCATCAATTCAAACTTCAATTCGTAGATTTTGGACATGAGAACAATCGACGAATGCGCTGGGGCGTTATCCTGATGAAACAACAGTTTTTTCTTTCAAAGTCGCAGGGAGACAAATCTGGTGAATAGGGTGCTTGAAGCATGATTAGGGGGTTGTTTTTGTCGAAAAATCACGAACAAGCATTGATGTGTGTGCTCGTGCATTATCGTGATGCAGAAACCATGATTTGTTTTTCCACAATTGCGATCGTTTTAGCCATATTGCTTCAAGCAAACGTTGCTTTACTTCCTTGTAGTGTTCCTTATTATATATTGTTAACAGTTATATAAGAGTACGACCTTTTTGTAAGAACTCATGGTACACCACGCCGTTGTAAATGTAGAAAACAGTGAGCGAAACCTTCAAATTTGATCGAACTTGGCGTGCCTTTTTCGGTCTTGGCTCTTTTCGCCGCATTCATTGGGATAATTGGGCTTTGATCTCCACGTCATAAGCATTTACAGGTAGTAGTCGCTGAAGGCTAAGTCTGGAGAGTAGAAAGGATGCGACATTATTTCAAACTTCAATTCGTGGATTTTTGACATGGCAACAATCGAAGAATGCGCTTGTGCGTTATCGTGATGAAACAAAACTTTCTCCTTCGCCAAATGAGGTCGGTTATTTGCACCTCGTCCTTCAAACGTTGAAATAAGTCTGCGTAGTATTGAGCAGTGATAATCTTACCCTATTCAAGATAATCAATATATATAATTCCTCTCGCATCCCAAAAACGGTAGCCATAACGTTGTTTGTCTATAAAATTGTTTTTGCTTTCTTGGGAGTTGGTTCCCCCTTTTCAACCCACTGTTTTGACTTTTCTTTATTTTCAGGTGTGTAGTGGTGAACCCAAGTCTCATCAACAGTTATGAATCGACGCAAAAATTCCTTTGGATTTCGCCTCTAAG
Organism: Henosepilachna vigintioctopunctata; assembly: GCA_030704895.1. Classification (NCBI taxonomy): domain Eukaryota; kingdom Metazoa; phylum Arthropoda; class Insecta; order Coleoptera; family Coccinellidae; genus Henosepilachna; species Henosepilachna vigintioctopunctata. The sequence goes on along the minus strand of JARQZJ010000121.1, from coordinate 2,719,698 downwards.
GCATCAAATTTTCCGTAGAAATATTTTTCGAGTCAGTTTTTGGTGAAACGTTAGCAAGCGAGACACCCATCTTGCACACAGCTTTTCCATGCTCGAATGGTTATGCAAAATATTTGGCACACGATCAGCTGACATCCTACAGATCTCAGCTTTTTCATGCAATTTCAATCTGCGGTCTTCCAATACTATTTGAGAGTTTTTCTCAATGATTTCTGAAGTTGTGACCGTCCTGAGTGAGGCCCGTCAGAGGTGGTCACACGAAGTATTTGATGACAGCACATTTCTGCAATTTTTCTATTTTCACGAAAACAGCGGGACTGTCTCGCGCAATGTGCTCCCAAACGCAAACTAACGTACCGATTGGCCTGAAAATTTACTATGAAAGTAGACCAAATGGCGCCATCTCTTGGTCAGGCCGAAAACTTTTCACCCCACCCTTGTAGTTTCTTACGGCATTGCATCTAAGTGACTTAACTGATTTTAAATATTTCATAAGCACATTGAACGCACATATATCTATATTTTTGAGGTTTATCGATAATCAACAATGATAAAAGTGTCTGCCAAATCATTCAACATGAAGTCTGTATTTCTTACTGATATAACTATATTCACAGAAAAAATTTCAATAATTAAAACCTTCTAAAAATTCTAAACTACTTAAGCAAGACATCGAAATGAAGTGAACGAAATATCGACTGTTATTGATATTCAAGTCAGTCGTCTAACTTTTCAAGCACAAAAGATTACTTCTAACTTTAAAGGAACGTCATTTGATTCGAATTATGAAATGAATATAATTTTTTAGTATTCAATTCTCGCTTCTTAAGTTGATGCAGATTTCACATTAAAAATCTACAGTTCACTCGAAATAAATTTTTGGTGGAAATAATTGGAAAACTACTTTAAATTCTGATCTTTCATAGAAAACTTTTGAATTCGGTGGAAAAGTCAATGTAAAATACGAATCTGTTTTAGTCGAGTCCACTGTAGCATTTCTTCATTTAGAAAAATAGTAAATCATCGAAAAATTAAAAAAGGAATAATAATTATTTTTTTGAATTATTAGACCACCAGGTCTAATAATAGAACTTCAAAGAATTGTGTGATTTTTATTTGAAATGGATTCATTTCCTTCAGTTCGTCACCTGTGCAACTTTTTGTTTCTTAATATTAGCGACAACTTCGTTTTTTCGAAAAATATTCAGCCTCATTCTTCTTGGTGATTATTCAACAAGAAGATTCAATGATTAATGAACACAACAATTGTTCATTAATCTTTGCTGTGACCTTTCCAAATTAACAAACTCGTGGCGGCGGTCCCAATGGCTACGATTTGTATTATATTCCAGAAAATCTCCTACAGTTCAAGCTGAAAAGAGCAGGACTGATCTCTGCAATTCAATGTACGAATACGCTGTACGAAACGAATAGGCTGTTTCGAAAAAGAGGGTTCTTCTAGGTTATATTTATGAAATTTATTGATGTATATTAGAACAAAATATTATTACAGCTTATTGTGTGTGTAATTATTGCTCATTAAACATCAACCCGATTATCATATAAGATATTCTCACATAGTTCTTGATTTTTCACTACGAAATACGATTAAAGTAATCGAAAATATTGCGTTACAATTGTCGATATAATCGATACTTTGGAACTTTCGTATAAGAATCGATATTTTTATGTTTGTGCACCCCTGCTTTTATGTATATTTTTCAGTCCAGTTCCAAAAACTGTTGATGCACCTTCTAAATTGTTGAATAATGAATAAATTCAAATTAGGCTTTTTCATCTTTATAATGTAGAGGTAAATTTTTAATAAGCTAATTTTATGCGTTGTTTTCAGGCGACTAAAAAGTTCCTTCAACTAGACGAGCCTAACTCCAAAAAGGCTGAAACGAATTTCAAAACTCCCGTGCCTCCAATCTGCTATCGTCTACGTAGTAAAACCAGCCGCTTCGTATAACTCACCCCCGGCGATGCCACCCTACAACCCGCAGCTTTGGATTTCCGAGAACTCTCATTTCTAAAGTTCGATACCCACAGCTTAAGCGGGGAAATTTCCGAATGGCCTTCCAGCGTTGTGCAACTGCGTCGGGATGAGAAACAGCGACTTATGTCTCGCTTTTCCGCAGATATGGACGATATGAAAGGGTGATTCTGGTGCAAACTACACGCCAGGTGAGTTCGATGTCCCTGGCGAAGCTCATTTCGTCTGATTTATGACGGGGATTGGGTTGGAAAAGCTCGATAAATGTACAGGCTGCTTCTGTGCATGGAACAATCTTGCATACCTTTTCGTTGTAACATTTTTAAACTCTTATTTTCACTAATAGTAAAAATGTAAATTAAATTATATTCATTTTCTTTTCTGATACGAGAAAACTTTCGAATGATAGTTGGGGAAATGAAATACCAAAGACTGTGAAAGTTTCAATTTGTGTAATTGAATTTTCCGCGGAAAATTTTGAAAACGGTTGAACTGCCTCTCTGTATTTTGTGATATAACACTCTATTTTTATATGAGAACATTAATTTTCTATTAAATTTATTCACATACCTTTGTGTGTGGTCTTTATAACGGGTGATTTTTCAAGAGTTAAGTTTCTCAGGTTGGCAGTACTGGTTGGTAATGACATCCACACGTCATCTGTCAAAGTGAAAAGTTTTCAGTATACTGTGCCATTTCATTTTGGAAAGACTCAAAAACGAGCAACGATTGCAAATTGTTGAAATTAACTATAAAAATTCGTGCTCTGTGAAAAATGGTCGTATTATGGTTGTCATAATCGACCTGGTGAATCAACAATTCGTGCTGTTATCACCAAATTTCGCACCAAGTTTACTTTGTTGGACATTAAACCATTGTCTCGCATGCGTAAAGTGCGTACTGAAGAGAATATTGCAGCCGTAATGTACAGTTTTAACGAGGATTTTGAAACGTCAATTCGTCGCCGTTCTCAGCAATTGGGCATTGTTACTCAACCACATGGAAAATTTTAAGTGTTGATTGTGGGTTTGAAAACATATAAAATTCAACTTCTGCAAGAATTGAAACCGAATGACCTACCACAACGTCTAATTTTGAAGGAACAGCTTAATGAAAATCCGCTGTTTTATCGAAAAATTGTGTTCAGCGATGAGGCTCATTTCTGGCTTAACGGATATGTAAATCAACAAAACTGTCGCATCTGGAGTGATGAACAACCACATGACATACAAGAATTACCGATGCATCCCGAAAAAACGACAGTTTGGTGTGGTTTATGGGCTGGTGGCATCATCGGTCCATTTTTCTTCAAAGACGACCGTGGAAGAAACGTGACCGTCAACGGCGAACGATATCGAGCCATGATACGCAAATTTTTCAGCCTCAGTTGGCTGAACTGAACTTGGTTGACATGTGGTTTCATCAAGACAGTGCCACATGCCACACAGCTCGTAAAACAATGAACATGTTGAAGGATGAATTTGGTGAGCAGCTTATCTCTCGAAATGGCCCTGTGAATTGGCTGCCTAGATCATGCGATTTGACGCCTCTGGATTATTTCTTGTGGGGTTATGTGAAGTCGTTAGTGTATGTGGACAAGCCGAACACGATTGAAACTTACAGGATAACATAACACGCGTAATTCGTGGAATACAGGCCGAAATGCTCGAAAAAGTGACGCAAAATTGGGCCTTCCGAATGGACCATTTGATACGGAGCCGCGGATAACATTTACATGAAGTTAAAATGTAAATGGCAAAGGCCAAGTTACAATTTCTATGAAAATTTCGAATATATGATCCAAATTGAGTGTTTTATTCGATTTAAAAAAAACTACACTTAAAAAATCATTCATTATAACAACGTATTTAAATTTATATATTGATTTTCTCCAAATTAAATTTGTTTATTATTATTTCACAATCTCAAAAACCAGCATGTTCTCATATCAACTATAGAGTAGAACATCTCCTTATCTGTAAAAAATGTTCCGAATAAAAACTCAAGAATACTCGTATATAAATTCATACTATTCGTTTTTCTAGTATTTGTGTTGTTTGTTTGAAAATTGTTACATATTTTATAGAAATAGATGTCTCTGTATAGATATTCATTTCAAAAAATGGTCTAAGACTCAAATCAAGTAGTAAATACGTACTTTCCCGTATAAAAATCGAAATTCAATGTATTCATCAATGAAAATTTGAGAAATTGATTGGTATAAAAACATATTTTGTGAATATCTCGATCAAAGTTTAAACCGAAACTTTTTCAACCCATTCTCCTTTTTTGTCGTACTGCTTGTATTCAGTTTTTAGCGATAATTTGAACGAATATTATATATTGAGCTCCATATATTTTATGCGTAATAAAATGTGTAGGTAGTATTATTTATTAAGATTGTAGTATTGAAAAAATAACGAAAGTTTATTTGGTGAAAAATCTATAGACAGAACTCAAATGACGAGATTATACTGTAGGAAGCATACTTTACCCTGTGTTGGACAAGTGATCTGAGACCCCCTAATTTTGTGTTCGAAGTTCATGAAAGAATGTTATATATTCTGTTTCCAAATAATTTTTCAAGTTTGGCAACGTCTGTCAAAAGCAGCCGTTTTGATATTTCCGAAAAACATACGTACAACTGAGTTTTTAAAAAATATATTAACACCGCTTTTTGTAGTGGTGGTTCAATGAAAATATATTGAAACATAAAGAACATGTGGTGTTATATATAATCCATAAATGATTATCTGTTCGGATATTTCTTTTACCTTTATATTGTTCTCGTGAATTCAACAGTTGAACGTAGCGATAATTTCAAAAAATTCCATAGTTTACATTGAAATACTTCAATATTATCCTAAAATGAACATTGCTCAAACTTTTGTAACGATAAATATTGAAAGTATTTTCTACAAAAAATTACATCGATATTCCTTCACAATTATTCCATAGAAATGTTGACCTCCCCTTCGTCGGTCCGTTGTTGCCAAATTTAACTATTGATAAGCAGATCTACTGCGTTTCAAACTTGAAACAAGTTTTTTTCAATCAAAACTATAATTTCAATTGAAAATTTATACATGGAGTTTCAGAAGATATGGAACATATGCTTCATAAGGTGAATAGATGTACAGGAATGCAACTCTGATTCACTGCCCTATTTCGTATCATAAATTATCTGCCATCATATTAATACATCGATTTCATTTGAAACAAAAAAAAAATTTCTGAAAGCAATTTCGAAAGTTTTCCCATCGAATAAGTGAATAGCGTTATTATATCCACGTCAAACTCAATAATAATGATTGTTCTGAACCACTGTTGCCAACATGTACAATGTATCAGTAGATTAATGAAGTACTTACGTGAATGATTTAGGAATCATTCAAACCCACTTTAATCGTATTTATATTTGTTGCAGATAAGCTACCTTCGAATTTTTTTGATTTTAAATATTTCATTTATGTTCAATTTTTCTCTCAACCTCCCGAATAGAAAGATGCTCTTTCACTTCATCAATTTTTAACTTCACCTAATAGTTCGTCGAGTATTAACAATAAATTCTTATATACTCGTCTAAAATGAAATTCGACTTTTTCTCCATTGTTGCCACGCCTATTTTTTCATCCTAAAATCTACCAATTTTTACACAAATATACACATATTATTCACTAGTTGTATTGTGAAATATATATTAACACAAAAGCGCATCATTCCAACTCAAAATACGAAGTGACGATAACGTCTCAGTTATTTTCAGTCGAAATTCTGGAAAAAACAAACAAATTCCATGTCAATCAGCTTTGGATATGAATTCTTCGCCATTTTTATCTACCGATAAAATGGTTTTTTGGATAAACCAACTTTGACACATCTGCGTCAACATTTAAAATCCGCTTTTGTTTTCGTAATTTGCATAGCCTACTAGTCCATTCCGCCCTAGTCAGATAATATCAGATTGTTAATATAACCTTAACGCCTACTTAACGTAATAATATACTTCTGAACTTCTGCACCGAGTTTTGGGTACTTATGAGCTTATTATATAAGCTGAATAAAACCAGCTATAGCTTCACTGGCTACGTCTAAAGTTCAAGGCCTGCTTTCGGAAAGACCTAACCTCAAAATCCTATAGCGTAACAGCCTCGAATACGTATACAATTATAATTATTCGACTAGGTTTTCATTGGACGTATTTTAACACAGAGCTAACGCTGTGGAGATATTTGCCATTCCCTGGAGAATGCAAGTAGGGGTAGAACTGGTTTCAAAGGCCATCGTGACAAATACAAAAGGACATGAAGAAATCTGGACTCGTGCCACAAACTATCGATTACGCATGAAATTGAAGACGGTCCCATTCTTATTCGACCATGACATGAGGGAAAATATGAGAAAACTCCATAATGTATTCAAACAGTTTGTCTAAGCTGAAAACACATAAAATTGATTGAAATGAATATTTATGCTGTCGGGTGTTCATTTTTCTGGGAGATAATATGATTTCTCGAGTGACATTCTATGTACACCGTGTCAAATTTGAGACCACAGAGTAAATGTGATGTGATTTCGATAAAGTAACCTAATTTAGCGATTGTTTCGATATTAATATCGTTACAAATTTTTTATGGATATCGATTTATTCCTCGTTTTCGCTTTTAGACCTGGTTGATTTTTTGTGAGTCGGAAGAAGTTTGTAACACGCAAACTACATTTTTTGAAGTGTTTTAAAAATTACGTATTTGTAATGAATATAAATTTCATGTTATATAAAATGTTCATCAAATTTTTAGCACGCTAAATCTTCTATATAAACATAAATACACATAATAGCTATATATATATATATATATATATATATATATATATATATATATATATATATATATATATATATATATATATATATTTATACTCTATACATGTAATTTATTGACTCTAAGACAGCATTTGGCCTGCTTAGAACTCTAGCTGCAACCACCCCATTACAGAGGATAGGAATACCGTCTTGCTATACCTAGCTGATCCAGAATATGTACCAACATGCAACAGCAACCATCAAAATAGACCAATACTCGACAGGGTGATCAGTTTTTCCCAAAAATGGTTTCCCAAATTCTTCTTGGGATAATTGTTAGAGAATATTCATATCGATGCCTATATTTATTGAAAGCGTAAGACAGTTACTGTTTCGTACTGCAAGGTACTCATCAGTTACGCCACGTCCAACAAATGACAGGCAATGACTTAAATCCTCACATACCCTCCTAACGATTGTAAGACAGAAATATACCATAAGTGGTATGCATATATAATGCATAGATTAATGTACATCTCAAATCTAAGGAAAGCACAAGAATACATCTAGCATTGAAAAATTCACACATCTTCATTAATTAAGATACTTCATTTAAAAACTCTAGTTTTTCAAAAATTTCATCTTATTTGATGAAGTATTGCCATCTAGGTTGCGGTTGTTGAAACGCTCGATGTCATTTCTCAAAACATGAAAGAAAGTAACTCTCAGTTAACACCGGCTTAAAATGACAGATGACAACATCTTTTTTCAAGGAAACAATAATAATGAGTTCTTCATTCTCAACAGATAATATATAATTCTACTGTACGTGTGTATGCAACTCAACTCCTCCTAAACGAATGGACAGATTTTGTTGAAACTTTTTGTGTGTTGAAGTGAATTCGCGAATTGTTCAAATTTGCAATTGGGCCATGTAGATGGCGCTGCAATCGAGTTCTTTAAATTTTCGAATTAAGATGTGTTAACAGGACTACGTCTGTCGGTTTCGTGAGTATTATATATATACACTCTGTATAATTTTAAAAAAAAACAAAACCTAATGTGACTGAATAATTATTATATTGAAATTATGAATTTCCCGGCTTAACATCTCACCAAAACTTTATTTATTTTGTGAAATATCAATAAATATTGATAGATTGACTGTATTTATCATTCGAAACCAGATCATTTTCCTGTGGTTATTAAAAATAAAACACAACTTTAACCACCTCCAAAATTATCAAAAATTACTGAATGAGGTACTAAACTGCATATATTTCAATTAATATAATTCATTTTAAAAAATGTTGATTGATTTGTTTTCGCTAAAATATATCGCATAGGTAATTCAAAAGACTCTTTAGTTTCGCAAAAACTTATCAACAAAAAAGAAAGTAATGCAATTTTTTTTGATGGCACAATATATAGTTCATTTCACTTTCAACATGTTTTATCTGCTTCTATAAACATTGCTAACATACTAATTGGAAACTGGATTTTTTCATTAATACTGAAAATTTTAAATTGAAATATTAAGGAACTTTCAAGGAAAAACGTTCAACTTCTATGGAAATATTTGGTATTCAAATATCGCGATTCGTTACTTCCATTTCAAAAACTTCAAGACTTTTCATGTTTGATATCGGAAAATGCATTCATTCTTGATGTAGTACATCAAAGTGAACACGAAACTCGGAAATTCTTCTGATATAAGACATCAAAGAGTTGCTTATTTGTGAATCAAAAAGAAACCTATAAACGTACTCGTGTTCAATTCAAATTTCGAACAAATAAAGGAAAATTCGATTTACATTCGTTCATTTCGTTTCCTCATTTTGCCAGAATTTCCAAACAACGAATCTCCCTATAAATTAATTTTGAATAATTCTTGTTTGGTTTCGTTCTATACAAAGGAAAATACAATCGAACGAAGTATGGAAAATCTCAAGGTATTTTTGTGTTATTTCGTTTCCAATCTATTGTTATGAAACCTCTAAACTTTTCCAGTAGGAAAAAATTTCCCAGTTTTTCGATAACCGCAGTCCGAATTCAATTTCTCCAGGAGTTTCCTGAAAATCTCCGGCTAGTGAAAAGGTCTTGCCTAGTTATATCCTCACAATTTTCCGGGTTGAAGTTTCCCAAGACGGAAACGAGAATTTTCTTTCCTTATACCCTATAAATATATCAACTCGGCTACTTGATTGTCACATAGAACTGCGGAGATGTTGATCTGGTATTATGAAGGAAATTAAAGAAATTTGCGACATAAATTTCCAGCTACGATAAATCAGTCTGTACGTGTTTAACGCCAGTTATTTTTCTGTCGCACAATTTAACATTCTGTGGTATACAGATAAATTATGCATTCTCTCAGTTAACACCGGCTTAAAATGACAGATGACAAGATCTTTTTCCGAGGACTCTGTTATAATGGTAACAATGAGTTTTTTATTCCCAACAGGTATACCACCCAATCACAGAAAATTATAACAAAGTATAATAATAATAGTAATATTTATTTGGCAATTGTTATTACAAAATCATATACACATTTAGGTTCAAAATATATTATTTTCAGGTATATGTTTAAAATAAACTTAGCTAATTCACGCTTGAATACTTTAAGTTCACTAATTGTTTTTATGGAGCTAGGTAATTTATTAAATGCGTTGAATCCTTCATAAAATATACTATTCCTATGTTTGGAAACCTTACAAACATACATGTAGAAATTGTCAGCATTTCTTGTATTATAAGTGTGCACATCACTGACACATGTTATATTTTTTATTATTCTATATGGGAACAATTTGTGTTTAACTTTGAATATAAATATATATGTATCAAAAAGTATTCTCTGTTTGCCTGACACTAGTTCTAAACAATTTAGCATGCTTTGGATTGGAGTATATCTATTACATTTCAAAATTGTTCGCATAGATCTATTCTGTAACTTTTGTAACTGTTGAGTTTTTTCTTTACTCAATCCCAATAACAGACTGGAACAATATTCGAAGTGTGGCATTATTATTGACTTAAAGAGCAATAACTTCATATATGTCGTCAGATTTTTTCCAATTCTTTTGAGAAAGTTGATTTTCTTGAAGATTTTAGACGATATGAATTCAACATGATTATTGAAACTCAATTTCTCATCTGATGGTCCCATATTATGTTAAATAGGAACCGAATAACTGAATGAATATTATGAAAAGAAATATAATAATAATAACACTACTACTGATAATAGTCTTCATTTTCCTACAGGTAAAAACACGCAGTTGAAGGAAATATTCATAAATATGTAAACAGTATTAACGCCTTATGATATAATGCAAACGTTTGAGAATCTATTATAATATTATCAATAAAAGAAGTCACCATAATGAATAATAGCTACACTTAAAAATTCACTATACATGAAAAGATTCCAAGTGAAACGGACTAATGAAAGCAAATGAAACACTGTTGATATAGGATTTGTCAGACACATCCTCGACTAGTGAACAAATATAATTAATTTGTGATTGTACGAGGGAATTAGTTTTTGGAGTACCCAATGAAAAAAATTGACTTGGACGTGAACATTGTCTAGATACATGAAAATCAATAGAGGCAATAAAGGTAGGACACTCTATATAACCATGTAAGAATACAGAAACTTCAGAGACAACAAGTCCCTGACAACTTCGAGTGATTTAGCTACAAACCTGTTTAACAGCTCAGTTTGGCTATGTCCTCTTGCTGGATAAACTTGATCTTCCCTCCAAATTAGATATTCCTTCGTTGTATCGACTTTAAATGATTTTTATGAGAATTGTAAATGTGCCGCCAAATCATACATCCGAAATCGAATTTGCTCTCTACAAGCGCATTAAATAATTGTATGTGTGTTTTTCTATTCGAAAATTGTCTAGCATTACGCACAATAAATCCACGTGATTTGAATGCTGTTGTAATTTGAATATAATTCAGTATATAGCTCAATCTAATCTAAAAAACTAAGAAAGTAACTGATAACTAAATGATAAAATTGAAGGAAAACGAAGAACTCAATCTACTTCAATAGTAGATAAGTCAATTAGTCTAATTGACTGATTGTCTAATTAGTCTAATATTGTCTAATTGACAATATTAGTCAATTTCCCTTGTTCACATAACTCCTCTTATTAACTTCTATCGGGTCTATATTATAATAATAAAATTGAAGGAAAACGAAGAACTAAATCTACTTCAATAGTAGATTAGTCAATTAGGCTAATTGACTATTTGTCTAAACTAATTTTGTCTAATTGACAATATTAGTCAATTTCCCTTGTTCACCTAACTCCTCTTAATAACTTCTATGGAGCCAAATGGAGGATTTTATTAGCGAGTTAGTACAAGAATTTTGCCTAGAAACACGGAATCTCAAAGCGGACAAGAGAGCGGGACAATTTGGGGAAAAGATGGGTACATTCCTCACTGTTGTGCAGTAATTTGTACAAAAATGTTAGTGATAAAGTTTATCTTTTGCTCTACAATGGGATAAAATTACCGACTCAATAATTCGTCATGATTGACTCCTCTCTGTAGATAAACTTTATTCTCCCTCCAAACTAAGATTTTCAATTAATTTTATATGATTGCCTCAATTAATAATGTCCTCAAGATGGCACTGATGGCAAGTGTAAATAGTATGCCAGATCATGCTGCCATACTCCAGCTTGATACGGATTAGGGCATCAAATAGTTTTATAAATGTTGAGAGATCATTGAAACAACAATATTCAAACAATAACTTTTTTGGAACTCCTAGTGTATTTCCTAGAGATTCATTGTACTAAATAATTGTGTCATCAACTCAAAAACATCAAAATCTCTTGAGGAATTTCTTTCAAGTTCTTCTGAACACCAATGGTCAGTTATTGTAATTCAATCAGAAGGAAAATATATAAACTCGTTCTGCTATATAACTAACTTTTTGCTTGTAACTCTGTTTAGGATATTGAGGTAACTATATTAGCCTATTTTAAATCGTCTGTAATTTTGGTCATTCAGGAAAGGCAGGTATTTTATAATATTCGAAAATTATTTTATTTATTTTAAAATCGCGATTACGTGGTCAGTAAGATAGAGTTTCGAAAGTTTCGAATCCAATACTTTAAACTCTCAGTAGGATGTATATAAGGAACTAATAACTTTAATACAAGATTTAGTTGAAATAATGTAGATAAATACAGAAAACTTTCATACACACTGATTTTCACTCCTCTTTCACTCCCTTAGACACTGAATTCACAAATAGAGAAATCAAAATTAATCATTAAGATCTCATAACCCAAATATAATATTTTACTGAAATAACTTTAAGAATCAGAGAACTTTCATACTAAATTCGCACCCCCTTTAACCCTATTGAGGTATGATTTTCAAAAAAATATTCCACACGTGTTTCATGACTTTCAATGAAGAACCTTCATACTTAATTTCATCGAAATAATTTAAAAAACAACGAAATTTCATACTCAATTTGCACCCTCGTTTTACCCTTCTAGAGGGTGAATCTTCGAAAGTACTTTTCCAGTACTCCCCTCAGTTTCAAATTCAAAGGATACCTTTTCAAAATTTTAAGTTTTTAACCCTTATAATTCAGGTTCTGCGTTGATATGTCAGTTAGTCAATCAGTTTCCCCTCCTTTATATATCAGAAATGGTATCTTTTTATGTCAGATTCTTTCCGATTGATCAATTCAATTCATATTTCGTTTATATAGCTTTTATTTCAGGCTTATTATTCGAAATATCTCACTTTTGAACGGATTAGTGTCATATTTTACTATCTACGATCTCCACAGTTAAAACCTTATAGGTCCCTAGAGGAATCGATGACAAAGACGGGCCATAAAAGTTGAAGGGGGCCATTAAGCTCAACATCACATGGCTGGAGGTTGTTAAACTTGAAATATCCTTGGATTATTAAGGTCATAAATTTAGCGAAATACAGCGTACATAGCGTAATGTTTTGTCATGGTTAACAGACCACCAAATAATTGTACACGTCAATATATCAGGATGCTTTATCATAGGTGAAGTTTGTATACAGATAAAAACATTACAGGGGTATTGAGGCCCAATTTGCATTGAACAAATACCAGTTTTGCCAACTCATGTTATGAATGAAATCATTTCGTAATCTTCTCCAAGAATGATGAACTGAAGAATTCACTTCTGGAGTTGGGTATCTTGATGTCTACAACCCCTTCCCCAATACACGTACAAAGTCGTGCTCAAAAAGTCTATTTTGAAGGGCGCTTCAAAAAGCGTACAGTCGAACAAGACGCGGAACGTTCCAACACATAACTCAGAATTCCTCTTCATTAAGCACCCTCATCTACGTCTCGTTCGAGGGCAAATCACGCGGCAACCCTTGCATGAAATCATTCCGCTGTGCCACCGAGACTATACGGCCATTTAAATCGCGAATTGTGAGGCAAAACATTCGTATTCTGTATGCTGTTTTGTTTGATATTTGATTTAGCCGACCGTTTAGGCTAGTTCGACACATTTTCCGTCGTCGTCGTCCTCACGGCGTCGTTCTCCTTCTGGCACATCGATTTTGTATGGCGAAAACGATTCGAATGGGTCGTACCTCAACAGGGGTGGATTCTAGGTGGGGTTCGTTGACACATATTCACTATACGCGTTTCTACAGCGAATATTTACGATGAAATATTGAAAATCTTCAATACTGCTTCCGCGGTAGTGAGCATGCGATTAGGCAGAGAATTCGGCAGTGCGAGTATTCAACAGTTACTGACGTACTTCCTTCGAAGGCGATATTTGAAAAATATTAAAAAGGACAAAAGGACTGAATTCAGTTTTGAGTCTGATCATCCATTCAGCCCTCGAACAGAAATATTGGAAATATCAACCATTTGGAAGGTTTAGACATTTTGATAAACCAATTTGTCGCAAACTTCGTCCAATTAGAAATGAAATACGTATACAAATCATGATATGTGTATGTGCGAAAAAATAGTGAAATATTTGAACAAACATTGAGCTTAAACAGTCAATTCTGTATAAGAAATTAAAGTTAAATACAAAACATTAAAGTGAATGAAGATTTGATCTACTATTTCAAATAATTAGATAAAAGTGGTACGCAAAAAAACGACCGGTATTATAATTTCGTTCATATTTTACGATTTTGAAGACTTTTTGAAGAAATTCGGGATGTGGTGGTTAAAACATATTTTCTTTCTTGAATTTCAAGAAGCATTGAAATAGACGGAAGTTTTAAGACCACTGATAATAATGATGATTGTTTTAGAACCGCTTGGAACTTTAAACCTTAGAAAAAGTAAATTTCAATAATTATTCATTCAAATTTGAATATACATGTTCAATTTACATCCTTTCAAAAGCCATACGTCAAGGATTTCCGAATTCATAGCGGCTTAATTAGGGCGGGATCAAAAACGGAACAGGAACAGTGAGAAGTCACGTTCCCCATTCATGACTCGGAGCTAAACCACAAATTACATTGATATGTGAAGCATGTGGCCAAATTGCCCAGAAGTATTCAACTCACGTGTCATGGCAGATCCTTTAGCCTGAATTTTAGTCAAAGGATCTGAACATCTAATCAGATGATTATGTATCCTTCCTAGTTTAATTGTAGCTTTGAAATCTGTCTTTCGCCACTTTCAGAGTGTTAAAGACAACTATATATAAAGAAAATACGTAGAAATTAGACAGTTTTTACAGATTTTTCCATTTTCCTGGTCATTTCAAAAGGAAGATAATTTTTTAAGTCAGGTATTGAACATTTCCAGTGGTTTTGATGATGAAATACAAGAAGTGAAAACATTTTTTGCAGTCAATAATATTTTAATTACTTCTAATCATCCGATAAAATTTTGGAATATTTTTTTTTGGGAATTTTGTATCAACTCTTTTCTTTGTCCAATAAAAAATTTCCATGTTAACTACCTACTTGAAAATGGTTTTTCTTCGAGCAATTTCTCGAGAATCTGAAGAAATTCTTATCTTGGAAAGATGGTTTTTATATGTACTCAAACTATACAAAAACAGGTATTTTAAAGTAGCTTAATTCTCATAGATTACAACAGCATGCGTAATATTCAAACTGATATTAATTCACCTAATCAGATTTTTCTAGCTCTAAGAGTGAACTTTTTCAATACCGGACCTGTTTTCTATCGTCAACGCTTTTATTCCCAATTTTTTCTTTCTCGATCTCCTTCTACGGCATATACCTCTCAGACTTTCAATCGGTGCTAAATATGTTGAAAGTTCTGTTATCTATCTTCATTTCTACGAAGTAATCTGACAGAACTACTCAGAAACATTCTGTAATTAGATCTTCCCGACGTAATTTTTTTGTGTGTTCGTAATAAGCCAAATGGAGAGTTTTAAATCATTCTTTCACACGCCAGCAGTAGAATAACAAAGGAATTTTTGTTCATTTGGATAAAGTAATTTGCATATTTTAATTTCTGGATAGAATGTGAACGGAAGAATTTTAATATGAGTATGGAAATGAACATATTCGGTTTCTGGAAAATGTGAATTGAATGTCGCATCATCCTTTTATCCATTGCGAAAATCGATGAAAGAATGAGAAAACAAATAAAAATGGCACATAATATAAACATAATTTCATCAACAAACATATTTACAATCTGTCAAAGACATACGAATAATAACAACGTCTTAAAGTTTGATTGTGATTGATCTTTGACATCTTTTGGGATGTTTGATATTCTCTGAATATCTTGAATAACACAAATATTAAAATAAACGGCACAAATTCGAACTCTGTGAAAAATAAAAGTGATCTGATTAGGTCTAGAATCACTTTTGATATGCTAGATCGAAAAATATATTTTTTTGATCGCATACAACTCGAAATATTGACATCATGAACATCGAATGCACCATTTATTTCAATAACAAAATACACATTAAAACAAAAATTTGAGTAATAAATATCCGAAACAAATGGCCCTAAATTGGATACCTGTGACACACCATTTCAGGCAGGATATATCAAAGATCTACAACCATCACTCTCAACCTAGCGAAACAATTAGAAGTATATGATTGGATCAATAACTATAATTGGAAAGAAATACTATTAGAATTAAGTTTTTTCATCAATATTCTACAATCGATTTGGTCGAAGGCCTTCTTAAGATCTGTGTAAATAGCAGCCATTCGACCCTGATCATTCAATTTTGAAAGGATGAATACTACATTCCAAATTAGCGAAAATTAAAGAACATATAGAGTCATATACGAGGGTATGATGAAACGTTTCTGGCTTGACCAAGAGATGGCGCTACTAGGTCTACTTTGTTACCTGTTTCCTAACCTCAAAAAAATGACTTGGAGGTAACAGATTTGAGAGCTAGGAAGAAGTTATCGAAACTATAAATCAGTATTCTTAGGAGCTTGACGAATCTACGTTTAAAACTAGTACAACTAGAATACAATACTGTTATGAGAAATGTATCAGCGTTGTTGGACATTATGATGAAAAACAAAGCAAGAAAGGAATTTCAAAACATCGTTTTCCTTGGTCAGTAACGAAACTTTTCACCCCACTTTCGTATAATTGCTTTTGACATTTAAACAAAATTTCTTGGCTTTTAAATCCCCTCATGATCAGAATGGACATATAACATGGCTATTGATAATTATTTACAATAATTAGCTTCAGGTTAGTATCATTATTTCACTGATTTAAACAATAAATCGTAATCTTTATGCTAGGTAAAAAATTGCCCGATTTAAATAAAGACCAGAGTAGATTATTCAACCGGCCTTTCCGGTATAATGGCACGAGACAAAACTCCATGAATAATGCTAATGGAAGTTCAATCGTTGTTATGCCTAAAATAATTCGGGTCACAGTTTCAATTTAATTAATGTCGCTCTGTTTGTTTGGTTACTACTTGTTGCGATGACCCGGTGTGCCCATAAAATATCGATCTACGCAGTGATTCATCGGGAGATTAACAAACTCCTCTCTATCTGTGATTTTCAGCGGATTTCCCAGATGATTTTTTTAAAATTCCATCTAATACTGACAATAGGAACGAAATTATCGTAAATACCAATATGCTTTATTTCACATAAAATTGCAGAAAACAATCTTCAATTTTCTCAATGAAATGACAGATATTCAACCAATACTTAAACTTGATATATTATTCTTCAATCGGATCATTCGATGAATTACTTTCGAACAAATAACGGGTGTTTTTTTAGAGGTATAGAACTTTAAGTTGGCATTACTGTTGAAGATGGCGACTGATTTAACAGCTGAAAAGTGATTTATTCTCAGTTTGGTGGCAATTCATTATGAATAGACTCACGCTTGAACAACGCTCGCAAATAGTGCAATTTTAATTCGAAAATAATTCCTGATTTTCCCGATTTTCATAAGCGAATTTTGTTTAGCGATGAAGCGCACTTCTGTTTGAACGGCTACGTCAACAAACAAAACTGCCGCATTTGGACTGAAGATAATCCTCAAGTGTATGTCAAAACACCGTTACATTCAGAGAAACTGACTGTTTGGTGCGCTTTATGGGCTGGTGGAATCATTGGTCCGTACTTCTTCAAAAACGATAATGGCCAGAACGTTACAGTCAATGGTGATCGGTATAGAGCCATGATTACTAACTTTTTCATTCCTGAATTGAACAACCATGATATCCAGGAGCTGTGGTTTCAACAAGACGGCGCAACATGTCACACAGCTCGTGCCACAATCGATTTATTGAAAGACAAGTTTGGTGACAGCCTAATTTCACGTTTTGGACCAGTGAATTGGCCTTCAAGATCTTGTGATTTAACAACGCTAGACTACTTTTTGTGGGGCTATGTAAAGTCATTGGTCTATTCGAATAAGCCACAAACGCTTGACCATTTGGAAGACAATATTCGCCGTGTTATTGCAGATTACGGCCACAAATGTTGGAGAAAATCGAAAATTGGACGTCAAGATTGGACTACATCCGAGCCATCCGTTGCGGTCATATGCCAGAAATCATATTTAAAATGTAATGCCACAAGATTATCTTTCGAATAAAAAAAATGTCAATCGAATTTCCGTTTTTTTATTGAATTTTCGAATCGTTGTTTTATTGCAATTTGAAGTTCTATACCTCTAAAAAAACACCCTTTATATAGTTACAGAGAAACAAAGCTTGATTTGCTCGATTTATTCCAACATTGCAAGAATATTCTTACCTCTACGTTCCATGATCCTTCAGAAGATTGGTAACAATGCGTTAAGTTTCCTACCACCTCAAGATATATATGTTTTTGGCTCAATATCAACTTAAAGAAACGAATCAGAAGCAAAAGTAAAAAAAACATTGCCCTGATATGAGCAAGTTTGTAAAACTTTGACATATCCTAGAAAATCCATTGACCCTTATGATTCTCAAACTCAACGCTTATAGCCTTTCACATACTTGTTGTCATGTGAATGTAGACCATAGCCCTCACAATTAGCAGTACAAAGAAAGTAAGGGTTACACAGAGAGGAATAAACACTCAACAATTAATTCAACAACCTCAGAAACGAAAAAATCAGGAAGAAAACCAAGAACAAGGCTGTCATAGGAGAAATAGTCAAAAAATTGAAATAGGAACATCATACGAACAGAAGGGTTAGCAGCAAATGGACTCTGAGAAGATTACAATAAAGACTTTGTGCCAACGTACAGTACAATGTAGATAATAATAATAACAATAATAAGTTCTTTATTCTCAACAGGTTAACAACCAATTACAGAAAATAATAACAATGTTGAATACATAACTAAATAATTTGAATGAAAAAGATATAACAAAGAGCTCAATTAATCTAAAAAAATAGTATCTTATAACTACATTATAGCATTCAATGAAATATTACAAATAACTCAATCTGAATCAATTCATTTTAGTCAATTCCTTTTGTTCACATAACTCCTGATAATAAATTCTATGGAGTCAAAGTGAATGCCACAATTATTGGCAACTCTATTGATGACTTCATAAACCAAATGGGGGATTGTATTAGGGAGTTGGTCCTCGGAGTCTAGGTGGAATAATTCTGTATCACGAGCAGTAATTTGTACAAAAATTTGAGTGATAAAGTTTCTTTCCTGCTCTGCAATGAGATTGAACTAAATAGACTCCAAAATTCGTTATGATTGACTCTTCTCTGATAAACTTTATCCTCCCTCCAAACTAAGAATTTCAAGAACCTTCTCTGAATAGCCTCAACTTGCTACAGATCAGGAGATTAAATAGTCCTATGAATGTTGAGGAATTATTAAAATATTTGCCATTACGTATAACGAATCAATATATTTTTGCAGCAGATCAAATAAGTTGAGTGATGTGTGGGACAAAAGAAAGATTCTGGTCGAAGACTATCCCAAGATCTCTTACCTTATCAGAGCGAGAAAGAACCTGACCTACGACGCTGTAATGACAGTCAATTCGGTCTCTTTTCCTTGTGAAAGAAACAACATTACACTTTGACACATTCAAACTCAAATAATTGTCCTCACACCAACTAGCAACATGGTCCAGCGCGAGCTGAAGTTGAACACAGTTGTCCTGTGATCTAACTTCATGATATAGTTTCAAATCGTCTGCGAACATCAAATGTGGAGAGTGAATATTATCCATCAGATCATTTACGAACAGAATAAATAACAGTGGTCCAAGATTAGACCCTTGAGGTCTTGACCCGCATGACCAGACTCTTGAGATGGATACATGCTATTCTAGAGGCTGGTAAAATTGGGAGGTCCAAGCAAGGGATAGAGATTTATGCAGGAGTTAAAAAGAGACCTGCTTCCAGGCTGGTTAATATAGCTGATGAAGAAGAAGGAACACAGCAACAATCTTTATTCAAACTTTTTCTATTTTACCACTGTTTCATCATGAATAAACACTTCTTCGGAAGTTAAATTCGTTATCCGACTTGGTAATTATTTCAGAATAGAAATTCACACCGCCAATGAATAATCAGAAAATATTCTGACCCCACAATTTAACTATGGTAATCATCAGATTCCCAATTAACAAAACGTTGAAACATCTATATTTGAAAGTCAAATATTTATACTTTTTGAACAGGATCTTTCCAATTAATTAGTTTTGTAGCTGAGCCAGCTTGGGTAAGCTATCCTGACTTTCATTATCTTACTTATTCATGTGAATATAAAGCAGAAAGTTCCTCGGTTTCTGCCTTATCTGGCAACCTGGTTAAACGCCCATTCTTCAGTATAAATCAGCGATATAACTTTCTAGAACTCCCTAGTGAATATGTACATTTTCTGAATGGACTAATTAAAATGTAGTAATTAGGAGCAGGTGTTACTATCGGAGTGAAGTGTTTTTGTATCGTTTCGGAACGGTGTAGACAAGCCAGAGATTCTCTTCTAACGGTGTTCATTCCGACAGATCATTTACGGGGTATAATTGTGTGATACCTAGCGAAATGGTTATCGTTGAACTGACGCCAAATTTATGTCAAAACAGAGGCGTAGAAAAACGATTACTACAAAAGATATAAAACAATGTGTGGCAATCGGGGACTGTCGCGGTAAAGATAATGCATAGCATTTTTTATAAATTTATGCAATTATAATTATTTAAGTAAAAGAAACTTACGTACAATCTTAGTTTTTCTATTTATGCAGTATATGGTATGAAGATAAAAACATATGTAAACTGTATATAGAAGACATTTTAGTACCTGCATTAATTATCAGTAAAAATGCTATAGACAACATACAGTTTACCGCTGACAATATAGTCGTCACCATGGCCGAAACAGTTACATATCTGGGCTGCACCTTGAATAAGGACTGGGATCATTCTCGAGAAATGAAATGCCGAATCGAAAAAGCAAGAGGTATATTTAACAAGATGCGTAAAGTACTATGCAACCTAGCCCTCAACATTCATACTAGAATAAGAATTCTAAAATGCTATGTGCTCTCAACCCTCCTATACGAAGCAGAAGCGTGGACCCTTACTGATGCCTCATGTAAGCGCATAAATGCATTTGAGATGTGGTGTTATCGCCGCATGCTCAGAATCCCATGGATACACCACATGTCAAACGATACGGTATTGCAACGCATTGATGGACAATTGGAATGGAACACTTACAATGTGTCAAACGCAGAAAACTGGAATACTTCGGACATATCATGCGAAATGAAAAATATCACCTTCTTCAACTCATCCTGCAGGGAAAAATAGAGGGCCGAAGGTCAGCAGGACGAAGACGAATATCCTGGCTGCGAAACTTAAGAACATGGACTGGAATGACATCGACAGCTCTATTCAAAGCAGCAGTGAATAAGGTTATTTGGACCAATGTGATAGCCAACATCCACAGAGGATAGGCACTCCAAGAAGAAGAAGTATTTTTTTATATTAATTCGAGTTTATCCGCTTAAAAACTCCGTGTTTTCATTAGAAAATTCTGCATTGAATATTTGAGAATATTCGGAAAAATGAAAGAATCATACATTTCGAAGGATTTCAAAAGGTTTTAGAATATTTTTGCGTCTTCACTAACGCAACATCCCCCCCCCCCCTCCAAGTCAGTTCAGTTTAGGGAGCGGAAATATATTAAGTTATATTGAAAGCATTTCGTGAATTTTCAATATTCTAATCTGGGTTCTCTGAAAAATATCTTCACCTTTTATATGTTTTTGAGCGGTTTCTTCATTTTTATTGAATTTGGAGTACAAAAATGTGAAATTCGATAATAATCATTTTAAATTTGTTGAATTTTTTCAGTATCATGAAGGGAAGAGACATCATTTTGATTGGGAAGTTATATTTTTTACGTTCTTGATTCATTCCCCACGTTGAAATTCTTTCAAAAATATCCATATAAACCTGGAATTTAAGATAAAATTTCGAACGTTTTTTTTCTCATTTTCTCACCAACTATGATCCATATTTTCCCAATTTTTTCGCTTTGTTTATTTTCCCAATCAGTTAAGCTCTTCTATTCTTGTCATTAAAATTAAAAATTAGTGCGTTAAGTACAAACCGTCTTTATTATTTCCACTCGAAACTTCTCCCTAATTCTCATGATTTCCACCGATTTGTTAGGACCATATGACCGAATTTCCTGCCATTATTTAACTCTCCTTCACTTCTCAAAGTCACGCCTGTGTGTCGAATAAAACGCATGAAGGAACAGAAGAGAAAGAGGGTGTATTAGACTTAGACCGTTAGATAATACACAATGAGCCCCTGGAGAATTCCATCCGTCTACACTGGAAAATTGGGGATACAGGGCATTCAGCTTCTTGGTAAAGGACGAGAGAGGACGTTCATTGTTCGAAATAGAAGGTAGAAAGGACTTCTTTTTCTTTAATTCGTTTTTTGTCGAACTTTTGTACGCGACATGCTTCGACAATATTTCTCTACGTACTGAAATAAATGAACGAATCTCTATATTTGTAGAAGAGCTGAGGTTGGTAGATACGGGGTTTATTCAAAAGAAAAGCTAAATTTTGAATTTTCGCGGGCTGTTCATATTCATTCCTTTCTTTCAATTAAAATCCTTCAACGGTTATTTCGAAGTAAAAATCTTATCTCTTCTAATTTGACATTGTCAGGTCAATGTTTGACTAGAGTCAAACATGGTCTCTAGGTGAGAATAGACTCTAGGTGGAATAATTCTGTATTACGAGAATTTTGCCTAGGAACACGAAATTTCAAAGCGAACAAGAAAGGAGGACAATCAAAACTATTGTGCAGTAATTTGTACAAAAATTTGCGTGATAAAGTTTCTCTCTTGCTCTGCAATGAGATTAAACTAAATTGATTCAATGATTCGTCATGATTGACTCCTCTCTGAGGATAAACTTTATCCTCCCTCCAAACTAAGAATTTCAAGAACCTTTTCTGAATAGCCTCGAGATGGCGTTGATGGCAAGTGTAAATGGGATGCCAGATCATGCTGCCTTACTCCAACTTGCTACGGATTGGGGTATTAAATGATCCTATGAATGTTGGGGAATTATTAAAGTATTTGCCATTACGTATAACGAATCAATATAGTTTTGCAGCAGATGAAATGAGTTGGGTGGTGTGTGGAACAGAGGAAATCTTCTGGTCGATGACTATTTTCAAGATACAGCTACATAGCTTATAGATATGATAATAATACAAAAGTTTTCAACGTCACTAAGGTTGAAAACACGGATGGGCGCCATGGGGACCGCAGCCACGGACATGATAATTTGGAAAGGGTGCTCACAGAGCTTAATCCCTCTGATATAAAATATGTGGGATAAGGAGAAGCTTTCCCGCGAGGGGGTATGAAATCCGTCAGGCCTCAAATGGAGAATTCATCTTTCTACAGTATTTTTCATTGATGATATCACTGGTTTGTTTACATTGAATCTCAATAATGGAATTCTCGACTCCCTGACTTACACTCTTTAGATTATTTCGTTGGGGAAAGTCAATTCTTTCATGATAGATTGAAGGATGTAAATTTTTCTTTGAAGTTCTTTTTTATAGAAGTTATTTTACACTATGACATTTCGTTTGCTCTTAGAATAAATGTTATCTCAATAATGGCCTTCTCGACTCCCAGACTTAAACTCTTCTGATTATTCCGTTGGGGAAAGTCAATTCCTTCATTATAGATTGAGGGATGTAATCATTCCTTCAAAATTCTTTTTTATAGAAGATATTTTACTCTGTGACATTTCGTTTACTCTTAGAATAAATTTTATCTCAATAATGGCCTTCTCGACTCCCAGATTTGAACTCTTCTGATTATTCCGTTGGGGAAAGTCAATTCCATCATTATAGATTGAGGGATGTAATCATTCCTTCAAAATTCTTTTTTATAGAAGATATTTTACTCTGTGACATTTCGTTTGCTCTTAGAATAAATGTTATCTCAATAATGGCCTTCTCGACTCCCAGACTTGAACTCTTCTGATTATTTCGTTAGGGAAAGTCAATTCCATCATTATAGATTGAGGGATGTAACCATTCCTTCAAAATTGTTTTTTTTATAGAAGATATTTTACTCTGTGACATTTCGTTTGCTCTTAGAATAAATGTTATCTCAATAATGGCCTTCTCGACTCCCAGACTTGAACTCTTCTGATTATTTCGTTAGGGAAAGTCAATTCCATCATTATAGATTGAGAGATGTAATCATTCCTTCAAAATTGTTTTTTTTATAGAAGATATTTTACTGTGTGACATTTCGTTTGCTCTTAGAATAAATGTTTTCACGAATAAAACGTAATAATTCAAACTCACATTTTCATTCTGATAATTTTCAATTCAATAACTCTAGATCAAAATCAGTAAAGTTACTAAATTATTAATGAACGTTTTACCCAACAGAATATCGAAATTGATCTTCGTACATATCATTACATCGATAGTTATTCTAATAATTGAATATTGACATTTGAAATGTCAATTGATTCTTTTCTTTGTAATAATAAAATGAAAAAAATATGTAGTTTCGTAGAATAAACAGATATATTCATCATTTTTATAATTGAGTTCATTTCATATTCTATTTACGTGACCTACTTAATGTAATAATCAGTTTGAGGTTACCCTAGAGCATCATTTATTTCGTTACAAGCTCGAAAAAAGAAATATATGGAGAACTTAGATAGTTCAAACTTGTATATACATATTTCACTTTTGAATAGCTACTCGAACGTACACAAGTTAAGGTTTCTCTGTGAAATTGATGCATTTATATATTTATGAGAGCACTAGATAGTCTAATTTTGATGATTGGTTTGTTTATGACATACGTACTGTCATTTAGTGGAAATTATTGATTTCAAAGATTTGAGAAAGCTATACATTGAGGAGAAAATATACTAATCCATAATCATCTCCTTATCAGATTGTTAAATCTGATAACGATTATTCAGACAAGGATAATGATTCATCATTAGCAGATTGATGAAAAATCAATGTGATAATGATGTGGGGTTCCATTAAAACGAAAAAAAATCTTCGTCAAAATGTTTTATGAGCTATTGATGAAATGTTTTTCTCACAAAAGGCCCTTCTTGATAGAGCGTGTTTTATTGTAATAAATTTCGTTTGCCTTAGAATATATCTTCAAAAATAAAACTTAATATTTGAAACTTAACTTTATTCTCATAATTTTGAATTTTAGTTTCCGCATTTATTCAATAACTCTAAAAGAAAGTTACTGTATCATACCATAATGAACGTTTTACACACCAGAATATCGAAATTGATCTTCATACATATCATTACACGATAGTAATTGAATATTGACATTAGAAATGTCGATTGAGTCTTCTGTTCGTAATAATGAAATGAAAAAAATATGGGGTTTTAGAAAATAAAGAGATGTATTCATCATTTTCATAATTTAGTGAATTTCATATTCTATTTACGTGTAATGTATGGAGAACTTAGATAGTTCAAAGTTGTATGAATATTCTCGTATTTTGCTTTTAAATAGCTTCTCGAACGTAAAAAAATTAAGGTTTCTGTGTGAAATTGGTGTATTTATATATTTATGAGAGAACTAAATAGTCTAATTTTGATGAATGGTTTGTTTATGACATAAGTACTGTCATTTAGTGGAAATTATTCATTTCAAGGATTTGAGAAACTACAAATTGGAGAGAAAATATACTAATCGATAATTATCTCTTGGAGAATGATTTTTGCCCCACCCAATTATGCGTCGGTGAAAAATCAATCCGATAATGATGTGGAGTTTTATTAAACGAGAAAAATCTTCGTCAAAATATTTTATGAATTATGATGAAATACCTTTTTCACAGAAGGCCCCGTCTATTTTTCGTTCGAATTCAAAGAAAGCCATAAACATTATTGAATTCAAGCAATAATTGTTCAATGATGACATTAAGTCAGCTACAAAAATATCAGTAGTTTTCGCAAAAATTCTGAGAAATTTTCTAATGTTTTATAAAAATAGAATTCATTGATTTTCTCAGTTTCTTCTTCACTAGAGTTATAACTAGATGTAACTTGTTATTGAATGAATATAAGGTGTACAACGTAAGAAATGTTTCACAATGATTATTATAACAAGGAGATCAACGAATATTCAAACAACTTCCTAAAAAAAACAGAATCTTTGCAATTTCAGGAATTATGTGACATTTTGAAAATTTTAAAAAAATATGGCCCTTCTGAAAGAAAACTTGATTGATTGCGAAAAAACTACATAAGTTATTCGAAATGAAATCTAGATAATGAACTAATACAATTACACATACTGTATACAACTTACGAAACAAATGAAAACCACTCTAAATTCATTCTACAAGAAACTAATCGATCGTCTTCAGCGTAATACTCCACGATGCTTAAATAAATATCATAACGTTTTTTCGTTACGTGATGATTTCCATTTTCAGAATGAATACTTCTCTCCCAGAAAAACAGCTTCAATTTGCAACGTTGCATTCTGATCATTATCGAATATGCTGTTCCTCTCAAATCGTCGCTACATTCCAATTATCCCGATATGAAGCGGCATTTTCGCGGAATTCTCTGAAGAACCGTCGACGGGCGCTTCCAAATTACACCAATAACACATAATTCCCCAAATTAGAACATGAATAACCGACGTTCGATAATGATAGGCTCAAAAACGTATAGTCACCGAGGAAATCGTGACGTAACGAACGTTATTCAATTATTCTCTACCGGCGCATTCGCCAAAACGATCGCGGCCGCCTATGGAACAAATGAACAGTACGAGTGGCATTCCGTATCTCTCTACGGTCAGCTGTGGCATACGTGTCAATTGAATATAACGATATAGCGTTACAATAGCGTGAATTTAAAGCGGTTATAACTGAACGCATTCCATTCGAACTCGATTTGTGTCAAAATTCCCAAACGTGATTGGGTTTCATTCGCGTTATTTGTCGATTATTCGCGAAACGTTTGGTTGTATTTGAATTTTGGCGTTACAGATCGAAAGAGAAAACTTCGAGTTTGTTTGAAAGTAGGCACGCGCAACATACGATTGAAGTTTGGCGTAAGGTCGATATTGGACTCCTTAGACGTACAGAGTTCTAATTTATCGAGAGCCGGTCTTCTTTCGCCACCGATAGATGGACACCGTGTCAACTTTCAGTCTAGTTACGAGACACACGTGTGATACATAACAATGTCTACCTTGACACTCGATGACGTTCGAAAATTTCAAATAAAAGTGACAATTTTTCATGTCAAATTATGAATAAATTAAACACATTCAAAAAATTTCTGAAATATTTCATATATTTTCCGCTTTGTTTCGGTATAAAATACCTTGATCAGGTGAATGAAAACTGAGTACAGAAATGAATTAACTTAGTTTATTTACTCCTTCTAAACCTAAGGGGAGTTTAGCAGTCCCCTAGTAAATTCCCCCCTGAGTTGTTAACCTCGAGTCGCTGGACTGAAGTGCTGACTTGGTTTTCTTGTATCTATTAATTTCTTCTACGTGTAGGATCTCATAATTGATGTTGAAATTATGTTTGTTATAGATACCGTGGTTGGCGAATACAGTATCTGATTTTTTGTTCTGGTAACTGCTTAGTAGTTCTCTTATTCTGTTATCAAGTGTTTCACCTGACTGTCGAATATAATATTTCCCACATTCACAGATCAACTAATAGACACCCGAATTCGATCCCTTACTTCTATCGATCTATCTTTGTCGTTTTTTATAAAGTTTCTAAGTATTGTTTGTTTTGTAAGCGACGAGCTTTTCTGTATTTTTTTAGAAGTTTTTTTTTTCTGAGCCTTTTTCAATATAGGTAATAGGTGTAACTGATTTCGGTTATCATCTTCAATTATTGGGTGAATTAGTCCATATTAGTGGACAATATATGATATAATTTCAAAATGTGTTCAATTTATTAATAAATTTTTGTATATTTCAGACTACTTAATTCAAATCAGATTCACAAATGATTTCAATTGATTACAATTTATTTATTCGTGATACTCTGATGAATGGACAGTTTTCATCGAGGTTAGAAACGAGAGATGAGAATCAAATAATTTGTTAATGAAATAATAATAATAATTGATGATTGATGAGGCCGATACCTGCCCCCAGAAAAATCACTCCGGGGGGTGATAGAAATCAATCTGATAATGATGTGTAGTTTTATTAATAAGAGAAAAAAAAATCTTCGACAAAATATTTTATGAATTGGCCTTGATGAAATGACTTTTTCACAAAAGGCATTTTTTTGTTGGAATTCAAAGAAAGCCATAAACAGTTTTGGATGCAAACAATAATTGTTCAAATTGATGATTGATGAGGCCGATACTTAGAAAATTAATCTCCATAATGAAACAATATTTAGAATTTTCTCATGATTTAATACAAATACGCATGACGACGTTTCAAAGCGTTGGATAAGAGAAGTGGTACTTCGAAACGTCGTCATGCGTATTTGTATTAAATTATGAGAAAATTCTAAATATTGTTTCATTATAATAATAATAATAATATATTTATTTCAATAGATAAACATCCAATTTACAGAAAAAATAACAAATTTTACGAGAAAACGAGAACGGAACAAAAAATTAGAGTATAAGCGAATATATACAACGAAAAACTTAATTTAAAATAAATTGAAATAGTATTGAACTATAACCAGATAACTAAAAATAAAACGAAATATTGTCTATTACAAAGTTACGTATGGTCAGCAGAAGTTGACCATATAGTAACGAATATATTTGATGAATAAAAATAAAATTAAAATCGATTGCAATAGTACTATCTAGTAAACAAATGAAACAACTAAAATTAAAATAGTATTTATAACTAAGTCATATGTTGACAACGCAAGTTCAGGAAAATATCACGACATCTCATTGCGCTGTTCTGAGTGGCATGTCAAGATAACTGATAGCCGATCAAAATAGATATCACATCGACCCATCATAAAAATTACATATACAGTTGATAGGAGAACGTGACATAACATTTGATCTACTGTAAGTGACATAAAATGTATTATTCCGCCTCAGACCAGGCCTTGGTACGCGAATATTTATTTTGCTGAGACGAAATGCCGAGTCAATCGAATTGTGCAAAATTTTGAAGAGAAACGTTAGGCCGAACCGTTCACGCCTCAACTTCAATAATTCAATTCCCTAACTATCGGTTAGGATGGAATGGTCGAAACCCCTCGAAGAATATTGCACATAACATCTAAAGTACATATACTTCAAACATTTCCTCTGAACTGCCTCCAAGTCGACAATAGAATTAATGTACAATTGTTAGGTATAAAAGAGAATATACAATATAGTTACTCATTTTTTGCAACTTATAGATTCAGGAACGTTGTAACTAGAAAATATGTTTGAATTTGTATTACAGTCTTGTACATAGCTATCGGAACTATAATATTTTGCTGTTGTGCTGCTCTACATAAATAAATATTGTTTTTATTACACAGAAATCACACAGTTTATATTACACAGTTCGTTTGATATTCGATCTTCATCGACGAACATCTTGTGAACCTATCTTCATTAAAAATGTGTGTAAAAGTGTTAATATGTGAATGTATTTGTGTGTTTAAATTTATATCTATGTATAAGTTTGGTCAGCATTTAAGTTTTTTAAAATTCCTATAATTATTATATTTCATTTTATCAGTTGTGACTCATATCACAAACTCTTTCATTTAAAATTGATATAAAATTTTGAAGTACAAAATTTAACTTTTGTACTACCAATTTTGTGTTTTGTATCTGTTGTGTTTCCTGTTTTGTAATTAGGACCTGTCCTGTAAAACAGTGTATATTAAATAAATAAATAAAATGAAATTATCTACACACTCTACCTTTTTTATATATTTATAAATGTTTATCATATAAACAGCTAAATTTGAGTATTCACTCTATTATCAGAGTATTAAAATCTTCAAAAATTTACCGTCAACTTTCAGGAAAGGCAATAAAAATAAAAATTCTCCAATAACTTTGCAATATAGACGTACTACAAATTGTACATTCTTCACAACTCAATATTTCTGAAAAAAATTCAAATTTCAATCATTTTTCGACTCACAACTTTTCAAAACACACCCCTTCACATTAAAAGATACGAACAGTACCAAAGATACGAGTTCTAATTACAAAGCACCGTGAAATCTTATTCCCACTGCGTATAATTCAATATCACACAGTCTTTCATTAATTAACGCATTTCTAGCCTCATTTGTTTCGTAGGATACAAAGCCTACTCTCGCCTTTTGAACAGAAAGCAATTAACCACGGCATAATTGATGAAAGCTTCAAATAAGACTAGGATTTACAGGGACGAATTGGGAGGGTGGCTTTGTATCGATGAATATCGACGTTTCGAATCTACAACCGCCACAAATATATCATTATCGTGTAAATATTTCAGGTTGTTATGACATTAGTATTGATTGATAGTACCATTTTGTGGATAGGATTTATTAAATGAATAATTGAGGTATTTGATGTAAACAAGCTTTTAGGGGATGGTTTTTTAATGAAGACGAGAGTTTGTCGATATTTCTACTTAATATTATCTATTTCTATTATTCGATGTCAAGAAATGTTCTTGTTTTTGCTCTCATTCAACATCGTTAATAATTGCTGGGAACAGCAATTTTGTTGTCTACGATCAATGAGTTGCTTTTGACTAAGTTTCGATTCAATTTGACAAAAATCAAATTTCCTTAATCAATTTTCTCAATTGCGTCAAGTTTTTGAACTACAGGATGCCCTCCTTTCGCCCTTAAAGTCATACAAAATGGGCATACAGAGCAAAATAAAATGGGTACTAACCAAACATATCAGAATATTTTATTCATATAGTGTGTTTTTTTTAGAGGTATAAACGGTTGCAATTATAATATATCATTGAAAATTAAATTTGTGTTTTGCAGGCTTAATGGACCAATGACTTTACATAGCCCCACAGAAAGTAGTCTAGCGGTGTTGAATCACAAGATCTTGGCGGCCAATTCACAGGTCCAAAACGTGAAATTATAACGAGCTGTGTGACATGTCGCGCCGTCTTGTTGAAACCACAGCTCCTGGACATCATGGTTGTTCAATTCAGGAATGAAAGAGTTAGTAGTCATGGCTCTATACCGATCACCATTGACCATCATCGTTTTTGAAGAAGTACTGACCAATGATTCCACCAGCCCATAAAGCGCACAAAGAACAAGGTTTTGAGAACAACCTTCTTTCATGAAAACAATGTAAATTTCGAATTTTCGGTTCAATAACGACGAAATTTCATGACACTTCAAAAACTACGTCTTTTACGAGCGAAATGGGCAATAAAGATTCAGAAAATTTGATTGGTTCTGAAGAAAACTATAATTTGGAGAGACCTTCTACGTGTCTTCAAACACAAATGTCTTCTTTTTTCCAAACTGAAATTTATTCGAAAATTTCGTTTTTTTTTTGCAATCTATTATAAACAGTTTATTTCTGCTTCAAATTTCAGGAAAACCCGGTTGCCATTACTTCTTTTCTCCTTCATTAGTTTTTTGTTTCTAAGTTAAAAGTTTCTAAATTGTTCAGAAAAATTGATTAAAACTCACTCAGTTTCGAAAATATAATTGATGTAATATTTTTCGCGTGTTAAAAGGTATTATTTTTGTTCCTTCTGTTTCTGATTTCACTACAATATACGAAGAATATACTAATTATAATTAGTTTCAAAGTTGCAATCTCATTCTCTAATTAAAAATACGTAAGGAGTGCTTTCGAGATTTTTATTATTTCCAGGAAATTTTCATTAATGTATGGGCGTAGTTCTTGAGTGTTTCTTTAAATTAGAAAATTATTCCTTTTCAGTAAATGCAGCATTAAATGTGAATTTCTTTTGTGAGCCACCAAAATAACGAAAGAATTAGGATATCTAATAAGTGTTTCAACTTGTTCGATGAATTATTAGTATCAAAAAACTATCAACAGAAATTATTTTCTTATTATTCATTCTGTGAATGCTATTGTGGGTTTTATACCTGTCTGTAATCCATTTCTAAATAAATAGATGAATAAATAAAAGAAGAAATAAACAGCAAAAACGTTAAGAACCTCTCTCTTATTGATTATAGTGAAGAAATGAAGCTGAATATTGCTGATGTCCAAAGCACTGACTGTATTCTACAAAAGATCTTTCTCGCTTTTTAACTTCATAACAATAATAATAATAAGCTCCCCATTCTCAGCAGGTATAATACCCAATTACAGGATATAATAACATAATGTTGAATAATAACTAAATAAATAAAATGACAGGAAATATAACAAAGAACTCAGTCAACATAACCAATTCAATTCATTCATATCTATTTCCCTTTTTTTCATAACTCCTAACAATACCTGCTCGTTTCTGAAGGAGCTAAACATCAACGATAACCTCTCAGTCAAATTAAATTCTTTGGATATATAACCCAAAACGAAGACTCTATCGAACGATTGGTGGTCCAAAGGAATGTCGAGGGCAAGAGATTGCGTGGAAGCTTTCCAACAAGATGAACAGATCTGATAAAATCTGTGACGCATTCTAGCATCAATGAAAACTCTAGATCCGCTAAGCATAGAGCAATGTGGCACCGTATTGCGTGGGACGCAGTGGCACAAGACCGAGACACAACCACGACCACTGTGTCAAAAGTGAACGCCTGAGAAGAAGAAAGAATAATAACTGCTATGGAGTAAAAGTGGATGTCACATTTATTAGCAACTGTGTTGAATGAAGTCTCCATAAATCAAATGGGGGATTGTACAAGTGTTAGCGAGTTGGTCCTTGGAGTCTCTTGGTGGAATCAGTTTGTGGTACTGAAATTCTGCCTAGGAAAACGAAATATCAAAGCGTACAAGAGAGGAAGACAATCAATACTGTTGAACAGTAACTTGTATAAAAATCTGAGAGATAAAGTTTCTCTCCTGAACTACAATGAGATTTGAAATGAGAAATGATAAGGCAAACATTGCTTTATCATTTATCCCAACAACTACCCCTTTGATTGTCCCTCTCCTTATATCATCAGCGTAGGCCTGAATAATAGTGGGTCTGTACAGAACCTTGGGGTACACCTTCTTTCATTACCTTCAGACAAGTCGAAGAAAGTCACGATAATTGTTAAAAGTACATCAAAATTGTGCCAGATGAAGATGTGTAAATCTAGAAGGCATCGTTTTCGTAACTATTCCACTTCATCGTCAGTTGATAAAATACATATACACATCAAAGTTGATATTTTTACACTCATGTTTCAAAATATCGACAGAAAACATATGTTCTATCTTGTTTAGTCTTTTATTGTAGTAAATTAGAATAAATCTCTTTGATATTCATATTTCTGATATATTCAAGAATGTATAATACGTAGACTAAGATAATAAGCATTATCAAGCATATTTTGAAGGAATCAAAATCATTTTCGGGTAGTTTGTCCAAGTACGCAGAGTTTTCAACAATTAACCATCAAGTAATTTGCGAGAAGACAATTGTCATTATAGACCAGGGCAGAAAGAAGACAATAACAAAATGGAAGAAAAATAAGGTCAATCCAAGGTCGTAGTGGAAGGGGTTGCGTTTTCAAGGGTGAAAAACGGTTTATCTGAATTTTCAGCAGAACTACAAGTCTTGTAGAAAAAAGTTGAATGGCAAAGTCGTAGATAATAAAAAGATCTACAACATTTGTATTAAGAATTTTTCCACATAACCTCAAAATCATGTGGAAAACTCAAATAACCAATAATTTGATTTATTTTCATATTTTACGAAGTGAATTTTTTTTAAAGAAAAAAGCCTGTCTGACGGTCAGCTACTACGGAAACAAAGGTAATAATTGATTATATCAATGAAATTTTTTTCACACCATCAGAAAATATAGCGAACAAAAAAATTTTCAAGCTTATATTTCGACTTGAGAATTTTTCATTGAAAATTAGGATGCATTTTTGATATAAGGCCAAAATAAGATGAAAAAATGAATATTTCAAATCAAACAAGTATATTTGAACAAGATTGTAAATTGTCACGAAATTTCGTGAAAAAAGTTGTTTGTAGAACGTAGGAATAAAAAACCAAAAACTTGTTTATTGAAATTTTCACGTAAATTTTGAGGTTATGCGGAAAAAGTTTAAAAACAAAAAATATGGATCTTTCTATTATCTACAACTTTGATCCCTAACATTTTTTCATAGCACTTGACGTTTTGCCGGAAATTCGGAAAACCCGTTTTTCACCCTTAAAAACTCACCCCCATCCACTTCCCGATTTCAGATCGTCCGTAAATTATTTTTCCTTTCATTCTTGTCAAATACTCTTCCATTTCCGTTCGATTTCATTCCACCATAATTCTTTTTCATTTTTTTACGATTCTCAGAGACTTCAACCCACGATTATGAAGAAATTGTTGATATGCAATTAAATCACTTTAAATTATAATAAAATCATTTCTTTTCTTGCTATTATACATTCTAATTTATGTATATTGACAAATATTATGTCTTTGGGGTTTAGAGAGAAAATATTTGGCATATATTCTAGGATTAACACCCTGTTTTCTCCCTTCTGTCTAACAGAACGGTGTTTCTGATCAGACCATAGAACGATCGATGGGTTGACCTAGTTTCGAAACGAAGGAACAGGGGAAGGTAAAGAATGCACAATACGTCTACTTTTATGGCCGGAAAATGAATGGGGGGTTTTAGGTCACTCACATGTTGGTTTATATGAACAAAGTTGTTGAAATAGAACCAAGCTCGGCAGAAACAAGAAGGATTATCATGTTGATGTGAAATAAATTGAATGCATACCTTGTACGAGTTGTAATTAAATGGGTTATAATTCCGTTCTTTGAAATATAACAGGGATACGTTTCGATGTGAATGATGGAGGTGGATTGATATTTATTAACTAAGGGAAGGTATAAATTTCACTGAGTTATATAAGGTTACATCAATCGAAATTGAACTGGAATAAATCATTTGGGTTTATTTTATTAACACTATAAGGTGTATTTATTTGGAATTCTTTGAGCTCTCAACTCAATATCAAGATATTTGACTTGTTATTTCACCAAGAACATTTTTCTCAAGGTTGTGGAAAAATTCACTTTTTATGTAAAATTATTTCGAAGAATAAAAAAATATAGATTGAAATATTTCACATCAGTTAACATATTGTTAACGTTTTCAAGTTGTTCAATGTCGAGTTATTTTGAGGATTTATCTCATATTCATATTATCTTTCAATTTATTCGAATAATTTCTAAAGCAAGAACAAAACATAATAACGATTCTACCAACTTCACGAAAAAATTGATGTATACTCTAACCACAAAAAAATTATTAAATTATTGATACATTTCAAAACACCAAAAACACGAGACAACCAACTCAATTTCAGTAGAAATTTCAGGCTGTTTCAAAACAATTTCATATAATACAAACCACAAAAATTCTCAATTAATCTTTTTGGTGTATCAGATGAAACTAAAACAACTTGAGAAACAAATTTTCAATCATCTTATTTGTAACTCTTTGATTTGGTCGATATGTGAACCTTATTTCTCTCAAAGTACTCACTAAACTACAATTTGTAGAACAAAAAGTTAACGCAAACTATTAGAGACTAAAAAATATATATGTCATCGTCTTGAAAATATTCCCCAAATTTATTCTTAAATAAATGCAAATTAGAAAATAGATACCCAATTATTCAAAAATTATTTGTTACTTACCAATGTAAATTACGAATGAGAATCAACACCACAGTTATTGATGATAGATACTTCTCCAAAAATGCTTGGTTTATGCATAAATTTTTCACAATTTATCAGGATGTTTTCACTTCTGACGTTGACATCAAACTACAAGCTACTTGGTCAACTGAAAACTAGATATTATGTATACTTGCGATGGATAAATCTTACTATACCTACCTTTTCTTCAGCGTAGCCTTCAGTACAAGCGAACTTTTTGAAATCACTTAACCTGAGTCAGATTTTCTCTCAAATTTCACTAAATCAAGATGAAAATATTACATAAGACTATACAAATCACGGTCTAGAATATTCTGAAATCATGATCAACAATGAGAGATGTAGACTGAGAAACAAAACACTATCTATCGCAGTGTCTCGTTTGGTCGCTTCAAACGAGCAAAGAAAGCAGAAATTATTCATCAACGATATTTTGAAATCTGGCGTTTCGTACACGTATACGTAAGTCTTTTGAAATTAGATCTATATTAAAATTAGAATGAAATTAAATTGATTGTGCTTCCAATCGGAGTATAACAGGAAGAATTTTCAATTCATATAATTGAATATAAACATATATCTATTTAATGTACATATTTGAACTCATAGAAGGAGAAATAAGTTTTGTCTTATTATAAGGTAATATAATGTCGGGAGAAAATGATCCCTAATACATTGAGTATTAAGGTCTTCATTCCTTTAACTGATAAATGTGTTACACAATCTCAAGACTAATTTCCAGGAATACAGTCGAGACGTTTATTTGAGAAATGCAGAGAGAAGGTTTTTTATGCTGAATGTAATATTAACTTTTTACATATGCATGAATTAAATCAAATTTCGTTATTTTCAGTACCGACAGAAACATAAAAGAAACCTAACAACTTACTGTTACACAGTGAAGATTATCAGTTTTTGGATCACTCAAATTTCCTAGGTATATACATTGACAACTTTTTGAAATGGAGAGTACACACTGATTATGTAAAACAAAAACTGAACAGAATTAATTTCGCAATAAGAACAGTGAGTAACTATATGAATGAAAAAACATTGAAAGTATTGTATCACGCAAATTTAGGGTATTAGAAGGTATTATAATTTAGAGGATATCCTTGTAGTTCAGAAAAGGGTAATGAGAATAATTTATAAATTACAGAAAATGTAATTTATATTGTAATTATATTTTTCCTGTCGAGATTTATTTAAAGAAAAAATATTATGACGGTGTTCGGTTTATATATAGTGGATTGTTTAACTTTTTCAATTAACAACACAGAAAGGTTATAATACAGATGGTTAAATTTTAATTTTCCAATATACCGTCTAACGCTGACGTAGAAAAATCCTTCATATCTTCAATACACTACCGAACGAAATTAAGGAGGTAAAAAGTAGCAAACAATTTGTTAAGAGGGTAAACACGCTATTGATAAAAAATGAGCCCTAAAACTTGAACGAATTCTTTGATGTATAAAAGATAATAATTACTTATTCGTTGGAAATTCGATACGATTGATTGACGACGTTTGTTTAATTCTTTAATGTAGAACATTACTCTGATGTTTTATGTAAAGATTATAAGAATGAAGCTCATTACTATTATTATTATTATTATATGTGTGTTTCACCCAAGATTCACATTTTGTCATCCTGTGACAGAATATATCTTCAGCGAGTAATTGTAGTTCAGATTTTCATCGACAATAGATTGGCAAACACCTGTAGAAACAATTATCTCCAACGTAATTGCCAACAATAACTCTCGTACCTAACAAGCATTGCATTCCCCATCCTGGAACTCGTGCAACGTTTCGGATCGCTGTGAGATCTCGCATGGCGTCACATGGGAGGTTTCTACGTGGTAAATTACGTATTCATCCCTTATCAAATTACCTCGTTATAAATTATGATCGCGAAACTGGGAGACGCGAGAATAACCTGGAACAAGTCGATGAATATAAAGTCGAGGTTGAGAAGTGGAAGATGATTTGTGGTTGGTAATGATAATGTCACCGGCGGTTTTACGTGGTGGGATAGGTTATCTATGTGGTATTATCGAGACAGAATTTGAGGTTATGTATATGGTCGTTTATGTACGAGAAAGATTCGAACACGATACACGATGTGAGTGGATATAATTCGAAATCAATAACCGATGATGTGAATCCTGAATTCTAAGTTTAAATAATGCTTTCGAGTACTCATTTGATGAGTTAGAATATTCAGACACTCATGTTTTCAAGTAGAGTCTATGATATAATATTTATGTTTAATTCAGTGTCCATAGGTGGCGCTAGCAGTTCTTTGACACTGTTTGGAACTTGTTAGATTTCAATAACAGTTGTCATTTGAATTATTAGGGTATTATCGGCAACGACGATTGAAATTGGAGGATTATGTATATGGTGTATCATATTCGAGAAAAATTCAAATTAGGTATCATGATTAGAGTGGATTTGAGGTAGAATCAATCTTCGGTAATGTGTATCATGAGCATCTGAACTCTAAATAATGTTTATAGTTCCAACATTATGCTGATTCGATGAGTAAGAATATTTAGACACTCGTGTATTCAAGTAGAGTCTGTGATCTAATATTTATGATTCTTATGGTGCCGCTAGGTGGCGCTTTCATCACTTCGACACCGTTTGGAACTTGTAAGATTTCAATAACAGTTGTTATTCGAATTATTAGGGTATTATCGGCAACGACGATTGAAATTAGAGGTTATGTATAAGGTGTATCATACTCGAGAAAGATTCAAATTAGGTAGCATGATCAGATTGGATTTGAGGTAGAATCAATCTTTGGTAATGTGTATCGAAACTCTAAATAATGTTTTGAGTTCCAATATTATGCTCATTCGATGATTAAGAGTATATAGACATTCATTTCTTCAAGTGGAGTCTATTATCTAATATTTATGAATCGAATGGTGTTGATAGGTGGCGCTGGTAGTTCTTTGGCACCGTTTGGAACTTGGAAGATTTCAATAACAGTTGTCATTCAAATTATTAGGCTATTATTAACAACACCAGAAATTAGAGGTTATGTATATACGGTTTTATATTCGAGTAAGATTCAAATTACATACTATGATTAGAGTGTAATTAAAGTCGATATATATTTCGAGCCAAGATCGAGATAAGCACGCCCAGTTCGATCAGATGTGAAGGTTTTTCTCACTGTTTTCTTTGGTTACAAAGGGTTGGTGCAACATGAGTTTTAGCCAACAGGTTTTACGGTTAATGAGGGAACGCTACAAGGAAGTTATGCAACGTTTGCCTGAGGCAATTCGGCTCAAACGATCGAAGTTTTGAAAGAACACATCATGGATTCTGCATCACGATAATGCACAAGCTCACACATCAAAGCTTGTTCGTGATTTTTTGACTAAAAACAACACCGTAATCATGCCTCAAGTATTCATCGGATTTGACTTCCTGCGACCTTTTGCGATTTCTAAAACTGAAGACACCAATGAAACGAAAGCGTTTTGCCATAACTGATGAGATAAAGTCGAAATCTAAGAACGATCTGATGGACATTAATGAAAAGACTTTTGAGGGGACAAAATGAATATTAAAGAATGGATAAACACTTTTCGAAAAAATTCAAAAATCATCTTACCTTCTCTTTTGAACAAACCTCGTATATATCCACAAAAGTTCATGGTGATGAGTCAACTGAGATTTTAATCCAAATCTTTTGCTTGGAGGACTTCTAGGCCTTCGAGTAGTTATAGAAGCGACAATGTTTATTGTATATTATTGCATTTCAATTGTAACCACATATTTTACAACAGCGTATTATTCGAAACAAGTCTTTTCAGTATCAGTTTAAATTTTTGTTGAGAATTGAATGAATATGCCAGGGTTTTTCTCTTCTGATTATTTAAAGCAACTAAAAATGAACACAGTGACTTAATTAATATATTCTTCATGATATTCACACAATTCTCTTTGTCAGTTGGTTGATTACACATTACAATCTTTCTAGGCGCCATCTAGCGCAATATTCATGTATTAAATCCATGTTTCATAAGCCAACCCCCAGCCTTGCCTAAACTGGGGTGTGTCCCGACTGAAAAATTGATAACCCCCAAATTGTCTCGAACGCAAGATCGCCAGACCGCCGAAATTGATCTTGTAATAACCCTTGGAATAATTTAGTGGGACAAAATGCCTCTGAATAGTTAAAGTAAAACAACAGGTTGTTAGGCCCGTTAGGTTTTTGCCTCGCTGTAGGGTTCGTGCAACAAAAAAGACCGAATTGTTCGGGTATTTAATTGAGTTGACTTAGGGGTGTTGAAATAAATTTGATTGTGTTGAATTTTATAAA
Organism: Henosepilachna vigintioctopunctata; assembly: GCA_030704895.1. Classification (NCBI taxonomy): domain Eukaryota; kingdom Metazoa; phylum Arthropoda; class Insecta; order Coleoptera; family Coccinellidae; genus Henosepilachna; species Henosepilachna vigintioctopunctata. The sequence goes on along the minus strand of JARQZJ010000121.1, from coordinate 2,679,699 downwards.
AACTTTTTGCGAAGGTCGTTTTGAATGACTTGAAACCACGAAAATAGAATTAAATTCGTATTAAAACTGAATTGGATACGATTTGAGCGCTGATAAAACTATATCTTTGAAATAAAAGTGTAGGATGATCACATTTTTTTTGCTTCGAGTGGAACTGAACATCAAAAAAGTTTACATAAATACATGATATATATATATATATATATATGTAATTTTTCAATTCAATCTATTCTTTCGATAAGGTCACTCTTGAATCAAAAATCAACCAAACTATAAGCTTTTTTGAATTCAAATAAACTCGTTCATTCCCTCGTTTTTGACAGAAAAACAACTTATTCAGACATATTAATACATAACTCAAGTTGTCAGTCGCAAAAAATAAAATTGAGATCTTTTCATTAATTAGTTCATAGATAAAGTTATCTATCGCTTCCGTTGTCTGCTGATAATTTTAGAAAAGTAGTTTGTATAATAAAAACAATTGCTATTAACAATGGTTATAAACCCTTCTTTATTGATAAACTACTCAAAAATAAACAGATAAAGATGCTATTACAAAGAATTTTTCCCATTCCTTTAGAAAAGAAACAAAAAATATCTCATTCAATTAATTATATACCTAACTTGAGCAATAAAATTTGTAAAAGACTACATAAAAATAACTTGAATACCAGGTGCACTAAGAGAAAGAATTTGGGTTCATTGTTTTGTAAATAACAAGGATAAACTTGATTTATTTTCGAGAAGTGGTGATTATGAAATATTTTGCAGTGAAGATGATAGTTTTTAATAGGTGAAACTGGACGTTCTATACAAAAAGTAATCGATGAACATAGAAGTATTATTGAATAAACCTAATACTGGTTGTTCTTAACACTGCGTTGAGCATAATCATTTCTTGGATGCCAAGAAGACCGAAATAGTAGACTCAGGTAGTAAGGGCAAAAGGTTGGATACCCTTGAAGTCTTGGAAATTTCGATAGCCAAAAAAAAATTCACCTATTTGCAATGAAAAGACGGATTTCTTCGTGAAACCAGTGTTAAATTCTATGGTTTAGCATATATAAGTGAAAGCTGCAAACTTTGAAATTCAGTGATATTGTATACTCTTGATAATGGGTTAACCACCCGAAACATATGTAGAGTTGTTAATATATTCAGTGAAACTTCAGTCAATTGTGTTAATTTTTAATTTCATAGTTTTTAACATAATGTTTCACAAACAGATAAGCGAAACCTCCGTGTCATTCACAGAATTTAACACTGGTTTCCCGGAAAAATCCACCTGGTCATTGCAAATAGGTAAATTTTTCTTTTTGGCTATCGAAATTTCCAAGACAATTTCAAGGGTATCTAATCTTCTGCCCTTACTACCTGACTGTACTATTTCGATCTTCTGGAGATCCAAGAAATGCTTATGTTCAACGCAGTGTTCCGAAAAACCCATATTCTTTTTTGTATAGAACGTCCAGTTTGAACTACTTAAAAACATTCTCTGCAAAATATTTTATAAACGCCACTTCTCGAAAATAAATCACGTTTGTCCTTGTTATTTACCAACAATGAACCCAAAATCTTTTTGTTGGTGCTTGTGGTATTCACGTGATTTATATGTAATTTTTTACAAATTTTATTTCTCAAGTTAGGTGTATAATCAATTGAATGAAATATTTTTACTGTTTTTCTGAGCGAATAGGAAAAATTATTTGTAATTGCATCTTTCTCTGTTTATTTTTGATTAGTTGTTCATTGAAGAAGGGTTTATAACCATTGTTATTAGCAATTGTTTTTATTATACAAACCTCTATTCGAAAATTATCGGCAGACAACGGAAGCCAAAGTTATTTATGAACTAATGAATGAAAAACTCTTTTTTATTTTTGCGACTGACAACTTGAGTTGTGTATTAATATGTCTTAATGAAGTTGGTTTTCTCTAAATGTCAAAAACTAGGAAAGCAGGGAACCACTGAAGTCATGTGTGTTAATTTCAATTTGTTATTTTCAACAATAGAAAATAACATTACAATATAAATTTGAAATTCAAAGTGTGAATACGAATATTGAAAAGTATTCCATGATAATTATCTGTTAATTAGATTGCATTTGATTAAGTTTTAACAATTCAATCCAGGCATAATATCAAGATCGTTTTTTCAGAATTGAAAAGGTCATTCTCCATAAAACTCCCACTTCTCGAATTTTAATACCGAATAAACATCTTAGAAAGTATACCAAACTCATTAACTAAATGGGGGCGCAAATGGTCCACAAAGCCATAAAGTGGAACAATGCACCCCGTTCGCACATTTTCATTAATGAAAAATCCCTCGATTTTTCGTGGTATCTTGTACAAAGTACCCAACGCTGACTTGCTCTGTTAAATTTTAAGGGAACCACTTGTCTCGATACCACCTGTAGGATAGCGAAGGAAAGTGTATGTGAAAATTCGATCAGCGCGCGCCCGTTACGCCCTCTATCAACGAATTTTCCATGGAAAACGACAACGTTTCCCCAGTCGGAAAACCGGGCTCAGCGTTCAACAAGGGACGCTTGTAATTCGCGGAGAAAACTCGTGACGTTTGTTCGAACTCACCTCGTGTGGAAATCGTATATTCTAACAGTTTAAGCGCGAAAATGCAGCGAGTGAAACTGCCATCCAACTGCGTGTTAAACCGGAAAATTAAGCGGAAAAAGTGTTGATTATTTCGAATCAGAATGAAAAATTAATCAAATATTACACGAAATTATATGTGAAATTGTTGTCAACCAATTTTCAGGTGATGTTTTCTGGTTAAAAGAGAATTTTCCACGAATTTCCTATTTTCCAACTGTTGCATCTATTCCATTTTCCGCTAGAGGAAACTCACATCGTGGTTATCCACTACGCTAAAGCGGTTTCTCTTTTATTGTCAATGTAGCATCACAGAATTGCTTTTCTTTTTTCAAATCTGAATAAATCGATGATTTTAGATATTCAAGTAGGTCCTCTATAATTCTTATCAAATTTGAGAATATTCAGGTGATAATTTCACTCGATTTTCATGATTTCTCATGGAAAATTATTCGATGGTGAAGTTGGATTTTTCCAATATTTTTACAGGTTGTCATGGTGATTGTCACTTGTATCTTTACTGCAATTATTTCGATTCACAATAAACATCGAAACCATGTATTTGAGATGTTTAAAATTCAATTACTGTATTTTGTGATTATACATATAATCAAATATTCAATATTACGTTCAGTTTCAATCAAAATTATGATTCTAAATAACTTCGGAATATCGACAGTGTATTTAGATTTGTATTTTTGTGTTTTTTCCATTTTACTCTTTGTTTGTCTCTTTGCAAACTGATCATATATATCATTTTTCATTTTGTAATGAAGAAATTCTATACTTATCACTAATATTGACAGTATCTCAACTTCGAAAAAAACTCACTAAAAAAAATAAATATTCGATAAAAAAAATAAAAAACACTGGTTTTTAGATTCACAAACTTTCAAATAAAAATTTAATCTTTACTTATCTTACGTTTAACAGGACTTTTTCTGACTGATTATTTGACATTTTCGAGAATCATTTATACTAATCAAGTGGGTAAACACTCAAGATTGCAGAATGATGTTTGAATTTTTCCAAAATGTCAAAATAATTATCCATGGACCGTGTTTCGCACTGTTGCTTCTTCTTCAGATGAAAAATGCATCAACAACTTTAATGCTCATATTACTGGTACGATTATTGAAAACAATGAAAAAATCCACCAAAATGAAACGTATGGCCAAAATGAAACGTATAAAAATTTCTTTGAAATTTGTATAGTACTTTCAGAAATTTCGAAATTAGATAATCTGAACATCGACGAAGTTTTGAAAGAGATAAAGTCGATTTCAATTCGGGAAGAATCGTGCATTTAGTTAACAATTTAAATTATCAAACAGAGAGATGATGGTCTCAAACAAAACGTCTTAAAATCATTAGAAATCAATAAATCCAAACATTTAGGTATTTTATCCAAGAATCAGTTATATTTGAATAATAGCCTATATACTATAAGTTCATGAAGAGTATCAAAATGATTACCTTCCAGATATTTGTTCATAACTATCGTTATGAATCTTTAACTCTGTTTTCATGTTTCAGTTGTAATTCTGTGTTTATTCCTTCTTATTCCTGAATTTTCCTTCATTTTTGGAACGCTAGACTATGCAAAGTATCTATTATTTGTGGAAAACCTTGCTTCAATGCCAAAACATCAGTCAGAAGAAGCCCTTAATAATAAACTCGAGAGTCTTTCGCTTTCTACTGATCAAAACTGCAGAAAGTCAGGAAACATTTGTTTTCTTCTTCAATTTTCAGTTGATACATATTTGAATCAAGTAACATCGTCGTATATTCCAAAAATTCATGTTTTTCAGCTAGGCATTCTTACTTTTCTTGCCACTTTCTCATTTGGCATCGTGGATATTTATATTCCTCCAGTATAATTCTAAAATATGGAACTCCCAGATCAAATTTCATCGGAGAAACGGATCTGTGGATTCCAGAATTTTTAAATTGATGGGGAAGACGTGAACGGTATCCTGTTGGAATGTCAAGGACAAATGGATAGTCTCCCCCAATTGTTCGTCGAGTTGAAAATTTAATTCTCAGATCTCTCGTTTTTTACCCTCAGCCATTATTTCAATTTTAATGAATCATTCTAATTGTTCAACTTTATAATTATTTTTTCTCGTAAGGAGTAGTTTGATTGATATTTCTATTAACTGATTAGATGAATATTGGATAATTATGATAATATTCATTGTGAAACATTTCTTATTAGAAAATATTCCGTAATATCAATTTATATATTAATAATAACTAAGAAGATTGCTGCTACAAAAGGACTGAATTACGTTTTGATTCTGATCTTCCATTCAGTCGTCGAAAAAAAGTATTGCCTTAATTTCACATAGAATTCACAATAGTATACAGAGACATTTGAAAAAGAAGAATGGCTTTAGAAATATTAATCCTTTGAAACAATTTCACCTTGTGAAAAATAGTCGCAGTAAAAAAATAAACAAACATTTGATACAAAAAACTGATTCAAACATTACTTTATACATTTGAATCATCATATTTAATAGTGTTGGCGTTTACTTGATGTAAATCCATTATAATTGAATATAACTTAAATTCACTTGAACTTATGATTTACACTTTATTGACTACATAGCATGACGCATTTCGTCGTTACAAACGACTTCTTCAGATGCTTACAGAATAATGAGATTACAGATTATTCTGTAAGCATCTGAAGAAGTCGTTTGTAACGACGAAACGCGTCATGCTATGTAGTCAATAAAGTGTAAATCATAAGTTCAAGTGAATTTAAGTTATATTCAATTTGAATCATCAAGTACTCTGTCACACTATAGTATGTCTTTGGTAACAGCAAAGACTTAACTTTCTTCTTGAACAAATAGGCATTCAGTACTTAACAATTCGACGATGGCTGAAGATTTTAATACTCTGAAAATAGAGTGAGTACTCAAATGTAACTGTTTCAGGTTGGGAATAAGTATCACTGTTTCCTGTTGAACCCATCTTCATTTTCTTTCATTTATTTACAATTTATTTATATTCAAATACACCACTCAACAGCGTGAGCTAATTACTGAATGGGAAAAATACAATATTGTTTACAACTTATGTAGAATAAAACTAGAAATGATACCGATAATGTACAAACAATACATATGAAGGATAACTCTGTGGGTAAGTACACATCAAAGCTCACCCACTAGCTACAGGAAAAATAATATCTAAAAAACTAATAACTAAAAACAGTCAGGCGAGAACTTGTCTGATATCACCAGACGCATGCAAATATGTCGGTGATGTCATGAAAAAGCTCAAACTCACCACAAATTTTATGTAGTGGTGAAAAAGCCAGAACATTAGAGCCAGAGGTGAATTAAAAATGTTCATATTTCTACAAGTTATACTCGAACACGGAAATTTATGGGGGAAAGAAGAAAAGAACAATCAACATAAAACCTTATCAGCTTGTACAGGAACATTATTCCCAAATATTTCCTACGTGTTTCAAGTGGAACATTAAATCTTGTAGTAAGTAACTCATGATTTACCTCGTTCTGGATACACACCGTCGGAGCAAAACCATAAATATTTCAAAAATCGTCTTTGCACGAATTCAAAATTCTTTATATAACACACGTATCCTAGATTCCAAACGACACTAGCATATTCTAGTTTTGAACGTATTAAGGTATGGTATAGGAGCATAGTTGATTCAGATTGAAAGAGCCATTTGGGATTTCTTATTACAAAACCTTATGTTCTATAAAGGCTTGAAACATTATCAATAATGTGAGTACCAAAAGTTAATTTTGTGTCGAAAGTTACTCATAAATCTCTTAATTCGGTACATCTATTGATTTTATTACTATTCAAATTGTAATTAAAATGAACTATACTTTTTTACGAGAAAAATACATTTGTTGCACTTTGAAATATTCAGTGTCAGTAGATTTCTTTCACATTACCGATTCAAATTTGAGATATCATCTTGGAGGATCACTTAATCACTCAATGTTAAAATTTCGCGAAATATCTTTTCTTTTATATATAATAAATATCTATGAATATATAAACAAGGTAAGGTGAGTAGGAATTTAATGAAGATAGGTTTACAAGATATTCGTAAATGAATATTGAATATTATAAAAACCCCATTTATTTCTAAAGAGATGTCCTATATAACTACTTATAAATGTTTCGTATTACATATATTTATACACGTTTTTCATTTATATATTTTTATTCACTTCAGGTTACGACTATTTTATAGTCTGTATTCAAATATTCAATGGTTCTCTGTTTATTTTCAGTTCGAAAATAATCAGTTTTCAATGAGTAAAAAACATTGGTGTATTGTTTCAACTTGATTTTCACAAATTTCTAATCATTCATCGAAAATTCTTTAATAACACAAGTTTTTCAATAACACAAGTTGCTTTAAACACATTAGATATACTTTGTAATATCTATGTGTAGTAATGATAACTTTTAAAAACATCTCAAATACATTACACACCCCACAAAGTACCCCTAAAACAAAGCTTAAACAATTGACAACGCTTTTTATAGATTCTTCAGAGTTCCACTATTGACGGTAAAATTCCAGAAAAACAGTTTTTTTAAACTTCAAAGAGTCCGAAGAAGACACAGTGATGGTGAAACATACGTCACAACTGTCAAATAGAAGTGTTCAAATCTTGAAGGCAGTGACTCCTTTCTTCATCATTCAAACTCCTACGTTTAGATCATTCCGCTATACAAAAATATGAATGTGATCTTTAGTGGAAAATTTCATCAATTTTCACTAATTTATCGTCATATTTTCAACTTCTTCGTTTTATTTTCAGTTTGACCTTGACTATGATCCGTTCTTGTCTTACAACATTCAACTGTTCAGATATTTTATATTTTACACCAACCAATATTACCAACAGTGAAAATAAATAGTAACCAGAAAGTGCTTAAATTCCGAAGAATAATCAAAAGGACAAAATATAAGTGCCTCAGAAAATGAACATTAATTAATATCACTCAAATTGGGCAAGATATAGTACAACCAGTGATATTCTTCTGTTTCTACGGTGACTTGATTTGTTCATTTTATATTAGAATCGAATTTTACTTTCGGGTTCGTAGTGGTTATATTGAAAAAAGGATATTATGAGGAGACCTTTGTGTAGAATCTACGCAGCTCTTCAAAAATTATCGATGTTTTGAACACAATCACAGATATATATATATATATATATATATATATATATATATATATATATATATATATATATATATTTTTTATTATTAGTTGTATATTGTTCTTTTGTTGTGGATTCCATCTCCAGGTTCGCACACCTTGAACTTTGGCTACGCCGTTCTGAGGAGAGCCAATAACCTCGAAACACGTGTGAACGGCTGCTTCCAATTGAGTTGCGGGCTATACCGATAATTGTGTTTTTGTCGTTTGTACTTTTCACCGCAAGAAAATTTTTCATTCCTTCCTGAGACAGTCATTGTTTCGTACTACAAGGTACTCATTAGTCACGCCACGATCAACAAATGAAATGCTTTTCATTTTTTCTTCAGTACTGCCAATCAGTAAAATCACGTATTTAAAGTCTTGGAAAAGCTGGAATTTGAGGAGAAATTAAACCAAAAAATCAATTTATCCTCCTTTACTGTCTATTATAGCTACGAAAAGGATTTTTCGTGAAAATATCTACCGATGAAAAAAATTCAATAAAATATATTATTTATATAATAATTCAATATACACTTCAAAAAACTCGAGTTGGGGTTATCAAAAAAACGAAAATAATATTTCGACGTTATAGTTCGAAAATTAATGAATATTTGACATGGACATCTGTGTAGTTTAGTGGGAGGACTACAGTTCCCACGTTAGAAAGATCTGGGTTTAATTCTAGGGTAAGCCTCTGACGTTTGGGTATGTAAAATAAGGCTTCAGCTGTTTTGGAATTGAATAATATGAAATGGGGAATGTGCAACAATTAAGATCCCAAAAAATTCAAATTGAAAAAAAATTTCGGCAACAATAAGTACCTGAATAATTTACAAGATAAAAATAACCAAAATGATCCTTTTCAACTGAAAATATTTTTCCAATATTAATCATCAACTTTTCTCAGGATTCTTTTGTTTGATTCTCACTATTGAAAGAATGAACCAGGTAGCTTAATAAATAATGCTAATTTGACTCAATTCGAATGAAAACTTCAAAACGAACTATTGATTGTTCTATTAGTGACGAATATTGATTTAACGAAACCTATGTATAAATTATCATTCACTGCAGTTCACAACAATCCAATTGATAAACAATCCACCTACTCGAGTTTTTCTACGTTTCACCAAGCTTCAGAAGACAGACATTTCAATGCAAACCTATTAATCAAAGTTTTTATCATGTTGGTTTGAAAGCAATAGGAATAATTTTGTTTGGAATTATATCGGCATAATTTTACCATTCGACAATTTTTTTCGAACTTAGCTATGTAAATGAATGACTTTTTCTAACTGGATCGTTAATGCTCATTTGTTCAATCTATTTGTTTTATTTTTATGAATTCTTCAATTTCTGCTCATTTATCTTCATACAGTTGTTGGCTTATTTATGAATCATCGGAATCTAATCTTTCTCCTTTTGGAAATACGTTAATTTTACTTTTTCTTCCTGAATTCAACAAATTTGCAAAACTGAACTCAATTATGTGTTCTCAACTTGCTATTAACAAGATCTTCCATAGCAAATTGTTTGGGTTTTATTGTATTCCTTCAGAAGGCTTGTGAAAGGTCTTAGAACTTGACAGTCCACCAGATGTCGCTTAGAGTTGTTCTTTACATTGTGGTGGAACATCGAATCGTATGAGTTAGTTGAAGAATATCTTATTGCTTACCATGCTTTGTCCAAAAACAAAACAAGTCATGTTAGTTCTCCATGTAGAATCGTGGCTTCGAAAATCACTTTCTGGAAGTATTGTGCTACGTTAAACTGCTTTCTAAACACATAATGTAGTTTCGTTCTGCTCATAAACATCAGCAATAAATGATATTGAAATGATCGTAAGACAAAATCAGAAACTAAAATAGTAAATTTTCAAATTTGGACCCCAAATAAGTATGTCAGGTTCTCTACTTGTACAAATTTCACTTCGTGAATCAAATGTACATTCAATTTCAAGACCTAGGCACTTAATTATATCCTAATCAGTTTCATTCAGTCGCTATCTCGTAGATTCAATATTTGTATAGTCTTTATTTAACTACTGAGTTCCCTTTAGGGGATAAAATACAGTTTTCAACTTTTATATAATTGAGTTGAGATAGGGGTACTCCAAGTGGCAGTAAAATACGAAAAGTCAAATATTATTTCAAAAATTTCAGGGAAATACTATGTAGATTTTTCAAATAAAATGTTAAAAATTGCATCAAAAATGAAAAAGCTTGTTGGAAAAATGTCCATTCTCGTGAAGTGACCAATCGTGAGGTTAGGAAAGGGGGGACAGGAAGCATTTTTTGATTGAAGATAATATCCTGATTTCTTTAAATATTTGTGCTAAAAAATCGCTTGGTTTTGGGTTGAGGGAAATTACCAAGGAGGAAGGGGGCTTGAATAACTGCTTAACAACATAACGTGATTAATGGACAGCAGCTAAAGGAGCATTCTTGTTTACAAAAGTCTTGAATTCGCTTATTTAAAAACGAATATAAATCATGTCGATTTCTCCTGAGTTTTCTGTAATCAAATTTTCAACTTGTACATTCAACAGGGTAATTTTCCAACTATTCTCTATTTATCTTTTCTTGGCATTCGCATATTTTAGTGGGGGGTAATCTCAACTATGGAAATTTAACATGATAAACATTTTCTTGGAATTGTTTCAGGAAACTCATTATCTTTGTTATGTTTCAAAGCACGCTACGATTCGAATGGGTTTGTCGATTTTGGTTCGAGACGATTTTCAAGGAATGGATTTGTATTAACACTTGTTCTACATTTTGTAGATCTGATATTCATCGTTCATGTCATAGATGGTCGAACACATGAAGTTGATGGAATGTTTGCTGATCTCTTGGTGAAATATTGTAAACTTTATTGAATAATAAACACTTTCTCGAAAATTTCATAAATTGCTCGACAATTGTAGTAGTAGTAATCTTCATTGTAGAGAAAAAAATTTCTTTGTAACAAATGGTACGAGTTCAATAAAGTTAAATAAAGATCCCAAAAGACTCCAAAAATAAAGTTAACATAAATTATAAAGTAATATAAAATAGTAGATAAAGATACACTTAATCCTAGGTGAAAGTAATGATTGAAGTCTAATAAGTATAAACTAAACAAACTCAAGTAATTAGTTCACTATAAAACTAAAAAATAATACATATATTGCACAAAAAATAACACATAAAAAGATGTGGTGATTTTGTTCATATTAAAGACTTTGCCTCGAATTGCTCGGAATACTCGCCTACAGAATAGAACCAAAATCTCAGAAGATGTTTCTTGATGTTTATTTTGAATTAATTGAAAAATCTCTTTGAAAAAGGAAGGTAAGATACTATTGTTTAGGGGCGTTAACCCTTCTTCAAAATTGAACTGCAAGTAGTCAGTTGCAGTATCCAAATTTCTAAAATGGTGTAATACGCCGAAACAATTGTCAAGCAATTTTATAATTTTTCATGAGAACAAACCAAATGTTTCTTAATCATTTGGAGTATTCATCTATTAACACCAATAGGAAGCATAACCCTTCAAGTTCAAAATAATCCAACTCTTTTCATAAATATGTGTCACTTCGACTCATACCAAATGAAATATATTTTCATTCGCTGTCTGCTTAAAAGGCGTAGAGGATTGATCGGTGAAGTCGACCCCAATTTTTCCGCACTTTACACCCTACTTTGACCTTTGTCAGAAGCGACCTAACCACGTTGAACTAAAATATTGTCCACATCATGTGAAACGAAAATAAATCATATCCGAGACCCAAACGTATCATTAAAAATAAATATGCTTGGGAAATAGGTTACAAATTCAAGTTCAACCCTTTCTGGATTCGACTTATACGCCACTCACTAATGTAACACATGTTGATAAACATTTTGATTCACGATTTATACCGGGGTGTTCCAAAAATATGAGAGCGTCACAACTTGACGAATGTCAGTTGGTAGAAGCTGGTTGAATTTGGAGGCAATGATTATTACTTTCTGTTGGCATAAATACACAGTTTACAACAGTTTCAAACTCATTCTTGGTCACAGCATCACGTTACGAAATTTTGTTATCAAACCTGAAAAGTAAAAAGAGAAACGATAATCCTTTTGAAGACTGAGAATCTTTGAAGGCTAAATCACTAAAATATGTCATTTATAGATGATAAGTGTCCAATTCCAGCCCTCAATTAACCCATTCATTATGGAATATTGAATCTAGAAAACTAAGCATGGGCATTTACGAGGGTGGGGTGAAACCATTTCCGGCCTGACCAAGAGATGGCGCCACTAGGTCCACTTTTGGAGCGGCGTGCTACTGTACCATTTCTACTGAGCTTGTATGTAAATTTTCTGCGCAATCGCTACGTTAGTTTGCGGTTGAGCGCACATTTCGAGAGACGCTTCCGTTGTTCTTGAGAAACTTCCGTTGAAATTGGAGAAACGTGCTGTCATCAAATACTTCTATTTGAAATGTTTCACACCAAAACAAAAGAAGAGATGGATTTAACACTAGGAGACTCCCCCCCATTATATTCAACTATTAAGCAGTGGATTTCTGAATTCAAAATGGGTCGTGTGAGTACCTCTGATGAGCCCGTTGAGGTCACAACTTCAGAAACGATTGAGAAAATCCATCAAATAGTATTGGAAGGCCGAAGAATGAAAGTGCATGAGATAGCTCAGACCTGTAGAATGTCAGCTGAACGTGTGCAAATATTTTGCACAATCATTTGAGCATGGAAAAGCTGTGTGCAAGATGGTTTCAGCGTTTGATAACGCACGACCAAAAACAGATTCGCAAATATGTTTCTACCGAAAATTTGGCACTTATAGGCGTAATCCAAACAAATTATTGCGTCGATTCAGAACTGTTGATGAGACCACTACACACCTGAAAGTGAAGAACAGTCAAAACAGTGATTGGAAAGGGGGAACCAACTCCAAAGAAGGCAAAAACAATTTTATCGGCAAAGAGGGATATGGCTTTTTTAGGGTTTGACAGGAATTATATACATTGATTATCTTGAAAAGGACTGTCACTGGTCAATACTACGTAGACTTATTGCAACGTTTGAAGGACGTGGTGCTAATTGAACGACCTCATTTGGCGAAGAAAAAATTTTGTTTCATCACGATAACGCACCAGCGTATTCGTCGATTGTTGCCATGTCTAAAATCCACAAATTGAAATTTGAATTGATGCCTCATCATCCCTCTACTCTCCAGACTTCCCCTAGTCCTTCAGCGTCTTCCAGTCCCTAGCCCCCAGCGACTATTACCTGTTTCCTAACCTCAAAAAATGGCTTGGTGGTAAAAGATTTTAGAGCAACGAAGAAGTTATCGAAACACTAAATCGGTTTTTTGACGAATCTACGATTTAATCGTTATAACTTAATTAGAACATCGTTATGTGAAATGTATCAGTGTTGAAGGACATTATGTTGAGAAATGAAGCAATAAAAATTTTCAAATATATTTTTTTGGTCAGGCTCGAAAATTTTCTCTCCACTCTCGTATTAAAGAGGAAAACTCTCTTTGAATTGATCAAATATTTCGTCAATTTTCACGAGAAAAAATCACAGGTTTCACCCCATATCGATTGATACGAAATATCCAGGAAATAATGGAAGCGTTAAAATCCGGGAAGTTTAGCAAGTAGCCCAACTCCTACACAAAACCTGCGAAAACAACTTTGATTTATCTCCACTCTCAAGCATAAACACGTAAACTGAATGTTCACTATTGTGTCCTGGGCAATGAGCAAGTTTCGACAATATTTTTCAGAAACTGTAACAAATTGCTTCAGAATGTCCACTTGTACAAATCTACTCAAATTTATCCTCTATGAATACTTGAAGGAGTATTTTCAAAAAGCTTTGGGGTAGAATTCTCATTCTTATCTTTATAGAAGACATTTGTTCAAAATCTTGTCCACTATGCCTTTTTGTCAATTAATTTCAACAGTTTATAGTTTTCAATATACCTTTTTATATGAGGAGATACTGAATTTCTAATAAGAATATTGGTTATTTACTTGGGCGGTGAAAATACATTCTCAAATGTAGCAAAATAACAGGTTGTACGTCAGAACTCCAAGGATCATTTCTTGGTATATTCTTAGAATACTTGTCCTATTTTTGAGTATCTCCTTCGTTCCCTAAGTTACTTGGCAGCAGAAGTTTCCACAGAGAAAACACCTTATCAACAGAGAGTTTGAGTAAAGTAGCTCAATCTACAAAATTCCAAATGACTTTGTCCATCCTAGATACAAACTATCACTCTTCTAGTCGTTGACCTTCTTTCAAACACACTAGGGTGTTTTCCAATCGAGATACCATCAGCAACTATCCGTTTGTGAAGTTCTTTAGTAGAGTATCGTAAACTAACGACTTCAGAGATACCCAGAAAAAATAATCTGATGGTTTCATGTCTGGGAATCCAGCAGGCTATCCAGCAGATATGTGAAAGAATAGCGCAGCATCATATTCATTCGAAATTTATTCAAATATTCAAAAACATATAACAGTTAATCAAATTACATAAAACCTTACACAAACATCCTTGTCACAAGTAACAAGAGTATTAATCAAAATTTATATCTCAACCTAACCTAGATCTGGGAATATGATTTTCATAAAAATTTTACAACTATTTACTATTACATTGTTCGTCACCTAAACTTGAAGTTTGTGTGTGAACAAACCTCCCAGATTCAAGAAACTTATATAATATGGTGTTAGCATCAACTGATGACTGAGCAACATTCTTCAAAACACCCAATCTGGTCTACACAACAATCATCAGCGTTGAGCTGAAGCAAAACTCTGATGCAGAAGGGAACAGAAACCAAGGGACCACACAAATAACCACGAATGCTCAGGAATACACAAGTTCGTTAAAAAAATTTCAAGTGCTGATGTATTTTTTCGCATTAATTTTGAACTTTTTCTGAGATGTAGATTGAATAAGTTCCTTAAATAATAAATGAAACAGTTTTGAAGCATAGTGAAATATACTTTTTCGTGTCAAATTCTTCGTGTATGAAGGGATTTCGAAGTAGTCTACGTGCCTAGTTTCATAGCCAGAGCATTTGTTGTTTTAACGTTTCCTTATCCAGAGTATAGATTGATAAATGTACAATTTCCTAACAACTAAAATATATGCCTCTTCGTATAAATAGCATGTAGAGTCTAGATGGTTTTTTCTCAGAGCTAGCCTAACAACCAGACAATAATACAATATCTCAAAGTTGATTCGACAAGAGCGTTGTAAACCCTGGGTAAATATTTTTCAGTCAAAATGTCTCGTAATCTATTAAATTTGCAAACTATCACTCTGAGTCGCTTTGCAAGACTGTTTACCTGCTTATCCCTCTTCAAGTGTTGGTCTAGTTCCACCCCACGATATCTTACAACATTAGTTTTTTGGATATAATCACACGAACAACTAGCGAAGTTTATGCAACCAGCATCATAAACCTTCAGGATATCCAAGCCAGGTTGATCAGCCATCGTAGCTGAAAAAATTACAAATTTCGATTTCAGCATATTTAAACTTAGAAGCAGTGACTCAAGAAGCCGTATATTTCCTGCATACCCAATTCAGCTCTCGTTAATGTTTATTTCCATGATTTTCCTTCAAAACGGTGTCATCAGCCACGGTGTCATCAGCGTAGGATACTATCTTTCCGTCCAAGTTCAGGTTTCCGAGTTGATTTATATAAATCAGGGATAAAACCGGCCTCAACACCGTACCGTGAGGTACTCCCATAACGGGATCACTTCTCTCCTCTCCAATTTTAATTACCTGTTTTATATTTACTATACTATATTATATATTGCTCATGAAGAATTGATAATTTTTGTCGAATATCAATTGACTTGCGTTAGAAATACAAAACACGATAACTCCATAAAACACTATGTTTCTTGTGATATTTTTTTCGTACAGCTATTTTATTTTTGAATAATTTCCGTGGGTGGGTATGGCAGATTGCCTTTGGTAGTCTACAAGAAATTATGGAAGCTTTTCATTGGACGGCACATTGTCTGTTTCAATTCATTATGTACCTGTACTGAATAGAAAAGTAGAGTTACGTTTTTCGTTCGAAATACCACACCTAGAGGTGATTCAAAAGCGTGCCTTGAAATAAATGTTTCGTGTGATCTAGACACGCTACCTTCGAACTGCAAACATTTCGGGCGTTATATATTTTCCAACCGTTCTGGAATTCCAAACGTAAAAAGCATGAATTTCAAAGTGTTGAGGCAAATCACCTTTCAGCTTGCAAAACATTTTGTTTATGTATGCAAGCTGTAATTATTACTTCGTTTTAATAAAAACGTAATTGTATAATGAGTTTTGATCGATAAATTTTAAGGTACACTTGAGAATACGTCTGAGTTCAGGGTACTATGCAAATTTAGAAATACATATTCTTCGTTATTAAAAGTTCGTTGAGGAAAATTCTTCATCGGTTTCGTTTAGATTCGAACTGTAGGAATGGAAATACTGAAATTATCACGATTTGTCAAGGATGAAAGCAAATAATTTAATCTTCATATATGTTTTCTTGAAAAAAAAATATATATATATATATATATATATATATATATATATATATATATATATATATATATATATAATTCGTTTAGTTTTAAATGAGAGGTAATAATAAAAACTTGTCTAAAAATCACTGACTGAACAATTCTTTATTCGACTAGTTTCGCCTTTTACAGCATTATCAAGAATGAATACATATTACAAAGACAACCTATAAATATTTTGCAGATCTGTTCGGGTCACCTTGAATTTCGTCATAGAGGTGGGAGTTTCCAAATTATCAGAGAAACCCAGAGTGATTTTTAGACAAGTTTTTATTATTATCTCTCATTTAAATATGAAGTATCACAGAGTAGATTCATCGTCCATTGAATTTATCGTTTAGTTTTCTTGGGCTTTGCTTAATAACAGAAGTGTGAAGGTTTCTTGGGAATGAGCCTAGCTTGAAATTGATGGAATAATTGTTTATAATATTGCAGGTGTAGCTGAGAGATCGTTAAAACTCACAAGTCCCAAATACAGAAATATAACTATAAAAAAAGCAAAAGAAATACTTGAAGAAAATAATTATCCTACAGAAATAATAGAGAAAATATTCAAGGATAAAATTCACATTATGTACAACACAATAAACAAAACAAAAACCAAAAAAATAAATCAAATTACATAGTTATGCCATAAGTTCAACACTTATCAGAAAAATTAAACAATAATTTAAAAAAATTCAACATTAAAATAGCACATAAAAATAAAAATAATTTACAACACATATATACCAAACTCAAAACAAAAATTCCCACAGACAAAACATCGAACTGCATGTACCAAATCTACTGCTCAAATTGCCCTAAAGTATACATCGGCCAAACATCACAATACATAAAAGAAAGAATAAACGGTCATAAATGCTCCAAAAACAACACGGCTTTAAAAACACGAACAAGAAAAAAATCATACATTTGACTTTCAAAATTATAAAATATTGAACAAAGAAAATAACTATTAATCTAGAACTATATTGGAAATGATACACATTAAAAAAAAAAAAACTGCCATAAACGATAAAACAGATACAAATAGTTTATCTAAAATATACTATAATCTCATAAAATAAAATTTAAAATCCAAGAAATGCACGCCCATGAAACCAAAGATAAGAATTCATCGGAAGATGCGCATTTCCTAAACAAACGAATCCACAGATGTTACCCATAGACCATAATTCTCGCACTAATCAGTTTTACGAAAGATTTGTGAAATTGAAGTCGATTTCCAAATAACATGAACCTGAAATATTCTTGAAAAAGGCCTAGAGCCGAAACGTATGTAGAATAAACAATTATTCCATCAATTTTAAACGTTAGAAAGAGCATTCCGAGAGGATGAAGTGTTTTGGGAGACAAAAAATGAAGCAAAAGTCCTAATAATTGCGAATTAAAGTTCAATCGCTCCCCTTAATGAGGAATAATCGTAATAATAATTATAATATTAAGTAGTGTGAAGCTATTAAGATGGAGACCCCTCATACTTCTGTTCAGTCATAAATTGGGATACGACAAATTTCGTGTTACATGACCTGTGTGACAGCTGTGATATACAAAACATTTCTGACCTAAAGCTGAAGATGAAACATAGAAATTATTAAAATGAGAGGTAATAATAAAAACTTGTCTAAAAATCACTGACTGTCCAATATTTCTTTTTCTTGTTTTTTTATGAAGTCGGGTGAATATTTCGGACCTTTATTCAAAATCTCATTTTCTTCCGTATCAAAACTGGTATTCGAAAAATTCTTAAACCTTGGATAAAAATCGTAAATTGGTGGTGTCACCTGTGAAGTGGTTGGTTTATGTTGTTTCTCTAACAATACACTTATTTTCTTTTGTTGAGTTTGACATTTAATGTGTATAATTTTACTCACTTTTTCCCTCACGGTGTCATCCATAATATCGAACTCAATGGCATGAAGATAATGAAAAAGGTTAGTGTGCACAAGTTTTAGGTAAGACCTGCAGATGTGACGTTTTTTATGTAAGGAAATAATTTCTTCTCTTATCCACTGTTTTTGTACCATCTTCTTCAGTCAGTGATTTTTAGACAAGTTTTTATTATTACCTCTCATTTAAATATGAACTATCACAGAGTAGATTCATCGTCCATTGAATTTATAGAAATTATTATTATTTCACTTAATCTTTCTCCAAAATCACTCGTGGAAATTTGGCAGGTTTATACCAGTAACTAACTGACCCTATTAACTACAATTAGTCCGGATAGGGGAAAACATGTTGAATAACTGGTATAAATAGTCGTTTGAACTCAATCATCTGCAGCTTATAGGATTAAATATCAATGGATCGATGGTTCACTCCACGCTTTCCCAGCTTTAATAAGTAATAATCCTCTTACGCTCTGTTTTTCTTCATCCCTTTCAAAAAATCATTGGTGAGGGGAAATTATGGAATGAATATTTCAATATCAAACATGTGAACTCGTAGCAAAATTACATTAAATTTTCATTAGATACGATTTCAAGAAGGCAAGTTGCTAGAAAAACCGTAGTTTCTTTTTGGTTCAACGGTATCGTAACACTATAAATTGCTCAAATTGATAATTCATGTGCACATATAATGAAATAACATCTCGCAAGTTGTTAACACTAGTTACAATTGACGAACGTTTCGTTTAACTTCGTCTTTTTGAGATGCCTAACACAAGTTCCTTAAATTTCAATAAAACACTTCAAGGTTCGATTCGAATTGAAAAATTTTTAAATTAATTATTGACTTATGTTCAGAAATTCTCATCAGAAAGATTTATTTGCTAGCAATCAGATTCAACATAAGAAAAATACTCTCTAGTAAAATTACATCATTTAAAATAAAATTTAGATATAATTCGAGGAGAAAGGATTACCGCTCTCGTCCTGTCACTTGTGTCAGTGATGAGTCAATACTCCATTTTCATCTCACGCCAATACAGTATTTTTTCTACTACTCCGGGCGGCTTTATTAGCAAATACATATTTTTCACCACTCCAATTTTGGTACTCCAATTCGAAGGAGAAAAAATTACCGCTCTCGCCCTGTGACGAGTGTCAGTGATGAGTCATCACTCCACTTCCATTTTCAGTCAAACAGTCGTTCTATCTACGCATCCGAACGGTTTCATTAGCAAATACATATTGTGGTTAGTACAACACTATGCAAGAGCTTTATTTAATCGCGTTCAAAGTTTTTTTCAAAGATTTCAAGTTTTTACTGATGAATATTATACTTAAATACTCAATATCCTACTCCAGACAAAGACAAATCCAAAAACACACAAGTCATAAAGATAGGTTCAGCCGTTCCTAAATTATAAATGATGTAACGTACAACTAGCACACACTACTATAATTATAGACCGGTGTTGAAAATTATTAAATCACATATATCGCTAAATTTAAATAAAACTAAGTAACTGATTTAAACTATAATTAAGTTAAAACATAACAATATTGTTTCGCTAACACAGTGGCTTCATCAGATGTTGATGATAAACTGCCGAAACATTTTTGGCGAAACAATATTGTTATGTTTTAAGTTAATTATAGTAAAAGAGGGAAACTACTTAGTTTCAATTGAATTATGTATTTAGATTTTCATAGAGTCTCGGCCCAATCGATTAAAGACATATATCGCTATCAAAAAATGGGGGTTGGTGTTGAAAGGGTGGGAATATAAGGGTTGTATATATTTTAAAAAATTGGAAAATGAATTTTTTATTTTTAAATAACAAAAACGAAAAATTTTGTCAACAAAATTTGAATTAAAATATTAAAATGGCAATTAAAAAACAGGGGTCGATGAGTGAAAATTTTGGGTTGTATGTCAATATATCAATGTTATATATTAATGCCAAATAATCATAATGAAATGAAAAATGACAAATTTTTGTCGAAAAAATTTGAATTAAAATATTAAATCATAAATAATAAAAATAAAATTTTTCGTCGAAAAACCAAGAAATTTGAGGGTGGATCACCCTTATCATTTAGGGGTATGAAAAATAGATTTTGGCCGATTCACAAACCAACCCGATATGTACACAAAATTACATATAAATCAATTCAGCAGTTTCGGAGGAGTTTGCCAGCAAACACCGCGACAAGATAATTTTATATATGTGACTTATAGATAAATAATAAAATGATGATTCATCGATTAATATAACATATATTCAGCGTCACAAACTGAAAACCTCTTGTTGCTACAGAAATGAAAATACATACATCAGTATTTGTGGTTCGGGACTTGTTTGTCCCGCAATTATAACTAGTGAAACAGATGTGCATAATATCGATTCTATGCCCACAGGAAGCATAGAAAGATGTAAATTAAACCACAATTCCCCAGGCAAAACCGCTGAATAATTACGTCATCGTTCCAAAAATTATTTCGAAGAAGAGGTAGATGTAGAGGGAATATCAATTTACACCATTCGAAATTTTCTATGCGCATAAAATCCATCACTACTTTGAAACGAAGGTGAGGAATTAATATCTATGATATTCAAGGCCTTTCCAAAGTTGATTCCTAACCTAGAAAAAATATTTTGTAGGTTAGTTTCAATCAAACTTGAGAGAAAAAGATTTTATAAACATTTATGAAAAGTTTAGTCGTCAATATAAGGTTCTCAAGGTTCAGATTTTTTCAAAAGAAATAATAACATTATAAAAAAGATTGTAATGTTCATTCTGCAGCATAACACTCTACACTAAAGAACAAAGGGAAGTTCAATATTATTCAGGTCTGCCTGTTTATATTCGAGGAACAAGAACCAACCATTTCCCTTTCTCTCTGATAATATTGCCTCTGGTTACCAGAGTTGTAGAAGATTGTACAAAAACCAAATCTTTGAGCTTTACCATAAGAAAAAAAATTATTGCCTTTGAACATGGACGTATCTCGCTTAAAAATGAGAAAACGATAATAAACCTCTTACAGAAAACGTAGTCCATGCCCAATATATCTAATCCAACCACCTAACGCCAAAAAAACACTTCATGGTCAAGAAATGCTCCATTTTATGTAGTTGCTCAAAATATGCACCTTTAACTGAAATACAGTCTGAAGATCTCAGATATCTACGAAGAATTACTGATTTCGCTTCATTATTAGTAGTAGAACTTATTAATTAGAAGGATATTAGACTAAACAGTTAGAGTTTTGTCGGATTCAGTTGCAATAAGTTACATTGAAACACTCTGCAAAATTTTGGGTTATTTCGTTTCTATTCGTACTAAGTGCGATAGTATTTTAGGCATCAGGAGTTTAACAATCCTTACAGTGTTGTTGCCTCATGCTTCTCATGGCTAAAATGATTTATATCATATATGAAGACAATAAAGAACAATAGCTCAAGAATAGAACCTTGAGGTACACCAACGTCTAGATTTCTCATTTCCGAAGTGTTGCTATTACAATTTGCTTCTTTATTTTCGATCTGATAGCTGACTTTCGGATAACATAGTATGTCTTCTATAATTTCTGAAGGTGTGTGATTTATTTACTTTGTTCGTGATTCAGAATTCCATTTTTGACAACTAGTTATCCTTTATGCCGTTCATATGGGATGAAATGGAATCAAATCATTCATGACGACGAAATTATCAAAGCGTATTAGACTCGATTTATGAAACAAAATCTTTTATAATAGATTATATAAGGCAAATCCACACACCTACTACCAATTATTGTGAAATAAATTACATAAAATGTCATTAATATATAATACAGAATGTGCTTGACCTGGATACTTGAAAGTATAGTCGTGAAATTAAGCTCAAATTTGCCCTTCAAAAACTAACAAAACGTCCTGATAAAAATGGAAACGTCAAACTTGTCCAGGGAGAACAAGAGAGCCTTGATTCACAAAGCGTCTTTGCCACGCTGGCTTCGAACAATGGAAATTTTGAGATTTACTTTGTATCAACCTTCCGATGCTAAATATTCATCGCCAAATTAAAAAAACTCGCTCTCTAAAGAGATTTTGTATGGATTCACTTTGAAAATGAAGAATATTCCACTACGGGTAAAAATTCTGAAAGATAGAGCCAACAATAGTGTCTGTTTAATATGATATTGCCCCTATTTCAAACCAGTCTCATTATCTCTTGAATACAAACCCCAAATCCCTTTCTCCGAAGGGTTAATATCATCGGAAATAGATCTAAAACACATCAAGATTGCTCGAGCAATTCATAAAACCTACTTGAATTGAGTGATGCAGTTTTTTCAGAAGAAGGAGCTTCAAAAACTCTCACATCTGAATTTTCCGGTCCAAAAGTGTTTTGTATCATGAAATGAATCATAATAATTATTCAAATCATTTTGAAACCGAATAACACCACTGAAATTTCGTGATATTAAATTGATGGAAAACGAAACAAATTAACAAATACGATCTTTTCTAAAATAAAATTCAAAGAGTTAATAAAAAGCTTCACAACCAATCTTATCAGCAAAAAAACGATATTGATAAATCGTCTAAATCGCAGTGGTTTAGAGTTGAAAGTAGCCTTCTTCTTTCTTATTTCTGTTTAGTCATTTTATTGAAAATCGAAGAATTCATGGGAATTGATGATTGTAGATATTTGTGCGTAAAGTTATGAAGTTCACCCTTCGATATGAAGGGTGACACTCATGACCTATCCTCTGCATTCTAAAAACCTACACGTTTTCTTCCTCAGTTCTTAGCTGAATTGAAAAATGAGGACATAGGAAAATGAATGAGCAAAAAGAACAAACATGAAGTGACTCTGATTCAGATTTATCACCAATATGGTCTAGCTAACCCTACGAGCTCATTCTTATTCTTATCTCTTTCCCTTGCCCTTAAATTATGGCTATGTCGGTTCGCATTTTACCTTAATTACGTGAATGCCCTTTTAGAAAGTATTTCACACGACAAAGGACTTTCTGGGGGTTTCCTTTAACAAACGACCCAAAACGTTGATATCCACCATCTGCAACTGTACTCTAAAAATCATTAGAGATTTATAATGGGTGTTTTTGTTAGAAGTATAGAACTTTAAGTTGGCATTACTGTTGAAGATGGCAACCGATTTGACAGCTCAAAAGTGATTTGTTCTTAGTTTGGTTTGGCAATTCATCATGAATACACTCACGCCTGAACAACGCTAGCAAATAGTGCAATTCTAGTTCGAAAATAATGTTTTTGTGCGGAATACGTACGCGCGAATTTTGTTTAGCGATGGAGCGCACTTCTGGTTGAACGGCTACGTCAACAAATAAAACCGCCGCATTTGGAGTGAAGATAATCCTCAAGTGTATGTCAAAACACCGTTACATCCAGAAAAACTGACTGATTGGTGTGCTTTTGGGGCTGGTGGAATCATGGGTCCGTACTTCTTCAAAAACGATGATGACCAGAACGTTACAGTCAATGGTGATCAGTATAGAGGCATGATTACTAACTTTTTCATTCCTGAATTGAACAATCATGTTGTCCAGGAGTTGTGGTTTCAACAAGACGGCACAACATGTCACACAACTCGTGCCACAATCGATTTATTGGAAGACACGTTTGGTGACCGCCTAATTTCACGTTTTGGACCTGTGAGTTGGCCTCCAAGATGTTGTGATTTAACACCGCTAGACTACTTTCTGTGGGTCTATGTAAAGTCATTGGTCCATGCGGATAAGCCACAAACGCTTGACCATTTGGAAGACAAGATTCGCCGTGTTATTTCCGATATACGTCCACAAATATTGGAAAAGTCATCGAAAATTGGACGTCCAGATTGGACTACATCCGAGCCAACCGTGACGGTCATATGCCAAAAATCATATTTCGAATGTAATGCCACAAGATTATCTTTCGAATAAAAAAAATTCTTGTCAATCGAATGATCCGTCGTTGTTCAATTGCAATTTAAAGTTCTATACCTCTAAAAAAACACTCAATACAGGTTGCCATATTTTTTCCATCAGAAACCCTTTGAATATTCATTTCAGCTTTCACACTCAGCTTGTCTGATGTTAAACACCTTCAATTTCTTCTACCAAATTATTTTTATAGTAATGGATCCTCTTCTGACAGGTAAAAAGCAAATGGCATTCAAAATTTGTATTCAAGGCTGAACATAAAAACCAATATTCAATTTTCAACTGAATTGATCATCGTCGAAAACTACTACTGAAGTTGGAGTCCACTTGATCTCTCAGTCTTCAATATTAGATTAGAATTAGTTAGCTGTAGACAGAAATTGTTGCGAAATCAACAAAACACACTCTAATTTATAGGTATCAAAAGCTTTCATAAGGAAAAATTTATAATTTCCTTCATATAATTGTATCGATAGGAAATACAATAGTTCAACTGATTCAAATCTTTTAAAGCTCCCTTTTCCGGAAGTAAGAGCTCTGCAAGTTCAAATCAACCCTAATAGTCTCTATTGGTCATTCTAGATTCCACTCAAATGGCCATTGCATCACCTGGTTTTAACACGTTTAGACTCATTTCTCATACACTAAGTACTGCGATTTATAAATAACAAAATGCTCTTCACAATTGAAGAAGGATAGTTAGATAAACTTAAAAGGAAACTGTATGAAATTTTTGTATAATAATGGGAATATATCTATAAAACATATCAAAAAACTTGCTCTTGGGTATCCCTCACAGATCGAAAAGTTAAATTGATGTTTAATTGAAGAAAACATTATACTTATTCGCATTTTCCATGAAACAAATTTTGGATTTCAAAAGTACTTGGCCGTCATCATAAATTTCTCTACAATCAAACAAACTCTCTCAAACAGATATTTTTGGGACGAAACTGACACGAATCTGTGCTTGCAATATGGGGTACTCATGTCGGTAAAAAAGATTCCTTCCGTGCTCGCCTTAGAAAACATGTTTACACAGCCTGTCTCGTTCGAAATCAAACTCCGAATGTAATTTAAGGATTCAGTTCTCCATCTCACTCGTGTCACGTCCTTCTATATTGAAATTCTTCGATTTTTTACGTAGTTATATCCAAGAAACGCGTCGAACGCATGCGATTTGACAGCTGTTGACGTTTGATGACATTCATCCAATTACGGCGAGATGAAAAGAGGGCGTTGGAGCTGAAAATGTTTCTTTCGATTCATACGGACTCTACAATTTTAATTTCGTTTCACAAAATTCGTATTAATGCAAAGTTGAAGGGTAAATCGATTTCTTGTGTTTTATAATTCGAAATGATGATTTATCGAGTAATAAATCATTATTTTGAATTGGATCTTGCATCAGACATATTTGATCAAAGAGTATGTATGCTGATGATGGGAAATTATTCTGGGATCTTTCAATTCTCCATGGGACTATGACTGAGGATATGGTGGAGCTCAAGAGTTGGACTCAGCAGTGACTTCTTGAACTTGATGAGGAAAAATGCTCAGTCTTATATATAAAACACAATAACTGAAAGCTACTTTACGATTCTGATATCATCAGATACGCAATATAGAAATGCTTTCAGGACATGTCTCTAACTGTTCTTGAAGGCTTATAAAACATATATAAATTATGGCATTTGTGGTTTGGTGTCGTCGTTTCAGTAAGGACATTGACGTTCTTGAAAGAATGCAAAGGATAGCCACAAATATATAAATATATTCGCTGAAACATTTGCTTTTCGAAGATTGGCTGAGAGTTTTGGGCCTAGTCACTTTGGAAGCTAAAACAGACAGGAGATGCCTGATTCAGGCCTTCAAACTTCTACATGGTCATTACACCTGTGTCATCAACATTCAAGAAGAATATATTACACCATTCTACACCCTAACGTTGCCAGAGGCATTTCGGACGGTAATTTTTTGTAAACCGAACGGTGCAACAGTAGATTGAGAATAAATGGTAGAAATGTTAACTGCGAACTGAAAAACTACACTGAAGAACTTATCACTATTGTCGATGATTTTGAATGGCCCATGGTAGGGTTTTTGAAACGGTTGCTGAGTACAGGAGACTAATTCTTGAGGCACTTACACTTTATGTTGTAATCTCTGGAAGTTACTGGTCTTTAATGACATCTTCTATCTGAGTTTGTCGACAGAAGTGTTTCGGTCAGTGAAATTGATTGGAGATATGCTTCCGAAGACTGTTTGGAACAATATGTCTGATTTTCTCGTTGTCAAAATAAGGTTGGACAAATAGGTCAGGGAATGTAAATTTTCTAGAGCGTTAGTACTGAAGAGACAGGATTTTCAATGAGTTTCTGTAATTATTCATCAACTGACTGATGTTGTTCAAATCCTTCATAATATAGGAGTTCATAGTATAAATCAACGGCAGAAATTCTACTAAATGCATCTATTACCACATGTGACTTGCCTTTGATGTTGCAAATGTTGGTAGAGAATGTGTCTGGCTAATGTCTAGCTTTATAGGGTGAAGCTTTATCTGCATTCTGGATGCAAACGTTGATAGTGAGTGAATATAGTAAAGCGCTTACCTTCAAGTAGATATCTTATATCTTTGACTGCACTCCAAATGGCTATAACTTCCTGATCATAGCTGCTGTATTTATTTGAGCTTGTGACCACTTTCACGAATAAAAAATCAAGAGTTTCCATTGGTTATCTTTGAATTGTTGAATGGCTTGGATGAAGAGGTGGACCAAGGTTGTGTTGTTAGCTTCTTCGCATTTTCTAAATGATTCTTGTGTTGTTCAAAACACTTCGGAGGTATCTTGCTGATCTTCAGTTGTTTTTTGTAGTTGTTTATAGCAGGCTGCTTCTCTGATAGTCACTTCTTGAATTATTTCCTGTGATCGAATGTTGGGCACTATTGTCGTGAAACATCTTGTTTGGTTTGTCTTCGTCTCTTGGTTAAAAATTTATAGCGGTTTACTATATTATTCTATACGTGATAATATCAAACGACACTTCTATTGAGAATTTATATTTATGGTTATTTACAAGGAACTATTGAACAAATGGGTTGTTATTGTTGTTACTCGATGAAAGCGAGAGTGATAGATTGTTGAACATAGAAATGACTGCCATAGAAGAGCTCTGAGAGAAGAGGGAGATTGTTAGTTGGTAGCCCTTTTATATGTTGACAATTGCTGGTGGGGCGTGCTAATGTCATCACAGAATAGTGATACAATTCTGTGATATGTCTTCTTCGATCGAATGACTATGACAATTCCCTACAACTCTATAGCGGTTGTATATATTATTCTATGCTTGGAAATATTAAATGACACTTGTATTGCGAATATATATTTGTGATTATTCACAAGGAATGAACTGTTGAACACGTGGTGGTAGTTGTTACTCGATGAAATTTCGAATGACAGATGTAGAACATAGAACTGACTGTCAGAGAAGAACTCTGAGAGAAGAGAGAGATTGTAATGTTGGTAGCCCTTTTTATATGTTGACAGTTGATTCTGGGGCGTCCCAATGTGATCACAGAATAGTGATCACAATTGTGAATGGTGGTCACAGTGATGACAGTGACAATTCCTACAACTCTTTTCAACTAATCTTTAACTGTCAGTTGATAATTTGTTTTTTCAAGGTTGTAACACTTTACTGCATAAAAGGCGGCAAAATCAGATCTTGCGCTAATTTTGGGACCCTTTTTATTAAGAGTTCTTTATCTATGATTCAGGTGTACCTTTAGCTACGCCATCTATATCGTGTTCCCTATTTGAAACAAAATGTCAATTGGGATAGCACATTTTATCGCTACCCAATTTAGTTTTAACGAAACTAGAACCATAGTCTACATTTTATCAATTCGTCTGCAGTTTCCTGGCGTTATTTCGCTATAATTCCTTCTTACGGAACTCGAAATTGGAAATTCCTCGCAAAGCAACCCATACACTGTGTAACCCAATATCGCATTCAATGAAGCAGCTGTCATAGGGGAGCAGATATAAATCTCCGCAAAGTTAATAGGTTCAAATTACATTTGAGGTTAAGCAATTGGTTTCGCCGGTGTTACATCACGACCTGAATGATATTTCCCCGCCTGTTTGGTTGTGCCCTAATGGAAAGTGGGACAACACGAAATTGACTTCGGACTGAGCAATTAAATACCAGTCGACGGGGACTTAGGAGGACAGGGTTGGGCCGGGGGAATTCAGTGCTCGTAAATAAAAACAAGGTCGGAAGCAGTCGGCAGAGTGTTTGTCGATGAGGGCCCACGTACCGAAGAGGCGTGCTCGGTTTGATCGCTCGTGATGGAAGATAAAAGTTGAGAATATATTGGAAAGAATAATTCGAGTGAATTTAATAACGCGATGTTGCCAGACGATTTGATTGTTATTACCGATAATCGGAAGTTTATTGAAACCTTCTGTTTACAGTTTTCTTCTTCCATTTCAATTTTATGATACAGTTTTCATCTAAGGTTGCAATAAAACAGAAGTTTAACGAATATTTGAAATGTTTCATGATGAAAACGTTGAAAGCCTCTGGAAATTTTCATTATTGGATATCGGAGAAGAAATCTTATATTGAATTCTTGAAGAGTTTTGTTTGTGACTTGAATTGAAGTGAAATCAGTGGTAACACAAAGGAAAGGAAAAAATTTTCAACAATTTTTAAGATTAAGTCCTACAAAAAGGACTTCTAGAGACGAAACGTTTGGAAGTACAGAATAGATACATAATATAATGTATTGATAATATATATTGTTTCTATAATTAAAAATAAAACAGGTCCACTGCTATTCTCCTTTTACATTCATGATATTGTTTCTCATGTGAAGAATGCTCTATAAGATTGTTCGCAGTTGATACAATTATTTATATTTGAGGTAAAAATACCCAGACTATGACAAAATGGAACAATAGAGACTTGGAAGCAGTAAATGAGTGGCTAAGCGATAACCGTTTATTGCTGAATGTCGAAACGTCTGAATTTATAGTTTCGGGTACAAGAAAAATTCTGAAAGTAAATAGTAACGAAAATACAGCTATTGAAATTGAAAACTAAAACGTTGGAATGGTAAAAGTTGGTAAATATTTAGGCGTTATGTTAGATGAGAAATTGAGTTTCAATGATCATGTCGACTTCATACCGTCTAAAATCTGCAAGAAAATTAAATTTCACAAGAGACTTGGAACACATCTGACGACGTATAAGAAGTTATTGCTCTTAAAGTCAATAATAATGCCACACTTTGAATATTTCTCCACTCTGTTATTCGGATTGATCAAAGAAAAAACTATAGTGATAAAAAATGTAACATATAACAGAGATGTGCACGGTTATAATACAAGAAATGCTGACAATTTCTACATATTATTATTATTATTAAAAAATAGGAATGCTCACAATTGACTAAATTCAGTTTTGAGTATCATTTTTCATTCAGTTCTCGAACAAAAATATTGTTTCAATTTTACATAAAATTCACAATAGTAAAAAAACGAATAAATATTATTAATATTATTGAAAAATAGGAATGCTCACAATTGACTAAATTCAGTTTTGAGTATCATTTTTCATTCAGTTCTCGAACAAAAATATTGT
Organism: Henosepilachna vigintioctopunctata; assembly: GCA_030704895.1. Lineage (NCBI taxonomy): Eukaryota > Metazoa > Arthropoda > Insecta > Coleoptera > Coccinellidae > Henosepilachna > Henosepilachna vigintioctopunctata. The sequence goes on along the minus strand of JARQZJ010000121.1, from coordinate 2,649,763 downwards.
TTCAATTTTACATAAAATTCACAATAGTAAAAAAACGAATAAATATTATTATTATTATTGAAAAATAGGAATGCTCACAATTGACTAAATTCAGTTTTGAGTATCATTTTTCATTCAGTTCTCGAACAAAAATATTGTTTCAATTTTACATAAAATTCACAATAGTAAAAAAACGAATAAATATTATTATTATTATCAAAAAAAAAAAAGAAATGCTCACAAATGACTAAATTCAGTTTTGAGTCTCATTTTTCATTCAGTTCTCGAACAAAAATATTGTTTCAATTTTACATGAAATTCACAATAGTAAAAAAACGAATAAATATTATTATTATTATTAAAAAATAGGAATGCTCACAATTGACTAAATTCAGTTTTGAGTATCATTTTTCATTCAGTTCTCGAACAAAAATATTGTTTCAATTTTACATGAAATTCACAATAGTAAAAAAACGAATAAATATTATTATTATTATTAAAAAATAGGAATGCTCACAATTGACTAAATTCAGTTTTGAGTATCATTTTTCATTCAGTTCTCGAACAAAAATATTGTTTCAATTTTACATAAAATTCACAATAGTAAAAAAACGAATAAATATTATTATTATTATTAAAAAATAGGAATGCTCACAATTGACTAAATTCAGTTTTGAGTATCATTTTTCATTCAGTTCTCGAACAAAAATATTGTTTCAATTTTACATGAAATTCACAATAGTAAAAAAACGAATAAATATTATTATTATTATTAAAAAATAGGAATGCTCACAATTGACTAAATTCAGTTTTGAGTATCATTTTTCATTCAGTTCTCGAACAAAAATATTGTTTCAATTTTACATAAAATTCACAATAGTAAAAAAACGAATAAATATTATTAATATTATTGAAAAATAGGAATGCTCACAATTGACTAAATTCAGTTTTGAGTATCATTTTTCATTCAGTTCTCGAACAAAAATATTGTTTCAATTTTACATAAAATTCACAATAGTAAAAAAACGAATAAATATTATTATTATTATTGAAAAATAGGAATGCTCACAATTGACTAAATTCAGTTTTGAGTATCATTTTTCATTCAGTTCTCGAACAAAAATATTGTTTCAATTTTACATAAAATTCACAATAGTAAAAAAACGAATAAATATTATTATTATTATCAAAAAAAAAGAAATGCTCACAAATGACTAAATTCAGTTTTGAGTCTCATTTTTCATTCAGTTCTCGAACAAAAATATTGTTTCAATTTTACATGAAATTCACAATAGTAAAAAAACGAATAAATATTATTATTATTATTAAAAAATAGGAATGCTCACAATTGACTAAATTCAGTTTTGAGTATCATTTTTCATTCAGTTCTCGAACAAAAATATTGTTTCAATTTTACATGAAATTCACAATAGTAAAAAAACGAATAAATATTATTATTATTATTAAAAAATAGGAATGCTCACAATTGACTAAATTCAGTTTTGAGTATCATTTTTCATTCAGTTCTCGAACAAAAATATTGTTTCAATTTTACATAAAATTCACAATAGTAAAAAAACGAATAAATATTATTAATATTATTGAAAAATAGGAATGCTCACAATTGACTAAATTCAGTTTTGAGTATCATTTTTCATTCAGTTCTCGAACAAAAATATTGTTTCAATTTTACATAAAATTCACAATAGTAAAAAAACGAATAAATATTATTATTATTATTGAAAAATAGGAATGCTCACAATTGACTAAATTCAGTTTTGAGTATCATTTTTCATTCAGTTCTCGAACAAAAATATTGTTTCAATTTTACATAAAATTCACAATGGTAAAAAAACGAATAAATATTATTATTATTATTGAAAAATAGGAATGCTCACAATTGACTAAATTCAGTTTTGAGTATCATTTTTCATTCAGTTCTCGAACAAAAATATTGTTTCAATTTTACATAAAATTCACAATGGTAAAAAAACGAATAAATATTATTATTATTATTGAAAAATAGGAATGCTCACAATTGACTAAATTCAGTTTTGAGTATCATTTTTCATTCAGTTCTCGAACAAAAATATTGTTTCAATTTTACATAAAATTCACAATAGTAAAAAAACGAATAAATATTATTATTATTATTGAAAAATAGGAATGCTCACAATTGACTAAATTCAGTTTTGAGTATCATTTTTCATTCAGTTCTCGAACAAAAATATTGTTTCAATTTTACATAAAATTCACAATAGTAAAAAAACGAATAAATATTATTATTATTATTGAAAAATAGGAATGCTCACAATTGACTAAATTCAGTTTTGAGTATCATTTTTCATTCAGTTCTCGAACAAAAATATTGTTTCAATTTTACATAAAATTCACAATAGTAAAAAAACGAATAAATATTATTATTATTATTGAAAAATAGGAATGCTCACAATTGACTAAATTCAGTTTTGAGTATCATTTTTCATTCAGTTCTCGAACAAAAATATTGTTTCAATTTTACATAAAATTCACAATGGTAAAAAAACGAATAAATATTATTATTATTATTGAAAAATAGGAATGCTCACAATTGACTAAATTCAGTTTTGAGTATCATTTTTCATTCAGTTCTCGAACAAAAATATTGTTTCAATTTTACATAAAATTCACAATAGTAAAAAAACGAATAAATATTATTATTATTATTGAAAAATAGGAATGCTCACAATTGACTAAATTCAGTTTTGAGTATCATTTTTCATTCAGTTCTCGAACAAAAATATTGTTTCAATTTTACATAAAATTCACAATAGTAAAAAAACGAATAAATATTATTAATATTATTGAAAAATAGGAATGCTCACAATTGACTAAATTCAGTTTTGAGTATCATTTTTCATTCAGTTCTCGAACAAAAATATTGTTTCAATTTTACATAAAATTCACAATAGTAAAAAAACGAATAAATATTATTATTATTATTGAAAAATAGGAATGCTCACAATTGACTAAATTCAGTTTTGAGTATCATTTTTCATTCAGTTCTCGAACAAAAATATTGTTTCAATTTTACATAAAATTCACAATGGTAAAAAAACGAATAAATATTATTATTATTATTGAAAAATAGGAATGCTCACAATTGACTAAATTCAGTTTTGAGTATCATTTTTCATTCAGTTCTCGAACAAAAATATTGTTTCAATTTTACATAAAATTCACAATAGTAAAAAACGAATAAATATTATTATTATTATTGAAAAATAGGAATGCTCACAATTGACTAAATTCAGTTTTGAGTATCATTTTTCATTCAGTTCTCGAACAAAAATATTGTTTCAATTTTACATAAAATTCACAATAGTAAAAAAACGAATAAATATTATTATTATTATTGAAAAATAGGAATGCTCACAATTGACTAAATTCAGTTTTGAGTATCATTTTTCATTCAGTTCTCGAACAAAAATATTGTTTCAATTTTACATAAAATTCACAATAGTAAAAAAACGAATAAATATTATTATTATTATTGAAAAATAGGAATGCTCACAATTGACTAAATTCAGTTTTGAGTATCATTTTTCATTCAGTTCTCGAACAAAAATATTGTTTCAATTTTACATAAAATTCACAATAGTAAAAAAACGAATAAATATTATTATTATTATTGAAAAATAGGAATGCTCACAATTGACTAAATTCAGTTTTGAGTATCATTTTTCATTCAGTTCTCGAACAAAAATATTGTTTCAATTTTACATAAAATTCACAATAGTAAAAAAACGAATAAATATTATTATTATTATTGAAAAATAGGAATGCTCACAATTGACTAAATTCAGTTTTGAGTATCATTTTTCATTCAGTTCTCGAACAAAAATATTGTTTCAATTTTACATAAAATTCACAATAGTAAAAAAACGAATAAATATTATTATTATTATTGAAAAATAGGAATGCTCACAATTGACTAAATTCAGTTTTGAGTATCATTTTTCATTCAGTTCTCGAACAAAAATATTGTTTCAATTTTACATGAAATTCACAATAGTAAAAAAACGAATAAATATTATTATTATTATTAAAAAATAGGAATGCTCACAATTGACTAAATTCAGTTTTGAGTATCATTTTTCATTCAGTTCTCGAACAAAAATATTGTTTCAATTTTACATAAAATTCACAATAGTAAAAAAACGAATAAATATTATTAATATTATTGAAAAATAGGAATGCTCACAATTGACTAAATTCAGTTTTGAGTATCATTTTTCATTCAGTTCTCGAACAAAAATATTGTTTCAATTTTACATAAAATTCACAATAGTAAAAAAACGAATAAATATTATTATTATTATTGAAAAATAGGAATGCTCACAATTGACTAAATTCAGTTTTGAGTATCATTTTTCATTCAGTTCTCGAACAAAAATATTGTTTCAATTTTACATAAAATTCACAATAGTAAAAAAACGAATAAATATTATTAATATTATTGAAAAATAGGAATGCTCACAATTGACTAAATTCAGTTTTGAGTATCATTTTTCATTCAGTTCTCGAACAAAAATATTGTTTCAATTTTACATAAAATTCACAATAGTTAAAAAACGAATAAATATTATTATTATTATTGAAAAATAGGAATGCTCACAATTGACTAAATTCAGTTTTGAGTATCATTTTTCATTCAGTTCTCGAACAAAAATATTGTTTCAATTTTACATAAAATTCACAATGGTAAAAAAACGAATAAATATTATTATTATTATTGAAAAATAGGAATGCTCACAATTGACTAAATTCAGTTTTGAGTATCATTTTTCATTCAGTTCTCGAACAAAAATATTGTTTCAATTTTACATAAAATTCACAATAGTAAAAAAACGAATAAATATTATTATTATTATTGAAAAATAGGAATGCTCACAATTGACTAAATTCAGTTTTGAGTATCATTTTTCATTCAGTTCTCGAACAAAAATATTGTTTCAATTTTACATAAAATTCACAATAGTAAAAAAACGAATAAATATTATTATTATTATTATTGAAAAATAGGAATGCTCACAATTGACTAAATTCAGTTTTGAGTCTCATTTTTCATTCAGTTCTCGAACAAAAATATTGTTTCAATTTTACATAAAATTCACAATAGTAAAAAAACGAATAAATATTATTATTATTATTAAAAAAAAAGGAATGCTCACAATTGACTAAATTCAGTTTTGAGTATCATTTTTCATTCAGTTCTCGAACAAAAATATTGTTTCAATTTTACATAAAATTCAGATAGAGTATTCAAATCCAGCTGTTTTAACTTGGGAATAAGTCGCACATCACTGTTCTTTGTTGAATACGTACACATCATTACTATTTAAATTGTTACATTTTTAGCACAGGTACGAAAAGAGTTAAAATCAGAAAAAACAAGAAGAATAGAAGACAAAAATAGAAATGGTAATCAAATCTCCAGTAGAGAATGTCTTGAAAAATAGTTAAAATTTTTGAAAAAACAAGGAATAAAAGTAAGAAATAAACAAAGATATGATATGAAATAAGGGGTTTTTTTCAATCTAAACCATAAACCGAAAAAGATTACATAATGAAACATTTTTGAAACATATTTGATTGGATATGTCTTGCATATTCTCAAAAACTGATTGACATAAATATTTTCAATAATATACAGTGAATTGCATTATATTCGTCAATATTTTGACTCGCGATTTGAATTACAATTTTAATTCAACGTAACTAGAATTTTAAATAATTTTTCTAGAAAACAACATCTTTAATTTCTTAATTTTTCAATATAACTTCAATTTTTCCCATCAGTTTACTCAGATACTGACAAGGTTATCTGCAATTTGCAATATTTGTACATTCGGTGTAAAATGGCGAAAGATCCGGTACAAAATTCGCAAGAATAATTCTCTTTTGAGATGTTAAATCAATACTCAGTCATTCAAACTCGACATGAAAAGCGATGTATTCAATTTAATCCTCAACTTTTTCATCTGACCTGTGATGATCTTCGTTCTCTAGAAGACTTTTGATATAATTTCTATTAATCTTTACGAGTTTACACAAATGTACAAAATGGTGGATGCACAAGTACAAAATTTTATCCGCCATTTTTTCAGTTGTTGAATTCTGCTATTCAATTTCGATTCAACAGGCATTATCAATACATTTTCAAGGTGAAACGCTCCTTAATATCCTGAATTATCAGGCACGGTTAAATAGTTCCTTTCAAAATAACAAACCATATTTTCCCAGAGTAACATTTCGACGATATTTCAAACGTTCAATGCCAGAAATGTTGCATCGAATACTGGAAACTCTACACACATAAAACCAGCTTCTCGAATTATAGCCTGCGATGAAAATTCAAAGTTTCTGGGAAGTTTATCGATTCCTTCTTTTCGCAAAATTCGGAAGTTCTAAAGCGCTATATATTCACCAGAGATAATATATCTTGGCTGCGAACTTCAAATGGAATCTCTTTTTATCTTCTACTCCGAGATGATTCGTTGAAATGATATATTACGTATCCTTCTCTCAAGATCCTTCTATGCTCATGCAGAGAATCTACAATTTTTGATATATGCGTTCTTCCTCTATGGATTTTCATAGAATACGACGTGATGACACGTTGGCGGATATCCATATACTGGTATATTACATTTATTTCATCAAACGTACGCCATGTCTATCCTTCATTACTTCAGACATATTCAGTGGTTTATGGCTACACATTATCTATTTTTTACATTATTTACATTATATATTATTTACATATTGATATTTTTTTTTTACATAATATTATTTACACATTATATTTATCTATGTGCGTCAATCATTTCAGTCTCTATGGTGTTACCTATTGTCAACGAAAGAAAATGAACTACAAGTTGTGTTCTAGCCTTCCAAATACATCGGTTTGTATAGTCATATATAAATAATGAATGTAATAGTAAAACAAAAAAAAAGTAAAAGAATTCAGAAAAGGGCTAAGAAAAAATATAAAAGAAAATACAAAGAAGGAATTGGAAAAATACGCATGATGAATATTGTGAAGAAAATTTTGCTTCGAATGAAAAAAGTAACTCTCTTCATATTTTTTAGGCAGAAAGGAAATAAAGAAAAATATGCATCAGCTAGTATTTCTTCTATTATTATAATTTTTCTTATTTTATCTCTCATTGTAAGAATCATCACGTATCTAGTTTATTTATACTTGAGGAATTATGACGTTTCTTGTTAATTTATGATTATGACTGAAATTTTAGTCAGTTCAGAAATTAAAGCTTAGCATTCGAGAAAAAAAAACAAAAAAACTCTTTCGTCTGAATTAATTTAAAAGTAGTTTTCTTCATTTTTTTTTCTCATATTTCTAAAAGGATATCAGTTTGAATATTGGATAGATTCATGCTTCAGTTTCTTCTTTCTTCTTAATTCGATTTTGGCCGACTATGGACCACGTGAAATAACATATTTTTATATCATTTATATTTATATATAAATATAAATGATATAAATTATAATATTTTATATAATATTTTTCTCCATTCTTTCTTTTCCTCCAATACTCCTTCATTCGTTCTCCATGCTTTTGTTTTCTTTCTTCTGTCCATTTTGCTCCAGTCTTCTCCTTTTCGGTTTCTCGAAAACCCCCAAATCCCTTGATCTTCTTCCTGAATTCTTCTCTCCCCTTCTCACACTTGCTTTAGTTTCAATAGTAATTATTATAATAATATCAACCTCTTTTTCCTTAACAGGTATACTAACCAATTACAGAAATGTTAACATACTGCTGAATAATAACTGAATATTTGAATATATGAAATGAAAATAAATATAACGATAAACTCAATGATTTGAAAAAACTAAAAAAGCAACTTATAACTAAATAATAGAATTAAATGAAATATAACAAAGAACTTCTAAAAGAAAGAAAGTGAATGTCACATTTATTAGCGACTGTATTGAATGTTGACACAATAAACCAAATGGGTGTTTTGTATTAGGAGTTGGTCCTTGGAGTCTCTAGGTTGAATAATTCTGTGTTACGAGAATTTTGCCTAGGAACACGGAATTTCGAAACGGACAAGAGAGGAGGACAATCAATACAGTTGTGCAGTAATTTGTACAAGAATTTGAAACATAAAATTTCTCTCCTACCCTGCAATGAGATTAAACTAAATCGACTCAATAAATCGTGATGATTGGCTTCTCCCTGAGGATGAAATTCGAGAATAACAATTTCAAGAACCTTTCCTGAATGACCTCAAGATGGCGTTGATGGCAAGAGTAAAAAGGATGCCAGATCATGCTGCCATACTCCAACTTGCTACGGATTAGAGCATTAAATATTCTCATAAATGTTGAAAAATTATTGAAATATTTGCCATTGCGTATAACGAATCCATATATTTTCATGGATGATGAAATATGTTGGGTGATGTGTGCAATGAAAGGAAGTTTCTGATCTAAGAATATACCAAGATCTCTCACCCCATCAGAACGAGAAAGAACCTGACAACCTATGCTATAATCACACCCAATTAAATCTTTTTCCCTGTGAAAGAGACAACATTACACTTAGACATATTTAAACTCAAATAATTATCCTCAAACCAACTGGCAACATGGTCCAGCGCGATCTGAAGTTGAACAGTTGCCTGTGATCTAATTTCATGATATAGTTTGAAATCATCTGCGAACATCAAATGTGGCGAGTTAATATTATCCATCAGATCATTCACACAGAACAGATTATAAAAGGTATATAATAATGCATGGTATTATAGGGAAAAATACGTAAAATAACATCGTAAAACACATCCTTACAGAGAAAATATGTATTTTTCTCTATAAGATTATCAGTTTGTCTAATTCGTATATTTCATTTTCCAAAATTTTCGATTTTATTTAAAAAGAACCGAAAGATCTTCAGACACTTGACACATAAAACATCTACATCCCTCCAGAAGTTTGACATTGACACACATCAAAATTGAACACGATAAATTCACCTGAGAGAAAAATTTAATCAACGCAAATGTTCAAAAGAACTGTAGATTATTCAGTTACTAGTAACGTTTCTCAAGTATTCAAAGCAGTTTAACTTGTGCAAAACGGGTTGTTTTTTGTTGATCGAATACACGGCGTTCAATGTCTTTGCGTAGAAGATTTAGAGGCGGAAATGGAACATGAAATAGAATGTCAAAGGTCAGTGGGTCAACCGCTGCCAATATATGAATATACCCTAAGGACTTGCGTTTTTAAAGTTGCATTAGTGGATTTACGGGATATAAACACGTATTTTTATTCGTGGATATTTTTATGGTTGCTAATGGAACACAGCACATCATTATCAAGCAACGAAAACTTCAATATTGGAGAGATATAACGCATAATAGATTTTAGGCAGTTATGCTTCTATCGAGGTGTCTTGGGGACATTCAGAAACAGAAAGACTTCATAACACAAGATCCAAAAAAGAAAGTTTACAAAAAGATGTAAACTTGCTTTCTCTTAGGACGAAGACGCAAAGAACATTCTTGCATCTCTCAAACAGAATGTATAATTCTCTTCTATGGTTGATGGTTTTTAAAAGAAAGATAAGGAATTATCTACTAAACCAACCAAGAGAGAATATGTCGGAATTCTTTCAGGATCCTCTTGGATTTTGTTTAGGTTTAAGTTGCTGTGTGCTGAGATCCTTGATTTGTAGAATTCTTTATTTCATTTTTATTTGGTATGGAATTTTTTTTTATAGAAAATAGATTCGGAAGCCGATTTAATACAATATATTTCAATTACGATTAAGAAGATTTTGTTTTGTTTTATTAAATTCAATTTCTTTTTTATTCCTTATGATTGTGTAATGTTGTCTCTTTCACAATGAAAAATTTCCAATTTATTGTGATTTAGTGATCGGTGGTCAAATTCTTTCTAGTTTTGATAGGCTGAGAGATCTTAGTATAGTCTTCGATCAAAAACTTTCCTTCATTCCAAACATCACCCATCTTATTTCATCTACTTCGAAAATATATGGATTTGTATGACGCAATGGCAAATATTTCAATAACTTCTCAATATTTATGAGACTATTTAATACCCTTATCATGTATGGCAGCATGATCTGGGATCCCATTTACACTTGTCATCAACGCCATCTTGAGGCCATTCAGAGAAGGTTCTTGAAATTCTCAATTTGGAGGGAGGATAAAGTTTATCCACAGAGAAAAGTCAATCATAAATTATTGAAACGATTTAGTTTAATCTCATTGCATGGTAGGAGAGAAGGTTTTATCACCCAAATTCTTGCAACAAATTATTGCACAACAGTATTGATTGTCAGCTCTGACATGTCGTGTTCCTAGGAAAAATTTTCGTACTACAGATTTATTTCACCTAGAGACTCCAAGGACCAACTCGCTAATACAATCCACCATTTCGTTTATGGAGTCTTCATTCAATACAGTTGCTAATAAATGTGACATTCACTTTTTGACTCCATAGCAGTTATTGTTAGGAGTTATGTGAACAAGGGAAATCGACTAAAATGAATTGAATTACATTGAGTTCTTCGTAATATTTCATTATTTAAATATTAGTTTCTTTTTTAGTTTATTCAAATTAGATTAAGCTCTTTGTTATACTTCATTCCATTCTATTTATTTAGCATTATGTCATTATTTTCTGTAATTGGGTAGTATAGCTGTTGAGAATAAAGAACTTGATGATTGATGGGACCGATACTTGAAGAAAATCAATATCCATGATGAAGCAATATTCAGAATTTACTAATAATTCAATAAATACGCATGACGCGTTACAAAGTACTACTTCTTTATCAAATGCTGAATGAACAGTAGATGTAATTTTACAACCTCAATACTTATAGCTACTCTCACAGAACTTACCCGGTATGTTCTATGACTAACCTGGACTGAGGACCATAGAATACACTGATGTTTAACAAGTAAGAAAGAATCGTATACCTGAACTTAAACACAGACAATCAATTTCATAAGTCAGGTATACCAACTAAGATGTAGGAAAAGATACAAAATAATTATACAAAATAATTTTTTTTCCAGGAACAATAAAAGGAAAAACATAAAATTGAAAGTAAATTAACTAAAAATAGTAATCAATCTCATCTGCTACCTGGAATATTGTTATTGAACAAATTAAGTAGAGGGCTAGTATTGACCTCTAATTGACTATTGAGTAAAAGTATATAACAAAAAGAATATAACAGTATAACACAAAAAGTATATAACAAAAAGAATATAACAGTATAACACAAAAAGTATATAACATACAGAAAAGTATATAACAAAAGAAAATAACAATAATAATAAAGAACTTATTATTATTGTTATATTATTATTCGTTCCGAAGTGTATATAAGTCATTGTCCGTTCTAAATCCCCTAGAAATCTAGTTCAAACTTCGAAATATCACACCCAGTCAAACACGAGGTAAAATGTTCTAGATTCTAAGCAAACAGGGTGCTCCTATTTAATTAAGGAGAGAGTAAAGTTATCCACTTTGCTCTGATCATGTTTTCTTTTCACAGTTTTCTCTCTTCAAAACGAATAGCCTACTTAATTCGATGTGTAATGAGATTTCCAAGCAATTAGGACGAGTCAAAATGAGAAGGCCAAGAAAATTGTCAAATTATACGATTTAGGCTGGTAATAAAACTCTTAAAATATCTAATGCTACTGCTATCTGATTTTACGAAATATTTTTCGTCTTTTTATGCGAATTGTGCACACGTGTACAAATCTGAAGGGCGCCAGGAGACGCATATATATTAGGTATTTTCAAGTTGGTGAGCCTGAATCGAGATTTCGAATAAATTTCAAGATCCAGTGCTACCAACACAGATAAATATGAATACCTGAGGAAACACGGTACAGAATTTGTACTGAAGTTCGGAAATTATATGGAGCTCAATATTTTTGTTCGTTCACATTTCATTCGTCCATCAAAAACAGCTAGAAAATGTACTTTTCTAGTCTGTTGGTTATTTGACATAACACTTTATTATTGCACATGTTATAAATTTTTATTGGGAAATTATGTTTATGTGAATTGGTTTCGGACTTTTGTCTATCTTCAGCAGGAATAATCAATTCTATCAACAATTTATGAATAAAAAGAGAAAAGTGATGCTCACATAGACATCGAATATATAGTAGATCACAGAGTTCGAGCCACAGTTTGTTGTGAGGTTCCAAAAGCGTTTAAATTAATATATATTGGTCAATAAATTCGACAATTTACTCAATTTATTATCAGATAATTCTTTGTGGGTTTATATGCTATGAGAAAAATTCAATTTTCAAGATTTTTGTTGAGTATAAAGAATTTTTATATTGGAAATGTTTCGAAAATGATGAATATACATTATAATTTTCATCAATTTTGATACTGATGTATCTTTCATTTTTGCCAATAAAGAAGCTGAATTTCAGAGCTATATTTCACCAAATTATCATTTTAAATTGATAAGTCTATAAGTATTTCGATATAAAAATAGTTCGTAACAGTTCAAGCTACAACTTGAAGCATGTTTTCATGACATTCTTACAAATTAGATCACAAATTCAAATTTCAGAGTGAAGCTCTGACTTTAATTTCATTTTTGAAACGAGAAAATAACACATTGTACGAAGCATAGAACAGAAAGCCGAAAAGGTTTCTAGTCGTTATAAATTGATCTGTGATTCATAGAAACTGTTCACTTTCTGCATATTAAGAAATTTCTGTCACTTATTTTTGGTCTTCATATATTGTGCAGATTATCATTCTCTTTCGCTGATGATAGAATGGAGTCCGAAACCTTGGATGTATTTTCTTAGTAAACGTTTATAAAATTTACATAGTGAAGTGTGAATGAATAGATATCATCAGATATCGACCAAATTTGACAATAAAACCTTGAAAATTTTCAGTTTTGCATGTTTTTGATGGATATTAATTAATATTGTTGTACCGTAAAAGAATCTATTAGTGTTTTGTGATGTAGAACACGAACTGCTTAACTAAATGAGGAATTATCCATATTTCAGAGAAACATAATGATTCTCAGCCTCTGTTTTTCATCTTGCTTGTCCTAATTTCCTAACATTTCCTTTCTTATATTCTCCTTGCCTTTCATCTCGAATAAAATGATGAATTTGTTCGATTCTTCGAAAAAGCTGCTTTCTCGCTATTTTTTTCAATCATCTATGATTGAATCGTCTCTAATCAAAATATTGCCAAGTACACAAAATTTCATTCGGAATAAAATAAAGCAATAATGTTATTTTCCAACTTTCGTTCGTAAATTCACCAATGACAATATAGAGAATATACATGTTTGAAGAATTATATAATTGTTGTTCTTAATACATATAACGCCGAATTTGTTGACAGTTGTTGAATGATATTTAAATAAACCTACAATATTTTTTTCCATAAAAACTCCAAGTTATATTGTGAAATATTTTTTGAAATTTGTTATAGCTTCTAATGTTGAATTCGTTAATAGTAATATTGACCTAAATAACAGCCAGTTAAGAATGAAATAAAAAACAAATAATCATTATTCACTTCCAAAGATCAATTTTACAGTACAAACTCAAGATTCATTTAAACAAACGCACAAAAAACAAAAACATTTGGTACTTCTAGTTGTGTGAAAAAACACTTCACATTTTTCCAAACTAATTGATTGGTAAATGCGAATTTAAAATGCTTTCGATGTAATAATTGATTATCGTGGTGTTTGTGGCTCTTCGCCAAAATTAAGACTATGTATGCAGCAGCAGGGGGTGCTTCTTTAGCAAGCAGACAAGCTCGCCAAAGACAACGTCAAAACAAACAAAAAACTCAACGCTTACACCAAGTCAAGGCTCAAAATGTGCCCGAATTCAAAAATATCGCAGCAAAACACTTTCATAATTATACAGACTCTCCAGAACCGCCTAAACTTTCAAAAACCGAAAGGACCTCCCTTAAACCCCCGGGTCCAAACGAGAGAAGACATAGTCACACTACTTCACACTATCACCCTGGCAAGGCAAGAATTAGAGAAAGCCCGTCTATCTCTATACCAGTTCAAAATCAAAATCATCAAGCTCCAGGGTTACCTCTTACCCCAACTACCCTTGTACAACACCACCAACCCTTGCATCCTTCTCCAAGCATCCAAAGCCAACTTCCACAGATCTTTATACCACCAGAGGCTGAGGGAAAACCTGAAAGACGCTGTAGTTTCGTAAGACAGGTTGAAGAAGTGGAAAAACGAACAGAGGGTGATATTTTGGATAGGTGTAACCATATATGTAACTTCGAGATAAAAGAAAAATTATGGGATAATCAACATACCACTTACTACTCAGACTACGAGAGAGATGTGTTCGGAAGCCTTGAATACCCTTTTTCTGAGGTAAATGTTGTAGGATTAGTATTTATTTCAGGTGAAGAGGTTGATTTGAGTCTTTTCTCCAAACGTTATCAACTTCAAGGTTAAAGGAAAAGACGACGTAATTCTAATACTTGACTTTTTATTGGTGATCAATTATGATGATTTTCCGATGGATATCGCTCGAATGATGAATTCTAAAAGAGTCTAGACTTCATCGCTACGTAATAAATATAAGAAAATGATTTACTAGCTAATAACAAACAGATTATTATAAATAGATACAATTCTTTACTAACTGAGATTTTATGTTGTGAATGTGTACACTGTATTGAAGAGTCCTTATTCCTGAAACATATTCCAATTTTGGTCTTACGTAGAACATATAATGGGTATTTTTTTAAGCGTAGTTGTTTTTTTGATCGAATAAAACACTCAATTTTCATAATTTTTCCAAAATTGTTATTGAAATTGATAACTTGGCCTTTACCAGTCACATTTTAAAGAGAACTCAAAAATAAAATGGTCCATTCGTAAGGTCCAATTTGGCATCCATTTCGAGCAATAAGCTGCTCACCAAATTTATCTTTCAACGTGTCCATTGTTTCACGAGCTGTGTGGCATGTGGCACCGTCTCGATGAAACCACATTAACCAAGTTCAACTCGGCCAACTGGGGCAAAAAAAAGTTGCGTATCATTGCTGGATATCGTTCGCCGTCGACGGTAAGGTTTCTTCCACGGTCGTCTTTGAAAAAAATGGACCGATGATGCCACCAGCCCATAAACCACACCAAACTGTCATTTTTTCGGGATGCATCGGTAATTCTTGTATGGCATGTGGCTGTTCATCACTCCAGATGCGAGAGTGTGGTTTATTTACATATCCGTTAAGTCAGAAATGTGTCATGCTATGTAGTCAATAAAGTATAAATCATAAGTTCAATTTGAATTTAAGTTTATATTCGATTATAATGGATTTACATCAAGTAAACGCCAACACTATTAAATATTTGATAGAAATTCGTCGTTACAAACGACTTCGTCAGATCAGTTGAAAGCGAACTAGTGTCAAAAATTCTGGAGAAAAAACTCTATCGCAAAGCTCTACGATTAGTATTTCCTTATCAGTCGGATAGAAATCGTAAATATAACAGTTTGACATACTTTGGAAACGTCAGTCAAAAAGTCAAAACCTTTTTAAGTAAACATAATTTCAATATTTCATTTAAAACGAACAACAATTTATCGAGATACATTAAGAACAATTAAAACAAAATTGAAAGAGAAAACAAATCAGGTGTTTACCAATTGAATTGTGGAACATGTCCCGGTATATATATATATATATATATATATATATATATATATATATATATATATATATATATATATAGGTAAAACTAGTAGAAATTTCGGTACTAGAATACAGGAACATAAACATATATATAATAAAAGTAATTCGAATTATGCTAACCATTTATTAACAGAAAACCATACTTTTGATACGAATTTCAAATTTCTACACAATATAGAGAGAAGTAGTCAATTAGGTTATTGGGAAGTAGTGGAAATAAATCGGCTTAAAAATTCTGGAAACTTGCTCAATGAACAGATAGAATTGAACAATTCACCCTTGTCAAACCTTTTCAGGTAATAGAAATTATTTCTCAGAATGGAATATCTTAGATAAAACCAAAACCATAGGACAACAAACTTCCCTGATATATATATACCTGTATTTTTCAAAATGTTGTTATTATTCTGTAAGCATCTGAAGAAGTCGTTTGTAACGACGAAACGCGTCATGCTATGTAGTCAATAAAGTGTAAATCATAAGTTCAATTTGAATTTAAGTTTATATTCAATTATAATGGATTTACATCAAGTAAACGACAACACTATTAAATATTTGATAAAAATTGTTGGATTAAACCCTTGAACCTATTACACACTTATTCAGTCCCGTTATTCAACATTTATATCGAAGCCAATTCCGAGTCGGGAAATTTCATTGGGATATAACAGATGATTGATACAAACTGCATGATTCGTAGTTCGTATACCCAACGCTCACCCTCACTGACATCAAAAATCAATTAACCACCTCGTCGAAAGCCAGATAGACGCACATACGGGCAAACAGAAAATTCCGTGAAATACTTTCCTCGAATGGAAAAACTCTAAAATTAAATTGCTCGTCCGTATCGATAGAAGCAGAAAAATAGAAATAAATGAGTGAAATTTCATATAACTGAAGGTAGACCGATAAGAGATGACCGTCATCTGGGGTAGAAATCCGATATATCCAATATCTGCGATGTTTGAAAGTTTTCACGATCTTAAGCTACCCGAAGAATTCGAGATGTGAGATAGACTGGCTTGTCGGAGTTTCGAATTAAGAGAAATATGAGATGGGAATTCTAGATTATGTGCGATACACCTCCGGGTTGTTTTCTTGTTTGGTGAAGAATAGAATTTCGTATACAGAAACGGAATATCACTGTGTGTTTACTATACTCTTCGTTTTTCTTTTCATTATATAAATCTCATATGGAACTTGATATATAAACCTAATTTAAAGGTACTGCAACTAACCCTTCAGCAAAATCATCATTAGTAGCTCTACAATCCTCATAGCTCTTTACCAAGCTTTTTTCATCTTGAACTATGGCGATGTGACTGATGACACCAATTTCCTTGATGTACATGTTGACCCTAACCTTAAGTGGCGGCCAAACAAAGAATTTATTGTTGCTAGGCTGAGTAGAAGCATATTTGTGCTTCTTAGTTTGGTCGGATCTGTATTTGGTGGATTCCCTAAGTTGTAAATTTCTCCTTTTTTGAGGTTGGGCTTTGATATGACTTGTTAGAGTGCGATCATTTTGTGGAGCTAAGGAGACCATATTTAGACGATACAGGACGTCAAGTAGCATCATTAAATTACACAGAATTGCGCATAACATCCTACCCAAGTTTAGTGGATCTCCTATGTTTTGTTTGCTTATTATACACTTACGAAACCAGAGACTGTAGATCTATGGGTCGTACACCATTACAATACCAGATGTACATCCGATTTAGACTGAATTTTCCCACATTGACCTGATCTCACAATGATACCAATTACTAGTGTTCTAAGATATCAAAGATATCTAACCTCAAATTTCGAGTTCAAAGTGTATGAATAAATACATTCTGGTATCAAAATTATCTTAATCGTTTTCTCTTAGAGCATATAACATAACAAGGTTGTACAATTATGTCAATATTTTCAAAAAGCTCATTATAATTTCGATTCTATGTATTTTATGTAAACGCGTATGTAAATATTGTTCGATTATCAATTCAATTGCAGAAGATCACATAGGTTATTCCTCATAATATCCTCAATTTAAGAATCTGATGTAAAATTCGCATGATTTTAATTCCTTTTTTCAAGAGTAGTTAATAAAATGTCCCACAAACTTCAAATGGACTATATCTGAAAAGTAGAAAATGCTGGATATGAGAAACAGTTTTGACCCAGGGTAGCGATTATCATCAAAATACATCCTCTAGAACGATATCAAAATGATCCGACTATGACTGCGTAGGGGCCATCAACTCTAGACCAAATAACATATCAGTATATACACATATATTTATGACAATTATAGACTATTCTATTAGACATATATTCTTCGTAAGTTTCAACTGTTCAGATACCTATACGCTTCGCTTTGATGAATATATACAAAATTCTATGCTTACTGGGCCTTTTCGTAATCTACCTGCCTTCATAATGTGAGTAAAGTCGAAAAAACGTGACTTATTATATAAGATATTATGAATTTATATAAATGTAAAAAGTATATACCGTGGAAACTTTAGTGACGTACGAACACTCCTATTAGATAGAAGATGCGTTCCGTTGTACCGAATGTCAACGCTGTTGTGTCAGTTATCTGTCAGTTCGCGTATGCACGGTCCAATCGCGATAATACCACGTCGGTTCTCTACACTGTATGAGTACAGCTGTATCAGCAGGTATGCAAGCCGCCTTGCTCATCAGGGAGAAACAGCGCCTTCGTAAGAAAAATCGAATCAAGAGAGGGGGCAGATTAGAATTGCCCAGCCATGTGGCCACCAAAGAGATTGGTCCGTTTCCTCAGTATCCCCCTGGTTTTATGGTAAGTGCAAGGAAAATGTGAATATTTGAATTATTTGTTGTGACGATCGACACGCACTATCATGACACTTACTGCAAAAATCTAACGTCAAGTTACTGATGACACACTAGAAATAAATACGTCTCCTTCACTTAATTTATTCTCGAATGACAATAAGTGGAAGTTGAAGAATTATTATCTGAGTGTTACAGTAAAGAGGATTTAAATAAAATTTGATATTGTATGGCTTTTCTTAATATAATTAATTGTGTTATTCAAATATTTTTTCAGTCCAAAGAAGCCATCGTAATGTTGGAAAGTACGTCATAATAAACTGCCTAAATCTGAACGTCTTAGAAAGGGGCGGAGCCATTAATGCCTCCAATGAAAAAGTTAATAACGGTGGAGCCCCATAAAAAATATTTTAGTCATTTTTTTCACATTTTTATCGACACAATAATTTTCTCCATTCATTTTAAAAAAGGTTTCAAGTTGAATTATTCATTTAAATGAACTCACTGGAGTGAAAACGGATATGATTTAAAAACAATAAATTGAAATTAACACACTCGGCTTAAGTCCCTGAATATATTGAATACTTTAATGAAACAATATTTAGAATTTTCCCATAACTTAATACAAATACGCATGACGACGTTTCGAAGTACTGAAGGGTGTTTTTTTTTAGGTATAGAACTTTAAATTGCCATAAAACAACGATGGATCATTCGATTGACAAGAATTTTTCTTCATTCGAAAGATAATCTTGTGGCATTACATTTTAAATATGATTTTTGGCGTATGACCGCCACGTCTGGCTCGGATGTAGTCCAATCTGGACGTCCAATTTTCGATGACTTTTTC
The DNA here is from genome assembly GCA_030704895.1 of Henosepilachna vigintioctopunctata. Taxonomy (NCBI): domain Eukaryota; kingdom Metazoa; phylum Arthropoda; class Insecta; order Coleoptera; family Coccinellidae; genus Henosepilachna; species Henosepilachna vigintioctopunctata. The sequence goes on along the minus strand of JARQZJ010000121.1, from coordinate 2,630,331 downwards.
CAACATTTGTGGCCGTATATCGGCAATAACGCGGCGAATATTGTCTTCCAAATGATCAAGCGTTTGTGGCGTATCCGCATAGACCAATGACTTTACATAGCCCCACAGAAAGTAGTCTAGCGGTGTTAAATTACAAGATCTTGGAGGCCAATTCACAGGTCCAAAACGTGAAATTAGGCGGTCACCAAACGTGTCTTTCAATAAATCGATTGTGGCACGAGCTGTGTGACATGTTGCGCCAGCTTGTTGAAACCACAGCTCCTGGACATCATGGTTGTTCAATTCAGGAATGAAAAAGTTAGTAATCATGGCTCTATACCGATCACCATTGACTGTAACGTTCTGGTCATCATCGTTTTTGAAGAAGTACAGACCAATGATTCCGCCAGCCCATAAAGCGCACCAAACAGTCAGTTTTTCTGGATGTAACGGTGTTTTGTCCTACACTTGAGGATTATCTTCACTCCAAATGTGGCAGTTTTGTTTGTTGACGTAGCCATTCAACCGGCTATTTATTTATTTTTCTTAAAAAATAAATAGCTTTAAATCTTAATAACAACCTAGACTGGTCTTGCACAACTTTTGATGAATATCGATAACTTAAGCTCTTCTAGGAAAATGTTGCCGTCATTTGTAAATGACCAAATAAAATTTGATGTTACCTTCTTCTGAATGCAGTTCTATAAATTCAATTATGTGACATTCTTCTTTGAATTGTATTTTCTATGGGCTGTCTTGTCGATTTCAATGATTTATTATTTCTGTTACGAATATTCGTACACTCTATGATCGTTTGATGTTTGATTTGAACTACTTTCTGTTTTCAAATGTTGAGATGAGTTGGCATATGTCATTGATAAATTGTTCAATCATGAAGTGAAAATAAACCAAGTGAATTAAATTTTCAAATGTTCATGTTGCTGAATTATATGTTGCATGATGTTTTATCGAAAAATGTCGAGAATTCGTTTTCAGTTATTCAATGAACTAGTAGCTGCTAGTTTGATTTATTTTCTTCGGATTCGAGGATGAAGTAAGCTGATACAGCTTCTTAATTTTTATAGTATCGAACCGAACGCTTGGGCTCGTTCCATTCCGGCATTCCAACCTAACACCAAAACTCCGAAAATCATCATTCTTTATTTTCACGCTTGATCCAGTACTAAACCTCCAAAGCTGTCGTTTCTTCGGCACCTTGCGTGAATGGTCGTTAATCAACTGCTGACTCGGCAATTCTGATTGATGAATGAAGCGTTTTGTTGGTGAAAAAAGGATTTCTAATGAATCGAATGCACCAACTTCTTCTCACTAAACGTTTCGTTGTATCGACTTAAACATCGCTCAAATAGAATAAAAGTAGAGCAAAATAATAATTACTTTGTTGAGATTGAAAGTAGAAATCTGAACTTCAGTAAAAAAGAATACATTGTATAAATTGTATGTTTCTAATTTCATTAATTTCAACCAGTAGATAATTCTAATTTTGTCACTCACGTACTGACCGTCATCAAAACTATAGGGCTCTTCTCACAAACATAGAAGCTTCAAATTTAGAATACAATCAGCGTTTAGGTACAAATCAAGGAACAAGTAAAATATTCTGTTATGTCGGTCCAGTTTTCTAGATACACATATTGCATAAATAATATTGTAATCCCATATAAGTATATAGGATTACAAAGTTATATTTACAGAAAATAAATCAGTATACCTGTTCGTTTATGATAGGACTATCTACAAAAATAAGTGGGATGCCATCAGAAACAAAACTTGTAAAAAAAACCTGTCTCGCAACTCAGTTCTTCAACCATAAAAAGTTGTTAGAACCATGTAATACAAAGTGGGTTACTTTATACAGTCTTGAAGGACCATCTTGTGGGACCATCTGCCTTAAGTTATTACGTAATTAGCTTACCTAACAACTTATTATAGTGACCTTGTAGGGAAATTGTCATTGTCAAATTGAGAATATTATCACTATTTTGTAATCACATTATGACACCCCACCATCAAATGTCAACATATAAATGCGCTACAACACAGAACATACCCTTAATTTGGTATGTTCTGTGGGCTACAACATACAATTTCCCTCTCTTCTCTCAGAGCTCTTTTCTGACAGTCATTTCTATGCTCAACAATCTGTCACTCTTGCTGCCATCGAGTAACAACAATAACAACCACGTGTTCAATACTTCGCTCTTTGTAAATAATCATAAATATAAATTCTCAGTACTAGCGTTGTTTAATATTTCCACTCGTAGAATAATATACCACAACCGCTATCACCTTATAAATAAAGAAAATCTTCTATGTTTCGAAATAGATTGATTTGGCAGTCGCACTAAACAATCTAATTTAATATAATATGTATTATTTGTGAAGATTGTGTTTTCACTCGACCCTCAAGTCAATCTATTTCATTTGAAACATAAAAAAATTTTCATATTTATATAACTATAAGATGTTAGGTTAGGTTAAGTAATTAATTACGTAATAACCTGTGACAGATGGTCCTTTAAGGAGGATCTCCCAAATTTTTACGGTAAAAGAACCAAGTCTCAAGACTTAGTTTTTTAAAAAACTTTGTTTCTGATGTCATTTATTATTCAATATATAAACGTGATCGCCTTCATATCATACAATGCAGTAAACCAAATGAACAGTTCAAGCTGTCCAGCTAGATAACTGATTATATAGGAAAACAAGCCGAGCTTTATCAACAGGTATTGAATAGTCGTATCGGTTCGAAACAAAACACGAACGTCGCCACGGGCAACTGGAAACCTGGCATTAGTTGGTTACCGAGACAGCGACAAGCCTACTGCGAATTTACTGGGCCCTTTAACACGCGACCCTTGCTAAACAAATGATAGGAACGGAAACAAATATTTTATTTTCTCTTCTTCGAGTTCGGCCTATCAGGATTTATTTGAACAAGGGCATTGTTAGCTTGTTGAAAGCAGTTGGAAAATGTATGTTGATATGTCTTGCTTTTTATAAATTATGAATAGACGTTTATACGGCTACCAGTTCTTGGAGATTCAGAAAAGTGAAATTAATTTTATACTTCGAATATCTGATTTATTCATTCTAGAATTGTGCAAAGTAATCAAATTCTATTATTAAATATATTTGTCAAACTTGAACCAAGACGATATCAAGCTGAAGAAGAGTTAGAAAATGTTTTATTTCAAGAAATTATCGTATTAGAAACTAGAGGGAAGGCAAAATTTCTCTTGAAATTCTAGATCTAGTTCGAAATCTGAATTTTGTGAAAAAAAGTACACTTTTAGATGACCGATTCATTTTTTTTATCCATTAAAAATCTAAACCCTTGATTTGGTGGTAAATTTTTCATAATAGCCTGCACATTTAAAAATAACAATACTCTATGACTTTTTTATGAGAAGTGTCAAGTTTAAATTAACGCATCGACGTGACATGAGTTTCAGACGTCAAATGTTAATTCAATATCTATGATCGAAATTATGACATTTCATTAAATAGTGGATTTTTTCTTCAAAGGTATTCAAAAGTCAATGCAAATTATTTAAAAGGTATTTCGTCAATTGCATTCCAATTTTATTGTTTTCAGGGTATGTCCAAATCAATAATTCTTCAGTATTTTCTCTATGAGATAGGCAAATATTTCGATATTGTATTCATAACGAGATATTTTCAATGTTCAATTTGTATCTTAGTAGAACTTAGTAGAAAAATATCTACTTTTTATTGTAAGAGCTTATGAGAACTCTGTACTCGCAAGTGTTTTTCAATTTTTAGCCGCGATTTATTTAGTTATAGCGGTGATGGCCTACATTTTTATCATAATTTTCAGGAATTTACTATTAGAAATTGTATGTCTTCAAAAACTTCAGAATATTTTCAATGTCCACTACACATAATGTAATATTGGAAATGAAACCTTTTGTGCATCAAAGAATTCGAAGTCAAAAATGATGGAATTCACTTTTCCGATTGGTTTCTCAGCGAAATAATCACAGTGTTTTCATAAATAGAGCAGCTTGCTTCGTATTATATTGACGAAATAATCAATAAATATACGATCAAGTATTTTCACAGAAACCAATAGAAACATAGGTATCACAAACAAGGATAAAAAAATATGAAAAAAAGACCTAATCATAATCATTATTCCATTATTCGATTTTCAAAGTGAAACAGCTCAAACCTTCTCACTATTCTTCATCGCTAAATTCAGTAAAATATTTGAATGAGAGAAAATTCGCTTCAACGGAGTTAGAGAATAGCCAGATATCATAGAAATGCAAAACAGGTCATTAGGTGATTATAATCTGTAATTGCTACGAACTACGATTCTCGTTTGAAATAGGTAAATAATTGATTGAAAATATATACACACAGTATATATCAAATTAAATGGATTGAAAATTTTTAATTATAACGCTTTTTCAGAAATATTTCACGTTTGAATAATATGAAACAGATGGCGTTGCAATAAGAACAATATCCCGTTTTCTCTAATATCGTGTAAATAAATTTAAATGAAGGCTCTTTCCTTTAAATAGAAGATATGTCGATATCTCAATGAAGTTTTTCTAATTTCAATTTCATTACTTAAAGCATTATTTTCAGGTTATGAAGCTCATACTTTATTTTATATTACCTAAGCATGTGCATTTTATCGTATTGAAAAATGTTGTTCTATAATTTCTCTATGTCTTCATAATTTATGTGGAGCAAATTGAAAATCGTCCACAGAAAACTGAACACTTTTCTGAATTGTTCAGTTACATCTGTAAAATATTCTGTGACTAGTTGAACGTAAAATCCATTTGAAATGAAATATTAGTGCCAGTTTTTTTAGATAAAATGTTGATAATTGTGGTCATTTCATTTCTTTTCATTTATATCAGCTATTACTTTTAGAAACTCACTTCATTTAGAAACTCTTCAACACACTATAACAATACAATGTAACCCTTTTCGTTATCTGTGTTGTTCTTCTTCTTTCCCTGTTTAAATGTTGTCTTTTTGTTCAGTGTTCACAGGGAAGGGCGGCATGGCAAGAAAGAGAGCGGGGAAGGCGCTGTTCGCTCTCGGAGGAGGCGCGGCAACATCGCATAAAACAAACCGAAGCTCACCATCGATGGATGAAGAGGAACAGAGTAAGAACGACCCCGCTTTTGACATGCCATGTTGCCAGATCTGGCCGCTTTTCCCAGAGCATGATCAACCACAGAAGCAAACATATAAATAGAATGATAGTACTAGATTAGTTTTATTCTTTCATGCAGAAAGCTGAAATTGGAGTGAATGCCATTTGGATCTGATTTTGTTATAGTTATCATGCCTCACTTTGATTTTTATATTATCGCATTGTATTTTTCTTTAGTTTAAGTCACAGTTTTGAGATTTGTCCATATAGATTATTTCATAGATTTTCTAAGCTTTTCATATACCTACCTCACAATCCTTTGATCGAATTTCCGTTTGTACATATTTATTAAGTAGATAATAAATAATCGTAGAATGTCCTACAACCTATTAATAAAGGTATCTGACAGTAAAAAAAATCAAATCGTACTTCAAACTTTCTAATGAAGTAATAAAATGTTTATTTCCACAATTTTTCATCTTAAAAACATGCTACTGTAATACTCTATAACGAATTTCCAAGAAATAAAATAAGTAAACCCTATTCAATACAAATTTTCAATTTTTTTCTTGTCAAATAATCTGTATTTTAATATTTTCATGCTGACAAGTTTGTTTCAGTTATAAATCATCACATTTGAGATGAAATAATTTTTTGTTAAATTTTCTCACGTCATATTATCATTTTTTTAGATCCACGACTCGACCTACGGTGGTGGTTCAGATGAAGAAGATTTCTTCAGTGTTTATCACCAGAGTGCTGCTGCCAACGCTTTATTGTACGTTGGTCTTGGCACAACAGCCATAGGAAGTGTTATATTCTTCGTTGGAACCGGAGAGAAAGGCTTCAAAACGTTAGAATTGCGACTAATCGGACCTACGCTTATAGCTTGTGGGCTTCTGTGTTGCCTAATACGTGTTCTTTTATGCGCATGTCCCTCGACATGTTTCAGAAAGCGGGGAAAAACACGACTGAAAAACACCTGCCCTCATAGTTCAAGTAGATATCCTCTAGCACCAAAAATGAAACGAGATCATCCTGACTATATACAGATCGAACAAAACGCTGTGCCAGTAAAACATAAAAAACAAGTATCCATTGTTCCCCCGAATCATTCGTTGCCCAGTACGAGCACTTCCGAATTCAAAGAGTTTCCCAAATTACTACCTGGGAAATCCATAGAACCTAATAAATCTAAAATGATACCAGAAATTCAACTACCGGATTCGGAGACGAATGCGTCTCAACCACAGACTTCTTTTCCACTACTTGACTCCACTTCTTCCCAATCGGAATGGCACCAGCGTCACGATCAGTTAGCCCAACGGGATAGGTGCGATTCGATCATAGAATTGGAAAATTTGGAACTCAGTTACGAGGTTGACAGTGTTTCAAGTAATGACAGTGAGAGTGCGACGATTGTCGAAGCAGAAGTGAAACAATCCACAACGAAACTGAATAGGAAACGGGAACCGATGAATACGAAAACGGAAGGAAATAAAGAGACTACTTTGAGCTTGATCATAGAAAAGAGTGACAATAGTGAAAGTAGTGACGATAGGAAAGGAACTAAAGATAAAAAAATAGATTGTTCAGATAGGCAGCCTGCGCATAGCGGAATTGTACTGAGTCCATTACAATTGGGACAATAATTCATTGTTGTAGGTTAAAAAATAAATATGCTTATGCAGGTTGAGGAATTTTAACCCATAGCTGAGTGTTATAGAGAAGATACTGTCACATAGAAATATGCGTGCTTGTACTTTTCTCTGTATTTGGTTCTATTGCTGTTTAAACGTTGAATAAACAAGGCCTATTATCACATATCATTGATTACTATTCATTCATCTCGGATTATTATTGGTTCTGAACACTGAATAAACTGTTAAACACGCAATATTTCTATCACAGTATAATCTAACCCGAATTCTGAATGTTATAGCGTGATATAATCGAAGCTTCATAGATTTCCAGTAATATAATACGGAAAACAAGAAGTACCATGTTCAAATTAGGATTTTCCATTTATAGTGTCAAAGAGAATAACAGAAATTGCTCAGAAAATATACAACAGAAACTAAATATAAAAATAAAAAAGTACACTCAAAGTAAACAATTACTGATACAGTAACCTGTTTAACAACAAACACATTTAAATTCCTTCGATTATAAAGATACATCTAAACTTGAGCTTAAATGTTTTCTTCTATTTAGTTCAGTTTTTAATCCGTACAAATTTGATTTACACTACAGTGTAAATACCTTGTGACAAATTATTGATGAAAAATCTTAAATTGGAACGTACCTATCTATGTCAAAGTTGTCAAACTTCGCAGTAAAAATAAATGGAACAACTTTTTCATTATATTTTAGCCAGCTTATTGTCCGCATTGTTATAATTCACAATATGGTTGTAAAAGTTAAAGGAAGCTTTGTTATATCAAATATGTACTGATTTATAAATAAGGAGTTTTCCTGCGTGAATTTTGATAACAACAGATTGACATTTCGCGTGCACTCCAATGGAAAAGGTACCTTATATCGGATATACTAGTATTTTGATATTCAGAAAACCATAACCAAAATTCAACAGACCGATTCTAATCACAGAAGGGCGGTTATTGAAATGAGTTCTTTCAATCGTTTTGTAGTAATTAGGGCTACACTAGTCACGCAATATATATCGATTATACTTTATACCCGATTATTTTTCTCTATTTACTTCGCTTAAAGTTCCTCAACATTGTACTAAAAGATAAACTGTTAGTACCTATATGGAATTGACTATGGGATAAATGTTGAAAAAAATTGATGGTTATAACTCTCCAAAGCTTCAAAACGAACTGCAAATATTTTTTTTACCGAAGGACTTAACACAAACTCAATTTTTTCAAGGGAATTATAATCATTCAATTTTTAAAAAGAATAAGTTTATCAAGCATTAAAACTATAAAATATGTTACGTTGCTACGTAAATTATAAGTAAAGTAATATTTGCTAATATAGTTGCTATAACCATTTTCTCATATCCTTCCTTGAATTTCTATTTTTCCAGAAAATAGGATTGTAATATTCAAAACAATAAAAGTAAAACTATTCACTTTATTCGAATCTTCAGTTTTACTCAAGCAATCAATCAATTATCAAACACTTTTGAGGAATGCTATAAGTAATTATTTCGTAAAAAATTCCGGTAAATTATAACGAACGAGGAAAAATTTGTGAAAATTGTTAATAGCAATAAACCTAGCGTGCCTATTCTATTTTTATCTTATGCTTCTCGGAATTATTATTCTTAGATTCGATGCTTGCTATAATGTTAGTGTTAAGTGTCAATCAATTTTTTTAGCAAATATTAGGCCTAAGTTTAGATCAGGAATTATATGCTACGACCATCAAAATCTAGACATATTTACCAGTTAACCATGTTATAATTTCCGAATGAATTGTCCAATTATGGATGATATGGCGCCAAATACTCATAAATATACCCACAAAGTATCTCTAAAAACAATATTTGAAAATGAAGGTAGCAAATTTGTTTCACAAAAATTAAAAATCACACGAAAATTCGTTTGGAGTCGAAAAATCATTTAAATATTTTAATATTGTCATCAGTTACTTGGTGTATGCCCGTACCAATGATAAAATGACAACGAAAACACAGTTTACTACATTTACACACAGAACATACCCTTAATTTTCTGTGCATTTACTCTTTCATTTGACATTTGTGACGTATGTGTTTATATTACATTGGCTTTTATGACCAGTTCGTGTGTGAAACTAAAGAACAGTGTAATGGTTGCCATTTTATCACTTAAATATTATAATTTTCCCCTTATAATATTTATAAAGTACATTTGTTAACAAATATCTGTAAAATAAAATCCAAAAATTACATATTTGATTTTTGTTGTAAGAGAGATATTATATTTGATGGTCGAACATTTCTACTGAATTCTTATGTAAGTTTCGAGTGATTTATCGATTTCATCGCCACTTTTCATGTATATTTTCGAAATAAAGGCTGAAATCTTTGAAATAAGGTTTTCAAAAATTCATGAAATGTAAAATGCCAAAAATAACAGACCATTAACTAATAAGACCTTATACCTACTAACAAATCTAATATTTCAAATAGCACTTAAAAAATTAAATTTTTTTACAACAGTTACGATATATTTATTGAACACTTAGAGAAAAAAATATTCTCTGGACACAAAAAACAGTGTATATTGATCAATGAGGATATTTTACAAATGAACTAAAATAAAAGTTAGAGTAAGGCCAAATTCGTCAAGAATCAGTTATTTGAAATATTGTTTAGAATTGAAAGATCTATCTACGTAAAAGGATCCAACATTACAGGTTTCTGTTTTAAAGTTATGAATTCTTTTCTAGACTTCGAAAAGTTCACAAATTCTTCAGCATTTCGTTGGATTATTCAAATCACTCTGTTCAGTGTTACAATTATTATGAAATATTCAAATTCTGCTTTTATTCTTTCTGTATTATATTTCGAACAACCAATCGACTGCGCCAAAAAAGTAAACAAAGCCGAGTCTTAGAGCACAGATATTCTGATATTAATGAAATAATTGTCTTCTGTGGTTTGTTATCCCTCACAGTACTTGTTCATCTATTTTCAGTTTTTGTTATATACTGCGTATCGAAATAATGAAAAATTCCATTGTTGATTATATTTTTGATATTGAAATAATTGTACCAAAAGTAATTAATTTTAACAATTGTTGGCAGATAAAGTAAGTCATCTCAAAATTTTCAGTAAATTGTTATACCCATCGTTTTCAGACTACATCAAACAGTTATCTTATTAATTAACAAAACCACTCATCATAGAAAAACAAAGATGAAAAAATGCTCCAGTAATTTTTTAATTATCTGGAGAAAATTCATAAATAGCACAAAGTTCAAAAAAAAAAGATTAATCGAAATGTATCACTTGTTGAAATGTTTCAGTGTACAATTTGCGTATACAAAATTCAACAATGCACTTATTAGCGTGTTTAATTCATTCGACAAACATTTCAAAGCTTTCAGAACTTTACTTTTATGCTCAATATTGTTGAATTCTTCCTAAATACGTGTTATAATTTCATTGTTAGCGATAATAGAGCGAAATAATGTTAAACAAGTCTGTAGAAAATGAACTGTTTACCATCAGGGTAGCATATGTTTTGTAAATCAATTTAAATATTTATTATCTGTTAGATAATCGATGTATCCATCTTATAAAAGTATATTTTGAAAGTTGTGTTCAAATGTATTTCGATGAAATAACAAGAAGTCTTGTTATTGTAACCACTTTAATGATGAAAAACAAATTTCAAATAAAATAATATAATACCAAAATTTTTCAATCAGAAATCAAATTAAATTGTTCGGAAACGCCTGATAAAATGTTTGTTTCATCAATATATATTTCTGTATCGAAGATATGGTAAATGAAAATTGTTTCGTTCAAACACAAATGTAAGGAGGTAAGAGTAAACTAATCACACCAATTAACCTGTTTTTTCGAATATAAATCAATACCCCATCGATATTTTCACGCCTATGCTAAATATTTACTCATACAGAATTGTACAATATAATTACCTTATATATTTAGCATATTAATAAGCATACTTGTAAATTACTTTCAAAGCAATGTATAAAAATTTATAAAAAGAGTCTTTTATTTCATCATTTCTCATAACAACCAAAAAATTACGAATCATTAATCGATTTAAATCGATAAAATCTAAATACGAGTACATAATTTAACTAAAGCTAAGTAATTTTTCGATTTTCACTATAACTGATTCAAAAACATGACAATATCGTTTCGCCATATAATATAAATGACTATAGATTATATAATAAAAATTATAGTGAAAATCGATAAACTACTTAGTTTTATTTAAATTAAAAAATTACCAGTTAATTATTATATGGAAGAAATAAACAGGAAACTTTTCAAGCAGAACAAAATAGTCATCAAATCAGTTTTTTGTGACATGAGCACGTTTGACATTTCATCTCGGTTGGCAACAAAATCCATTCTACTGAAAATTATTTTTTCTCTGGTGAAAAAAAAAGAATACCTCCTCATTTCTCAAAAACCTATAGACATGAATGAAGATGGATAGTTTAGAATTGCTGGATATATTTGTAGGGGTTTGTTAAGATGTATACCTGAACTCTGTTCAGTATGAACAACTTTATTTAATATAACTATTTACAATTACTAACGAAGAACGATGTTTTTCGTTTGACTGTTGTTTGACAGAAAGGGAAGAGATCATGTAGCCTTCTCTTAAGGTAGCAGGATGTGACTAGTGGCCGCGTATTGAAATATTTTATCATACAAGAGTCAAATCTCGGTTATATCGAAATAATTGATTTTTCAATAAATAAGATCGAAAAATTGATGATGATAGTCAAGTTTATGAACCTTTTTCACTACTCGTATTAAACAGCTAATTATACTCAACACAGTATTTTAGTAAGATTAGCTCCATCCTTCGCACTATTCGTAAAGTGGAAATTAATTCAAATAAATCTTATACCTTGCCAGAAGTCGCTGGACACTTAATACGAAAAACAATTCTAATTTATATTAGTCTAGTCATTAACATTGTAACTTAAAATATGCTAAAACAAAAGCCAAATTACACATAAACAAGTATTTTTTTGTTTCATCATAGAAATTTCTTATCAAAATGACAACTCTGACAGCTTCATCTAAGTTAACCTAAAATCACTCAGTCATTAGTTGTTCGATATTGACTGAAAATTAACAAATTATTATGAAGGAATAAATGTGTATTTAGGGTTTCTCCAGTCTCAGAAATATGGGTCTCTTGACTGACCCAAACTGTGAGCAAGGAAAGTTAACCAAAGCTTTACTGAAATATTACAATTCGCTGTGCATCTTATTTTATATAGCAGGAATAATATGTTTTTTGACCCTAGCAAGTAAGGAAATAAATGCAAACACATACTTCTCAGAGAATGCCCTCTTACCTGGTTTGGTAAAGTCGGAATTTCCTGATGATGATCTAGCTAAAAGATTTTATATTGAACTACAAGATGAAATGAAAAAATATGATAATTCCATGCCATACCCTTGGCTTCTTGCAAAGTTTCAACAAATAGGATTAGATACTTTCACACACAATTTTTCTTTATATCCTGCAATAGGAAAATCGCAGACATTCACTGGTAAAAATGTATATGGCATTTTGCGAGCTCCTAGAGCTGCAAGTACTGAGGCTCTTATTCTAAGTGTACCGTATCGAACACCAACTAGTCCTCATCTAACCACTGCTCCTTCAATTGCAATACTTCTTGCATTTGCAAAGTTTGCTATTAAAGAAAAGTATTGGGCAAAAGACATCATATTCCTAGTAACAGAACATGAACAACTTGGAATTCAAGCATGGCTTGAAGCTTATCATGAAACTCAATGTGGAACAGAAGGTATATTGGCTAGTGGAGACTTGGATGGCAGAGCTGGATCTATTCAAGCAGCAATTAATTTAGAATTACATACAGATAAGATAGCTCATATTGATATTAAAATAGAAGGGTTAAATGGACAGTTGCCAAACCTTGATCTCTTCAATCTAGTCACTAAAATATGTTCCAAGGAGGGGATTTATAACACCTTCAAAATGAGAGAAAATAAAGAATATCGTAGTCCTTACAAAGATTGGTCCCATTCAATGATAACACTACTTTCAATGGTAACATCTCAAGCAACTGGTATACCAGATGGAAATCATGGTTTATTTCATCGGTTTGGAATTGAAGCTTTAACTGTTGAAGGGTACCCCTATAGTGGTAAAGGTAATAACTGGAAAGTAGAGTTCTTGATAATGGGAAGAATACTAGAAGGCGTATTCAGAAGCTTGAATAATTTACTTGAAAAATTTCACCAAAGTTTTTTTTTCTATTTATTGACTTCATCTAATAGATATGTATCAATAGGTCATTATTTTCCATCAATTGCCGCCATTGTAGGAGTCTTATATTTGAGAGCGTGTGCAAAGTGGTGTAATCTTCAAAAGAAAACGTCTAGCTCAAAAAAAGAAGAGAATGACTGGGATGAAAAACAGGAAGAAGCTCAAATTATTAAAGGCCACCAAAGAGTACAAATGGTGTTCCAAAATGAGAAAAAATTAAAAGAAATGGGTCAAGATTTCAAGAAGAAAATGAAGATTGCTTGTAGCTCACCAGAAATGGAAAAAAGCCAAATAAGTGATGTTATTATTATATTCATCTTCACCCACTTAATTGGAATAATTTTGATGAATTGTCCCAACTATATTGTGCAAATTGGAGAAATGTTTGACATAACAAAGGAGACATCATTATTCTATGGATATAATTTAGCATCGTTAATGCTTCTTACTGTTCCATTTTTTGTTCCATTCAAAAAAAATATAGAGGCAATGGCTATAATGAATGTACTCGCATTATTAGAGTTGGGAACATTTCTAATTTGTGTGGCTATGAATAATTTCAGTCTAGCTTTTCTAACTGGCGTGTTATACACCCCATTTGTACTACTTATTAACAATTCCAATTCACGATTAATGTCAGTAGTTCAGAAAATATCTTGGTTATGTGTTCATCCTATAGTAGTATTAATACTAACAGTCACTGTCAATAGTTATTTTGTATTTTCTAATGAGGGAATAAAAGCAGTTCTATTTAGAGGTATAAAATCTACACAAGAAGCGTTACTTTATAGCATTTTAGATTCAATGATATATGGTAATTGGTTGTTTAATATCACTACAGCTATTCTGATACCAAATTGGTTGTGCTTTTGGATACTTACTTTTTCACCCAAACCACCAAGTTATGAAGATAAAGAAGCAGATGCCAAGAAAAAAACTGAATGAGTTCAAACTAATGTTTACATTTTAAGAATTGTGAGTTTTTATATTATTTCTTAAATAAATTTTGTTAACTCTCTTTTCAGTAGCTCTAATTTTTGCTGAATACCATTTATTACAAATGTTTGTACAAATTAATTTAGCATTCAAATTGGTTTATTTTCAACTTGCACCTAAAATGAAAACGGTTTGTTGATTTAAAGAATTTCAGTAGACTAATTACATAGGCCTTGAAAATTTAACAATTTAGAAAGTACAAAAAAATAAATAAGATATCAAAATTCATCACTGTCATTTGAAACATTCATCTACTCAAGTAACATGCTTTGTTTATTAACTTCCTAAGAACCATTGCGTGAGGTTGGTAATTGAGACAAAAGATGCTTAAATATTTATTTCTTCCAATTAGTAATAGATCAAAGTCAACAAGTGTTAATCTTTTCTGTTCAGTTTACTTGAAATTGAATTCAGAAAAAAGCGTCAATGCATGATATAACATAAGTAAATACTTATAAAAAAAAACATTACTCTGAAGTGTTTTCAGAAGAATATGATCACATTCAAATTTTTTCTAAAAAAAAAATTAAACTAGCAAATGTTTTGCTAATAATCCAAAGCCCATTCATTCTCTGTCAAAAAAGCGTCCACTACTTCCTTCATTGCAAAATTTGGAATTAGTTGATCTTGTGTCAATTCAACTCGCGTAACAGGATCAAAGTGACCAACCCTCTATAAAAAGAAGTACAATTAAAACTCATTCAATTTGATGATAAATTGTCAAATTTTCCATTCAAAGTAACAGAAATCCCAATCTATAAAAAAAAAATTCAACTATACCTGAAGATGTTCTTCTAAATCTTTCTTATCATACGTTATTCCACTAGGAGTAATAACAGGTTCCTGTAAAATTTCAAAACTAATTTTTCCACACAAATAGTCAGGAACTTCTCTTTTTCTTCGGTTTTCATCAACTTTACTGAGTAAATTATTCAATTCATGTGAATATTTTTCAGCTTTTTCTTCAATTTCTCTAATCTTCATTTCTTTTTCATCATCCTGCATATCATCTCGTACTTCAATATTTCTTATTTGATTTTCCCTATCTTCAGATATTAATTTATTTAGATATGTTTGCATTTCAATTTCTTGAGCTATACGTTTATCTTCTTGTACTGAAAAACGCTTTTTACGTGCTATCCTTAATTGAGAGGATATATCATCACCATAGTTTGTTTTCTGTTCTTTTGCCAAATCGGAAGCTTAAAAAAGTTTAGAAATGCTATCAATTTTTATTGATAATAATTATTTTCCTACCTCGTTGCAAATGTTTAATAGATTCATCATAACTTTCTAACTCTAATAATGCTTGACCAAGAAAAAAGTGTCCTTTTACAATGTTAGGATCCATTTCTATAGCCCTTCTACAATCTGTACAAGCATCATGCCACCTTGTGAGTTTCAAATGACAAAGGGCTCTATTTGTGAAATAGTGGGCAACATCTGGGTTTTTGATCTACAAATGTATGGTCATTCAGAAGCTACTCCTTTCTATAGAAGTTATTAAATGGATCCCAGATGCAGCAAATACTTACAATTGCTTTACTGTAACTATTTATAGCTTCCTCATATTTTCTTTGGCTAAAAAACCGGTTTCCCTGTTCTTTCAGTTCCTTGTCCGAAAGATTTGCTGTAGAATACATATGCTTACTCATTGTTATATTTTACCAAGACAGAAAAAACTAAATGTTCATTTGAAAACTATAAATTTTACCAAATTGTCAACTAAATACATAAATTTCACAACTGACTACACACAAATATTAAAATATTTTTTATATTTAATCAAGAGGAATTATCCATATCTCATGTTATCAATAAATTTTAGTTTTCTTGTTTTTTAACTATTTTTTTATCTCTATCAAACTGTCAATGCGACCGTGACAGATGATTGGAATGTTTCTAGAAAAAGCTATATCAAAGTGAATAGTAGTCCGAAGGCCGAATTATATTATCCAATAGAAAGTGAATTAGCCCGTAAAGTTCTCAAAATTATTTATCCTTCATTACATAAATATTGTAGTTAATTCATTTCCAAGTTTAAATAAGTCGTCAGGTTTCGCGAGAAGATAAGCATAGAACTTAAGACAGATATAAAGAAATGATGGCGATTATATCTATCAGCTGCATCAGTGTAAATCTATTATTATGGCATGTAAATGTCCACATTATGAAAAACGTATGTTCGGACCCTCCATTTTTTAAATAAATTCATCAAATAGATGGAATAAGAGAGTATCAAAAATAACTTTAATGTTGAATCAATCAGTCAGACTGAGTAATCAAAATAGAGCAATGTGAAAATTCTTTATATTAGTATTTTCCTACGAATACATTCAATAAAACATAAATACTTTCTTATACTCATCAGCAGAATGCCAATGAGGCAGTATTTGCCTTTAATCACAGGTCGATCGGTAACATTCAGATTATTTTTATCAAAATAAATAAAATTTCTCTTAAAATATTCATCATAAATGGCTCTTTAAAAAACATTGAAGTATCATAGATTTTTAATTAATTTTGAAGTTTATTACTATTATCTATGGTTTGTACAGTTAAAAATGGCTGAGAGATTTGACAGGATGAAAATCCTACAGTAATAAAAACCTGTAGCTGTTTATTTAAAAGTGAGGTGATATGTAAATATTTGTGTAATGAAGAATATATGTAAATATTAGTTTGTAACCTAAGGCTGTGATATTAATTGGTAATGGCCGATGAAGCAAATGATCAGGAATTGAGGAAAAACCTTCTAATAATTCAATCAATGATAGACGTCTCTGCAGAAAGATTGGAAGGTCTCCGTACACAATGTGCGACAAGTGCAGAATTAACCCAACAAGAAATAAGAACTTTAGAGGTAAAATACTTCTAGACCATATTTGCTGACTATATACATAAAACACTTATGTAAATAATATGATTAATGGCAGGTTTTGTTTTTGGTGCCAGATCAAAGATAGCCATAAAATCTCATATACCTGAAATGTACTGCACTTTCAGTTTAATGGCATATTTTTTAACAGTATATTATTATTTGAGAAGTTCAATTATTTCAAAGGATGTGGTATTTGGGATCTTACAGCACTTTTATATTTCTCATTCCTTTTCAGGGGAAACTCATAAAAATGTTTTCCGAACAGTTGGTAACAAAGTTAAAATTAAGAAATGGCTGCAGTGATCACATTCCCTCATTAACACAGTGGTTGCAAGTTGTAGGATTAGGAAGTAGTTCCATACAAGGCTTATGTCAAAAAATTTCATCTGTGGAAGAACTTCAGGAGAAATCTGAACATGAACTGAAGACTATTTTAAGTGATAAAGGAACAAAAACAGAAGAACTGAACAAGCTGTTTAGAGCACTGCATAACTTGAAGAGATATGTGGGTAAGTATAATTGAAAGTTTAAAATTGAGTAAATGATTAATTTTTCAACATTTTTTAAATATTGAATATTTTCCAGAAATGTGAATTGTAATAATGCTGATATGTTCTGAAAGATGGGATTGTTGGGTTGTTGAATCTATAAATTTAACTTTAATAAACATTGTCATCAATGTTCATTTAATTTTTCTCTAGCAAAGAAATATTTCATCTCATGTTTTTCAACTTTTTTTTTAGATGTCCTAAAAAAGGGGGTAATGAAACAGCTGATATGAACCTATACTGGGACTCGTGGGATAGAAATCATCCCTTAAAAGTGGTCGTTGGTCTGTCACCGCGTTCTGGACGTTCTAGAGTAGCAAGGGCGAGTGTTCCTTCTGAAGACAGCCTAACCACAGGCTTGAATAACAACATACATCGATCAGGAGGACAGGGTGCGATGATAGTCATACCTCCTTCACCTTCTGTGTCTAGCATCTGCGATTCATTGAATGCAAGCCCCAGATGTGGTGGGGCCTCCTTAGGTTCGCCCCCTGTCACTTCTGATATGTGGAGTAAGGGGGTGAAAGGTTTGCATGGTGGGTGTTTATGGTAATACCAACAAATTTACATAAACAAGATTTGGAAGTTAAATAATTTTTTGTATGAGAAAAATAATCGTTGATAATTTAAGAATAATACTATTGAGAAACAAATTCAATGTTACAATGATCATAAAGATTAAATGAGGAGGTTTTAAATTTTTGTATTATTAGTTGAATTTTTAAAATTAATACTCCATCAATCTTTTCCCTTTTAGAATGTTTTGTTAGTTATTAATCCTGTTGGTATTACATGCATGTTCAATAACTAAAAACTCAAATTTTATCATATTTTAAGAGAAATAACTTGAAATTTTCAATATTTTGAAAGTATATGGACATGTGGAATATATTTTTACTTGACTACCGAGTAAAAATATTTATGCTATTATAAAAATCTTATAATTGCTTAAATTGGATGAGTGTCAATAGGTAATCTAGTTTTAATGTTAATCTAGCATGTGGAAAAATGAGTAAGATACATTGGAAACTCTCCATGGACTTGGATGTTTCTTTATATATTTATTTTATATTTACGATAAAGCATGTTGAAATTTCAAATGATATATGATTGTAATCTCTCTTTAAGCATGTAGGTGTTTTATTTCAAATCGCTTGTTAAATGAGGATTATGAGAAATATTCAATTTAAACAGGAATTTGTATTGTGTGATCATCACTAAGATTCTTTTTCATCTTTAAAATTAAAATGTACAGTTTTTTTTTTCAGTTTATCTAAAGTAGGGCAGATTCTTGTGTGAAAAATACTTTTTTACAGACATGTTTACAAATTCTCTAATTTGTTAAAATTCTAAGTATGAATTATTATTCTCAATATGACAATGTTGAAATTTGTGAAAGTTAATTAGTACCAGCATTAATTTCCGATTGATAATTTCAGGTTCAAAATTTCCAACAACTCCTCCACCTAGAAAGAAGCATCTTACCGGACTTCACAACACAGCTCTTTTGCCTGATTCTTTTCCTCTGACTAAAAGCAAATCACACGAATCTCAGCTTGCGAAAAATGATGGTAGTGAAGGAAATTCTACTGGGTGAGAATATGTGCTCTTTTATTTTTAAGAAATTTTGTACGGTTAGTGCCTCATTCTAAAGGGTAATCACCACTTATTACATATATTGGCTGCTCTGAAATCGAAGAAATAAAACAATGACAATTTATTGTTACAAAATTTAAAGCCTTAATTATCCTTTTTTCAAAGGGAATCGACTGCCACCAGTACACGCAGGGCAAGACTTCCTACGGAACCAGGACCGGACACTATGGCTGGTTACAATAGTCCCTTGTTGACCAGTCCAATGAAATCGCCGCCATCTAATAATGCAGGGACTGATTCTGATGACTGCAGCTTCAAATGTAAGACAGTCGTTGCAATTTCCTTAGAATTAATTATTCTACTACTACATTACTATTATTTCCTACTACCTACTATCTTTTTTGACAGGAACGTTTAGACTTAAGGAAATATATATTAACGTAACCTTCGATTAAAATTTAAACATAACTTGCAATTAAACATATTAAGTGTTAATAATGAGAATCTATATGTAAATTCATTAATTTCATTTAATCATTCATAACCTAATGCAAGAATATGATTGAGGTGTTGAAAATTGACTTATGACAGGGATCTAGGTGAGACAAAGCAAATAATTTGAACTATAACTGTAGTGTAAATAAATTTATAATTTTGTGACTTTTAATTTGTGAATTTTTAATTTTCTTATAACTTCTCTTTTAGCTTCGAGAGATGGAAAAAATATATTTCCGAAAGGTTACTTAGATTAAATGCACAAATGGATTGAATCCCAGTGATATTTTTCTCATTAGTTCACTTAGTTGTTAAGTAAAATTTATCCATTAAAAAAATTTATTTTAATTACCGTAAAGAGATGTCAATGAAAAATCTTTGTTATAGTAATTTTTCTGCGATGAATCAATCTATTTCAGTTATATATTACATTCTTTTTCTGCCATTTCATGAATGATCGGTGTGGCCATGTTCAATTGTCTTCTGAGTTTAAAGTTTCGGCTAATAACATTACTTTTGTAACTTGTTCTCACTTTATGTGTTTCCATGCTGAGTTAAGCCATTCTAATAAGGTATGTAATTACAAAACCATCGTGATCAAGATGTTTATTTACGCGTGGTATAATATTTCATAATATTTATAATTGCCATAAAGAAATATTTTCAGTTATGGTGTACGCTTTTTTTAAAATTTTTCAATAACTACAGAAAATAACTAGTGGTAAATTTAAAATAAATATGCCAAATAAAATACTATATATTTCTTCATGAAGTAGCTGTGGATATCCTGAATTAACTTGACAATATCAGTCGGTTCGTTCAACTCGAAAACGAAACATCCTGTATAATTAATGATTCATCGACCATCGTTGCTCCTATTTCCCCCCAGTCTTAAAATTAAAATTTGCGTGAGCGGTTCTTATCTCTCCAGTCTTTATTGGAAGTTGGAATAACGATAAAGCTTTTTCGTTGTCGCTTTTCCGTCGGGACGTTTTAGACCAATCGAAAACATCAACTTCTGCCGAATTATTTGAAAATCGATAACATTGAGGTAGGTCATATTATTGTTGTGAAACGTTTTCGAAATTTCACCTACAATTTGTGTTGGACAATTCAGAGAAATATTTCGATTATTGACATCCGTTGTTGGCACTATTGGTAATATTTTCAAATTATCATAAATTTTTAATATCGCGAAGATCAGTTATTTACATTCTTTCATTAAAGGATATGTTTAGTATTTTATTACAAGATGTTGATTTATTTCAGTTATTATGTGTTTATATATTTAAGTCTTTAATTTATAAATAATGTAATGTGTTTGAACAACATAAATAATTTATGTTGTTTAAACACATTACATTATCGTACTAATTCAAAAATTAGGATTAAAAAAAATTTAACGATTTTTCATTCGAATTTGTGTGATTATGATTAAATTTTTTTTCACACAACTCTACAGGGTCTTGTTATAGTTATTACTGCAATTATTTCATCATAATTCATGAGTTTAATATCATTGGTTTCGGTTGTAATTTTATTAAATTAATTTTTTTATCATTCCCAATTTTTATTGTAATTTGTCCAATATTTTCTTATTTTTTTGTCATTTTGGCTACCCATAATAATTAAAAATTTGTTAATGCTTATCTATCTTAATGGGTTTAAGGAATCAAATCTAGTAACATAACGTAATAATTTTCATGAAAAACAACGTACATTTGAAAAAGAACAGATGTTATATATTCGTTTTATCTCAATTATAAAACACATAATGTACTTAATTCAATAGGTTATTACAATTGAACCGGATACAACTTGCGTTTTAACTATACGACCTTCAATATTCACAATAAAATACCAGGATGGATAAAAAATTTCCAATTCTTCAAACAAGCAAAATACTTTATATAATTTTGAAATCATGCAATTTTTAATTCAGGACTTTAGACTCTAAAATTGTATACTTTGTATCTGAATGAAATGTAGGATTTCTTTTTCGTTTATGTTTCAATTTTACGGTCATTATATTCAATTTACAGTGTCAAGTGTTAATGTTTTTTATGTTACTTTAGGTAATTATTTAATGTCTGAACCTAGAACCGTTATTTTACATCTTCATTTGGTATACCTATTAAAATATAGTATAATATGATAGGAAAAAAATTTAATATGAGCTTTACTGAATATATTCATCGTAGGTATCATCGTCACGTAACAAAAAGCGTTATGTGTCCCCTTTTTAACTGCCAGCTCTTCTCTCTTTCTTTATTAATATTCTTCTAATGCGTTCTAATTGACTAGCTATGCAGAGTAAGAAATGTGCTTCTTTTTGTCAAAATCAAAAAGTATATACTGCTTTTATTTCAATTTACATTCATAGTTGAGGGGAATACTAACTTGAAGAACTACTTTCTTATCTGGATACAAACGTCAGCACACCGTTAATTAAAATTTTTTTGTATCTGAGTGGATTAAATCAAACGTTTCGATTTTCAGCGAGCAATCTTCAGGTGCCCAAATCGCCTCGCACTCCAACCACCGCTCTGCGAAATATGACGCACCAGATCAACCACCGCTTCGCTAAAACCTTCAAGATGATGTCCACTTGCATGTACTGCCTGAAACCCATCTATTTTGGTACCGGTCTCAAATGCAAAGAGTGCAAATTCACGTGTCATAGAGAGTGCGAGGACAAGGTAACTCCTTCGTGTGGTTTGCCGCCCGAGCTGCTCGACGAATTCAAGAAGAAAATAACGACGATACAGGGTAAGTGTGGAAAGTATGACTTAAATCGGATACTTGAAATTGGGCAAGTCCAGTGTGTATGCAAAATGAAACTTTAATTATTTTTCTTTCGCTACAAAAAAGCAGAAAGGTGAAAATGATGAATTACATTGTAACACCGCAGATATGATTTGCTCAATCTAAATGGATAAAACAATCCTTTTAGATTTTTCAATAGTTTAGTATAAGTTCAAAGGACCTTATCATTTTGATGAAATTATGTGTTTGAAGAGTTGAAATGTTGTACACTATGTCAATCTAAGTTAACTAATCGAATCTCTGAAAATCCATTCTTCCTTTTACTTTCTCTCTTATAAAAATATTTAAAATATAAAGATGTTTTTACCTTCTATTTGGCAATTACAATTTGGTGAAAAATGTTGCCGTTGAGTGTTTATGAAAATTGTTCAATCACTAGAATACCTTTCTTTCTATAAGACTATGAAATGGTGGTGAGAATGAAAGAAGAGTAACTTGCTATCAAATAAGTGTCACTATCTTTGTCAAAATAATAAAGACTTATATATAACATTAAATAATATTGTTACTAATAATTCATACCTGGAATTACATGAATGTATCAACTAAATTACTTAACAAGGATATTATAATATTATCTGCTTAACAGTAAAGATGTAGAGAAAAGAAAACAGTATGTCTTTGTTGCTTTTTTGAATGATGTTTGTGTATAGATAGAATGTTTCAAACATTCTTTGGGAAGTATTACTCTCATTTTTGTTGACAAACAAAAATATATTTAATTTAAGTTTATTTAAATCTCGTAAAAAAAAGGGATTGGTTACATTCTATAGAATTTATAGTCCCCATTCGAGATTTGAGGCCTCCTATTTATATCTTCTAATGCAATCGCTAATAAATAAAGACGTTGAATCCAAGTGTATTTCTATCTTCAATATAACTTTTAGATTTCTCGTTTTTATAATCGCTACTGTTTTTCATTATAAAAACAAATATGTGGGGAATATAAAGTGAAATAAATACTATAAAATTTTATCGAATTCGTTATTTTTCTCTCAGGTCACCAGTTGGCTTCATCGCCGAGCGCCATCAGAGACGCCAGTAGGGCGGCCAAAAATTTGAAGTCCACCTTAAAGCGAAACAGAAAGAGATCTCACCCCCAACCCTCCATTAACATAGCTCCTTACCCGGTTAGTAATTGTCCGTTCGTATTATTTAGATCTGTTTTTGACAATATCTTAGATCAACAATAACTTTTTGGTTTTATTCTTCAGCCTCCAGACTCCAGTTCGAACACTTCGAGCTGCAACAGTTCTACTCCCTCCAGTCCAGCTGTTCAAGCCATACACACCCCTCACACTATTTCCAAGCAGCAGTTTCATTTTCCAGGTGAGTTACGATTTAGAATATTACTTTTTTTTACAACGTTTTATGGTAATAGAGATTAATCGATTCTATGATCATTTATTTATTTATTTATTCAAGTCTAGAGTTACATAGGAACATTTACAGGCAATCTCAAGTACAATTATTGAACAAAATAAAAACAGAAACAGCACCTATTTATTTATTTTTTATTAAATAAATTAATCAAAATTATTATTTTTATTTATTATATGTACTTATAGAAAGTGTTCTTTATGTTAAGAAATATTAATTTGGTACAATATCTCATTATTACCAATTGATACAATCAATGTGCTGTTGAATTGTATGTAGGAATAATTCTCATTTTATTAATTATGACCAATAGTTGACATTCTGAAGTGCTAATCTAACTGTATTTTAAATATGAACTATCACAGAGTTGATTCATCATCGTCCATTGAATTTATTAACTGTATTTTCCCTTTTTTTTAAATTCAGTGGTACAGTTTAACGCCGGTTCCGAACTGCTGTTGGACTTTGTAATCAATGTACATTACCCAGAATATATCATTATTTAAACTACTTAAAATTAGGACAAACACAAACACCTTTGTCCTCAGCGGGGCTCGAATCCGAGTTCTACCGAACTATAGTCGGGTGTTCTACCGACTAAACAACGGAAACTCCCTTATTTGCATCGGAATCGAAGAAACGCTCGTTTTTATTGGTATTAATCGACCACCTTTTCTTTGTTTCAGATATCGTTCACACTGAAGTTAACGAGGTCACCTTGGAGACGTATCCGCTGGCGGGATCTCATAGCGATGCACTGGTAGGCTCGCAGAAGTCCGACAGGACAGTATCGATGTCGGGCAGCACGAGTACCGACTCCGACCGAACACCTGTCCGCGTCGATTCGCAAGACAGTCAGGTGTCCGACACAGAAACGGTGACGGAGTGTCACAGGTGGCCGAGACAGAACAGCGTAAGTTGATAACAGATGGCGCCACCTGCCAGAGGCGGAGTTTCCGATTGTAGGTCGGGTACGATTAGAGGCAAAAAGTAGATATCGCAACGTCTCCTTTAGATTTTTTGCTTTGTAAATGCAAAAAAGCAAATATTGATTATTCAATACAGGTTATCATAAGATCTTACCAATTTTCTGGGCTTGTGAATAGTTGGACTCATCAATTCAGTATTTCGTTCAGTTAAATAGATCTTTTTTTTTAATCGATGAGTGAGTTCTAAGTCTAATTTACCAGGTGTATAGTTATTTATACAAATTGCTGTTCATATACCACTTTTAGGTACCTTCAAGATCTTTGTATTATATTACGGCCTTCTCATTATTATATTCATCTTTTTGTGATGATGCATTTATCTTTGAGTTGTATCCTAATTTCAACTTGTGATACTTTAAATATTTTTTAAATTCTTTATTTAAATTCTGAAATGAACGGTTTTAAAAACTGGAACAGAAAAACGGAAGGTCAGATATAAACAATAGTTTTCACAGCAAACAAAAATTAAAATGTCCAGCCTGAAACATATGACGCATGCAAAGAAAATTTCAAAATTGAACAAATAACTAGATCAACATCAATGAAAATTAAAAAGAAATACCAAATTCTTACTGCTAGTAAATCAGAAATTGAATTCACACATTTCAAACACAAATACTGTTTATTTTAGGGTCAACATTTTAATATTGTGTTTGTTGTAAAACTACAGTCGTCATTCGACTTTTTGTGTTTTTGTTTCAGAATTTTTTTCAACTTTCGAATAATTTTTTTTTAATCTACAAACTTTTTTGGCTGATTGGATTAAACTCATTATCAACTTTCATCCTTATTAGGAAGGAACCTTAAACATATTCGAGATTCAATGATTGCTCCGCTGAACCTGTACAGAGAAATTTATATTAATCTAAATTAGCACCATCATTACTTGCAAATATATTTACAGTTGTCGATGAGGGAATGGGATATACCTCATGACGAGCTGAAATTCGACAAGCTGATCGGTATCGGCAGGTTCGGCAAAGTATTCCGAGGCTATTGGCATGGCGACGTCGCCATCAAGGTGCTCAAGTATCTGAAGGACGAGAAGACGCTCGAACACTTCAAGATGGAGGTGGCGACGTTTCGAAAGACGCGACACGAGAACCTGATACTGTTTATGGGAGCGTGCATGAATCCCGACCATCTGGCCATCGTCACCAGTCTGAGTAAGGGTGACACCCTGTACACGCACATCCACCTGCGCAAGGACAAGTTCAACATGAACAAAACTACCATCATAGCGCAGCAAATCTCGCAGGTATGTTTCAAAAGTGTTATTACTTCGTTTCTATTAATGAAAAGCTTTACAAAGGGTATCAAAAAAGCAAAACGCTTCATCCTATCTTTTACATTGTACACTTGGAGGAAAAAATAGCATTATTATTATTATATGACTCTGATACTTTTTTCTTTATATCGATAAATATTTAGCTTAATCAGACGTGTAACTTTTTAGGGTATGGGTTATTTGCACGCCAAAGGCATCGTTCACAAGGATTTGAAGAGCAAGAACATCTTCTTGGAGAACGGGAAGGTCGTTATCACCGATTTCGGTCTGTTTAGCGTCACGAAATTATGCTTTGAGAATAGGTAAGGATTTCAGTTCCACAAATATGAAACAAGAATTTGAGCGTTGTTTTTTCACTTAGGAAACCAGACAGTATTGGAATACCACCGGGATGGCTATGTTATTTGGCTCCGGAGATCGTCAGAAATCTGCACGCCCACCAGTCGCATGACGAAGAGTTGCCGTTCAGTAAAGCCTCAGACGTGTACGCCTTTGGGTGAGTAATATAAATGCTAGGCGTTGAGCTCTGAAATATATGAGCACTGAAAACAAAAAAAAATTATTTGCTCGATCATTTCAATCGAATGTTCAATGCAGTCATTCAAATATCCCATGCAGTCATACTTCAATACTTCAAATGCTTCAATGCAGTCATTCAAATATCTCGGTAATAATTGTACAGAATAACCTTTTTTCAAAGTAAGAGGAAGAATTCGAGCGACTTCTGTCTTACACGTTGTATATTGAATTAAAAAAACTCGTCTTGTTTTAAAAAAAAAATAATTGTTTATTTTACTAAACTAAACTAAAAAAATTGGCTTTACAATTGTTTTGGGGAGTTTTCCCATTTTCAAAAGCTAAACTTTTTTCTCAACTAACAGTTTTACATATGTATTTGCTATAGACACATAATGGAGTACAAAATAGCAATGAAGACGATTACCGTTCTAAATTGAAGGTAAAATGTTACCTTCATTTTGTCGTATTATTATTTTGTTATACTTTAATATATTGTATAAAGAATACTTATTAAATTTGATTGATTGTTCTCTAATCTCTTAGTGAAACATTGTTAAATATATTGAATGAATAACACTTTACTTGATTTCATTGTTATTAAGTCAATATAAAGAATACTTGGCTTGCTTTCACAAAAATATATTAAATTATTGCTTGACCATTGTTTCGTTGTGTTACCTCATGTCAAAATGAAGTTATTCATTGTCAATTCGTATTTGTTTGCAGCACTGTTTGGTATGAACTTCTGTGTGGGGAATGGCCATTCAAAACACAGCCACCAGAGGCTATAATTTGGCAAGTGGGGAAAGGAATGAAACAACCTTTGGCTAATTTGCAAGCTTCTAGGGACGTTAAGGTAGCTATAGCTTATATCAAAATTAAATATACGTGCCAAAAGTTTGACATAGTTATTCTTCAACAAAAATTAAAGAAGTTAATTAATTAGGAAGGAATTAAAAAGAAGAAAATTTTGAATTGAATTATCATATAAAATTCAATTTAAAAACAATCTCTGTTCAATTCAGTCTCTTTAGTAATTGGGAAAAACAATTTTTGTTGAATATCTCCAATATTAAACTTAACAGGCTTATCATTGGTTACTTTATAACTTTTAATTAACATTTTTTTAAGTTGTATTCAATCCGCAACTTTTCTCTATAACAACTCCTTTTTTCAATTTAGTAGTTGGAGATCACAACAAATTAATACTCTTTCTTTTTCCACTTGAGTTCAGAGGTATTTTTGTTTGTTAAAAGAAATAAGTGTTAAAAGGAAATGATTAGACATTTCTCTCATAAAACAGAGATAATAAATAAAAAAGAAGTTTCTTCAATAAATTTAAACTTTTTAGGAAGTGAGTTCAATTATTTATTCATTATTGCCTATCTACAGGCGATTCTACAGGACATGAAAAGTGAACTTCGCTACATGAAACATGTAGTGAATAATATTTGTTTCTTAAAGAAACAAATCAATTATATATTAATTCAGAAAGTGTAATATCGATCAATATATATGGAAAATAAAAGCGTTATTAAGTATAGATTAACCAAATATTTTTCAAGATACAATGTAAACTCTATATAAACTCTATATGTACAGTACGAAGGTACTGTACATTTTATGGCGTTATAGAGAGTTGTCGTTAAATGGAGAGAAGAAAAGTCAGTGTTATGAAAAGAAACAGTTTATTTCAAGTAGTCATGTATATAAAAAAATAATCTTATTTGAACGTTATTGCGTATATTCTGTTATTTTTGTCTCACCTCTTTTGCTGTACTAGTAATTTTCCTGTATTTTTAAAATTATTCTATTCACGTCTTGCGATATTAAGGCATCTTGGTGAGAAAGGAAGTACTTTTTAGTAAAAGTACTGTAAGTTTGTAAGTAAAACTTTTTCGTCAATACAAAGTGTTTTTCTTTTACTAGCTATGTTTATAGTTTGAAAGTTTGTGAGCAACTAAGAATGTGATAATGTATTAAGTCCATGACTACTTATTAGTGATGGTCAACATAAGTCTATACGTGCAATCCCAATTTGAACAAAAGAACGAATTTCTTAGAAGGTTTGGTTTGCATGTTGACGAAAGTCGAGTTTATTACGGGCTAGGATAATAAAGCGACAAAACAACGTATACAGCTGCACGGATTTCACTAATTTTGGCTAAATTAAGAGATACTTTTTATTACTTAATGTTGTCGTTTGTGAGAGTGGGTGTAACGCTATATGGAGTGAATCATTGTATTGAAAACAAGCTAAACCAACCAAATGATTTCAACGCTTTAGGGAGTTTGTCGTTAAATTGAGTGACGTTACATGGAGTTTACACTGTATTTATTTTAAATTTTCCAATTTTTTTTTAGGACATTTTGATGCTCTGTTGGTCGTTCAGAGCGGGCGAACGTCCAGATTTCATAAGACTACTCAACCTGCTCGAGAAGCTACCCAAGAAGAGGTTGGCCAGGAGTCCATCGCACCCGATCCACTTGTCCAGATCGGCCGAGTCCGTTTTCTAAAGCGGAATTTTGAAAAAAAACTAGATAGGATAGATAGGAAAAAAAATGATCTCCGTGAATTCGTTTTCGAAACTCTGTTTCTCGTAGTTATTCGATTGAAATTTTATTCCGGCCGTTTATACCTACCAAACCGCTCGCATAATGTCGATATTCTATATAGCGATCGAAATTTATGCGAGGGGATTATTCAATGCGTAAATGTTCTACGAAAATGGTGCGTTTCGTCGTGATTCAAACTCTTCAGGTTCCTGAATGTACCTAGCATCGATTGTATTAATTTCAAATGTTTATATCGATGCCTGAATGAAATCTAAACGACGTTGAATATTTCAAATGATGAATCGAAAGTTTTATTGTAGTTAAGAGTTTTCAATGAGACAAATTGAGCTGCATGAAACTGTTCAAATTTTTGGAGGAATCTATTGTTACTATGTGATTATTTATCAAGTTGGAAGCTAAACAATCCTTTCACTTTTCTATGTTTATTATCAATAATTTACAGAAATTACCGCTATTCCAATTGTGGCCAATTTATGGTCAACGTGCAAGATATCAACTTATACCTTTGTCTGAGGTAATGACTTGAATTCATAAGAAATTTGAAAATCTGGCCACTCTTTTGAGAAACACTATAAATGTTCGAACTCTATTTTTATTACTAAAATATTATTTATTCAAATCGAAAATTTATCACATGAAATATAAATATTTAAATATATTTATATATTTAAATAATATATATTTCAGAAATATTATATATAATATTATACTATATATTATATATATAGTATATTAATAATATACAATTTCAGAAATACCAAATATCTGGGTTTTTACACCTAAAACATTGGTTTTAGATAGACCAAAAATATTTCTTATTAAATTAAGATGTCAATTCCATATATAACTGTTTTAAATTAGTACTTAAATACAGAATTTTAAATTGTTTTAAAGAATTACATTAAAAATTTATCGTTTTTCTGTAGTTAATGCGAAATAGAACATTTCAGGCATCGATTAAATAACTCTGACGTATGTTTGAATTCAAATGGACCAAAAGAAAAATCTCTAACGTGAATTTACTTGTGGTTATTTAAAAAAAATGCAGAATGATGCTTTGTAAATTTTATGATACACTCCACAAAACCCTATTGGATTTTTTTGTGTCTCCCAATTATATCACACCAATATATTTTCTATATCAAATATTCATTTAAGTAAATAATTTCATAACCATCTTTTAGATGTTTAACAGTTTGGCATTCTTAAGGACCAGTGGTTTCAAAGTTTTGTTCAGGCTGTGATGTTAGTACATTTTCTTCACGAGTTTTTCCTTATTGAATGATCTTTAAGTATAGGATAAAGTATTTTACTTTAAGTAGTGTAAAAGTCTATTTCTCTATATTTTGTTGTAAAGTTATGTTTCACGCATTTACAGTGAAAAGTTCAGTAAGTTCAAATGCATGCAATATTTGTATGTAAAAACTTTTTTGTATTGTCTGGTTGTCTTTGTATTTCACATTTAATTTCACAACATCACAGTTTTCAAAATGTTCTGAGCAATTATTTGAAATTAAACGACGTGTAATTTTCTTGAGAAAGGTACCAGTTTTATCTTTATCACTCATTTTTTAAATTTTCTCATTTTCGTAATGGTTTTAATAATATGACAACTAGGTAAACTGTGTCTCGGCAAGTATAATATGCTTTTCAGTTGATTTATCAATGTGTTTTTTCTGTCCGATCGGAATTTAATCTACAATCTACTTGTATTCCCTAGAATTATGCGTTATTGACAATTATTATACTGTCGATTAACGTTTTATTGAATTTGATTCCCCGACTTCTTACCATCCAGCCTTCAGGAATGAACTACTTCTCAAAGTAGAGATAAAATTTAATAAACAAATTTCGATTTGTCAAAATCAAGAAATTCCCGTTAGAGAGTCCAAAAACAAGATATATTTCACTAGAACGATGAATAGCCCCATTTTCGTTTTCAAATTGCCTGCGAACTTTAAACTTCCACTTGGCAATTTATAATTTGCTATTCTAAGAGAACACCCAACGCATTAATCATTCCACAAAAAAAGTAGCGATGCAATATTCCTCACTTGAATGATTATTCTAATGCACTTATATTCTAACTGTAAAAATTGTTAAATTTTCCCATTCTGAATCTGTATTTTCAGAGTGATCTGTATAAAAATTCTTGTGATATAAGATGTATAAATTCTAAACACTATTTTGTTTAGGAACGAAGCGCCTCAGTAGGCCGGGTTATACGTATTTGGGTATAATTAAACGTTTTCGCTTTTGGATTCTATTTAACTGATTACTTACTGGGACGCTTCGTAAAACAAGCCATGTGGAATTCTCGATAGGACCTCTCATTCTAAAGAATGAAATTCCGATTGCCTTGAGAATGAAAAGCAATTTGAGCTTAGTTGCACTATAGGACATAATAGTTGACAGTACAAATTTGACGTCAGGATTAATAAGTTGGTTGACCTTGAATTTGTTGTTTGTTTCGCGGTCGACAGAGGGCAGAGTGTAGCACGTGTCGATGACGAAATATGTTAGAATGAACCTTTTTTCGAGGTATAACCTCAAAAGGTTATTGCAAGCACACAACATAATGTAGTTTTCATTCCACAGGTTTTATTACACTGTTAGCGAATTACTTATTTAGGATGGATATCTATTAAGAATTACTTGGCAGTCATAAATTAGAGAATCTTTTTTTATACAACATATTGCATGTTTAAAATTTTAGGCTTAAAAAAATTACTCAAATTGAAAATTTTACTGTAATTTTCCTGAAGTTTCTGCAAAATTTACCTTCTTGTGTTTAGGACAAGTCCACTATAGTTACAAAACAAGGGTTATTGGATTGTTTGAAAAAATGATTGATGTGCAATAGATTATCGGATCTTGATTTTATTAGAATTTATCGATGTACAATCGGTTCCGTATAAAATTTCTGGAAATTGGACCAATATCCAATGTATTTTTAGTTGTTAAAATCGGCAGAATTAAAAAAAAATGTAACATTTGTGCTATTTTAAATAGCGTCTGTTGTAAAGTCCTGTGTTAATAATAAATAATTCTCTTGTAAATATTTTAAGAATCTTGTAAATAAACTATTCCGGTCTGAAACTATGCTAGAAATTCAGACTTTGTATATATGTTTAAAAAGCATTCCCAACACACTTGTCGCTCTAGTCAATTTTGCCGAACTCGAAATTCAAACATTTTCACTTTTTTCCTTCGGAATGTTTGAATTTCAGCCGAATTTTATTCTGATCTACAGTCAATGTATATCATAAGGACTAGGGTAAAATGAAATATTTAATTCAAACCGTTGTTTTATTCCAAGTACCCTGCCACGGCCACTTACAATACAGGCCATAAAATGAACATCTGTTAAAAAAACATAGTCGTCCAAGAATTCCGCCTTTAGTTGTCCTGGTATACTAATGCAAATGGGACGCTTCCCAAAACTTTCGCAGTTTGAAGTTAAATCAAATTTGAGCTTTTGGTATAAATTCTATATTTTTCACTTGTGTACAGTGTGATACAAGTGTTGATGTTGATAATTTGTTGAAATCTCTACATTAAACTATAAAACACAGTGTTGTATTTTGTTTACAAATTTCAGTGAAACGAAATCAATCTTTTGTGTTGTTTAAGACTTTCGTAGTTTGAAGTTGAATATTTTACGATTTCAGTTTTAATCCTCTATTCATCAATTTTCTATAGTGTTATTTAGGTGCTAGTGTTTAGTGTGAACCGATTTAATCGAATTTGTGTTTTGAGTACGGAATACTTACAAATAATTTTTTTGTGAAATATAGTGTAGAGGGTAGGTATTCCGTAGATGATTCAGTTAGTTTCAAGCTTGGAATAGGTGAGTTTCTAGTAAGTATATTTTCTTAAAATGACGAAAACTTGTTGCATTCCTGGTTGTAAATCAAATTATAACAGACCCTGCGAGCGGGTGGGCAACTAGTATCGACTTTCAGTTTCCCTAAAAATGATTTTACAGTACTTGGTATTTTTAGTTATAATAGAGTATTCTTTTAAAACATTCGAGATATCTTATATCTTACCTGGAAAATTCACAACTGAAAAATTAGAGAAAAGATTTGGCAAATATAGGCTGTTAGGCGGTTCTAATTATAACGTTAGTGTCGACGAAGTTGTAAATGCTGAAAAAAAATTCGTCTTAAACATGTATTCGCGAAAGCTTCTAGGAATGAATTTTCATTTTCATATATACAAAAAAGAACAGCAAATTGTGATGACTTGATGAATTTATTTATGCCTCACACAAAATATCCAAAAAAGTACAATGTAACATCTGCATCTCGCTTGTTACTAAAAGTACAGGAAATTTGACTGATAATGAATATTTTAATTATTTGCAACGGGGAGGACTGAATATACCTACAGATTTAGTTAAAAATGTTTTCATGTAAATAAATCCCTCTGACTAATAGAAGTATTTTTTACGCAGTGGGACTTTATCGAAAACATCGTCGTTTTCTTGAAATAATAAATGTTCTACATTTGTCTGTTACAGAAATATGTGCTCGCAATACCCAATATAATATTCTATATGTTATAAATACGAATAGTATTTCTTATTCGTTCGTAATATACAAAAAGAGTTGAAGTAATGCTCGAAACTTTGGGAACCTACTAGGGGAGTAGACCACTGTGCACAATTTGGCAACACCGAGGGACTACGCTCTTCATGGCCTGTATTAAAGGTGGCCGTGACCCTACTCGACATTTAGGTATATTGAAATAAAAAAAAATTCCGATCTCCCAGTTTATTATTCAAGGAACAATCCAGTACAAAAAATTCATAATTAAATGAGTAGTGAAGATATGATACACCATACCAATATTTGGAGACGCAGAAACAATTATGTTAAATATATAAATAACTATTACTTTTATGTTTTCCAAATATAAGCGAAAGTAAAGCAATAAATAATCCATTTTCAAAAGAAATCATTGAAGGATAAATAATTTGGTGTTTTTATTTATGAATAGTGAGATATGTTCTGACCATACAGTTACTAAATGGCAAGTTTTTTTGTTAATGAACAGAATTTAAAGTAGTAGAACAATGACTAGAACTCTGAACAAAAATATTCAATCCGCTTAGATACAGATTAGTTTGTGAAATAGTAAAATTGAATTTTGAGTTATAAAATAAAAAGTATGCAAAAAACACTCCCATACATTTGTTTATAAATATACAAAAAGCTTTGAGAAAACTCCAATCATGCTAACTTTAAAATACTCTAAAACTAATAATACCAAACAAAGAAGAGTTGTTTCACTCTCTACTGAATAAGCAATGAAAAATATTCTACTTAAAAACTATAATACGGCAAATTAATGTAGCTTATCAGTACTGCGAATTTTTCTATATTTTATTCATTTAAAGAGTATTTATTACTATCAGCCATTTATTTTAAGTCTCGTGCTTTAAACTAGAATAATCAGGAAGACTTGTATACTTCACAATTTCGGTTAATCAGTTTCAAAGTTACCAATTGAAGTTTTCTAAAGAAGAACAATTATCAGAATAAG
Organism: Henosepilachna vigintioctopunctata; assembly: GCA_030704895.1. Classification (NCBI taxonomy): domain Eukaryota; kingdom Metazoa; phylum Arthropoda; class Insecta; order Coleoptera; family Coccinellidae; genus Henosepilachna; species Henosepilachna vigintioctopunctata. The sequence continues at coordinate 2,595,570 of JARQZJ010000121.1, read as the reverse complement.
AACGAAAAATGGACTGGACAAAAAATATGCAAACCAGTTTCGTTCTAATCTTGATAAAAAGTTTCTTCTATGTTCATAAACCTACGTTCATATAAAATTGCTTAAATATATCGAAAACTGTTTTAATCTTAAAAATAAGCAAAAATAACACGCCTAAGGAAACTTAACCCTTATTTTCTATAATGGAGGTGTTCAGGCCTTTGCCCGGCACAACCACAGTCTTGTACTGCTCCGGTACTGGATATTCAGTATAATCTCCGTTACCTTTGGGTACTAGAACATTCATTTCGGAGGATTTTGAACTGACTATTTCTGCCTCAAGCGATTCAGGGCTTAAGTAGATCTGACAACCGTCGGTTTTGTCAATGGATATCGTGGGCACTTTTCCCAGTACCTGCATTTGGACCGACTGGCAATTGATGAATTCAACAGATGACACCTATAGCAAAGAAAATCATTTACAATTGTGTGATACAAATCCATATCATAGATTTGCAATCTATGCAATCAAGCATTAAAATAACATATTGTTTTCATACATCAGAATGCCAAATATGCAAATCTTGAAATGTTATTCTTTCAGAATTTACCATCTTTGAGCATTCTCTTCACGTCTCAAAGCAGTGACTGCAAAAGATAATTCTGTCATAACAAATGTAATCGTAAAGGTTATGTCGAAGAATGAAACTTTCTAATGAGGACATCAGATGGCGTTTAATATACCAGCAGCGTTGCCAATGTTACAAACGTAATGCTGGAAGTGGAGTACTCACCAGGTTCTCAAAGACGACCGACGTCTTCTTGCAGGAATCCAAAACGATCGAGTTCAGCTTGCCCTTGACGGTCACGGTGGAGTCTGTACATCTGAACATGTAAACCACGTTGTTCATTTCGACGCCATCAACCAGAAGGTCGTGTTTGCCCTTTTGGTACTCGATCAGCCATTTTTTCCCGTCCCTAGTGAAAGATGGCGGTTTCTCGACCACTGTAGGAGCTGATATGTTGCCGTAGGTGGGTTTAGTGCTCACGGGCTTAAAAGGAGCGGGGCCCTGGCGCAGCGCAGGATTCTTGTGAGTCTGCATCTCGGAGGATACCTACAAAAATACAGTTAGAGATTGTACTACCTAATTAGAGCACTAAATTTCATGTACATGCGCCCTTGATTGTAAATTTAGTAACCAATTAGGTAATCAGTAAACGATTAAGTGATGGTAATAGGTTATTGATGTATATTTCGTCCCTAAAATGTAATACAAAGTCAAATTAGGTAGTGTGAAAATTCATGTGACTCAAATATTTATTTTAGTGAAATGTGAAAACACAATCTGAGCTAAGATAAAACAATGTCATGAGGGGCATTTTAGAAAGGACGTAAGGCACATACGAGGTTAACAACACTATTCGCATAAACAAGCATACAGCACAATAAAAAAAATGATGTATTGAAGAATCCAATTTTAGGTTTTCCATATACTCACTTTCTTCAACCCCTTTGTAATATCTGCACCCTGATTAATCTGCGCGAACAGGGCGGACCGGTCGTTTGACGTGTCACCGCCTGCGGTTAAATCAACCGTAGGTGGTGGTGGTGGCGGACATCCGGGTGGGGGTGGTGGAGGTGCGGAACCACCAGTCTTCGACCATACCAATCCCGTAGTATGGTTTTGTTTCACGAACGCCTGCAATTCCGTGAGCGTCTGCACCCACGATTTCACCCAATCGACGTGTTTCTTGTCTTTTTCTTTCCAGTCTTTCAGCACTCTGTTCGTGTAAAATTGGCCAGCGTCGTTCATTTCCTTTACGTAGGGCGCGGGAGCAGGGCTTACTGCAATGAAGTATACGTATTGAACAAACTGCTACTACCCATGTACCACCGTAAAAGAATATCATACAAGTTACAACTAAGAAACTACATTGAATGTCTCAAAATGTAAAATTGCATTTCTAAGGTTACAGTTTGGCATTTCTTGAGTGTTTTGGTGTGATTTTGCCTATGAATGTAGTGTATACTTGAGGAAAATTGTTCACCACAATTATAATAATGGCTTTACATGTTAAACTCCTTTTGCTAACACTCTAGTTCTGTTAACAGTAGCACCCTAACAGCACTCACAAACCTTATAGAGATCATTTACTAAAGTATTGACAATAATCAATGTGTAATGGCTATTTTTTGGGATCTTTTTAAAGCGTTCGACATGGTTGCTCATAAAAATTTACTTCAAAAAGATAGGGCCTTGGATCTCCTGGATACTTATCTGCAGATGAGACAGCTGTTCACTGTGCTGCACAATAAAAAGAGTAGTACTGATGTTCTAAAGAGCGGGATACCTCAAGGATCAATACTTGGTCCACTACTCATCCTCTACTGTACTGTCATCACCCACGATGAACACTCTGAAGGCAGTCTGTTTTTATGTTAGAAGAAATGTTAATCTGTTGAACATTGAGACTAAGTATTTCATTTGCCACTCTTAAAAAATAGTAGACTTATGTATTTGTCTTGTATCTGGAGACAGCAAGAAAATTCGTTGCTTCTAATTTATAAAATAAAAAATTAGCTTTTGTATGCAGGCCTACATCAGTGAAATGCATGGACATAACACATGATCTAATCAACACTACTATATTTTTCCAACTGCTAAAAATATAAGACAGAAAAAATCTCACATATTGAAGTAAAATAGTTTAATAATCTCCCAGATAATATAAAAACGTGCATCATCTTTACATAAATTTAGATTCTTAGTTCGTAAGTTCATTTATGATTAAAGTGTATAGTCTTAAATAATATCCACATTTCATATATATAATGCCTCTTATGGATTCTTGTAATCTTTTTGGGCAATAAATAAATAAACAAAAAACTCGTTTTGCAAACACTCCAACTAGTTCTGTTAAAAGATGCATATAAACCTTTGACAAAGATACAATGTTAGCAAAACACATTAGGAATTCACAATGTGAATAAAAGAGTAAATTAGAAAATTTGTCATTTATTACAACTGTTTTGCTGTTAGCCAAAGAGTAATGTTTTTAATATTTCGCAAATAAGCACCTTTAATGATCCACGATTTCATTTTGAAATTTTATTCAGTAATAAAGCATTTTTGGCTAATTAGCTACGACAGTAGTAGGAATTTGATACGCTTTATTAACCAGTGCATTTATTAACAATGTTGGTAAGCATGTTAATCTATAATGAGCACACAAAGGCTGATTATTAATGTGCTCATATCTGAACTGTAATACATTAATGTTGTAAATTAAAAAATTCTCTATTAATTAATTGAGTGATGGCCTTTCCATCAAGATTTTATGAGGAAACTAAAACTTTGATTTTAAATAATCTTTCAATTTTTTAATCATATGTTATATCTTTTATATCTATAACTTTGTATGGGCTTTCTGTTTTGAAGTTTTTTGTATTACTCATATTTTTGTTATATTGTTTCTATTATTTAATTTATGAATGTTAAAAAACCTGAAACAACATTTATAGGTACTTTGTATCTACTCTTTTACAAATATCTTCTCTTTTAGAAATTGATTGATAGTCAATAGTTTAGACCATTGAATGTTCTTTTCAATTTTTAAGTATTTTGGATTAAAATATCACAGGAAGAGAATATGAATTCCTAAATATATTTAACTACATCTATATATCCCATAAGCATTATATCATTTTATTGCTCCATTAAGTACCAGATTGACAATTATTACTAATGTTTACATAAGTATATATCAATAACTTGCAGATTTTCTTATCAATTTCCAAACAGGTGAATTGCATTATAAATATCTTTAATTAGGTAACCAAAGTACTTCTAAATGGGAAAAAGTAATTGATTTTTGGAAATTCAAAAACCTTTTTCAAGTATTCAATCTAATAACACCACATAATTATACTTTATAATATGTGATAATCACCTATGAGATACAGTTATTTCAATGACTCACCTGTAACCCATCCTAGAGCAGGAATACTCTCGCTTATAGCAGAAAGATGATTGAAAAACGGCGAGGTCCTGTTTTTCTCTCTGAATTGCTGTATACCCTCGATCTCATTGCTGGTAGGTTTCAAATATTGAAGGAGTTCATTCTGGCCAGGCTGTCTACACTGCGATGCAGTTTTCAAAAATTCCGCTTGAGCATCAAATGCTCGCTTCACCAATGTACTGTGATGTGCCACATCGCCCCCAATTTGCTGGGATATGGCCAAATATTGGGTCAAAGGGCCGTGTACTATATCAAGGAAGCCTTGCAAACTCATTTCGTTACAATCGATGAAGTATTTATGCCGGATATGCTTGTTTAAGAATCCACTACCCACGCACAGACGTATTACTGAATATTAAGCTATTTGTTAACTTATTTTTGAAAGATTTGGTAACAGCTGATGACTCACGAAATAGAAATATAAGAAAACGGAAGGGATAAATTTATACTAACAATCACGTCACACACAGTTCCCTTACTTCTTTAGGGCGGGGGCGCGACTGTATAAGACATCAGTTGTCAATTTGACATATGTCAAAATGTTTCATCAATGGGATGTAGAACTACTTCACTTTATCTCGTAGATCTAGTCTAGAGTAACTAATGATGTATAGATTTCAATTTTATTATCAATTCAATTGAAAAAATCAGTTCAAGAGGAATAAAATTTATAATATTATCCAAAGTATATCTTAACATCATCGCAAGTATTATAATTGTTATACATATGTAGTAATGGATGTCTAAATTGTTATGAATACAGGTCTAATTATGAGTTCTGATAATAAAATAATCAGCTCTACTCGGTTAAGCTGAATTAAAATGAATGCTTCCGAACTCCGTATAATCCGCGTTAGCGTTATCCATAAATTTCTCATGAATTAAAGTATTAAAAACATTCGAAAGGATTCTTATAGAAATTTGAACGCGTCACTTTCATGTCGAAGAAATTGGATAATAATACTAAATTGATTTTCTAATTATTACGATTGTATTCTTAATATAAAAGAAATTTTTCAAATTGTCAAAAACAGTTTTGTGATTATATTTTCAGGAAATGTATTTGAACAAATCTTACTTTATGGTAACCAGTACTGTTTATGCTGTAGTTCCATGTCAAAAAAAAGTTATCTTTTCTATGGTAGATGTGAATAGGTAAAACAAACCTTGTTAATATGGGTGATTCTTTCATTGAACTTTCATTACGTCGTGTTATTTGAACACCCGGTTTAAAAATAAATTATTAAATTACTTGAGTGTTGATAAACATACATAAAGTTCACTTTTCTGTGATTTACTGATTTAAAAAAATTAATTACAGTTCATTGACGCTTCAGAAATTCTTAAAATGGAAATTGTAGGTGACAAACTATTAGAGGTAACAAAACACCTTGAAAAACAAGTGGATGCAACAATAGAAGCTATAGATAATTTGGATGTCAATGACTTGGATCAGCTACGAAAATCTAGAATTCAGGAATTAAAGAAAAATGAGGAGAAACGGAAAAATTGGTTGCTAAATGGTCATGGGGAATATGAAGAATTGGCAGAAGAAAAGATGTTCTTTGATGTCATTAAGAAATCAGAGAATGTTGTTGTACACTTTTATACAAATACTAATGAGAGGTGTAAAATTGTTGATAAACATTTAAAAATACTTGCACCTAAACATGTTGAAGCTAAATTCTGCAAGTTGAATGCTGAAAAATGTCCATTTTTGGCAAATAATTTGAAAATTAAAACAATTCCCAGTATTGTGCTAGTTCATGGCAATATAATGGTAGATAAGATTGTCGGTTTTACTCAGTTGGGTAATAGAGATGACTTTACTACTGAAACTCTAGAATGGAGAATAGCTCAACAAGATATTATTAAATATGATGGTGACTTAAGTACTCCACCTTACCTAAGAGAAAAGAAGGGAGTTTCAAATAGCAATAAAAAGATTAGAGATGGTTCATATAAGAAAGATGATGATGACATTGATTTTGAAGAATATACATTAACAAAAGAAGAATATGATGCATCAAAGAAAATCAGTAGTGAACATCTTTCAGCTGAATTGACTGCTGAAGAAGCAGCTGAACTTGGTTTAGATTGAATCTCATTTATTGAAGTTTGCATAATATTTAACAAGTATTTAACTCATGCAATTCACTAACTTCTTCAAATTCACAACTTATTTATATATTATCAAAAAATAAATATTTTATACCTGATTGACTTGTTTTCTTTCTAATGTATGTACAATAATTTCCTTACTAACATTTCTACAAATTTAGGTTGTATGAAACATTTTTCAACTATATAAACTCATTTTATGATAGAATATATTTAATGAATACATATACAAATTATTTATAAATATACAAATATCAATATCGTAAATATACAAGTGACACAGTCAGTATTTAAATTGAACAAGTTTGAGCTTAGGCTTCTAAAGCAATAGGCTCTTCTAATTTCTTTTCCTTCTTAGCTTTTGTTTTTCCTGTAAGGTGAAAAATTAAGAAACATATGTTAACAGATCAATATATTCCTCAAAAAATGACAAGCCTCACCTTCAATTGGAGTACTTGGTACTTCTGGCAATATTAATTCCTCATTTTGTTCTTCTGGAACATCAGGCATCTGCTCACTTATAATAGCTGCTAATTCAGCATCCACAGCTTCTTCATCCTCCTCTGTTAAGGAACCACTTATCATAGCACTAATTTCCTGAAGAGATAAAGTCTTAAAAAGTGGATATTTTCATAACTTTCATTACTAACCTGCTGCTTTTCTATTCCTTCCCGAGTATCTTCCATAATTTGTTCTATGTTAGCTATATTCAGTGCATCATTAACTTTCTTAAGTGCTTCACTTCCAAGTTTCAATCCTTCAACTACTTGTAATTCTACTGTAGCAAATTCTATATCATGCGTCAATTGTTCTAAGTTTTGTAGCTGTCCATCTGTTTTAAGTAATAATTGCTCTTGAAAACGTTTTTTCTTGAGTAATAACTTCGCACGTCTAAAAACATGGATAAATATTATATCTTGGAAATTAGATTACATTATGTTACTCACTCTTTTTGACCTTTAGCTAGTAAATTTTTAGCTATTTCTCTATCTAAATTCAAAGCAATTTCTATACGTCTTTGATATTGTTTAAGCTTATCCCTTTGTTGTTTTAATTGCTGGAATTCATTAAATAAATAATACCGAGTTAATTTGAACTTAACCTTAAAACTCACAAGTACTACTTTATCCTGTTGAGTAACCCTTGATGGTGGCTTTTTTTTACCAAAAAGAATGCCCATTTTATTGTCATAAAAAATTTCTTATTAGCAAAGAAATGTTTTGTATGATTATAATAGAATATTTAAAATTCAACAAAACTTCATCGAATTGTCACACCAAACCACAAATAAACAAGCTATGACTTTCCTATCTATTCTGTGAAAACTTTCGACGTATAATTTCTTTAATGGTCTCAACAAAAAAGATATAATTTACCCTGACAAAAAACTTTTCAAAATGACTTTTGAAATTTAATTTATATATAACCATTAATTTCAAAATGAATGTATTTAAATTATCGCGATTTAGATGCTAATATTATCATTATAGGAGCAGGGTTAACCGGTCTTAGCGCAGCTTTTCATTTACTAGAAAGGGATCCCCATTTAGATTTTTTAATTTTAGATGTTGAAGGTAAGTTCTCTCCTCCTCCCAATAATCATGAAATAACACATCTTGTTTCAGAAAAATGGAATTTTTTACCCAATCGTCCAGATTCTTCATTAATTAGTACAAAAAGATCCAATAGCAACAGCAACAGCAAAAAATTTGAACAAAAAACGTAAATTTGTAACTTTCGAAGATGAATTTGCCAACAGCTTCAGGAGTCAGTTCGTCTGCGCTATGCAAAAGGATACAATAAAACTATTGAAAAATTTCAAAATTCCCATGAGAAAAAGCATGGATAATAGCGGAAAAATATTAGTGGATTATTATGGAATTCACAAAGTCACTAGTAGGAATGAAATTTTAAACTTTCTATCAACACAAGATGAGAAAGCGCTAAAATCTTGTTGCAATATGGTATATACAAAATTATTTGTAAAGTTTTAATAATGGATTCTAGCTTTTAGATAGATCAACTCAGTAAAAACGTATCTTTTAATAATGCTATTAAAGACGAGGCTTTACTAATATACGACAATATGAAAATGGATGATTTCCTTGAAGAACTGGAGGACAAAAAAATAGTGAAGGATATTATAACTCAAACATTTCTTATAAATACTGGTAAGTTACACAAAACATGAACAATAAGTTTGCTTTTTTATAGTGGCTGTTTCACTTTTTTTTTAATAATAATATTTATTCAGCAATAGCTATTAGAAAATCATAGATACATTTAGGTTCAAAATATATTATTTTCAATTATATATTTAAAACGATCTTAGCTAATTTACGCTTGAATAGCTTGAGGTTACTAATTTTTTTTAATGGAGCTAGGCAATTTATTAAATTCGTTGAATCCTCCATAAAATCTACTATTCTTAGATTTAGAAAGCTATCAAACTTGCATGTAGGAATTATCAGCATTTCTTGTATTATAACTGTACACATCACTGACACATGTTACGTTTTTTATTACTCTATATGGGAAAAATTTGTTGTTCAATTGACATCAGTTCTAAACAATTTAGCATGATTTATATTGGAGTATATCTATTACATTTCAAAATTGTTCGCATAGCTCTATTCTGTAACTTTTGTAGCTATTGAGTTGTTTCTTTACTTAATCCCAATAACAGAGTGGAACAATATTCAAAGTGTGGCACTTTATTGACTTAAAGAGCAATAACTTCATATATGTCGTCAGATTTTTTCCAGCTCTTTTGAGAAAGTTAATTTTCATGGAGATTTTAGACGATATGATCATTGAAACTAAATTTCTCATCTAACATAACGCCTAAGTATTTAACAAGTTTTACCCATTCAATGTTCTGGTTTTCATTTTAATACTTATAATTTCGTTACTATTTAACTTAAAAATTTTACTTGTACCAAAAACTATAAATTGGGACTTTGTTACATTCAGCGATAAACTGTTATCGCTTAGCCATTCATTTATAGCTGCAAAGTCTCTATTGATCCATTGTGTCACTTTTACCACTAACATAAATCATAGTATTATCTGCGAATCGAAGCATAAATTTGTAACAATTGCTTATGTTCATGTGAAATATTTATTAATATCGTCCAATCAAAAAGAGCTATAATAAAGGTTTAAAATTCAAGGTCTCCAATCTACAGACGTTTCTGCCTTATTTTTTCTGGCCTACTGCAATTCGACACAAGGTATTCTTAACCAGTTCCATAAATGTACAGACGGTTTGTACCAATTTCAAATTGATGTAAGTTTATAGATAGTAGTAAAAGGCAAAATAGATAAATATCTCTTTAAGGGTGGTGCTGAGCACTTAAGATCTAAATTGATAGAACTAATTGGAGAGGAATCAATTGTTAAAGTGCCAGCAGTCACGCATATAAGTTGGGATGAAACTTCTGTGGGTATAAAGACATCAAAGGAATATTTTTTGTAAGGGCATCAATTGTGATTATTTTTATATTGGTTCTTCATGTTTTTCAAAACACACTTTCAGTGCAGAACGAGCTATTTATACTCTGAATGCAGCCGATACAGAAAATATTAAATTCACACCACACTTATCAAGTAGCAAGAAAGCCATCTATGGAAGTTCAGTGAGAGGAGTGCTTAAAAAGTTTGGCGTAATATATGAAAATGTAATGCTAAATAAACTTTATGTAATATTAATATTTGGCAGCATTCCAGATAATTATAAACGCTACTGGTTGTATAAAATGTTTAGTTTTGTTGATACAGTTAAAATGATTAATTTACTGCATCTGTTAGCATATTTTCCAATTATATATTTACATAACTAATTAATTTTCAGCCGTTTTGGATAAACAAAGACCTATGTGGTGATGTTTACGTTATGGACACTCTAGGTAACAATGGTCCAATAAAAATATGTCTGAATATATCACAAATGGAAAACGAAAAATACGTACTAATAGGTTTAGCGCATAAAGTAATTTTCATTATGCGTTTTACTTCAAACAATTGATACAATTTTCGTTTTCAGGATAGCAAAAGATTTGAAATCCTCGAACAACTCTCCATTTATTTTGGACAAGAAGCAACAGAACCTAAATATTACGCAGAAAACCAAAATTCGTTTTTAGATTTGAGTTTTCCGTCAGGTTTCGTTAGTTTGAAGCATTTCGAAGATCTAAGAACACCCTTAGGAAGGTATATTAACTAGTGAAGGGAATGCAACACAAATTTCTTGAAATTTTATAATTTGAAGGATTTTAATATCACAATATGCTAATTTTCAAATGACTGAAAAGCTGATAATGAATAATTGTCAACTCTACTTCAAACTATTAAGAAAACATCTGTTATGTCGTTAATGTTTTTTCAAAATTTCTATTTTTTCAGAATTATTTGGTCTAGTCCTGAAACAGCTGATCGGTGGTATGGATGTCTGGCAGGATCCATTGATGCAGGATTTAAGGGGGCAGTTGATTTACTTAGCGATATAAGACCTCATAGTTTTGCATTTGAAGATTCCCAATTAATGCAGTATGTCTTAGGATATTTCTAATAAAACTTCTGTATAATAAGTACCTATTTTCTAGGCCAAATTTTGTTGAAATTCCTCCAAGAAGACTTGGACTTTTTGGTTTTCATTGGCACTCAATAATTCCAACTGTTATCCTAGCAATTTTTGTCATTTTCAAATTGAGAAAATATGGAAAAAGGATTCTTTTAAAGTATGTGTGAATTTATGAACTATAAATGTATTATCCAGTTTAATGTACTGTTCTTTTTACAAACCATTATTGCAGTTTTCATTTTTTTCTTCGTTCTCTAATTCTTCAGTAGTTGAAGTTGTTTCACATTTTGAGTTATTTTCTCTTTCCTGAACAACACCAATCCTTTCAAATAGTATTACCAGCTCACAATGTTTTGTATGTGGAAACATGTCAACAGGTACAGCCTTTACAGGAACAAAGGGTTCCCCTTGTAGTGTTTTAGATTCCGGTCTACCCAAGTCTAAGAAATTTTTGAATGCTCCCTCAGGATTACACGAGACATATATAACCCGTTTGATTTTCTTTACTTTACGAATCTGGAGAATAGCTTTCTGATCTAAAAATATGAATAACAATTTTGATACAAACGACTAATTTGCATAACTCACGTAATCCTGCCCTGGGAGGATCCAAAATAGCTATAATGTCATCATTTTGGGAATTATAACAAACAGAACCTAAAAGGTCCTCAGCCTTTCCAACATAAAATGTAGTATTGGTGATACCATTCAAAACAGCATTCTCTTTTGCATCAGCGATTGCCTTAGCAATAATTTCAATACCCAAAACCTGACCACAGTACTAAAACAAGCAATTGAATCATTTTCTAAAGTTAGCGATGCATATTTTTAAAAGTCTAATTTGAAGTATCTACTTACTTTTGCAAAACATAGACCAATTGTGCCTGTTCCACAGCATACATCCAAGACTGTGTTGTTTTCTTTTGGTTGTGCTAAATCAATTGCGGTTTGATATAATATTTCAACAGCTCTGGAATTTATTTGGAAAAATGCTTCCGGTGATATTTTAAATTTAAGGCCCAAAATAGTTTCATAATTATGGGTTTCTCCCCAAAGATGCTCAGGAGGGATGTAGTCATTTTGGGAAGTTCTATAAAAAAAAACAATCATACACATAAATAAATAATTCTATAAAGTACAATAACATAATTCAACACACTGGGATGAACTCTATAAAAATAATTCTTCAATTCATTGAACATATGTTAGTAGTAGTAAAACTTTATTTAGCACAGCTAATACACTTTACAAAAAAAGAAAAGTTATATATACAACATCAAACAACATATTTCACCCTAGATATTGCTTTTTACAAAATGATTTCACATAATTTTAGGTTCAGATCTAGACTATTGAATACAATCATTCCATTTGCACATAAATTATTTAGACATTTAGATGTACTGCACTTATCAATATAGAAATCATTTTGTTCCCTAGACCTTGATTGGTAACCATGTACATCTTCAACCTATTTTACTGTCAACTAGGAACCTATTTTTATTTTATAAAGTCTAAAGTTTTATATACTTCTTCTTTCATGTCAAAGATATACCATGGCTAGGGAAAAGTTCCTTGCCATATTTTATTTTATAAAGTTTAATATGAGCTAAAGTTTTATATCTCACCCAGATATGATGTCTTTCGGCATTTTACGATCGCCAAGAGTTGCCTTTGGATATTTGCAACTTAATACATTCTCGTGTTTCTAACATTCTTCTGTGAGTGATACAGGTTCATTGTCCTGACCTTCAGAGTCCACGTCTCTACTCCGTACAGCAATACCGATCATACATAGCATTCAACCATACGTTGTCTTAACTTCAGATTCAAGTTGTCATTGCAAAGGAAGGATCTCATATTATTAAAAGTTGCCCTAGCAATCTCTATTCGGCACTTAATCTCGCAGTCCGGGTTCAGATCTGCTGTAATAATACTACCAAGGTATTTGAACTTAGAGACACGTTCGATTTGGCTTCCATTAAGTTCTAGGGTGGTGCCATTGTGGGGTTGCCTGCTGAATATCATAAATTTGGTCTTTCCTATATTGATTTTTAGGCCTTGCGTCTCTCCCACGTCACCGATTTGGTTTATAAGCAACTGTAATCCCTCGATTGTGTTTGCCAAAATCACTGTATCATCAGCATATCTGATTATTGTTATTGGCTCTCCATTTATTTTGATGCCGAGGTGTGATATTCCTTCCAATGCTTCCTTAAATATTCGATCAGAGTATAGGTTGAAGAGTAAGGGCGACAGTATGCAACCCTTTCCTACTCCACGCTGTATTTTAATATGGTCTGTTTTAATATTGCCAATTTTTATCTGTGCCGTTTGATTCCAGTATAGATTTTTAATTATACGCATGTCTCTATCATCTATTCCAACCCCCCGCAGCACATCAATAAGTGTATTGTGCTGTATGCGGTCGAAGGCTTTTTCATAATCGATAAAGCATGCAAATACATCCTTCCGCTGATCATGGCATTTTTGGAGGAGAAATAATTATTATATACTATACGCTGCCTAATATTTGAACAACTTAATGTTTCTAACATAAGTGATACAGGTGTGTACCTATTGCACTTCAATATAATTCTAAATGCTCTATTTTGGAGCTTTTGCAACTTTTGAATATCATTTTGAGGCGAGGTGTAGAATACAGTTGAACAAAAGTTTATATGTGTTAATATTACCGACTTAAACACTAAATATTTTGTAAAGACACTAACATAATTACTTATCCTTGCTAAAAAATGTACTTTTCTTGGAATTTTACTCATAACATACCTAAAATAATTTTTAAAACTCAAATTTTCATCGATTATAACATCTAAATACTCTATTTCACTGATTTGTTCCAATGGTACATTATTAACTTTGATTTGTATATCATACTCTAATCTATATAATTTTGCTTTGTTTCCGAAAATAATATATTTAGATTTATCAGTATTCAATGAAAGATTGTTATCACATAGCCATGTATGCAAACTATAAAGGTCACTATTAATTTTATTAGCTAATTTTTCTGAATTGTTTCACACAGTATACAACATTATGTCGTCAGAAAATATAGAAATTTCACAATTTTTTACATACTTAATTATATCGTTTAGATATAAATTAAACATTAACAGCCCTAACATATGTTTTGGATTACAAACCAAATCAACAATCAAATTTGATTAACTGAATGTTTTGGGATAACTGCTGAGATCAAGGACTGGTATCTAGGATGAGAATTGAAGCTAATAGATAGATTTGATTGAAATAAAGTCAGCACTAAACAAAGGTATGAAACTGAGTGAGGAATATTTATAACAGACTTACTTTTTGACAATTGTTTCATAGTATAAGGATGTTACGTTTGCAATCTTGCCTGGACCATTACAAAAAAATTCTACTAAATCCTTCTTAAAATCAATTAATTCTTCTTTTGACATTTCTTGAGGATGTATTCCTACTATAAGCATCAACTGCTTATCAGCCAATCTGACTGTAAGTTGCCTAAAATGGCCAACTTGAATCTCAGGATTGAACACTTCTAATTTTGATTTCTCTGCGAAATCTTCAAAAACCTGAAAGATAATATTTGTTAAGTTTGATATAATATATAAAATTGAATAAAAACCACTTACTTTACAAACTAGTTTCATTTCATCTGGAACATGTCTCAGTTTATCTACTGGTCCTACGTTTATACTACCACATGCATAACTTGCTAATCTGAAGCCAACCATAGGCGATTTGTTTTCATCATTGATGCCAAATGAGAAATCACACTTATTGCGATACCTGCAGATAAAGATATGAAATAATTACAAAACTGTAAAGAATATTTTACCCATCGATTTTATCAGCAAACTTTACATTTTCCATAGGACAAATAATTCCATTATTCAAACTTTTCTGCCTTGTAATCCATATCCTCAATTCCTGATTTGAATGTAGGAGTTGTTTAGTCAATTTTTCAAAAATTTTTTTTATATTATCTTGTTTCAACTTTAACTGAAATCATCAAATGTAATTTTTAAAATTCTGAATTATTAAAAGACAATAACAACCTGTTCTTCATAAGAAACATCAGCTAGAGGTGTAGTAGATTCTCTAACTCTATCTTCTGGACTCCTAGTATCAGGGGATTTATCACGTCTAACTCTCTTAATTTCTCCATTGCTTTCTTCATTTTCCTGATTCCTTTTTACTACAAAAGGATCTGCAGATGGTTTAGCTTTCTAAAAAATCAACCACTGAAGATTAACTTATTTCTTTAACACTGCATAACTTACTAAAACTTCCAAAGTTTTTCCTTTCCAATTATACCCAGACAAGGATTTCATAGCATTATCTCTTTCTTCTGCATTCCTAAAACAAACGAAGGCATATCGTGCATTTCTGTTTGCTTGCTTGATTTTCCTCGAATTTAACTTAAGTTTATCATTTAACAATTTTTTGAACTCCTAAAATTAAAAAAAAAAAACTGTAATTAACAAGTAATTCATTTCCAGCAGAACTATGAAATTTACACTTATTCCATAATAGGCTGGCAAATTTCTTAAAACGATCTTGAATTGTTCATTAGAGAAAGCACGATTCAAATAAGCAAAGGGGTCATCTTCTTGTTTGGTCACGTTATCTTGACCATTTTCGAGCTCATCTTCTTGTTTGGTCACGTTACCTTGATTATTTTTGAGCTCATCTTGTTGTTTGGTCACGTTATCTTGATCATTTTTGAGGTCATCACTTGTAATACTTGAATCAATTTCCATCTCGTACAACAATGTTTATAAACAATAAAACGAAATAGATCACCTGTAATTTGCAACTTCAAATTTCTAACCTAAAAGCAATAACCTAACATCGATATCTTCTGAAGCAAACGTCAACGTCAACTTACTGCCAATCGCAACTTTTAGTCAGGACAATCAGGAACAAAATAAACCTTTTAGGATATTAAATTAACTTTGATATAACAAATCAATCAACTTTCAATATATCTAAAAACATAAATTGCTTCATAAGTACCTTCAAATATTATTAACTGTATTCACAAAAGTTTAACCAGGAGATTATTGCTAGAAAATTAAACCCAAACCGACGAAAAAAATAATTGTTTGTTTTAAATGAATTAAAAAACAAATTTGTTGAATTGTTATTCAACAAAATTTTTAAATCATATGTTTCGTTGAATAAAATGACATATATGACATTTATGTTATAAATTTTGAGAAAGTAGTTCATTTGCACTTACACTATTCTAAATTGCACTTCAATTGAAATTTTCCTTCTAGGTGCAATTTTCTCACCTTATTTACTAAGTGAACTCATTCGCATTCCTATCTGATAGTTAATCTAGTACGTCAAACACTGCACTGTCCAGTGCTCAGTGCAAGCAACAATAGGAAGTAGGAACGAACTGATTTAATTAATTTTTGATGTAGTTTGTTAGTTTCGTTCCAGTTTTAATATCGCAAGTTTTCGCGCAGGGGTGAATTTCATTTCAGAATTCTCTCATTATATTTTATGGAAGAACCAGCTGTCAAAAAGAAACATACGGACGTATCAGATGCAGTTCATCCCAGATTTCTTGGCAAGCCAAATGCTGACGAAGAATACAAATTTCAAGTAGAAAACGATTACTTTTGCATTCATTGTCGTTTATTTTTTTCGCCTACTCCAGAAGGCCTTAAGATCCATTTTGACGGAGTAGTCACGGATCATCAACCATTTGGAAAATGCTTTTACTGTAATGGCAATGTTTATGAGTATAGGTTCAAGAATAAAAGAGAATTTTTTCACAGTTGCCCTTCAACAAAGTGAAAACAAATATTTCTTCATGAATACATTCTTCAATGACACCACTCAAATTAACTGGCATTAAAAAATGAAGTATATGAAACAACAAACAGCAGAAATCAAATAATTTGTTTGTATATCAATAATCCTGTTATAGAAACATAGATATCCAAAGATGACATTATCTGTATTTGTTAATCCTGAGTTGCAATTTTCTGCAACAACATTTTTTGCTAAGCAACATAAGGGTGAAACTTGTGGAGCTAATGGATTACCTCTAACTCCAAATTCCATCATACTGTTTGGAAAAGCTCAGTTCCTTAAAACTCTGAAAAATCCATACCTGTGTGAATATCTAGATATAATACGTGGAAAACATGAAAGAACTATTGTAGTGTCCCAATTTTGTGGTAAACCATTATCAGAATACCTTGGAAAGAAGATATTTTCTGATTCAGATATAATAAAGATAGCTTTTCAACTTTTAACAGCTTTAAGTGTATTACATAAAAACAAAATTGTGCATAGGAATTTATCTACTGAAAGCATTTTAGTGCAAAATTCTGGAGATATAAAACTTTTCAATTATGGTTTTCACTATATGACAAATAATGGCCAGTTGGTGTCTTTTCCAATAATTAAACTATCTTATGCAGCTCCTGAAATATATCTGTCTCCTTTAAAATCTCATATTGCAAATTCAAAAATGGATATTTGGTCTGTTGGAATAATTTTGGTAGAACTTATACTGAATAAATCGTTATGGAGTTCATTGAAGTTGAGTCAGAAAATAAGGAAAATTTTGAGTTTCTATCAATGTGGAACATCAGTATTTGAGAAAATAGCAAGGGAACATAATTGTTTTGATGTCTATCAAAATTTATCAGCCGAATTAAAACACATTATAGAGCAATGTCTACAAATCGATCCACGAAGCAGACCAACCTGTGAAGATTTGCTAAAAAATGAAATTTTCAAAGAATTTAAGGTGGTTCAGAGAAATAATCCAAGTAAAGTATGTGAAAAATATCAAATTTTCACATTGAAAGAATTATATCATTGGTGGAAGCTTGCTGGTGGTGACATTATTCTAGAACTGAAGAAGCAAGGTCTCATTCGTTCAAGTCCTCCTATATTGTCTATGCCTTGCTTGGTGATGTTGGACGGTACCGTTTTAGGACAAGGTAGAAACCCAGCAACTTTATATGAATCAAAGATTGTTCAAATGAGTTTGGATACTTTGTATCAACGATTTAAACACATACACTTGAACTTTTGTTACCCTTTACTGCATTGTAAGTCAGATATAATTGCTGCCTTTGATCCACCACATTATGATACTAAAGCTTTACCACTGATTATAAAAGAAAAGGATCCAGAATACCAATTTCACAGAATTATATTATTCAGAAGATTACTGCATGGGTATCCATATACTAGAGATATGATTCGTAAAGAGGTTGAAAAGGATATTCCTCCCCTTTTACGTGGTGAAATTTGGGCTGCGTTGCTCGATATCCAACCAGATTATGAAGAAATCTATGCAATGATAGATAAAGAAACTGTTACGACAACAGACCGCCAAATAGAGGTAGATATACCAAGATGTCATCAATACAATGAACTGCTATCTTCATCAGAAGGTCATATTAAGTTAAGGAGAATACTCAAAGCTTGGGTGCATCAAAACACCCAGTATGTTTACTGGCAAGGTTTAGACTCTTTAACAGCTCCATTTTTATATCTCAATTTCAATGATGAAGCAAAAGCTTTTGCTTGTTTATCAGAATTTGTGCCAAAATACGTTCACAAGTTTTTCCTGAAAGATAATTCTGCTGTTATTAAAGAATATTTAGCCAAATTTTCTCAACTTATAGCATATCACGACCCAGAACTGGCTAATCATTTGTGTGACATAAATTTTTATCCAGAATTGTTTGCTATTCCTTGGTTTCTGACAGTTTTTTCACATGTATTTCCATTGTATAAAATTTTACATGTTTGGGACAACTTATTGTCTGGAGATTCTTCATTTCCTCTTCATATTGGGCTTTCTGTGTTGACTCAGTTAAGGAGCAAACTGCTAACAGCAGGTTTCAATGACTGTATACTTCTTTTCTCTGATTTACCTGAAGTGGATATTGAGAAAAGTATTAATTACTCAAATGATACTTTCAAAAACACACCTAGAAGTATAACGACAAGAGAACATCAAAATGAAGAGTATTATAAAACAACAGAATAT
The DNA here is from genome assembly GCA_030704895.1 of Henosepilachna vigintioctopunctata. Taxonomy (NCBI): domain Eukaryota; kingdom Metazoa; phylum Arthropoda; class Insecta; order Coleoptera; family Coccinellidae; genus Henosepilachna; species Henosepilachna vigintioctopunctata. The sequence goes on along the minus strand of JARQZJ010000121.1, from coordinate 2,576,824 downwards.
GATATTTCTGGGGTAACTTTAAATGATTTGACTAGAGAGAGGTGCCCAAGGATAAGTGCAACAGATGTGGTTGATATGATACGAAATACACCAGAGAAAATTCTATTAGTTGATATCCGTAACCCGTTGCAATATTCTAGGTGTTCTGTAAGGAATAGTATCAATATACCATGTTCTAGTGTAACCTACGGCGAACACAGTATTGAAAATTTGGGACAATATGCTCAGATTTTGAAAAATAGTGGCGATAAAATTGTGATTGTTATAGGATCAACTGATACTGATTTAGAACTTTTCCCCAAATTTTTATTGAATTGTAATATAAAAAAAGTTTGTGTCTTACATGGGGGCTTTAATATATTAATTTCTGTTACACCAACAGTCTTAGTGTCTCAAAAATTTGAAGCTTAGCTTTGAAAGTAAAGTTGAACTTAAATTATTCTCAGAATCTCTTTCAAAAAATAACTACATGAACTTGTACAATGTTATAATAATTGTATATTATGTAATAAATATATCAGTAAATAAAAGTTATATATATCTTGTATATCTTTATATTGTACTCAGTGCATTAGATTACAAATCCGATTTTCTGATTTAGAGTTCCCTAAAGTGTTGCTTTGTGTATATAAAATGAAATCTATGTAAATTAATGTACATATATGATATAAATTATATATTAGAAAAAATTCTTTTATGTCTTCTTTCTTGTTTGAATAAAAGCTGTTTCCATATTCAAATTATCGTTCTTCAATTTGTGAATTGAACAGTAATATTTTTTTATCCTTTAAATATAACGTAATATTTTTTCGCAACAAATTGCATACGCAAATTTTTGCAACAAATTACTCATTATTTATTAATACTGTAATTCAGAGAAAATTATGTCTTTATACAATTTGTAGATAAACAAAAAATAAATATTTACAGGATCTCTACTAGAAATTTCAGGTTTTAGTTTAAATATAGACGAAAAAACTTTAAAAATATGTATATTTTGCCAATCTATATCCAAGGAAAATTGAAAAAGAAATAAAATTTATTGTTCTTTTGTGTTTAATTTTCACTATTATAGTTTATATTGTAATTAATTACATAGAATAATTCATAAATTTATTATATACTCCTATTAATGAACATAATTTTAGCCAAGTAGACCAAAAATATCCAGTTCCTCTTACAAAAAGCACACCTGTAGAGCTTGATACAATGATTGTCTAACAATCTCCGAAATTCACCTATCCTGCAGATAATTAATTAACGGTCCAATTAAATCCATGTTATACCAACTGGTTAACAATGTCAAGGAAATGACACGCCGCTGATCAGTCTACAAACGGCGCATTTTTAACATTAACATTTTAATGAAGGTAAAAATAGATGTTGAGTAAGACCACAGATCATCCACCACCCAACCGTCCCAACAATTCGTTAGTCTGTGTCCGTCCATTCGCCGCGTGAAGAGATTTTCATACCAAGCTACAATCGTCGCGTCGAGTCGACTTTATTACAAGCCCGTGTTTCAAATTGCGTCGTGAAATATTTCTGGACGTGAAGGTTAAAATACCGGTAAAGACGTTGTCGTTTTGTGCTTGAAAATAAGCTGAAAAATGGGAGCCAATTGGTCAGGTAAGAACCGATTTAAATAATGAATAATATCTGAGTGTGATGTAATGGAAAAATGATACTATATTTAGATGAATAATTAAAAGGTGCGCAATGAAAAACCGGCTGGGTTGAGTCGTAGTTTCCATATACTTCAACAATATAAGAACTTTTTGTAAGTTTGTTTGTAATGAAAATTGATTGAAAGGAATTGAAGTCTCTTAATTTTCCTTTCAATGCCTCAAAAATAATTTTAGACTTGTGAAATGTTCAAACTGCTTTATTGTGCAAAAAACAACAGGATTCTTGATTTATGAATGTTTTTTGTTGAATTAAGAGATTTTCTAGTCCATTTTCAGTAAAAAAAATCAATTTTAAAAACATAGGCGTACTAAATCAAATTAGTTAAAACAATTTGTCTGAAAACTCAAATAGTACAATCAATTTTCAGTAAATTTTGATAGAATTGTCAATAATAAATAAAATAACAAACTCATTAATTTTAAATTCGAAGTTCAATTTACAATGAACAATTTATAATAAAATTATGTATAAGAAAGCGACCGAACAAAGGTGTTTCCAATCTTACATTAAATGTTTTCTAATAGATAATGCAAATAGATATTTACCTCTTAATACAAATAAGTATCTTTATAGATAATAAGTTTTTGAAGATATTTAATTCAAAACATAATAACCAATATACTTTGAAATAAATTAAGCTTCAACTTGTGTTACAGATTTGATGATTGCCTGATAATTTTCGCAATTTATTCAAAATTTCATTTCGAAAATATGGCAAGTTATAACAGGTACATCGAGATTACAATGTTGCCGTTGCTCCTCCAAATTATTAGCACTTCTGATCATTAAAACGAAACAATTTACTTGTTATATATACAGGTGGATCTATATATGTATTTAAACAATGAGTTACGACTTTTACCTGTGTCTATGTTCTCATGTCTAAATAATTGGAAGAGTCATTCTTAATTTTATAAAGTATTCTTTAAAATTACTTTCAATTCTCACTATATTTTGTCATTTTTCGATTACAGTTCAAAAATTATCAACTGAATTCGAAATTTTCTATACCTATGGCTTACCAATTCAGAAAAATTTATATTTTCATAGAAAATATTCAATTTAAATAAGAATTAACGACTCTTTAATCTCTTACTTTAAGTAACACAGATTTATATGCACTTATTGTGACTGATAAGGCTTACGTTTTGCACTAATTGAGATTCAGATATTTAGTACAGGGTGTTGTTGAAGGATTCTGATTTTGTATTCTGGATCATCAAATCTTCCTTCAATTTATATGAATCATACTGTATATTTTATTCTGTATGATATTACATTTCATTTTATATTAAAAATAATACATACTTCTTTCAAAAATTAAGGATTAAGAAGTTATTGAGATTTCACTCAAAAATTTATGGACGTTTATTTGTATTCTTTAATAATGTTTATTCTAACACAATATTTCAATATTTCCCTACCTTATATAAAAGCACGTAAAAATTAGTGTTTGGGAATCCAGTATAAACATGAATAAAATTAAAATATTAACGAAATCCCGTTCATAGTATTATTACCCAAATTTTTAACAATTTTGAAGAAAATGATAACCAATTAATAAAATATAATAGTTTGTTCATAGTGTTGAAATCTTTATTCGATTTTAGAAAGTTAAGTATAAATTTTCAGGCAATAGCATTCAAATTATAATTTGACACTTAAAAAAATCATAGAATATTGTTATTTTTTAAATGTGTAGACCACAATAAAAAAACTTCAGACAAATGAGGGGTGTACACGTTTTATCGATATCAGAAGTGTATCGACCCTTTATAAGTAGTTATTAATTTTCAAGAGAAAATAAATAACTATAATAATTTATGGTTCAAAATAGATCCATCCTCTCAAAGATAGACTGGCCTCCACTAGTGTATGCTAAAAATGTACTGAGTGTAATTGCCTACTATAAATAATAATAAATCTTCAGTAATATTCTAAATATAAAGTGATCTGGCAAACGTTTAGGTACCATTCATTTCCTCCTTCTGATCTGTTTGATTTTTTCTTTCATTTCGCTTATTCATACTCTGTGACTATTGCTCATAGATTATTATTCATAGAGTTATATATAATTATTACCGAACTTCTAGACATTTGCCGTGACATTTCGCGAATAATTTAATTTGTATATTTTTTCCAACTTTCGTACCAGAATTGAATGTTTCGTGTTTCAATTCGTAATATCAATTTCATTAGTTGTACAAATATTTCGAATTTTCTTGAATGTTTTTATGAAAATTTTTGCTGCGTTGTGTTCGAAGAAAACGGGCCACGACCTTCATGTTTACAACCTTTCGTTATTTGAATTATTATTCATTTCCACCAGCAACGCAGTGAAAATGATATATTGTGGTGGTTTCATTGTCTCATTTTCGTTGGAGTATATCTGGTTCGCTTTTATTTTTAGATCGCATTTCGTATTATTGCGACGTACAAAATTCTTGGCATACCACCATAAGTTTCCTGTACTTTTTCAACGATCAGTGTCAGAGAACTTGAAATCATATGTACGAGGGTGGATTGATTGAATTTATACCTAACCAATCTTATCTTTATATAAAAATAATTAATTTATTCCCAATAGATGCACACCCATTATAGAAAAAAAATTCTATTATTCTATTCGAAAAAGTCTGAAGATAATTTTTGAAAAACTTCAAGAACCAATTGCAAAAATTGCAAAAGTTATTAACAGTTAACTGAAAAAAATGGGGTTTTGTTTTTTGCGAATATCTGAGAAACTATTTGACAATTTTGGAATTTGAAGAAAAATTCAAAAAGAGGAAAAAATTCCGCCCAAAAACACTAGCTCCCGAAAGTTTAATTTAATATCCACAGAATTTGAAGTGCTGTCGGGTGTGCCCCAGGGTTCGCACTTGGGATCAATTTTATTCAACTTATTTATGAATGACGTCAAGGGTTCCCTAGATGCTAATTTTTTGATGTTTGCGGATGATATGAAGATATATTCACCAGTCGATTGTATCTCGGGCGGTGATGACTTCCAGCTTTAAATTGATTCTTTTGTTAGATGGACTGAAACTAATTGTTTAGACCTTAATATGAGCAAGTGCAGCATTATCTCTTTTCATAAATCGGGTTCTCCGATATATCATGTCTATCATTTGGGAGATCACATGTGGACTCGAGTGGGTTCGGTTCGTGACCTTGGTGTGATATTCGATATACGTCTTAATTTCAAGGAATATCCAGATCTTACCAGATGCTGGGTTTCATTATCCACAACTCTACCGAATTCTCACCCAACACTATCAGAATACTCTATTGTTGCCTTTGTAGGTCAATACTAGAGTACGGCTTCAGCCACGGCCACCTTTACTACAGGCCATAAAGAGCGTAGTCCCTCGATGTTGCCAAATTGTGTTGAGTGGTATACTCTCCTAGTCGGTTGTTTCCAAACTTTCAAGCATTATTTCAACTCTTTTTGTATATTGCGAACAAACAAGAAATATTATCAGTACTTATAACATATAGAATATCATATTGGGTATTGCGAGCACATATTTCTGTAACAGAAAAATGTAAAACATTTATTATTGCAAGAAAACAACGATGTTTTCGTGTGAACCCCTCTGCGTAAAAAATACTTCTATTTTAATTTATAATTGAAAAGATTCAGGCAATTACTGGATAGATGAACGAACAATAATGTGTGGTCATAAAAGTTTAATCGCGATTTTTTTATTAATTATTCATCAGTTAATTACCAATTTTTTCAACTTTAATTTGAACATAGCAAGTGCGATAAACGTTAATTAACAATTCTGAAATTGTTCTCCTTTTTGGAGCCATATTTGAAATATCTCAGAAGAGGTTCATATTGGAAAAATTGAAACATTGCTATGTCTCACTTTGTTAAAAACAATATACGTTAGTTACGTATTTGAATTTTTCATGTTGTCGATTTAGATGTCGCTGAGCGCACAAAAAACTATAATCGTAAAAATCTCCCCAAAGACTTCTAAAATACGAACAGATTCGTAAAAAATATACAGACATTAGCGAATTATTCTCAACTTCAATTGGTCACGGTCAAACACGCTAGGGTTAGTCACACGGAAAGAAAATCATAAATAATTGGAGCTACAATAAAAATTGAAATAAAAACGGTTACGTGTTCTACTTAACCGAGTAGAGAATAGTGGGCTATGAATACCGAAATATATCACGCCCTATAAAAACCTTTGTTACGATTTTTCGCTAAAATAGATGTTTCCACTGGTTGATTTGAATATGTAAAATATAATCGATATTTCGTTTCAATATTTGATGGATTATTGCATAATTTTCATTTTCTTTCGTGAAATTATGTACGATTACGTAATTTGACCTCTAGATGACCTAGGGGTAAGTTTTGTCGAAAGTTCCTTGACGAAACTTTTGGTGTAACATATTGAAATGTATATTATTGAAAATGCTTTGCTAAATTTATAAAATTATTTAATAATCTCCAGACATATTTTGGCTACTAGCATATTATCAAGAGTGTACTACACTGTATTAAATTCTTGAACGTGTTTCTTATCATGAAAATTTGGTTACTTAATGAAATATTTCAGGTCTCGCGACTGTTGGTTGTGCTGTCGAGTCTCGCGAATATGTCGGCAGACTAATTGGGCTGTCAAAACGTTTTACGTATCTGTCTCGAGACTGTTGGGATTTTGAGTTATCTTACGACTCTGTCTCAAGGCTGTTGGTCTGTCGAATAAACTTATGAATCTGTCTCGAAGAGTATTAGCTGCCGAGTTGCACGAAAATGTCCGGAGACTGTTGGACTGTCGAGTCGTTCTTGCGAATCTGTTGCGAAGAGTGTTGGTTGTCGAATCTCACGAATCTGTCTCGAGACTGTTGGGCTGTCGAGTCGTCTTACGAATCTGTCTCGAGACTGTTGGGCTGTCGAGTCGTCTTACGAATCTGTCTCGAGACTGTTGGGCTGTCGAATCGTCTTATGAATCTGTCTCGTGGAGTGTTGGCTGCCGAGTCGCACGAAAATGTCTTGAGACTGTTGGATTGTCGAGTCGTCTTACGAATCTGTTTCGAAAAGTGTTGGTTGTCGTCGAGTCTCACGAATCTGTCTCGAGACTTTTGAGGCTGTCTGTAGACGTCTTACGAATCTACCTCGAGACTCTTGGGCCGTCGAATCGTCTTATGAATATATCTCGAAGAGTCTTGGCTGCCAAGTTACACAAAAATGTCTTGAGACTGTTTGATTGTCGAATCGTCTTACGAATCTATTTTGAAAAGTGTTGCTTGTTGATTCTCACAAATTTGTCTCTAGACTGTTGAAGCTGTCTCGAGACAATTGGCTGTCGATTCGTCTTGTGAATCTGTCTCGAAAAGTCTTGGCTGCCAATTTACACAAAAATGTCTTGAGACTGTTGGATTGTCAAGTCGTCTTACGATTCTGTTTTGAAGACTGCTGGTTGTTGAGTCTCAAAAATCTGTGTTGAGACTGTTGAGCTGTTGAGTCGTCTTACGAATATGCCTGGAGACTTTTGGGCTGTCGCGTCGTCTTACGAATCTGTGTCGGGACTGTTGGATGTCAAGTCTCACTAATCTGTCTCGCGGACAGAGTCTCGGGAATCTGTTTCGAGACTATTGGGCTGCCGAGTCGTCTTACGAATCTGCCTCGAGACAGAAAGCAATCAGTGGACAACTCCCTGAGACTGATCTCAAGACTGTCTCTATTAGACACTTATCTTTAGACACCAAGAAACAATGTCCTAGAATTTGCCGCATATTAACCCAACTCTGTAATTTTAGATACTTAATTTATTCTTTTATCCATCAATAATGAGCAGTACTCGTATTAATTGAATCATCAAACATTTCAAATAGTTACTGAGAAGGAAAATTGTAATTTTTTCGACATTTTGAAAAAATTATTATTAATTTTTGAGATGTTATATTTTTAATTTAATACTAACATATCTGTATACGCTATTATTCTATTTCCGTCGTTTACATTTCAGTTAATCTTAATAATCCTCTTTCGCCTCAACTCTCTGAAGACGTACAGCTTCAAAGACAATGAAAATTATTAATGCACCGCTTAAAAATCAAGTTTAATTGTTTGGAGATTATTAAACGTAGTGGAAAACATTCCTTGGCAATTTTTTCCGCCCATGTTCCATCTGTTCGTTCGATTCTTCGTCAACGGTTTTCATTCTTCTTTCAATGCTCGACTCGAAGTTACAGAAGTGTATTAATTACTTAGATAACTACGATATCGGTTTTTTAACTGCCTACATGAATAGTTTCCCTTGAGTCGTATCAATTACCTGTTTCCTGTTGTCGAATTTTGTGTATTTGTAACGTTGATTTTTTCATTTTGAATTTTTCGTGATGTGTATATTGGGAGAAATTCTCGTAGAGGTTTTTGTGAAGTACTGTATTTTCGGTGAGTTTACTTTTGACGACGAAATGGAACTTTATTTTAATATTTTCTTAAATTTTAATTTGAATGAAAAATAACAATACCTTTGGTTTTTCAGTAAATATGTTATATTACATGTTGGAAATTTGTTCATTTTTTATTATTTATGAATTTGTTTTTAATGTTTTGATAACTTATTTTATTACCAGGTTCATTATTATTGATTAAACCGTTTATAGTTCAACTTTTTATGATACAGTGATAGAAAAATATCGGGAACATTTTTATTATTATTTAGGAAAGTCACTTCTTGAATAATTTACTAAAAGTTTGCCAAGCCTGCATTTTTCTGATAAAATCGAAACAAATACAAGCAACCACTGATTTTTCCTTTAATATTTTGTTTTTGACCTTTCAAAATAATGACAAATATTTTTTCTGTCGATGTAGCTGATTTTCTTCATTATGTAACATTTGCAAATATCTCGTTCAATAATTTCTACATATTTTCAAATTATCTTAAAGTAAAATCAGTTAAAAAGTGCCAAAAGAATTTTCTTTTGAATAAATATTCAAATTTATTCTCGTGATAAAATAAATTGTACAAATGGGTACGAGCGAAAATAGTAATACCTAATGGAAATAAGTTGTACTGCATTCTGCATATTATATATCATGCATGGATTATTAGTTATTTATTTCTGTCTTCTGAGTCATAAGAGGGTATTTGATAATTGAAGTCGATGTCTTTCGCTTCTTGGACTTGGCACAACTGATGAGTACCTTGTAGTACGAAGGATTCAATACAGATCAATATAACAAATCTCGAAGACCACACGGAGTGTCGCTATAAAATCGTGTGTGTGATGTTTGGATAAAAATTAACACTCCAATATGGAATAAAATGAACAGATACTGGGAAGAAAGAGTCAAAAAGCTGAAGCATAAGCGCTAAAAATTACAAATTCTAGTTCATCGATCTCCTAATGGGGAAAAATCGTTTTAATAGTAATATAAATGTATATAAATTAATTCACTCAAAAACAAACAAGTTATGCAAGCATTTGCCACAACCAGCCAAACTGGAGGTAACCACATACCCATTAGTCATCATACACAGAGCTCAAGGTGAAATTACTAGAAAAAATTAGACATTAATCAAGAGAAACAAGCCGCAGAAATAATTCAATTGAATCCTTAATGCACAAAGAAAGCGAACAAAGCTTCGAGAAAAAATTACATGTATTTGCCATACACGTTAGGATATTCTCGCGAAATGTTAGCTTTGCACTTTTAACATTGCTTGTCATTAAAATATATATTTGAGAACGAAAATTTACACTGTATTCGCATTTTAAATTTTATCTATTCAATTAAACTTCGAACTTGTTTGTATTATTCATTCACGAAAAGTAATTTTATCGCGAATATTATACAGTAAAAGCTCTTTATTCGCGGGGTATACATTCCGAAAATATGCCGCGAATACAAAAACCGTGAATATGGAATGGTAATTTATATAAGATAATAGGGGATACGTTCCTGGGTGACAAAATGAAAAAAGTATATAAAAAAATTAATTTAAATGAAGGTTTTGATCATGTTGCTTAATTATTATGTTCAGGCTTAGGCAATGGTTTAAAGAATTTTTCAATTTTTTCTTGCTTGACAGTTTTTAAAGGTTCCTTCAATTCAGACTAATATTAAGCAATGACTTAAGAAATTTGTCTCTAAAATAAGACTTCGTTCCATAGATGGATCAATTTTCATAAAAAAAATCACAATGGTCATTATCCATTCTTAAATCTTCACTAAGAATTTTAATATTAAATGTAAGTTTTCCGTGCTTGTTGACGCCTCTTCCTCGATAGACTGTGAATTTAACATTTCCTCCAAGTTGCTTTCAGTGAAATCTTCATCTTGCGATTGAAGCAACATTTGAAAGTCACTTGATTCTATCCGTTCAAACCCATCTCGTCCTATTGCATTCGCTATTTCAGCTATGTTTGCAGTCAAAGTTTGAATGTGCACAGATTCTTCGTCATTTTCTGCAGTCAGAGTAGGCCACAGTTTTTTCAGCACGAATTCTATGTGTATGGCTTCTGTTCTTCCAATGATTCCTTATGTTTACTATGCATTTTGCTATGTCAAAATCCTTCCAGCATTTCGTAACATTCATATCAAGATCACATTCCACATCATCCAATATGATTTTGAAGGTTCGTCTAATGTAATAGAGCTTCAAGACTTGGATTATCTCTTGCTCCATAGGTTGAAGCAAGCCGTCATGTTTGGAGGAAAAAATGTCACTTTATATTTGGATGCATAATTTTAAGTTCGCGAGTTTGACCTGGTGCATTATCCGAAACTAGATCTGATCAAAGTCTATATTATTTTTTTTTCAATAATTTGCAACTTCCGAAAAAAAAAATCCGGTACCACTTACGAAAGAGAGCTATTAGATCTGCGAATAAAGAAAAGTATTGCCGCGAATATAGAAATTGGGTTGCATTTTTTCAATCTGCGAATAGTGAAATCGCAAATAAGGAGCTTTTACTGTAATATTATTTTATTGTGCAGTTTTCACGTGTTTTCTCGCTGAATTGTACTTGTGAATCACCTAAAATAGTTTAATTATTTATCATACCTCTTTCAACTTTCATTGTGTCATAAAGTCCGAAGTAGTTTTATTTAAATAAAACGTTAATAAACGTCAGTTTCGCATGTTAAACCCGTATGGAACCAGATCGTGAAGTGTATGTCTACCTTTAACGTTTTTTACGTAAATTGATTTTATGTATAGAATAACCTTGAAACATCCACGTTATTATCTCAACCACAATATGGGTATCACGGTTAGGTCAACTTTAGCGTGGACTTTTGCAGAACAAACACACTGTTTGGAATTTTAATTGCATCGAAATTTGTAATTTAATTGTTTTGTTTCGCCTCTAATGGTAGATAATTCGTCGATATGTAGATGAAATCAATATCGTAATTGTTAAAACTGGCTAGACATTATTGCTATAACAAATAATATACTTTAGAAACTATTATGATGGATTATTTTATTGAAAATGAAATTGGAAAATTGACCCTTCTGCTTTAACTTGCTTTCACTTAAATTTGCCATTTATAAGGTCACTTTCCTATGTATACATTTTGAGTGAAACTCTTTATCTAGCTCTTCTATAAATTAGCACTTTATTTCTGAATTCTTGCAGAAATTGTCAGAATTCCTGAAACAGAAAATTATTGAGTGAGGGTTTTTTGAATTCAGATTCCTTCTTGCAGAATTTTAACGTTGGCAATGCTGTATGCCACTATTCATTCATAGATGGCGCCATATTTATCACAAACCCCAGTAGAGTCGTTATAATTGAAATTTGAAGGGATGAAAAATATTACAAACAACATCATTTCAAGTAAACTGTAGAGACCAAAACTTTCAAGCTTGAATTAGAAACGAAGGTATCACAATTTATTTGCTTTACAACAACCTCCAAAAGTGATATTGATGAATTTTTGTTTAAGGATATTTTTTAAGATAACCCAGAATTAAATTTAAAGTAAAATTTTCCAACAATATGAAGAAAAAAAATTATGTTTCCAATAATTAGCTTTGGGTTATGTTTTTATGGTCTCGTTGTAATTAAACTTTGTGTTATTTCAGCCCCGATCAGAAATTTATTCTCTAAGGGAAAAGCCAAAGAAGACATTCAGCATGGGGTAGAAGAGGCTGTCAATGCTGCCGAAAAGGGTGTCGAAAAAATTGAAGAACTCCTAGATAAAGCAGGTAAGTAAATATCTAATCAACTTCCTAAAGCAATTAAAATTCTTCTCATTATCAATTCCAGTCAACGAATTATCGGCAATCGAAGAAAATGCCCAATTGCTCAAGAAAACAACAAACGAAGAATTCGAGAAGAAAAAAGAAATGGTTGAGGGTGAAGTTAAGACGGTAGTACACAATATTGATGAAAAAGTATCGCAAGTGCAAGAAAAAACTGGCGAAACGCTGCAAAATATTGGTCAGTCATTGAAAGCAGAAAAGGAACAGCTCAGAAATGAATTTTATAACGTTGGTGATAACGCGAAGAAAAATGTTGAACATGCCGAAGATGCGATGAAGACAGCGTTTAAAAGTACTGAAGATAAAGCAGCGTCTGTATTGAAAAAGTTAGACGACGAGAAAAACGAAATACAGGTAGGTATAAGTACAGAATTCAGTAAAGTAGGAGATGCGGTTACTGCAAAAAAGAATGAAATTTCCGATGATTTCGCCAGTATTGGTGATAAATTAGCATCAAAAGAGAAAGAAATAACTTCTACATTGAGCACTGGACTGAAGAACGTAGAAGAATCCGTTAGTACCAAACAGGTAGAAATGAGTAAAGGAATACAAAGCATAGGCGATGAATTATCGAATAAAGAAAAAGAATTGGCATCGAATTTAAGCACAGGTTTGAAGGGCCTTGTGGATTTAACTGGTTCAATAGACGCAAAGAAGAGTGAAGTGTCGTCAGGATTAAGCGCCAATTTGGAGTCTTTAAAGGGCACCGTTTCTGAGAAAAAAGATGACGTGTCAAAGGGCATTCAAGAGCTGGGAAATGTTTTAACCGATAAGAAGGATAATATTTTATCGAACTTAAATCAAGGTCTTCTGGGTTCACACAAGAAAGAAGTAGAAACTACACATCAGACTGATGGTTTAAGTAAAACGAAGGCAACAGATGAGGAAAAAAAAGGTGATGATACTGGATTCGAGAAGGTTTTACCGAAAGCAGGAGAAGATATTTTGAATGTAATAAGCACAGGTCTTCAAAACGTAGAGGAAACAGCGTCCAAAAAGACAGAAGAACTTTCGAAAGGACTGAACGACTTAACCAGTTCTCTATTCGATAAAAAAGCTGAAAATTCGGCGGGATCTGCTTCTGAAAAGCATGGCGCACACAATTCGGCAGATTTTCTATCGAATGAGAAACAGGCGTTGGAAGGTGGGTTCACTGCAGGTATTCAGAAAGGAAAAGAATCGATTTCTGAAGGACTTTCTAACATCCAACAAGGCCTAGGTTCTAAAATGGAAGAAATATCTTCTGGGGTAAGCTCTGGTCTGCAACATGTCCAAGATACAGTTTGGTCTACTAATGAAAAAGTAGCAAAAGGTTGGAGTGACGTTACCGAAGGAGCCAACTCCAAAAAAGATGAAATAAGCAGTGGTGTAAGTTCAGTTTTTCAACAAGCACTAGATGCTACATCAGCTGCCAAAGACAAGGTTTCACAGGGTATTGAAAAGCTCCAAGAAGGTGCTAGTGCCAAAAAGGAAGAGATTTCAACAGGATTGAGTAGTGGACTGCACAATCTTCAAGAATCTTTCACTTCCGGACTGCAAAATGTACAAGAAATGGCGGGAGAGAAAAAGATCTGTTGTCCAAAGCATTACCACCGATGTTCCAAACCACCCAGAAACCACTTCCGGTAAGCATGTTTGAAACAATAAATGAGAAAAGCATAGGCAAGCTATTCCCGCATTAGATGAACATGTAAAAAGTTACTGCTTTAATTGCTGAATGAAAAATTGGCTTTCCTTGAAAATGCTTGGGTTTGGCTTTGGTGATGTAGATTAGATTTGCTTGAAATGAGAATGGATCATTTATATCTGCTTTCTCTTTGTTGTGATTATGAGTTTTTATAAATATTTAACATTGCAAAAAGTTTTATTTCGTTTAATAAAATTTAATATTACTATTTTTTGTAATGATTGTTATTAATGTTTTGTTGATTCATTGTTTTAAATTTATTTGTTACACATGTTTTAATGATTTTATTTTTATGTTAAGTTTGAAATATTTACATGGAATATTATAAGTAAATAAAATTTTCAAATATACTAATAATAATAATACTTTATTTAAATTACAAAATAATTAAGTCAAAATACAAAATTCTTAATATGGTCCTTTATACAAAAAATATATATAATAATATATAATATAAATAATAAATTTAAATTATATAATATTAGTAGGTGCTGTTTATTCTTTCGTTGTGTTGTGCATATTTTAATAATAATATTTCGACGTTTTTCATTTGGGATACTTTGAAGTTTTTTATCATCAATCCAATATTTTTACGCAAATAAAGTAAAACGAATTTTCAATGTTTTCTGTAATGTAACTGTAATGACCTAATATAACTAGAGAAGTTTACAAATGTTGCTCTTCATAGATTAAAATTCAATCAAAATATTTCAGGAATTCTACTGTATGATAGAAAGTCATACCACTTGTAACAAAAAAGAAAATATAAAATAGCAGGTATAGATATTTCCGTTACTTGAATTTGCATTAAAAAAAGAAAATTTAAAGAATCACAATATTCAATGATTTGTTTCATTTTAAATTTATTGTATAGGTTTCAATTTGTTGCATATTCACAGGAAGTAGATGGCGGTTGTTATTTGGCCTATACGTTTCGGAGGATTTTATAACTCCCTCTTCAGTAGTTATTTCAAAATGATTACTCTGGAGGTCTTAAAGGACGCTCGAATGTCAATATGCACATGTCTGATTATGTGTCAATATGAGGTTGACAGAAAGAGCCTTTATTTTAAATAAAACTACTGAAAAAGGAAGGTAAATATCCTCCTAAACGAATAGACGAAATAAATTGTAGTCGTTTCTTATCTGAAATATCCAACAAATTGAAACAATAGAAGCTCAAAAGAGCCAACAAAATTTGAAGCACATTCAGACATAAATAATCAATAATTAAATGAATATACAAATGCCTAGATGAATAAATGATATCCAAGAGGACATTGAAGCAGGAAGTTCCTCTTTATGTATAAATAAAATTCAAATTTTTAACGTAATATTGAAATATCAATATTCTGCTGTCTTTACAATTTCTCGATATTTTAATTATTCGTTGCGCAGTCTATTACTAACTAAATAAAACTTTGAACATTAATAAATCTCTCGAAAGATGGCAGTAAATCAAATTCGTTTCTTCAAATGATTCAAGTTTTTTGAGGATCAAAATATAAATATGACTAACAGTTTCTTTTGCCAATAAAATTTCTAGTTATTTCCAAGTATTTTTATTCATTCTACCGTATCTGTTTGATGTGTTGTTGCTTGCTTGATAGAATAACGAGTGTTCGCATAATTCCTTGTGTTCAATTAGAAAAGTGGGTTACATTTTATATAAAATGCTTAGTCTCGTGTTAATTTGCAGTTAATAACAATAGGTCTTCATTCAATGCTAGTTTTTATAGATGGATAAGATTAATTATTTTCTAACATAAAGTATAATAAGAATCATATCTTGTATAATTGTACGATTTAAAATACTGTTGAAATGTAAAACGAATTCAACATTCACTAATTCTATCTATAGATTTTTATATAAAATATGTATAAGCTTAAAATAACCATTTATTGCATGTAAATTATCTTTGTTACATGATTCCCATACAATTAAGATTGTTTTAAGAATATTGACGTCATTTTTAATTAATCGTATGTTTCCTTGTAAAAGTGAAAACAGCTTTTACGGTTTCATTTTGAAAATCTCAAGTAATTCGAATCTTAAGTTGCTTAAATTAAATCTTGTAGTTGAAAAATCATCGCATATGTAAAACACTATTCGTGAAAGAAGATTAATTCTCTAAAATTCTACGCAAAATAAACTTAGTTTCTCTATGACTTTTTGAAATTCATATTTCCGTTATACAAATGTTTGGCATAATAGTTCAGATGTAAACGTTCCAATTTTATTAAAAATAAATGTATGATTAATAAATATGAGTCATATTCAAAAAATATGTTTTTACAGTATCCAAAACATAATATATATGTTTGTGAAAATGATTTGTTTATTTTTAGAATGCTGAGGAAAGCGAGGGGGATTTCAAAGATCTTGAAGAAAAAGTAATTCAAGCACAAAAGGCTTTCGAGAGTAGTCCACTTCTTAATAACTCGGCGAAAGTAGAAAGGACCGAAGGCGTAAAAGTAGAAGAAGAAACAAAAGTAGACCATTTGACCGATACAATGAGTTCTGCCATAAAAGATAACACAAAAACAGTCTCTGACTTTTTAAATAAGGAAATTACTGATGCTAGTCAACAACTTACAACGAAAAAGGATCAACTTACAGATGGTAATGAATTTATTGGATTTAGTATATTAAAATGTTTTGCCACTCCCAAAACCTAACCTTATTAATAGTTTGGATTTTTCTTTATTCACTAAATGTCATAAAATGAATAGGGGTTACATGTTTTGTGAAAATAAAACACGTTTTATAGTGGTCAATTCACCAACAACCCTGTAAAATTACCTTGACCTTCATTCTCAGGTAAAGATCAATCCTTGTAATTTTCTTGAGGGTGTATACAACCTTGGAATGATCCATAATTGAAGCACAAAGGGCGTTTCTATGACGACTTCTTTCACAACAAATAAAGTTATAAATTTACCTAGAATTTGTAGATCATATCATTAGCAATTTTCCTTCTGTGGGTTTACATTTGTAGTAATCCAAAAGCGTTGCTAACTCAAGATAAAAATGAGCGGTTTTCAAGGCAAGTTTCTCAAAATTCTGCATTAGATCTTTTTTTTACACATTTAGGTCCTAATTTAATTTTGTTATTGTACTTTATATCCATAATAAATCGTTAAAGTGAACTGTTCATCCGTGATGAAAGTGTTAAAATGTGTGGTATATTTCAGAACACTTTGCTATTCCACAAAACTATTAATATATTTCACTTATTATATTTTCTGCTAATAGCCCATTATTTAGAGTTCAGTACTAAATTGTATTAAAGTGGATTGAAAAATATTTTTAATTATTTCATCAATTTTTAAAAATTATAATTGCATCTTTTTCTAAAATTCATTAGAAATTGATTTTTGTACAATAATTTCTTTTTGTACAATAAAATTCGTAAAGTGATACTAACCAAAATTCAAATTACATATTAATGGAATGATACATCTTCATAATTAATTATTGATCTAGAAAACTTTCAATTGCAGGTCTCTCAAATGCTGCTTCTGCACTGTCGTCAAAGGCAAAAGAAGATGTTCAGTTTGTAAAATCCACACTATCAGACACTTTGACCGATGTTGGAGCTTCAATAACAAACACTCTGCACAACATTGAATCTGGGATTGTAGGTGGCCTGGAATCTAAAGCGCATGATGCGGCCGATTTCTTGGCAGGTACAGAAGAAGTAGACGATAAACTTGAAGATAAAGAACTGAAGAATGAGGCAGTCTCTACATTATTAGAGAAATCATTGCTTAAGTAATTTGGTTAGTGTCATTCCATAATTTTTATAAACTTGTACTATAACTTAGGCTGTACACCCTAAACATGTACTGTATATAAATCACTTTTGTTTTTTACTGCTTCTTTTAATTCTCTAATAACTTCTTTTTTTTACAGATACCATGATGCAAGTGAATGTTAATAATTAATCACAAAAATATATTTATTTGTTGAGCTTTATCATACAGAATGAATTTTTGTTTGTTAATGCAATGAAATTTGTTTTTAAATTTAGGTTACAATTGTTTAATATATAATTTGACAAATTTTATAAGATATATAATTATTTTATATTAAATTGTAAGACCAAAGTATTACAGTGTTTCAATTAATACTACCAGAATAGTTTTAAAAGAGATAATTACTTGAACCCTTAAATGAAAGATTTCATTCTACTTATCATAAAAACATTAAATATGTAACTATCGTTGACTTCTGTCCCTAGGTTTGTATAATATTCCTCTACTTTTCATTTCTCTTATTATTCCATTTGGTAATCTACCAGACACTGAAATTGCATAAACTCCTCTACAAAATCGATCTGAAAATCAACTTTTCTATGAATGCTATATGAACAGCTAACATTTTACTTACTTATTTGCTGCCATTTACATACCCAACTGTCTTCAGGGCTCATTGCGGCTATCATACTAAAAGGATAAAAATATACTTGATCAACAATATCTGAATGACCACCAAAATGTTTGAACGAGCATAGCTTCTAACGGGAAAGTAGATTCACAGGTAATAAAATTAATTTCTATAATCAAACAGTATCTACTAACCCATCAAAGTTGGAACTGGTACACTCGTAAACATTATCCCGGTTATTCTTCATTCTTAGAAATTCATCACAGTTGTCGCAACCTTCATACTCGAATTGGTCAAACGACTGCAATAAACATAAAGAATTAGTAAATATAAGCAAGATATTATATTTGCTGTTAAAAGGATAGGATCAAAGATATGCATATATATAGTATTTTTATATCAGACAAAAAACTAGTACCAGCGGTGACAGTTCTTAATTGATCAATGCATTGCAAAATTAGTAATGTTGGCAAGAATGTTGATTGAATATAAGCTAAAATTCAAACACTTGAACTAAGTATGATACTAATAGAATACTCCAGTATTCTATTAGCATCTGAAGAATCGTTTGTAACAACGAAACGCGTCATACTATGTTTTATTTGTACAATAAAAGTAGAAATCAAAAGCTCAAGTGTTATGTAGCTTATATTCAATTATAATGGATTCACATCAAGTAAACGCCAACACTATTCAATAAGAATATTGATGTTACATATGGTATACATTATATATATTACCTTAATTAACGAACACGAAAGACATGCTCTAAGTCCTCTTAAGTCTTTTGGAATAGTCTCTAGAGTCATTTCTACACTTTAAAGTATTTATTTCACAAAAAACTATATATTTACTAACCTCTGAAAATTCAATACGATTCCACAGAGTTTGGCGAAAAATTGATATTCTATGCACAGACTCTTTTAAGAAGAATGTTCTCCTTTCTTCTAGGAATTAACAGGTTAATTAAATAGAGATAAGTTAATATTTTGTATCGATTAATATGTCAAAAGTGTGAGAATTGTAAGTATTACAAATGAAAATCCACAACTATCGAAACAAATATGTTTATTTACGTTCATTATTAATAACATTCAATTATGCAACTTTAAACAAAACTGTGATTTTATTATTTTTCATATAACTCTATTTTGCGTCTTCTTTTCAATATATATTCTCTCTGAACAAAGACTTGAGCAAATATCTTAGGAAATGTTTAAAAATTTACCATACAGGATAATAAATTTTATTGTTACTTTTACTTAATTAGAGTCATATGATGTATAACTTAATTTTGATACAAACATGAAAAATTTTTTCAATGGGATTAAACTTACATATATGTTAATGTACTCATATCACAGTTTTTACAACGTTTTTTATTTATCAAATAGTTTGTGTTTACTTGTAGTATTTTTTATGTTGTCCATAGATATTTTGGATAATAAAAGACTCAACGAATTCCCCAATTATCAAACATTGAAATTAGGTCCATCTTCAGTCAGATAATGAAGGGCATGTTCTACCTCTATGTAATAAAGATTATTGAATTGCATTTGGTTCTAGTTAATATAAATATTTGATAGATTTATAATATCTTCTTTATTGATAAGGTTAATTTCATTTCTGATTATATACAACTATATTATTTCTAGAACCTTTGAAGGAATATGAAAAAATGAAAACTTGTTTATTAAATGGTGTAATTTTTAAGTATTAAGAAAAAATAAAATTCATTGGAATTGTATAATTCCAATTGGCAATTGGAATGATATTTTAGGTAATAAATAGTGGATGGATCTTTGACTTCTATCTCCAGGCCTATGTGTAATCTAAATGTGTTTTTTCAAATAAAAGGGCAGCGGTGATGAAAAACTCTGAAAAGGTTGGACCTACATTTTAACGCCTATTCCGAACGGCACAAGATCACGATATGATTCGAACCGACCATCACCAATACGTCGAAAACGTTATAAGGTCACTATATTCTTCGGCCACTAAGCCTCTATATTTTTCAATATACCCAATTGGAGTATCAATTCAGGTTATTATCATGAAATGAATATTCAAATATTTCAATTCATTATCATACTGAATTGAATGCATACTGAATATCATCAGATTCCCAGAAATTTTTTAGGATCGGCAACATTTATACTAGAGAAAATACGTAAGGCGCGACTTGCGGTGGGAGAAGAGAGATGAGTGATGAGTCACTTGTATAACGTCAAATCGTATTGTCAGTGTCTGGTCTGATCTGTGGCAAAGATATGGAAACTGTCAGATAGCGAATGGATTGTTTACAACAGTGATAATGTATTAATGCGAGTACAGAGCTCTCCAAATAAAAAATATGAAATGATAAGAGTTATTATTTGTCTAAAGTTTGTGTAGAATCGTTTGGCAATGTTGACTGAGGAGCAAATTAGTGCAGAATATCCTTTGCATTTTCTAGTTTGGCAAAATAAATTTACAGTTTTGTCGGAAGAATTAAAAAAGAACGAGGTAATGAATCACTTAATATTAATTTTTTTCTGAGTGATATAATTACATTTTACAGCATGATAAAGAAAAAAAGGACAACAGGGGGAGAACCCCTTTGATGTTGGCAGTAACTTTGGGTCACTTGGAGTCTGTTAGAGTATTGTTAAACAGCGAAACCAATATCAATGTAGAAAATTCAGAGGGGTGGACTGGTAAGTTGATACAATAATTAAATTACCTACATAGTATGATACTTTATATTACTTTATGACTTGAAAGTAAAGCCTTAGAAATTTAGTAGGCTACACTAATTAACTTATGAATATATTTGTGAATGATTTTTACTATGCTGTAAAAGATGATTTATTGATTTTTAATAAGCTAATAGTATTTTAGTAATTATTAAAATTAGATATAATTTAATATTAGTTTTTGATGTGTTTTCATACACCTTGATAAGTGCAAATTTATAATGTTTAGTGGTCCAGGAAGCAGTGGCTACAGGAGATCCAGAACTTCTGCAATTGGTGCTAGAAAGAAGAGATTTCCAGAGGTATTCTAGTCGAATGGCTGGTATTCCAGTGCTACTAGAGAGATTGAAAGAAGCTCCAGACTTTTATGTTGAAATGAAATGGGAATTCACCAGTTGGGGTAAGTAACTTTTCCAGATTTGTATAATATATTTTTTCTGATAAAAAATATGAAATTCATTATTCATGTATAATAAAAATATATATACATATGCTTATATTAGGTTAATTTTATTAATTTGTCATTATGATTCAAGTTCAGAAGCATTAAACAAGTAGTTTTTGTTCTTTATGTACTCAGAATAGTCAAGGTGTTATGATAATTTTTTTTTTGTTTTTTACAGTACCTCTAGTGTCAAGAATGTGCCCCAGTGATACTTATAAGGTTTATAAGAAGGGGTCCAATGTTAGAATAGATACCACTTTACTTGGTTTTGACCATACCAGTTGGCAGAGAGGCAACAGAAGTTACATATTTCAAGGACGAAGTAAGTCTTACAAAAAAAAATTTAACACTGATATTTTTACCTAAGGACAATTTTTTTTCATTTTCTGATCCTTGCTCGTTCACGCAGGTCTTCAAATTTGTTCTGCGCTTCACGGAAATATGAGTTATGTCTATAAACTCATCAATGGTAATATCTCAGTAGTCGAACGCATTTCCGCTTGCAAATTGCTTATTTATTTTGAAACATCGAATCAATCATTCTTTAATATTCAATAATACGCTTCCTTAAACTCTTTACAATATGTATATAAATTTAGTACTGTAAATAAGAGATTTATTTGGAGCTATAGTATAAAAATGGTGTATTGTGTTATGTTATTATCCATAAATATTTTAGGTGATGGAGCTACAATGCTAGAAATTGATCACGATCTGAAACAGGTATACTGTGAAGAAATGAGAGTGCCAGAAGAGACAGTGGAAGTACTACTGGCAAATCAAGAGTCCGTGTCCCAAAGGTTAACTACCCCAATAGTGACTACTTACATAGATACTGATAAAATCAGCTTTGAACGGTAAGAAATCTATAATATAATAATTGTATAATTTCATAAGATATGTCTGGTAATAGGTACAAAATGATGGTTTGCCTTACTTATCTTGCACTCTATTTTCCATTGAATCAAATTGATTCTTGGCTATGTAATTTACAGGAATAAAGCCGGCGTTTGGGGATGGAGATCAGACAAGTCAGAAACAGTCAACGGTTTTTACTGCAAGGTTTTTGGAGCAACCAATGTGGAACTGATAACGAAAACACGTACTGAACACTTAACTGAGAGCGACAAGGCGAGATGTAAAAGCAATAAGACGCCCCTTCAAAACTTTCTAGGCATAGCAGAAGTGGAGGAAAATCAGAATTCCACTTTACCTCCCCATGTAAGTTCTTATACTTCACTTGAGATATTGGTTCATCTGCACATATATGTTTAGAACTCTTAGAACGACTTATTAAGGTAATCATTTCCAATGTTACAGGAAGTTCTAGTCAATTCAACAAATCCTTCCAACATCACACCAGAAGAATATTTCGATCCGAGTGTAGACCTTAAGGGTAGAGACATAGGCAGACCTAAAGAGTGTAATGTTAAAGTACAGAAATTCAGAGCCAATTTATGGTTGTGCGAAGAGTATCCGTTGTCTCTGCCCGAACAGATCCTTCCCATAGTGGATCTGATGGCCATATCAAGCTCGCATTTTGCCAAATTGAAGGATTTCATTCAGATGCAACTTCCAACTGGTTTTCCAGTGAAGATAGGTGAGAAATCGGTGATGTTCACAACTTCTGAGATGCGAATTTCATAAAAAAAATTAAATGTTTGAAAATTGATTCGTTCTCGTTAATTTTGGATGTTTTCAAATCAGAAGGCTTGAATACACGCTGAAAGATATATAGAAACTTCGCACATTGTGATTGCGCAATTTATTTGAAATTTTAATTTAATCAATTTTTCTGATAGATACGTTTATTTTTTTTCTCACCAATCTCATTTTTATTTTTATATACAAGGGCTAACTCAACAGACAGTTAAAACTGTCCTATAAAAGAGGAGCTTGTATTACAAATATTAATTATAAACTAAAGCATTATATTCATTGACTATTTAGATCGTTTGAGCTACAACACAAAATACTTACTCTACTGAAAAAGATCAAAGAAATACATCATAAAAGGATAATTCTGTATAAACTGATAATTATATTGTTATCGTCCTCTAAATGAACTATTTGTCAAATGTCTCTTAAAAGTAATCTAACTACATTTGGAGAAGAATTAAAGTTTATAAGGCTTGTACATACAGTAGAATTCAGTAATCATTAAGTAATTTTTAGGAGAAACATATATCAAAGTTGTCAAGTTGAGTTGAGTCTCAAACTCAAACATTCTAAGCTATGAGAGACGGTACCTGTTGAAATGAAAATTAAGAAATGAAACTTAAATAAAAATATATATTTATAGTTTCATACATATTGAATTTTTTTATTCATATTTAATTTCTTTGTTACAGAAATTCCTCTTTTCCATGTACTGAATGCCAGAATAACTTTTGGTAATATTTTCGCTTTAGATGCACCTGTCCCTCAAGTAACCAGGATAGAAGACGGTCCTGAAATGGCTTGTGTTTTAGATGAATCGTTATTTGAATACCCACCAGATTATATTCAGCTTGGTACTGGTAATTCATTATGTTTTTTTTTTTTAGTTTGGTTATGTTGGTTCTTTTTATGTCGCGATTATTTTCGGTAAGAATAATTTATTTTTATTTGTGTATTATTTTTTTTGATATTTCTCTTTTATTCATTTTTTGAGTTTGTATCTCATTCAGTTATTTTTCTATTATTATATACGAATCTTCAAATATTTATTTCTTTATGAAATCTAATTCAATTGTATTATTTTTTTTAGCTGGGGCTGATGGCAGGAGACAGTTCAGTATGGAGGAAGAGGATGACCTTCTTCAATTTGCCATTCAACAGAGTTTAGTGGACGCTGGTACAGAAAAGGAGGAGGTATTATTTTTGATTTAATTAAAATTGAAAACATTTAATTTTTTCAAATTGTCTCGGACAGGTGGACATTTGGGAAGCTCTCAAAGCTCAGAAACCTTCCAGACCGACTACACCAAGCAATTTTGTAGGAGAAGAAGAGAGACAACTTCAAAGGTAATTGGTTGTGTACTAAACCAAGTAAATTCCTTGAAGCCCTATTGTGAAAGTAAATTAATCGTTTTAAAGTTATATATCACCTCTTGTTTTGTTAAGTTGATCATTAATTATGTTATTCTCTTCAGCTTTTAGTTGCCATTTCTTTCTTCACTTTGCGCAATTTGATAATATGTATGCCTATGTTTTAAGTAGTTGCCGCTAGACGTGAACCCTATTATTATTTTTAGAGCTATTCAAGCTAGCTTATCCCTCCACCAGAGCTCAAATTCAGAGTCTAATGGTTCCGAAGGAAATGATTCGCCGGAGTCAGACGACCTACAGAGGGCCCTCATGATTAGCAAACAAGAACAGCTAGAAATAGAAGAACTGCGTATGAGGGACGAACAAGTGCTACAAGACATTTTACGACTGTCTCTTACTGACAAATAATTTCAACTTATCCAACCATTTCTAAGAGTTACAGATAAAAATTTAAGATACAGACTGGGAGTGTTATCTCTTTAAGTCCATTTTTATGAAATTACATTCGATTCAATCCGTTTTGGCACTCCCTAAAATTAATAAAATTCTCTTAGATATTTACCAAAATTGTTCTATTTGAGAGTTACCCCAAAAAATAGTACTATCGACTAATTTGAGATTAAATCTCAGATCTCTTGGAATAATCTTTCAAAACGCTGCTTCAGATGTTATTGAGGTCATTTGGATTTATAAACTGTTTAGTCTTCTAAAATGAATTTTGTAACGAAAAAATACCTCATAAATATAACTTAAGGTTTTATAAAATTGAGTATTAATGAGATATTATTTAGAAAAAACGTATATTCGTAAATTTCTTTGGTGTTTATAAAAATTTTCTAATATTTTGAAAGTTAGGAGAATATTAAGTTTATTGTATTTATGTTAAACATATTTATTAATATATTTGTATTAATTTGGGATTGTTATATAGTCACGTATATATTAATAAAATATATTGAACCAGAACTGATTGAGTATCTAAAGGTAACTATATTTTATGTTATTACTGTCATTCAATTTTAAAAAATGTAATTAGAGGAATCGTATGTATAACAATTGGAAATTTAATTTATTTATATCTTTGCAAATTTGTATGACAAATAAAACGCCCATCTGTTTAAATTATGCAATTGTTTAGAATAATCAACTATTTTATTGGATGTTTTTGAAAGAAAAATTGAAGAACAGCATTAAAAAAATCATAGTTTTATTTTCTCCCTGAAAAGTCTTGGAATTATACTAATTGAATAAAAAAAATCAAAACAATCATTTATTAGCAATATTAAAACTTCTGCACACTGTTATCAATAAATAGTAATGACTTCCATATGTATAATATACAATTATATTCTCAAAAATTATTTTTTATTTAATCTTATTCCATATTTTCTTGAGACCTAAAAATTAATTAACAATTAAGGTTGAGATATCAAGTAAAATCTTTCTGTTTAACAAACCTATTGTAAATTGTTCTCAAAATTTTAGTACTCGTAGTATACCGGCTCTCATTTCTTGAAGCAATTTCATTCCAATTATTTCTTACTTTAGACCACCGAATGAGATGATCTCTTATAAGAATATCCTTGGGAACTGGAGGACATTGATCCTAAAACAAAATATTATGAGATAAATCCAATATTATCAAGTTATGAGCACTAACATAATTCAAATTAATATTGTCTTTATTTTGCTGTTGACATGGCAATGGAGATGGAATTCTAGTCTCAAATTCTGAGGAAGGTGGAGGCAATCTATTTATGTTTGAAAGAGAACCATTCCAGTCATCATGTTCAGGCTCAGGTGATGATATCCTTCTCCTAAAATAAATATCTTTTATCATAATCCACATAATTTTTAAATTCTTGCTTACTTGACTATGGCTTGCGGATTCCTAGGTTGATTTTTCATCCAGGCTCTACATATAGGATATAAAGGTGTTTCTTCTTCAAATTGTGCCAAATCTACACTTCTATCAAATAATTTCATAACATATGTGTGATGGAATGGAGTTGGTGGATTCTCTTTCCGTTTTCTGTTGATAAAATAGGTCAGCCCAACTCTTAACTAAAAAAAGAATACCTCTACCTTTTCCTATGTAAATTATCGTCAGAGGAACTATCCGAGTCACTTTGTTCAGTAAGTTGTTTGAGAACACTATTTAAGCGACCCTTTGCCATCAAATAATCATTTCCACCGATATTTTCTTCCTTCACTTCCACTTTCACGTGTGGAGAATCCGCGAGTTTTCGTTTCTTACCCATTTTCATCTTCTATTTCAAAAAAGTAAATAATTATCAGATGGACTTGCTTGGACAACAATTTCATTCAAATTATATTACAAATAATAGCATAGAATCAATTTTCACACAGAACATACCTTAAATTTATATTTTCTGTGATTTATAGACACTTATCTTAGTTATTTTTCAGTAGACTCAACTGAATTAATAATAGCCAGTTTTATAACCTTAAGCATTCCTAATGACTGTCTAACCAATGAATGCTTTCATCAAGGATTTCGAAAGGTATATTTCAGTTATTCGATTATTAATAATGAGAACAACGAACCATATTTCAAAATTATACAGAGTTATACCCGCTACCTTCTGAGAGCTATTTGTGCGGCATCTATTGTTCAATTTTAATGAACTTCAGTATGATTCATCCATAAGTTTAAAAAAGAGGGTATATTTTATTTGTAACATCTTTCAATTAAATTTTCAGATTAGAATTCTATATGAATTTGCTTGTTTTTGCCCGTTAATAGTGCACATAATATTGGCTACTTTTAAAATCAATAAATAGTTTCAAAGACTATATATGATATCTTACAACAATATTAGAAGATTTCCCTTCATAAATAACAAAAACGTTGAATTTTTCTGTTATTTTATTTAACATATAAATTAAAATAATATAAATTTCGATATAAATATGAAAAAAATTTGAACTATATTCTTTGGTTATTGAACAATAAATATTCAAAAATTCTACTGGTCTACACATCGATAATACTCTCATGTTTTTTTTCTTGAGCAGTAACTTTCAGTTTTTCTTGCATCCTGTTCAACATTTCTTGCATTCTTCGAATCTGAAATTATTTGTTTAGATAAAATATACAACAATATATAATCTATTAGGTACCTCTTCATCTTTTTGTAGTAGTAACTTATCGGTATCACTAATAGCAGAGTCATAGGGAACAGAATCTCTCTTCAGTTTACTGAAAAACAATAATAATAATATTTATTTAGCAATAGCTATTACAAAATCATACATACATTCAGGTTCAAATATATTATTTACAATTATATGTTTAAAACGAACTTAGCTAATTTACGCTTGAATAACTTAAGGTCACTAACTGTTTTTATGGAGCTAGGCAATTAGAAACTTGCATGTAGAAATTGTCAGCATTTCTTGTATTATAACCGTGGACATCACTGACATGTTACATTTTTTATTACTTTTTATGGGAACAATTTGTTTTTAACTTTAAATATAAATATATATGTAGCAAAAAGTATACTCTGTTTAACTGATATTAGTTCTGAACAATTAAGCATGCTTTGGATTGGAGTATATTACATTTCAAAATTGTTCGCATAGCTCCATTCTGTAACTTTTGTAGCTGTTGAATTTTTTCTTTACTCAATTGCAATAACAGAGTGGAACAATATTCAAAGTGTGGCATAATTATTAACTTAAAGAGCAATAACTTCATATATGTCGTCAGATTTTTGCCAATTCTTTTGAGAAAGTTGATTTTCTTGGAGATTTTAGACGATAAGAAGTCGACATGATCATTGAAACCAATTTCTCATCTAACATAACGCCTAAGTATTTACAAGTTTTACCCTTTCAATGTTCTGGTTTTTAATTTTAATACTTATATTTTCATTACTATTTCTCTTAAGTGTACCAAAAACTATAAATTTAGACTTTGTTGCATTCAGTGATAAACTGTTATCGCTTAGCCATTCATTTATTGGCTTTAAGCGATACTGAAAAATTGGCAAAAACATATTGAAAAATAATACGGAGATTTCCTTTTCACGAAATTCTTACCCCCTTTCTCTGGCATGTTGAGATATTTGAGATATGCACTGCGCTCTGAAATTTTCATAGTGAACATCTTCAGTAACATCTTTCAGGTCCTGCATGTGCGTTGAAATTAACATCGTCCTCAACTTTATAAAATCGCTATGTTTAGTGTTTTCCACTGAAAGCATCAATAGTTTCAAATATGAAGCTGTCATATTTATGTTAAAAAATGAACTAACTCACCATCCACAACACCCCATGGATATTGTCGACCTCTGACTTTTTTCCCATTTATTTCTAGTATAGTATTGCTGCCAACAACAGCAAAAGGTACACTGGCCTTGAGTTCCCTGTCTTGCTGCTTAAATTCTTCGTCTTCGTCACTATCACAATCAGGAAATTCATACATCTGAAAAAAGAAGAACTTATCAAGCATTCCCACATCTACTGGTGTGACTTGTCTGACAAGAATAAGAGACCATTTCATTTTGGTTAATGACTAACTGTTACCTACTTGTATTCCTTGGTCCTTTACATCGTTCAAAATATTTTCCTTCAGTTTGGCAACTTCTGAGCTGGTTAATGTATCAGCTTTAGCAATCACCACCACTATATTAACTTTTCTATGTAATCGTTTCATCAGCTCCAGGTCCATCTGCCTCACACTGAAACGATGCGAATATAGCTCAAGTTTATTTAAGACAATATAGAATGGATACCTATGACCCCACGGTGGAACAAAGTATAAACAGCAGTGTACTCTGTTGTCTTGAATATTTCTTCTATTAAGTCCGCTTTCGTCGGTGAAATATTGTCTAAATTGATCATCTATGTAGTTTGTACATACCCTCCAGCTGTCTTCACAGTTCACGGCGTCACCGAATCCAGGCGTATCGATCACTGTCAGCCTAAAAACTGAGACAATTAAAGCTTTCTCTAGTAGCCAGTAAAACTTATCTTCCTTGATAAAATGATGTGTGTAATTGAGACTGCGTTAATAAATTCTATGAGAAATGTCTATTTGATGATGAAATGGCTGACAAAGAAGCAAAAATATTATTTTATCGTGACACATGTATGAATATAATATTTGTCCTGTAGTAATGTTAGTACATCTATTTAAGCAAGTACATCAACAGACGATAGAGAAGCAACAGATTGAAAAAAACTCTTAATAAAAAATGTGAAGTCTTTTTATTACAGAAACGTTGTACAATATTAACTGCACAAAACGAATAGAAAAAATGCTTTATTGGATCAATTAGATCGAAAACTTTTTGCTGCACCCTTGTATACGTAATAATAATTCTATGGTGGAATTGATAAAAGTTATTTTAAATTCATTCAATGTTCTATTTTACAAAAAAAATACTGGACAAGAGACAGCTCAGATAGTATAACGAGCATTTGACTAAACAAGCAGAATCGTTCAGTGCAATGCATAATATTGTGACTCATGGTACTGTGTGTTAATATTGTGGTCAAAGTAGTCAAAATTCTATGGCCACGCATTACTATTCAACATAAATAAGATTGGAGCAGGTTCAATACACTTGACTGAGTATTATTTTCTCTAAATATACCATTATTTACATGAATCTATTTTCATTCTGTTATTTTAAGTATTATTCATTTTAAATGTCAAACAATTGAAGCACTACTATAAGAAATCAACTGAGAATAATTGAGAAGTATATCGTCTATTGGAAAATTGCAAATCCAAGTATTTTTCTCAAAATTCAACAATAATCATTTAACAACACATTGATATGAGAAAATATCTCTTATTCTGCATTATCAAAATATTTAACCTTAATTTAACGCCTCTTTCTTCGATCTCCATTGTTTTTTTCTCGATAGTTGTGGTTTTTTCAATTTTCTCACTGACGTCTGGAATAACTCTGTTCTTGTATAGATCGTCTAAAAATAGGCTGTTTATCAGCGTCGATTTTCCTAATCCAGATTCCCCGACCACCATAAGAGTAAAATCGAATCCTCTTTTTACTGATTTTCTATGCACCTGGTCCGGTAGAGTAGCAAAACCGATATAATCTCTATCGCCTTTATCTGAAATAATTGTTCATGTTAAGATATGAATCTAATTCATTAATTAAGTATGAATTTTTAATGAAAATATTAAACTACAGTATTAATTTTTCAATTCATAAATTTTAATATAGATAGAATGTAAACTTTTGAAAATTCCGTACTTATCGCCATCTGGATGTGGTAGATTATACCACATTGAACTTAGTACGAAAAAAATGGTGCTACCTTCCTTGTTTAATATGAAATAAGTTGCGAAATCGCTAGATGTCTACAGGCAAGAAAGAAGACTAGGAAGAAAATAAAATTCTACTTTTGAATATTTCAATTTTCAAAACAAGGTATGATATTTTAATACACAGTAAAAAGAAATCAGTGGAAACATCGAAAATAGCTACTTCATTCCATGAACTATGTCCGATATATCCGATGATTTCAAACAATTTGTTCAAGGTTACAACTCGGTAAATCTAAACTCCAGCTGGTAGCAAATTGTTGAATAGATAAACTACCATATAAATTATAAATGATTAAGATAGTAAATAAGAAGGAAATAGCTTAATTCAAAGTAGAATTTTTTAATTCAAGGACGAAATATGTATTCGGACATTATATAAGTGGCATATTTTAACAAAATGAAATTCAAATCACCTGACGGAAATAACGTATAGAATGTTAATGACCATTTCATAATTAATTAACGAAGTTTTGGGAGGAAAACATTATATTCTATTCTGGAATTGAATTAAAACAATAACGATAATGGCAAGTTGACGAATATGAATAAAATCGACTTTGGACTCATACAAAAATAAAAAAATTAGATAAGAAAAAATATAATTCAGAAAATGAATAAATAAAAAAAATACCGTTAATTACAACTGGAAAACAGTTGAATATACATCATATTTTATATACTTGACTTTTCAAAGGAAGTAGAATGAAATGATAAAATTTTTAAAGATATCAAAAATATGTTGAAACTTTGTGGTAATGCATATCTTGATTTTGGTATATCTAACTTTTCAAATATTAGGAAGATATTCACGAATTAAGTGAATGGAAATACAATATCTTTCAAATTAAAGTTTTTCTTATTTTAATACACACAATTGTTGAAGGTTGACTAATGAAAAACATTGAAATAGAATCCGAAATTTCATTGCTTTATTTCTATGAGGCAAATACAAGAAAACAGAATCGTTTTAATTCTCAAGAAGGATCTTTTATCTTCATAGTAACATAGGAAAATAATTTCAATCTTATTACTAATATCCAAAATTATTGTGTCTAATTTTCATAGCTCTCATATTCCAAATATAAATCGAAGAAACACAGAACGACTAAAACTTAGCGAAACATTAATACAATCTTGAATTATTTCATTTCTATGATTCAATGTCTCTCATAAATCAATATTGAAAATTTCTATGCTGTCTATAATGAACATAATGGATATTTCAGAAATGTCAAATTTGGTACAATATTGAATTATTTCTATGATTCAAAGCTTCTCATAAATACTATATTGATAATTTCTATGCTGTATATCCAGAAATGTCAAAGTTTAAATTCGCGCCATTTATTATAGTGTTAATATATGTAATATCAAGTTTATGGTAACATTTCCAACGTTCTTTTCAAACTAGTGAAAAGATGAAAGCGAATTCGAGTTTGTCTAAGTTTACGGACTGATGAACCCCGGTATGGTTATTATAAATTGTGGGAAATATTAAACACAACAACCCAGACAGTAATTACTTCCGTCTAGTGTGGGATGAAGTTGAACGAGAACACAAGAAAAATACGAACGTGAGGTATATTTCTGAATAGTGTATAAGATATTATTCTGTTCGTACAAGCCGCTAAATATTGCATACATAAATAAACGATTAATAATTTATTGTATACTTAAACGCCATTCAAAAGATTCCGAAATATTTACATTGTATGTTGTATATTTGTTCTCTTCCGATATATACTTATGTACCTACAAGTTGTGGGGAGAACACACAGGAGAGACCTACAGGAGGTGCAAGTCATAGAAATCGTCACGTAACGAAAAATCGTTACGAACCCTAATTATCACAGCAAGGTGAGACAAGACTCCTGTATCGGTAGGTTGACTAGTTTAATATGTATATCGATAACTTTTCATAAAATTTTTTAAATACACGAGTGTACGTGTATAAATAAAAAAATCTATTGAATAAATTAGTAAAATATGCTGCTGACGAATCTCCTATGTCTAATTTGCATGAAATTGTTTTTCATATATTGAAAAAAGCTTAATGAACTGATTTCTTGTCTTATCTCTTTTCAATTGATAAAATTATAGAAAAAAATTAAAGACTATTCGGCATCGAATTCGAAATTGAACAAACATTGAGACAAATATAGTTGGCTTAAAGAAAAAGAATTATGAAGCAAGGATAACTCAAACAGTTACAATTACATTCTATGATTTTAATTCTTAATTTGAGGAATTCAACCTTTCACTAATTTTCAAATGGAAAATTCGAAAATTTAGTAGAGAAAATAGAGAAAAAACTGCAGATTACTGAATTTTCGAATGTGATACAACGAAATCGAAAAGGTGTTAATTGATTCTAAATGTTTTTCTACAATTACATACTTTAGATTGTACTAATATCGTTTAAAATTCAAAGTGGCTCTTCAGTTATTTCTTATTCAACACATGCAACAAAACAACTACTTGTAAGAGACATACTTTCAATGGGAAGTACATGGAATAATGGTCTATTATATGCAGAATTTCAATTAGTACTTATACAGTTCATAAGAATTTCTCTAATAATTTTTCTAGAATGTTGATATAATGAAGTATTATTTTCATTTCACTATATTTGCTCAATCAATATCAAATGACTCTTCTAATATATATTCAAAATAATATAAACAAATTTTTACTCTATGGTTAAAATTAATATTGATTTTGCCCCTAGAGAAAAAATAATTATGGATTTGAATATTCATATGAGTATTTTTGTTCATTTATATAAATTGAGAAGCCATATACATATATATTTTCGATTTTCGTTTATAATTTTTTTGAAAACGTTTTTTTTTTCGATGAATTTTTTTAATTTGAAGTTAATTTCTTGATATTCCTGGCTACTAGCACCATTCATATAGTTTGAAGTGAAATTTGGTGTAGTCGACTTTAAAATAGGTATAATCCGATGTATTTGGTTATGTAATGCAATAATTGATTTATCTTAAATTCTTAAGTGAAATATTATCAATTTTCATATTCTATAACCGTAGACATTTTCACTCTATAGACGAATCAATTGAATTAATAATTTCTATGGTTTCGTTCTGAAAAATATCAAGCGAAATGTCATATTATTAAGTAATGAAACTGAATAACTACGTTTATTATAGGATATTATAGGATAATTGTAGGATAATTTGGATAAACCAAGTTGAATTTTCACACAGAACTTGTTACAAATATTTCAATCTAGTTAAATTGAAAATCACCAGGTTCGTTATTTTATCTTTTATATCAAATAAAATAATAAGAATCCTAAGATGTTATATGAGATTCTGTAATTTGACGTTGAATTCGAAATATGACATTTCATTAATTAAATTTCTAAACTATGAACCAATTAAATAACAGTATAAATTAGAAAGGAGGCGTATATTATTGAATTTGATAACCTTTCAATAATTCGATATGGAATTATTATCGTAGTAATTATTATTTGAAATAAATTTAATGGGACTAAACTATCGTGCTCTATATTTCTACGATATTCCTAGATAAATCATAACCAGAAATAAACTTTACTTGTCTCAGAATTCTCGAACATTTTATGATCCGAAAAGTAGCACACAAAATCAGTGTTCAACAACCACTAACATTCGGAGTAAAGGTTGTAATAACGTTCTAACATTCCTTGTCGTAAAACGAATTTAAATCCATCAAGCAATTTACGCCCGACTTCATCTCCTTCATATAATCGGACAATAGGTTATATTATTATTCAACATGAACTAGGCTACACAATCAGAATCGGCACATCTGCTTGAATACACAAAAGACGATCGGTACTCACCTGACATGTTCTTAGCTGTCTACGATTCACAACAAACTGAGGTAATGTTTAGAACTGAACGATATAATCTAATCCGATGTTCTGCGGACGATGATTCGTCACGTCGATCTCTTTCATCGATCACATACGTTCAAAACAATCGAAAAAATACGGGGAACGCGGAAATATTCTGTGATGTAATTCGTAAACAATTGAGAATCGGTGGGTGGTTTCGTTTGTTTCGCAGCCGGGTACGATTATGGATCAATAAAATGTTGACGTTCGGCGCGCTATTTTTGAATTTGTTGCGCCCCTTCTCGAGAGATGGTGAAGAGGGGATGTGCGCATGACTTTTGGGTTATAGGGGGAAAGCGTTCATTATGTTATCAATCTTCGAAATCTGCATTATGAACAAGGATAGGAAAGTGAGGCAACTCACGGTTATTAGAGGTTTCGCATTTACAATTTCAAAATTTATTGACTTTTGCTTCAGATTAGTTTTTATAATAACGGGTGTTTTTTTTAGGGGTATAGAACTTTAAATTGTAATAAAACAACGATGGATCATTCGATTGACAAGAATTTTTTTATTCGAAAGATAATCTTGTGGCATTACATTTTAAATATGACTTTCTGGCATATGACCGCCACGGTTGGCTCGGATGTAGTTCAATCTGGACGTCCAATTTTCGATGACTTTTTCCAACATTTGTGGCCGTATATCGGCAATAACACGGCGAATATTGTCTTCCAAATGGTCAAGCGTTTGTGGCTTATCCGCATAGACCAATGACTTTACATAGCCCCACAGAAAGTAGTCTAGCGGTGTTAAATCACAAGATCTTGGAGGCCAATTCACAGGTCCAAAACGTGAAATTAGGCGGTCACCAAACGTGTCTTTCAATAAATCGATTGTGGCACGAGCTGTGTGACATGTTGCGCCGTCTTGTTGAAACCACAGCTCCTGGACATCATGGTTGTTCAATTCAGGAATGAAAAAGTTAGTAATCATGGCTCTATACCGATCACCATTGACTGTAACGTTCTGGCCATCATCGTTTTTGAAGAAGTACGGACCAATGATTCCACCAGCCCATAAAGCGCACCAAACAGTCAGTTTTTCTAGATGTAACGGTGTTTTGACATACACTTGAGGATTATCTTCACTCCAAATGCGGCAGTTTTGTTTCAGCACTTCATCAGAAGTGCGCTCCATCGCTAAACAAAATTCGCTTATAAAATCGGGAACAACGCCAATCTCGTTTTGGAATAAAATTGCACTATTTACAAGCGTTGTTCAGGCGTGAGTCTATTCATGATGAATTGCCAAACCAAACTGAGAATAAATCACTTCTCAGCTGTTAAATCGGTCGCCATCTTCAAGAGTAAAAACACCCGTTATTTCTAAAAGAACGTTATATATCCACAATGTACGCAAATGCATTATTTCATTTTTAATAAATAATGGTCTGCATGAATCCAAGTAACCAACGCCTGCTATTATTCGAATTGCCTTTTTCTGCAACCTAAAAACTTCCAAGGCATTGGCACAATTTCCCCACAGAACAACGCCATAACTCAAAAATGAATGGAATAGAGAAAGTATGTAATTCTTAATGTGACAATGCTCGTTATAGTTCTCATTCGTCTAAGCAAAAATAAAAAGACTTCTGTTCAGTTTCGACTATATTTTGAGTTTTATCATCATTCTATTTGAGTTTGTTTGCCGTGAACCATAATTGAGATATATATCTCATTTCTTAATGATTTGAGCAAAATTTCGAAAGAATCTTTCCTAAATGATGAGCCGTGAGAATTTTAGAAATTTTTGAATATTAAATAAAGTTTCTTACAACAAAATTTAAATTTATAGTCGAGTTTCGTTATCAATCTGTCATTGGAGGTGGTGGACACGTCTAAAATGATGGGGGGATGAAAAAAAATGCCTGTACAACTACAAACTGTACTAATTATACTGCCAAGTGGATCAGGTCTATTATACGGGGAATTCCCCGAACTGAAAAGAATTAACCTAAACTTTATACAAAATGGAAAAAAAAACATTAATTTATAAATTTACACACTTCAATTTGATAATTGTGACATACGTTTCACCAAAAAATGGCTTCTTTATAAAAATAGAAAACGTACGTTATAATTATCAAATAAAATTGTGTAAATCTCGACAAAAGTGTTTGTTTCTCTGAAAGAAAGTGAAAAGAACGCTTTCACGTCTCGTGATGTGACTGTTTTGTCTCACGAATATGTCTCGAGACTGAAAGTAGTCTCAAATGGACAATCCCCAGAGACAATTACCCCATGCAGTAAGCTGACGTAACATGGCGTCTTATTAGAGTAAATTTTCGGTAAATTTTGGTCATACGACTCTTGAATGACGTCTTTTCAACGACGTTCTATGATGACATCAGATGACGTCAGCGCAAAGTACTATTTTCCTCAATTTATGACAGTTTATTTTTCAAAAAGCAACAAATTTTTTAATTTCAAATACCCAAAAAAAAAAACGTAATTTTTTACTGTTCATAACTTTTACTCGTAACTTTGGAATAGTTCAAAATGACGTCTTGAGATTGTGACATTTAGACGTCACTTCTCCCATTATTTAACCAATATATGACGTCATATTACCGTCAGCTATATAACTGGGACTTATAAGTAGCCAAATTTGAGTTATAAAGATTGCCATAAAACTATTTTCATCATTTTATCGATTGTTTCTTATGTCATTATGAATATATAATTACAGAAAATTGAAACCTGAAAAACTATAGATTTAGGTATGGAAAATATGGAAGTGTTGAAATATAAATTTTTCCTCTTCTTCATTCCCCAGTTGGTTTTAGAATGTGTACGGAAAATTCTCACGTTTCCTGATCAAAGAGTGCTTTTATCAGACGTCAAACAACTGCAAAATGTTTAAACTGCAATTCTAAATTCTTATCATTATCTCTGAAAAAACTTATGACTTAGATAAGAAAATATTTAATTACATGGGCGTGTTGAATAACTTACTTGTACAAAGTTACTATCGACTATTTAAATTCTGGAAGATGTGAAATGAGCTTTTTCCGTAGGAATTACGTTTCATCAATAAATAATAAGTTTTTGTGCAAAAATATGTATATACACAGACATTCTGAAGTATATCTCAAAAATTATGAGGCTTCGAAAATGGAAACGTTTCATACAGGGCGTTTTCAACATGCCTGGCAAAAATTCAATTTTCTCGAAAAAATTCGTTTTCTTGAAATATTTTGAAAAAATTTTGTTACTTTTCATTAATAATAAATTTATCGAGAGGTAATAATAAAAACTTGTCTAAAAGTCACTGACTGAACAATTCTTTATCCGACTAGTTTCGCCTTTTACAGCATTATCAAGAATCAATAAATTTATCAGTTTATCATCAACATCTGATGAAGCCAATGTGTTGGCGAAACAATATTGTCATGTTTTCAATTATAGTGAAAATCGGAAAACTACCTAGTTTTATTTAAATTATTAATGAATTTAATTGTTCATTTATATTACCAAACAAAATTTCGAAATTTCGAATCTTTTCTACGACTCCCAGTTGGACAATGCCAAGTAATTAATACTTGACAATGCCATCTGTAGGTGTCGATAGAAACACCAAACAAAACAATAAATAACATCGTAAAAAACTAAGGAAAATTTAAAAGATAACTAAGTCTAAGTCCAATAATTGAATAATGCTAATATATTCATCAATAATATATTTTCATTTGAACAAAATGAACTATATGTTCTATCTTTACGTCACAAAATAATTATGTATTATTTCGAATCGTTGTGATTGTATTTCTGAATATACATCACAGTATTGATGTATTACATCCATTTAGATTTATATTTAGTATGGAATTTATATATAGATCGTATTTATTTTTTCAACACTTGTCTTAAGTGGAATATTTTTAGTTCTTGCAAAGATAATGCATTGGGTGGCCCTTAAAATAACATGAGATGATAGATTAACATCTACTGGTCTAATAACGCTAATGCATTTATTGATATTGTTTGGGTTCTTGTTACCATGGCACCCATTTCATTCATTATATTTCACCTTTCCAAAGCTATTGTAAACAATTTATGTGTTCCAACCAGAGGGAGGTGTGTGTAACTGAGGGTGAGTGAAAAATACGACAACTTTTCAAATATATATTCACTTTTGCATAGTTATATATGATTGGATCTTTGTTAAATAGTATATTTTCCATTATTTAATATCACTTATTTTTTTACGTCTTCAGTCTGATAAGAAAGAAAATTATATATGTCCAAGGGAAAAATATTTTCCTGAGTTCTTGATTTTTCGTCTAAAGTACAGCTGCTGTCCATATGGCACGATTCTGGAAGAAAATATATGTTATTCTTTATATAAGGACGTTTGATGTGTAAAGAATAATAAACCTATACCATATAAGACAAAATATTACACATTTTTTAAATTTAATTAATAAGTAAATCTTCTTTAACCTGAAACGCAAATATGACAAATGTTCTGTCAACAGATCTCCATATTTGATTCACTATTTTGAAGATAGATGGCGATAAAGGCTAGTTATTTACCTCTTTCTCAAGTTTTTAGTCTTTTTAACTTCGTGAGTTCATTTGATTGTGTTTAAAAATGAAATAAATAAATGGCAAATGTGTATAGAAGGTCGATAGCAAAACTAGATGTGCTTTAGAACCAATTATTCAAACAAAATTGTTTAGTTAATTATGATTTCCTATCTGCTTTATCTATAGGATATATTTGTATAATACGAGTTGACATTATATCAAAAACTAACCAGTTTCTTTGATATTTCACAAAGGACATCCTGTATACTGAATTTGTGGATAAATTCTGCACGTTTTTGTTAATCTTTCGTTGTAATACTTCTGGATAAATTAATCATTTTATAATCTGAATTGACAGAACTATATTTTCAGACAAAAACATCTAAAGAAATAAGTTTACTTTCGTATTTTCTTTTTTTTACACTGTCTTTTTCAAATGAATACTGGACACTCCTATTATAATTTCACTTTCACTAAGTGAATTAATTCCAAAATACAGCTCTTCTAACTTATTTATCGAAGATTAATTCTAACAGATTTATTTATCGAGGTTAAAGCTCATAAATCATGGCATGCAACATTAACTTCAAATTCGCCGACAATTGCCAAAAGTAAAAACCCTGATTAATTTCACCCATTAATTCATTTATGACGTTAAACTATTAGTGAAAAATTCCAAGGGCAACACAGATGACAATTCTATGCTTGGATGAATTTGAACGATGATTTTTTTCAAACGAATAATTTCTAAATAATTGTTGTAGGAAATGGAATTGAAATAGAACCTTGATGCTTGTTATTAGGCTTGTCAATTATATTTTGTTGATAAATTCACTTTTTCATACGTGTTTTCTTCAAATAGTAGGATTCTGTAGCATTTTCTTGAGTAAGGGCAACAATGAAAAGGAAACATTTGAAACACACATATTTAAATATGTTTCATTCTGTCATCGCGTCTCATTCACGAGTAAAAGAGGTTATACGTCGGATCTGTTCTGACAGATGGCGTTAGTGTATATGAGTTACCATTTGATTCTGTTTCGAAAGTGTGTTAAACTAGTTATATTGATTTCATTTTCTTCTGCTTTTGCTACATACTTTTATTAAGTTGTTGTCTATGCCAGTTGTGACACATTTTGTGTCAAAAAATGCTTCATATTACCTTGATTGCAGCAAATTCCTTCTGCAGCACATCTTGCTGTGTTTCTCCTGCAGGAAGAGCTTCCTGCTATGCAAGGCTCACTTTCATGGAAATAACCCTCCCTTTGACATCTGACAGTATCTGGCGTTCCTACTAAACATCCAAAAGGTCCACAGCATATACCAGGACCAAAACATTGTCCTGTTCTTCCAGGTCCACAACTAACACACTATAATCAAACAAATTTACACTAAAATGGAGAAATCCAAACATTTTGTCGTATAGATAAACGCAGGTAAACCATCAAGTGAAGATGGCTGATAATTTAAATGTACGAGGCCACTCTACAAAAAACAATTAAAAGCAGAGTAACTTCACCCAGCACTTAGACTTTATTGTTAAGATGACTTGTTGTTATTGAAAAAACAGGGGGCCAAGTTAATTTAGATTATTAAATTATTCAAAACTTTTCGGCCTTTTCATAGAACAGTAAAGATGAAGTATTTTTCACGTAGCATCTAGTATTTGTGATAAACTTGTGAGAAATTCACAAATTCAAGGGTAAAATACTCTAGAATTATCATTCATTATTATATTCATCATTTTGTACCATAAAAAAAACAGTCCTTTGAAAATTAAGATTTTACTGACCATTATAAAACTATAAGTTAATAAATTGTAGATATGCAATTGAAAATTGTCGGGTATTTTGCAAAACGAAAAAAAAAATTTCTCACCTGTTTAACTTCAATCCTACCGTTTTTTCCATTTCTTTTACCGCCCCTAGGACAGTTTGTGATCAGGCAAGAATCCACCAAAAGCGCATACACCAAAAACACAGCGGACAAAATCATAAGATTTTTCAGCATGGTTCTCAAGAAACGACTTGGCAGAAAGTGATTTCGAGAAAAATATTTCGTGTTTTATATATTATCTGTTGCGTGAAGTAGCTTACAGGGCAGAATTGAGGGTGAAATTAGTGGGCATTTCTAAGGAATATAAAATTTCTGTTTGATCTTTGATAACTAGGAAATAAACATTATTATCCTTTCTTGTTTTTCATATCAACTATTTCTGATCATTTTAATGCGATGTGTTGGTTTTATTATTTCTATTGGAAACTATTTAACTGCCTTGAGTTTCTGAGAAAACACCACGATGAGGCTCTATAGAGAAGGGTGGCAATTATAAAACAAACTTTTGTATATTTTCTAGGACTTACGTAGGTGTTTCTAATATACAACCGTCCGAAAGATATATCTTATCAGAATTGTAAAATAACTTTTCTATACCTCTAAAAAAACACCCTTTAGTAGCAATACCTAGTTTACAAGACAAATAACACATTACTTAGTTTTAGGAAACCTATAAAGATAGATCGACTAACAGATCAATATAGAGTGCTCATAAGGCAATATTTTGAACATTAAAGTGTCGGAAATTTATATACCTAAGACAGTCTATAAGAAAATTTGATTCATGTATGAAAGAACATCAGAGAAGGTACCAAAGCAAGAAGTAAGATGCTATATTGGCCAATGACCAATTATTGCACCGAAAATCACAACAATTTTAACAGAAGCTGTTAATACGCGTTTCGAGCTTGTTGGGTCTCATCAGAACGTTGAAGCCAAGTTTCAAATGTACAAACTTGGAGAGACAATAACAAACGAATACTCCTGAAACGGAAGTGACCATCAGAAGCAACAAACGGCCATATGGTGGTTGTATTTACGTTTAATTTGTTAAAGAATTTCTCTGTAGAATTTGAGAGTTAATTACAAACAAAATTTTGATGTTGAATTATCTGTCTGAGTTTAGGAATATCCTTGAGATTAACTCTAATTTTTTCCTAACTTTCCTAAAGAAGTTATGTATGAAATTCAACATTTATAATTCCTATTTTCGTAAGAAAAGCTGTATTTTAATTGTTTCCATATTTTTCCAGATCCGTTTCTGCGTTCTTTATACATTCAAGAAAATAACTTTATTCAATGCACATTTTGGCCTTCTTCAGATACTCCACATGTAAAATGCAGTAGAATTAGTTTATATATTTGTATAGATATATTGTGATGCTGATGCGATCCCTTTTCAGGCACAAATAATACACCTCAACTTATGGAAATATGAAAATGATATCAAGACTACGTACAGAAAACGACCCTTGGAAAATGGATTTCGTGCGTGGATCTCTCAGATTTTCCTAGTTGATTTTTCTTTAGCCTCGACAGTCATGTCTGACACGGACGAAGAAAGTGGCATTCAAACGGAAAAACACGTGAAAATTGTTATTTTGGGAGAAACAAATGTCGGTAAGGTGAGTGGGTTATCCATTTATACAGAGAGTTAGGTAAATATGGATCAAAACTTAAGAGAAACCCCTTTGTTTTGAAGTTATAGAGCAGAGAAGGTTGATACAACCATATTACGATATTTTCTGGAACTGATTGTAGTGTTCTCACTGTAAAAATTGTACTGTAACCCCTTCTATACATATTTTTCACATCTCACATTCACATTTTTTACCATCAGCAAACATCTTTGAGAAAAACAGTGGTGGAGACCGTTGTTCCGCAGGGCTCAATACTGGGTCCTTCAGCTTTTCTTTGTTCTGAAGATATAGGGCATATAACGTTGATACAACCGTATTACGATATTTCTTGGAACTGATTGTACCGTTGTCACTGTAAAAATTGTACTGTAGCCCCTTCTATACAAGTTTTTCACAGATAAGTATATCAATTTACCATCAGGAAATATCTTTGAGAAAAACATTTTAGAATTCTTGGTTCTTGGTGGTGGTTGATGGGCAATAATCGTGGTGTGCCTTGGTGGAGACCGTGGTTCCACAGGGCTCTGTACTGGGTCCTTTAGCTTTTCTTTATTTCTGAAGATATAGAGCATAGAAGGTTGATGCAACCGTATTACGATATTTGTTGGAACTGATTGTACCATTGTCACTGTAAAAATTGTACTGTAGCCCCTTCTATACATGTTTTTCACAGATAAGTATATCAATTCACCATCAGTAAACATCTTTGGGATAAACATTTTAGAACTCTTGGTTCTTGGTGGTGGGTAATGGGGAGTACTCTTGGTGTTCGGTGATGGAGACTGTGGTTCCACAGGGCTCAGTTCTGGATCCTTTAGCTTTCCTTTGTTCTGAAGATATAGGGCATAGAACGTTGATACAACCGTATTACGATATTTGTTGGAACTGATTGTACCGTTGTCATCAATTTACCATCAGCAAAGATCTTCGAGAAAACATTTTAGAATTCTTGGGTCTTGGTGGTGGATGATGGGGAGTATTCTTCGTGTGTGATGTGGAGACCAGGTTCCACAGGGTACAGTACTGGGTCATTTTCATTTCTAGTCTTCATCTACGATCTCTCCTATTATTTCCTCGGTGCCTCAGTACAACTGTTTGCTGATGATATAGCTTTGTCTGTATCTTACTTGACTTGTTTGGCACAGTATGTCAATGATATTGAGTCAAGTAGGGCAAAATGGTTCCTTGTGAATTAATTATAGCAACACGGTCGCAGTTTTATTTTCTTTGGGACGTAATATTGTGTATACTGATCCTTACGATTATATGAAATTGTTTGGTGTTTGTATTGATTCTATTTATTGCTGTAAAATACGTGTGAGTCAATTGTCTGACAAACTTGTGTAGAATGTATTTGGTATCGATATTTATTTGGCTCGAAGTCGCTCCAGCTTTGAGATCAGCATTTTCGCGTATTTCACCTTATTGAGATAAGGTATCTTTCCAGGGGCTGATCTTCTGCAGCAATGACTATTTAAGACCTTTAGAGAATAGAGAGCCTGCAAAATTAATGCATTTTACAGCTAGAGATCGTGACTTCACCTTGTCTTCATATTTACGCATATCTAATTTATTTTCCAAACGTAAAGGGCCCATTATAAAGCCTTCTGATACACCTTCATAAACCTTTAAATTGCGTTCTATCTTCTATATCAAAGTATAGTATAACTTTCTTTCGATAATTTTTTGACAAATTATTCAAAAGAACATTATAGCAGAGCTGGCTATATGAAACATGAACAAATCGATGTCTCCATTATTCTTCTAGCGACAAATGTTAGAGAATATTGAAATCGATGCCTATATTTATTGAAAGCGTAAGACAGTTACTTTTTCGTACTACAAGGTACACATCAGTTACACCACGTTCAACAAATGAAAGGCAACTACTTCAAACCTCACA
Source organism: Henosepilachna vigintioctopunctata (assembly GCA_030704895.1). Lineage (NCBI taxonomy): Eukaryota > Metazoa > Arthropoda > Insecta > Coleoptera > Coccinellidae > Henosepilachna > Henosepilachna vigintioctopunctata. The sequence continues at coordinate 2,532,451 of JARQZJ010000121.1, read as the reverse complement.
TACTCCCCTATTGATTGTAAGATTGTGCATAGATTAATATACATCTCAAATCTTATCAATTAAGATATACAAACTCTATTTCATGAAATTTGATGAAGTAATGCGCCATTTAGGTTGCAGTTGTTGAAACACTCGTTGTCATTTCTCAAAACATTTTGTGGAACGTGGCGTACTAATGAGAGCCTTGTAGTACGAAACAGTAACTGTTTTAAGCTTTCAATAAAAAGGCATTGATTCAATATTCTCTAACATTGTTCATATGAATACATCTAACATTGGAATTTTCATACGTACTTATCGAAAGGAAATTGTTATCGAATATCTACAAGTGCGATACTATAGCAAAAGAACTACATAATCCTGTTTCTTATAGTAAATTTCTTTCGCGCTCGATATTTTAGATGACTTCATATCCATTTTAAGGCGTGGTTGGTAGTCTTGTTTCCCTTTTTCTTCTTCTGGTGGCCCTTAAGATCCATTTTAAGGAGTGCCTTTCGTAGATTTTTCTCTTCTTCTTCTTGTGGACCCTAGAATCGTAACCTTAGATTTGCACGATCTGTGGTGACTCCAAAACAATTTAAGAGCTCTTTTCTATTATTTTTTCTTTAAATGAATACTTTTTTCAGACTAGCATCGTGAAGCGATACTGCTACGACGAGTTTTCAAGGTACTATAATCAAACAGTTGGAGCAGATTTCTACTTGAAAAGATTATCTTTGCCAGGGAGACATGAAATCAACATTAGAATTTCAGATATTGGTGGATTTGAATTCAAAGGATGTATGCTACAAAATTACCTTTTTAATGCTGATGTAAGTATTTTGAATTATATTTCCCATTATAAGACGTGGTAAACCATAATGTTATAAAGTTCCAGGTTAGTTCTTACTTCTCATTTTAAGTTATTACTAATATTTAATGAAAATAATTAACTTCCAAATTAATCTTCCTTCCATTACGTTATTCTTAATTTATATTGAAAGATAAATACTTTCAATGATGTAATTAGCATATATTTATTTCTGTGAATGAATAAGTACAAACCTAGCGTACTTGCTCAATTAATTATTTTCCTTCCTAGCGTTTGAAAATTATTAATTCTATCTACATACCTGAGTGCATTCTCTCAAGATAAATAAATGAACAAGACTTGAAGGTTAAAGAGCTTTCAATATAAATCTATTCATCATTAGCTTCATTGACATTTCTTTTCTATGCACACCCCTCTGCATGCACCTTTTGATGAGTCACAGAGCTAGTTTCTCGAAATATTCTCAATGAATTTGTGGTCGATAAATTCAAATTCTGTAATCGGTTTAAGAAAGTGAATGAATATTGTGAATATCCAGTTGAATTTCAGATGGTAGAAAAGAAGACAGTTTGCCTCAATCATTTTTTATCGTATAGTTAGTGCGGTTTTAGATAACGATCTGGAAAGACTAAAATTCAAAATTACGAAATGAAATGTCAATAACGTGATACACAGAGCGGTTCGTTTATTATTATTCTATTTATGCTTTCACAACTTAATGCACATATAATTTAAATGGCAAACAGTATTAATTTTTATTAACACTTCTAAATTAACCGTCGTAAACTGTGAGTGGTAGAATTTAGTTAAACAAGTATTAAATTGTTGAAACGAATCAGTTCACTTGAATCGTCGGTATGAAATAGAAGAGCGTCGTTGTTAATTGTATAAAAGAATCATTGTGATTAAGTAATATGTTAGATTTATTCAGTCTATCGCCGGTGGTGAATTTTTTGCAAGAATTAAGCGGTATATGGCTAGAACTGTTTTTTGTTATATCGGGAGAAGTTATATGTGAAAAATGTCTGGAAATGTTCGTCAACTATTCCAAGAAAATTGTTTCCAGGTCGTGATTTTGATGTATGACATTTCGAACGCAAATAGTTTCGAGTATCTTTCCGTTTGGTTGAATGAAGTGGACAAACTTTTGGAGAGGAGGCCGATCGTAGCAGTTGTTGGAAATAAATGTAAGTGAAGTATTGAACACGTATTCTCCAAATTAATTTATTGTATCGTATCATACAGATTCGAATTTTATTCAAGATTAATTTTTTGTACAGAATTGTTATGAAATTGTATATTTTTCTATGATATAGTTTTTTTTTAAATTTTGTTTGTTGGGTAGAATACTGTGTACGTACCCATCAGGTTTTATTTTTTGAACCACAAAACTCATGCAAACATCCATGTCTTCTATTTAAGATGATTATATTCAATTTGATTTTCTTTGTTACTTGTGTTTTGGAATTAACATTTACATAAAAAATGGATACACTTATATATTATTTTATGAAAAACTGATTGAAAATACCTTTTTCAACACAATACGTGAATTTCAAGATAGATTATAAATCAAAATAATTAAAGATTCAGAGTTTGTGTGGACGTGAATATGATGAAATAAAAAGAGTAAAAAAGTATCAATCTCTTCATTCGATTGTTTATTAGTTACAAATTATTAATAATTTTTAATCGTGTTAAATTTCTGTTATATATTCATTTTGTATTGAGTGTGCAAATTACAATGGAAAGTTACTCAACAAGTGAATGAATTCGTTAAAATTTCTTGAAAATTAGTAAATTCTTTTAGTCTTTTTATGTTACAAGTATTTGTATTGTTGGTTTCATTAGAAAGTGGTGTGAAGTTACCAAATTGGTTTTTTTGATGGAGTGTACCAATATTTGTTCCAGGTGATGTTGAACATCATAGAAATGTTAAACAGAATGATGTCCGTCGTTTTGTCACCAATCAGAAGCTGTATCATTTTTTGGTATCGTCGAAAACTGGTGAAGGGGTAAGTTTAAGATAAATTAACAGTCTTTTTTTTGGGAGAGGGACTACTAATCGAAGTATTTTGATTTATATCGAACTAGATTCCCAGTTGTGACCAAACATAGAAATATTACACTTCAGTATCCTTATTTATTTCGTAGAATTTTAAGAAATATTGCTACAGAGAATATATTGTTAATTCGGTGGTATCCATTAGATTGCGAAAGGGATACACTGAAATTCTATAGAACACAACATTCTTACGAATTTTCCCTAAAGTTATTTAATAAAATAATAATAAAGGGTGTTTTTTTAGAGGTTTAGAACTTTGAATTGCAATAAAACAACGATGGATCATTCGATTGACAAGAATTTTTTTTTCGAAAGATAATCTTGTGGCATTACATTTTAAATATGACTTCTGGCATATGACCGCTACGGTTGGCTTGGATGTAGTCCAATCTGGACGTCCAATTTTCGATGACTTTTTCCAACATTTGTGGCCGTATATCGGCAATAACACGGCGAATATTGTCTTCCAAATGGTCAAGCGTTTGTGGCTTATCCGCATAGACCAATGACTTTACATAGCCCCACAGAAAGTAGTCTAGCGGTGTTAAATCACAAGATCTTTGAGGCCAATTCACAGGTCCAAAACGTGAAATTTGGCGGTCACCAAACGTATCTTTCAATAAATCGATTGTGGCACGAGCTGTGTGACATGTTGCGCCGTCTTGTTGAAACCACAGCTCCTGGACATCATGGTTGTTCAATTCAGGAATGAAAAAGTTAGTAATCATGGCTCTATACCGATCACCATTGACTGTAACGTTCTGGCCATCATCTTTTTTGAAGAAGTACGGACCAATGATTCCACCAGCCCATAAAGCGCACCAAACAGTCAGTTTTTCTGGATGTAACGGTGTTTTGACATACACTTGAGGATTATCTTCACTCCAAATGCGGCAGTTTTGTTTGTTGACGTAGCCATTCAACCAGAAGTGCGCTTCATCGCTAAACAAAATTCACTTATGAAAATCGGGAACAACGGCAATCTCGTTTTGGGTCCATTTGACGAATCTACGCCTTGCTTGATGATCGTTTGGCTTCAATTCTTGCACGAGTTGGATTTTGTAAGCACGAAAACCAAGATCCTTCCGCAAATTCTTCCATAAAGTGGATGGACACAGATCCAATTCCTGTGCTCGATGGCGGATGGACTCATTCGGGTCTTCCTCAATGCTACGCTCTACAGTAGCAATAGCTTCTTCTGTACGCACCGTACGGCGCCTCTGGAGATGCGAGTTATCAATAAGAGTAAACGCGGTGCGAAAACGTTCCATGGTTAATCGAATTAACTGCTCTGATGGACGATTTTGTCGACGATAAAATGGACGTAGTGCGCGATACGTATTCCGCACAGAACCATTATTTTCGAAATAAAATTGCACCATTTTCAAGCGTTGTTCAGGCGTGAGTCTATTCATAATGAATTGCCAAACCAAACTGATAATAAATCACTTCTCAGCTGTTAAATCGCCATCTTCAACAGTAATGCCAACTTAAAGTTCTATACCTCTTAAAAAACACCCTTTAGAAAATAATCAGGGACGACAACTTGATAGGGAGACATTTATGATGGATAAACCATTACTAAATAATATCCTCCAAGCATAAAGTTGCTTAGCAACATTCGTGGTAGATATTTGATATGGTCTCCTTGATTTCCAGACTTAAACCCTTTGCGTTTTTTCTATTGTCACTCTCTAAATTTGATTATTTCGCTGCAATAGGCCTAAGAATCGAATAATGCTTGTGTGAATCAGTTAAACAACTGTCTTAGGAAAGATTGAACATCAGAGATGGGATATTTGAATGATTTCATCACGTAACATTTATCTGTGACTTTCAATTTGTAACATTTATCTGTGACTTAAGCAACTTTACATCTAGTTTTATGTGATGAAATACTAGTTATAACTATATACTATAGAATATCTTCTAAATTTATACAGTATGTTTAAGAATCTCATGTCTGTATCACAAACAATTGTCTGGTTATATTCTCAGTGAACAAGTAACTTCCAAACATACTTTTATCTATTTTTCAGGTGAACAATTGTTTTCTGGAACTAGTCGTTAAACATCTAGGTATCACATTGACGAAGAGTGACAGGGAACAGCAACAAACTATTGTAAAGGCTGAAATAATGCCTCCTTCTGCACGTGTCCCTTTAAGGAGAAAAAGTAGCGCAATAAGCAATTCCGGACCAACAACTTCCATATGTTCAACGCAATAATAAAGTGAAATACAATTTTATAAGCAATAAAAAATTATTAGAATTTTTGTGTTTTAATTAAGTGCAAATTTATGAATAGACTAGGTGGGTTATAAAATATACTAAGCTGCAAAAAATTAACAAATTAACTGCTAAAAATATAATAAAATTGAAATGGTGATGATTCATTGGTTTTAAATAATTTCAAGCTGAGATTGAATTCTCGCTTAACTCTTGATGAAACATAATTAAATATTAAATTAAATTAAACTCTTGGATTAATGTTTCTCGATTATATTTAACAATATGAATTTGTCAACATGTTTCGAGCGTGAGCTCATTTTCAAGACTTCAAGTGTCTTGAAAAAAAATTATCTATTCAAATCTAAGATTGTATCAAATCTTATTCGAATGGTTTGAAAACGAATTGGATTTACAAACAGTATAAAAACAAAAATAAATTCCCAATAACTATATAAAAGTAAAGTTCATAGTATTCTCAGCTATGTCATCTAAACTGTTCAAAATTATTTTGGTTGCGTACCTTGATTTTTATTTTCGAAGTGAGAATTTCAGTATATGCCGATATTATCAAAATTAAAATCTTACGCTGTCAACTACAAGCTAACAGAACAATCGGATACAGTCGGAACCGCTCGGTAAAGTTCGATTAAGATCTCCGAAACAGAGAGATACATTTGTCAAATCATGAAAAATAATCAGATGAGTTTTTAAGAATTCAGATTTTCTATCAACTGAATAAAATCGCAATTTAAGGAAGAGAACAATGTTGCCATTTCTCATTGTCGCTTATATTAGAACAAGGATGTATTGGGCGAGAAATGCAACAGCGTAATAATTGACGTAGAGTTGAAGTAGATTAATCTCAATTGTCGAATCATGATTCCAAATTTATTTTGACAACTCAACTTACACAATTCTGACGTACGATGTCAAAGAAACGATCACAATGGTTCTTTTGGAAATTATGCAGATAAATTTTTAAGTTTTCTGCAATACACGACCGCCAATTGATGAAAATGATAAAATGATTTTTCTAATAATAAAATATTTTTGTTCATATTATATTATTTTAAAAGATGAGTTTATTCAAGATAAAGGTTGGAATTTCTTTCGAATTTTTTTACAGTGTGAAATTAATCAGTTATATGAACATTTTTTTGTTTTCTTTGAGGCAATTCTAAAACTTTTTATTTACCAGTTTACATCTTCCACATTCGAAGATGATTTTCTGAGAATGGTGGTTACTAATTTATAAATTTCAAATGTTGATCGAATGACTTTTTACATTTTTTTGGTTCGATGGCTTCCTTTTGATTTGCTTTTATTGAGTATGCATAAAAATGTTACTAATAAATAATATAAGAGTTTTCTGTTTCAACATTAACTGAAAAAGTAGGCAATCGTCGACCAAACATTCGAAATACACTAAAATTAAACTTAAAAATCGTACAAACTCTTCGAAATTGATGAATTTTCACCCGTGTTGAAATAAATGTCTTGTGAACTGTACAGAAGAGAAAATAAACATACCATTTTTCTGAAGTTTGTCCGACGGATTCAATCCCCAAGGAGAATCTCAAGAATACACGTCTGTGACAAGGGCGTCGCCAGCCGATGGCGCAGGGGGGGGCAAGTTGACTTTACCTACTACAATTCATACTTTTCTCATTCTCTATGAATGAGAAAAGTAGGTATGAATTGTAGGTAAAGTCGACAGCCCATGAAGCTTTTCACTTGTACTACGAGCCTTACATCTACAGCGATTGTAATAACAACAGTATCTTAGTACTATATACATATATATTCTGTGACAGTACAGAGTCTAATGTGTAAAGCTACACGAGCACGAGCTCTTGACTATGCAATAAAAAACTTGTAAATAAGTTATAATAACATTTATTAGAAAAATAGAATAAAAAAGAGTTTGAATTTGAATAAGTGTACAGCGTACAGCGTATTTTTTTTTAATTACCAGATTTTAATATAGTGGTCGTTGTTTGTTTATATTAGGTTAATTAAAACATAATTTTCGGGGATTCATTGTAAACTTCTCGACCACTTTTTATTATTGAAATTTCGTAAGTTTCCATGTATAAGTTTTCGGTGCACACTCATCATGGCCAAACCATTAAGGCGATTTTCACTCATAGTGCTTCTTAGCCAGGTTTTTAGTCTCCTGAGGCTGCTAAACGATCGCTCTACCGTACACGTCGTGCATGGAAGAGCGATCAAAATTTTCCACGCTTTTTCCGTGTCGGGAAAGAAGGTTTTTGCTTCTTTTAGTATATCAAAGCGTGTTTCAAGCGGAATCCAATAATAACGGAGTCCAAGTATGGTATTATTAATGATCTTTTCCAGAATTCTGAAGGGATTTCTGCTGGGTGATTGCTTCGATGACATTGTTTCCTAACAATGCGCGGCATTGAAGTTATATCCTCCTCCAGACCGACTTTCTCCGCAACAATATAATCCACATCCTTTATAATTTCATCTGCGACTCTTTCGGGATTATCACGGTGGCTCTTAAGCAATTGCAAAATGCGTTTGACGTGTTGCGATGCCTTAACCACATCCAAAGTTATGGATTGGAATGCGTTGACAACAGGTTCCAACAAAGCAGATTATTTAGCTATCAAAGTAATACAAAGTATTAACGAAATTTTGAAAGCAGCCGCATGGAGTTGAAAGGCGTTTTTTCGAGTTGCAATGTTTCCTTCACGCGATAAGTTTTCTAAGGCTTCCAATATAACAGGAAAATTCTCCTTAAATACTCTGATAGTTTCATGTTTTTCACTCCATCTTGTTTCGCAGAGCCTGGCAATATTAGGTACCAATTTAAAGCAAAAGTAACTTTGGTTGCATTATATTTGGCAACTTTTTAAGAATCTCTAGGGGGGGGCAGCTGCCCCTCCCTGCTCCCCCTTGGCGACGCCCTTGGTCTGTGACGTTATTACAATATCGATATGCCGCTATAAAATCAACATTGTAATTTTTTACTAGACATCAATAATTTAATGAATCAAATCAAAATATGAGCTCTACAACAATTAAAAATCCAACAAATTTCTTCGTAAGTTCAGACAGCTAATTCAGAGTCTGCGCATTAAAGTGATAATTCAAATAGATGCGTATAGCACGAATAAACCTCGCGATGGTTTCATTAGAAATTTATATTCTTTCACCTGAAAGACAGAAGCGCGATGGTGAAGCAGCGTTGCCATTTAGCGGAAAACCGAACAGCGTAACCGATCTTTGACGAAGATAACCGATTTGCGATGTAAATAAACTTACGATTTTTGTGAAAACGAAATGAGGTATATATTAAATAAAATAACATTTTATATGAATTACCTTATTACATTCTGAAAGAATCTGCATTTAATTCATTCACAATTATACTGCAGTACTCTTCATAACTGTGAATTTACAAACTATTCAGAAATTATAATGCGAAAAAAATTTATTTACTCTTTTTAGTCAATTAGGAAGCTTTCGGGATGAGTAAATAAATGTATATGACACTAAAATTTTCTCCTCGTCAAGATTTGTTGTTATCTAAGATTGTAAACGTTATTCAAATGGTTTGAATAATTGAATTTGCAAGCAGTAAAATAATTTCACAATACCTATATGAAAGTGAAGTTCATAGTATTCTCAGTCAAGTCATCTAAACTGTTCAAAATTGTTTTGGCTTCGTACCTTGATTTTTATTTTTGAAGTGAAAATTTCAGTGAAGGCGATATATTTTCAAAATTAAAATCTTACGCTGTCAACTACAAGCTAACAGGAACAATCGGATACACTCGGAACCGGTCGATGAAATTCGGTTCCGATCTCCGAAGCAGAGAGATACATATGAAAAATAATCAGATGAGTTTTTAAGAATTCAGATTTTCTATCAACTGAATACTCGCAGCGTGGAGAAGTGAACATTGTTGCCATGTTCTAGAGTTGCTGTAAAAATACAACAGCGCAACCGATCTTTGACGAAGATAACCGACTTGCGATGTAAACGAAATTAAAACAACATATTTTGAAATGAAAAAACTAAATTTTCACGTATATCCGATGGTTATTATGGTACCATTGTGATAAAGAAGTGGAAGCTAAATAAAATCACATTGAATATTTCATATACTACTAAAAATTTTTATTAATTTCCAAACTAATTGGAAATTTTCACGTTAAAATTATCTGTTTACTCTTTTTATTCTATAAGCTTTCAGGAAGAGTATATAAATGTCTGACACTTTGTAATGCCTTCCTTCTTAATAATTTCCTATTTTCTATTTAATGTGAGATTTTATCAAATCATATTCAAATGGTTTGAGAAAAAGTTGATTTGTAAGTAGTAAACAAAAATAAATTCACAATAACTATATATAAGTAAAGTTCATAGTATTCTCAGCTCTGTCAGCTAAAATGTTCAAAATTATTTTGGCTTGGTACCTTGATTTTTATTTTTGAAGTGAAAATTTCAGTGAAGGGCGATATTTTCAAAATTAAAATCTTAGGCTGTCAACTACAAGCTAACAGGAACAATCGGATATACTCGGAACCGGTCGATAAAATTCGGTTCCGATCTCCGAAGCAGAGTGATTTGTCAAATCTTGAAGAATAATCCCATGACTTTTTTAGAATTCAGATTTTCTTTCAACTGAATACCGCAGCGAGGAGAAGACAACATTGTTGCCATGTTCTAGAGCTGCTGTATAAATACAACAGCGCAACCGATCTTTGACGAAGATAACCGACTTGCGAAGTAAACGAAATTAAAACAATATATTTTGAAATGAAAAAACTGAATTTTCACGTATAACCGAAGGTTATTATGGTATTATTGTGATGAAGAATTGAAAGCTAAATAAAATTACATTGAATATTTCATAATTTATTCAAAATTTTTATTAATTTTCAAACTAATTTGAAACTCTCATGTAAAAATTATCAATTTACTCTTTTTATTCTATTAGCTTTTAGGAAGAGTAAATAAATGTATGACACTTTGAAATGTTTTCCTTCTTAATAATTTCCTATTATCTATTTAATGTAAGATTTAATCAAATCTTATTCAAATGGTTTGAGAAAGAATTGATTTGCAAGCAGTAAAAATAGAAAAAAATTATAAATTATGTATCAAAAAAAAGTATTTAAAATTAGAATTCATAGTATTCTCAGCTATGTCAATTAAACTGTTCAAAATTAGTTTGGCTTCGTAGCCTGATTTTTATTTTTAAAGTGAAAATTTCAGTGTAAGGCGTTATATTTCAAAATTAAAATCTTAGGCTGTCAAGTACAAGCTAACAGGAACAATCGGATACAGTCGGAACCGGTCGATGAAATTCGGTTCAGATCTCCGAAGCAGAGAGATACATTTGACAAATAATGAATAATAACCGGATGAGTATTTAATTTTTAAGAATTCAGATTTTCTTTCAACTAAGTAATAAAATTTATGATTTCTCATAAAATAAAATTTGTTGCTCATATTATTTTAGAAGGTGAGTTTACTCAGGATTATGGTAGGGATTTATTTTTGAATTTGAATCATTTTTACAGTTCAAACTGATACCTTTAAGTGAAAATGTTTTCTTTTCTGTTGAAGTATTCTTGAAGCCTTTCATTTATCATTTCATAAATAAATACATATATACGGACATACCTACCTACTAATCATTTTACAGCTTCCACATTTGAAGATGATTCTCTGAGGATGGTGGATTTGCAAAACTAATTTGCAATTTTTCAATATTGATTCAATAATTTGTTTTAATTTTTTCGGTTCGACGGTGTTCTTTTGATTTAATTTCATTGGGTATGTATAAAAATAATTTAACGAATAAATAATATAGAGTTTTCTGATTCAACATTAACTGAAAAATTACCCAATCGTCGACCAAACATTCGAAATACACTAAAATTAAACTTAAAAATCGTACAAACTCTTCGATATTGATAAATTTTCAACCGTGTTGAAATGTCTTGTGAACTGTGCAGAAGAGAACATGCCATTTTCTAGAGTCTGTCCCACAGTTTCAATCTCCAAGGAAAATTTACAAATTGTGAGGTTATTCAATATCGATATGCCGCTACCAAATCCATAACATTCTAATATTTCATTAGGCGTCAATAACTTAATCAATCAATTTACAATTTAAGCTCCTCAACATTTAAAAATAAATTTCTTCATTAATTCAGACGGCTGGTTCGGAGTCTGCGTATTCAAGTGATAATTCAAATATTCTTCGAACAAACCTCGCAATGGTATGATTCCACATATTAGAAATTTATATTCTTTCACCTGAAAGAGAGGAAGGCGATTGTGAAACAGCGTTGCCATTTAGCGGATGAACTGCTGTATTATTAGTGGAGATGTTCTAGAGTTGCTGTATAAATACAACAGCGTAACCGATCTTTGACGAAGATAACCGAGTTTCGATGTAAATGAAATTAAAACAACATATTATTTTGAAATGAAAGAACTTAATTTTCAAATATAACCGAATGTTACTATGGTATTATTGCGATTATCATCCGATGAGAGATGAAGTAAAAGCTAAATAAAATTACATTGAATATTTCATTTACTCTTCAAAATTTTTATTAATTTTCATACTAATTAGAAAATTTCATGTAAAAATTATCAATTTACTCTGTTAGCTTTTAGGAAGAGCGAATAAATGTATGTCACTTCGAAATGTCTCCTTTAATGAAAGATTTAATCAAATCTTATTCAAATGCTTGGAGAAAAATTGATTTTCAAGCAGTAAAAATCAAAAAAAGTATTTAAAATTAGAGTTTGTAGTGTTCTCAGCTATGTCGGCTAAGCTGTTCAAAATTAGTTTGGCTTCGTAAACTGATTTTTATTTTTGAAGTGAAAATTTCAGTGTAAGGCGATATATTCAAAATTAAAATCTTAGGCTGTCAAGTACAAGCTAACAGGAACAATCGGATACACTCGGAACCGGTCGATGAAATTCGGTTCCGATCTCCGAAGCAGAGTGATACATTTGACAAATCAAGAATAATCCGATGAGTTTTTTAGAATTCAGATTTTCTTTCTACTGAATAACCGCAGCGAGGAGAAGACATTGTTGCCACGTTCTAGAGCTGCAGTATAAATACAACAGCGCAACCGATCTTTGACGAATATAACCGACTTGCGAAGTTAACGAAATTAAAACAAAATATTTTAAAATGAAGAAACTAAATTTTCACGTATAACCGAAGCTTATTATGGTACCATTGTGATAAAGAAGTGAAAGTTAAATAAAATCACATTGAATATTTCATATACCTACTATTCAAAATTTTTATTAAATTTCAAACTTATTAGAAATTTTTACCTAAAAATTATCCATTTATTCTTTTTATTCTATTAGCTTTCAGGAAGTGTAAATAAATGTATGGCACTTTGTAATGCTTTCTTTCTTAATCTATCTCAAGCGAAAGAAATTGATTTGCAAGCAGTAAAAATCAAAAAAAATTCACATAAAGTATTTAAAATTAGAGTTGGTAGTGTTCTCAGCTATGTCGGCTAAACTGTTCAAAATTAGTTTGGCTTCGTAAACTGATTTTCATTTTTGAAATGAAAATTTCAGTGTAAGGCGATATATTGAAAATTAAAATCTTAGGCTGTCAAGTACAAGCTAACAGGAACAATCGGATACACTCGGAACCGGTCGATGAAATTCGGTTGCGATCTCCGAAGCAGAGTGATACATTTGACAAATCATGAAGAATAATCCGATGAGTTTTTTAGAATTTAGATTTTCTTTCAACTGAATAACCGCAGGGAGGAGAAGACATTGTTGCCATATTCTAGAGCTGCTGTGTAAATACAACAGCGCAACCGATCTTTGACGAATATAACCGACTTGCGAAGTAAACGAAATTAAAACAATATATTATTTTCAAATGAAGAAACTAAATTTTCACGTATAACCGAAGGTTATTATGGTACCATTGTGATAAAGAAGTGAAAGTTAAATAAAATCACATTGAATATTTTATATACCTACTATTCAAAATTTTTATTAATTTTCAAACTAATTATTAGAGATTTTTACGTGAAAATTATCCATTTACTCCTTTTATTCTATTAGCCTTCAGGAAGTGTAAATAAATGTATGGCACTTTGTAATGCCTTCCTTCTCAATCTATTTAATGCAAGATTTTATCAAATCATATTCAAATGGTTTGAGAAAAAAGTGATTTGCAAGCATTGAAAACAAAAATAAATTTACAATAACTATATATAAGTAAAGTTCATAGTATTCTCAGCTATGTCATCTAAACTGTTCAAAATTATTTTGGCTTTTTACCTTGATTTGTATTTATGAAGTGACAATGTCAGTGTAGGGCGATATTTTCAAAATTAAAATCTTAGAAGCTGAGAGGAACAATCGGATACTCTCGGAACTGGTCGATAAAATTCGGTTCAGATCTCCGAAGCAAGAGAGATAGATACATTTGACAAATAATGAATAATAATCCACTGAGTTTTGACTTTTTAAGAATTCAGATTTTCTTTCTACTAAGTAATAAAATTTATGATTTCTCATGAAATAAAATGTTTTGCTCATATTATTTTAGAAGATGAGTTTACTCAGGATTATGGTAGGGATTCATTTTTGAATTTGAATCATTTTTACAGTTTAAACTGATACCATTAAGTGAAAATGTTTTCTTTTCTGTTGGAGTATTCTTGAAGCCATTCATTTATCATTTCATAAATAAATACATATATACGGACATACCTACCTACTAATCATTTTACAGTTTCCACATTTGAAGATGATTCTCTGAGGATGGTGGGAACTAATTTGCAATTTTTCAATATTGATTCAATAATTTCTTTTAATTTTTTCGGTTCGACGGTTTTCTTTTGATTTAATTTCATTGGGTATGTATAAAAATCCAACTAATAAATAATATAGAGTTTCCTGATTCAACATTAACTGAAAAATTACCAATCGTCGACCAGACATTCGAAATACACTAAAATTAAACTTGAAAATCGTACAAACTCTTCGAAATTGAAAAATTTTCAACCGTGTTGAAATGTCTTGTGAACTGTGCAGAAGAGAACATGCCATTTTCTAGAGTCTGTCCCACAGTTTCAATCTCCAAGGAAAATTTTCAAATTGTGAGGTTATTCAATGTCGATATGCCGCTACCGAATCCATAACATTCTAATTTTTTATTAGGCGTCAATAACTTAATCAACCAATTTACAATTATACCTTCTCAACATTTAAAAAGCCAATAAATTTCTTCATAAATTCAGACGGCTGGTTCGGAGTCTGCGTATTCAAGTGATAATTCAAATATTCTTCGAACAAACCTCGCAATGGGATGATTCCAAATATTAGAAATTTATATTCTTTCACCTGAAAGACGGGAAGGCGATTGTGAAACAGCGTTGCCATTTAGCGGATGAACTGCTGTATTATTAGTGGAGATGTTCTAGAGTTGCTGTATAAATGCAACAGCGTAACCGATCTTTGACGAAGATAACCGAGTTTCGAAGTAAATGAAATTAAAATTAAATAATATTTTGAAGTATAACCCATGGTTATTATGGTATTATTGCGATGAAGTAAAAGCTAAATAAAATTACATTGAATATTTCATTTACTATTCAAAATTGTTATTAATTTTCATACTTATTAGAAAATTTCATGTAAAAATTATCAATATACTCTTTTAGCTTTTAGGAAGAGCAAATAAATGTATGACACTTTGAAATGTCTTCCTTCCTAATAATTTCCTATTATCTATTTAATGTAAGATTTAATCAAATCTTATTCAAATGGTTTAAGAAAGAAATTGATTTGCAAGCAGTGAAAATCAAAAAAAATTCACATAAAGTATTTAAAATTAGAGTTCGTAGTGTTCTCAGCTATGTCGGCTAAACTGTTCAAAATTAGTTTGGCTTCTTAAACTGATTTTTATTTTTGAAGTGAAAATTTCAGTGTAAGGCGATATATTCAAAATTAAATCTTAGGCTGTCAAGTACAAGCTAACAGGAACAATCGGATACACTCGGAACCGGTCGATGAAATTCGGTTCCGATCTCCGAAGCAGAGTGATACATTTGACAAATCATGAAGAATAATCCGATGAGTTTTTTAGAATTCAGATTTTCTTTCAACTGAATAACCGCAGCGAGGAGAAGACATTGTTGCCATGTTCTAGAGCTACAGTATAAATACAACAGCGCAACCGATCTTTGACGAATATAACCGACTTGCGAAGTAAACGAAATTAAAACAACATATTATTTTGAAATGAAGAAACTAAATTTTCACGTATATCCGATGGTTATTATGGTACCATTGTGATAAAGAAGTGAAAGCTAAATAAAATCACATTGAATATTTCATATACTATTCAAAATATTTATTGATTTTCAAACTAATTAGAAATTTTAACGTAAAAATTATCTATTTATTCTATTAGCTCTTAGGAAGATTAATAAATGTATGACACTTTGAAATGTCTCCTTTAATGTAAGATTTAATCAAATCTTATTCAAATGCTTTGAGAAAAATTGATTTGCAAGCAGTAAAAATAAAAAAAATGTATTTAAAATTAGAGTTCGTAGTGTTCTCAGCTATGTCGGCCAAACTGTTCCAAATTAGTTTGGCTTCGTAAACTGATCTTTATTTTTGAAGTGAAAATTTCAGTGTAAGGCGATATATTCAAAATTAAAATCTTAGTCTATCAAGTACAAGCTCATATGAACAATCGGATACACTCGGAACCGGTCGATGAAATTCGGTTCCGATCTCCGAAGCAGAGTGATACATTTGACAAATCATGAAGAATAATCCGATGAGTTTCTTAGAATTCAGATTATCTTTCAACTGAATAACCGCAACGAGAAGAAGACATTGTTGCCACGTTCTAGAGCTGCAGTATGCAGTCCTCAAAATGAAATTGTTTTGAGAACCATAAGGAGTTATTTCCAACAATGATGAACAACTAGATTAGGTTTCTATGTATTTTACGCAGAAATAAAAACAACTTTTAAAACTTTTTATTGTTATAGAATACAATTCAATACTCTGTGTGCTTATATCAAAATAAATATTGTAACAAGGAACAAGTGGACAAGTGACTTCCAAGCCGTCATCTTAACATTCTACTTAAAAAAAATAAATAATTCGATTAAATCGACCACAATCGATTTCTAAAATTCAACGTTTTGTACTACAAAGATAAAATTTCTTGAATTCTTAATCCGATATTCTAATCTAGCCGAATAAACTCACAAAACTGTTAAAACTGTTGCTCAGTGATGAGAAAATGCCTCCTTGGGGTCTGACCACCTGGTGGGGCGGTCCCCTGTGAAAGGGGGGAGGATGATGTGGGGACTGTGGATGAGGTCGATAAAAATGTCCATCTTTACGCTGAAAATTGTGGCAGTTAAATATTTCAACTCTAATTTATCCGATACACCGACCACCATGAGTCATTTTCATTAAAATTAATGGGGTTACTTTTTCCATGCTGAAAAAATTAGTAAAAGTAAGAAAATGTTATAACATGCAATGTGCAAGGAATATAAACACTCGAAATGTCCCATTGTAAGAAGAATTGAACTCTTCGAACAATAATAATATTGTATTCTTATTATATTACCTATTAGATTGTAGGTAATAATTTTGTGAGGTTAGGATATTTAATATATCACGATGATGCAGCCAGTCTTCATTTACTTACTAAAGACAAAAAAGAAGCTAATGTTTTGAATTATAACAACACTCCAAAACAGAACGAATTATCTAGGAAATAACAATAAAAAACAATTTTTGTATATAGTAAAATTTTAAAAGACATTTAAGTAGATAGCAAAACACTTTTAATATATACCTACATACTTATAAAAAATAACTCTTCACTAGTTATCTCAACACTATTTCAGCCGTAATTAAAAAAATTAACCTATAAGTTCTTGAAAATATTAGACAGTGTCAACATTCCACCAAAATAAATGTGCTTGAAGAGTATACACAAAAATCAATCAAACAATATCAAATATGTATATATTCTCCTACTTGAAGTTGACTCGAAATTACAATTTCTGTCATTCACCTTTTGTATACCAAAGTATAGGACACTATGTTTATTGAGGGTTATTAATTTTCAAAAAGTAATAGAAAAAATAAGGAAAGCTAAAATAAAAGCCCGAAACAAGTTTCAGGTTTGCTAGCACCATACCTGTGAAAAATCTAAAACATAACATATCTAATAAGTTCTATAAAGCTTCAAGAAAAATGCATATCATTCAAGTTAAACACAACTTCACCTGCCTCTAATTAAAAACTGCATGCAATAATTATATGAACTTACAAATATTTTCAAAATCAATAGATTTTTTCATATTTTTATTAGTCCACTGGAAATGTTATATCTGTTTCAACTTGTACAGGCCTATACAAATGATCTACCGCTGTTGTAGGACTAATTATAGTTACTGGTGGAGAAGTAACTGGTTTTTTATAATGTACACCAGGCTGAAATGTTTTTCAAGAAATATATACAATAGGTTCCTTCACCACTTGTAGAAATAAACAAAATAATTATTGGGAGATTTGAACTATTAGCCTTTCCATACGTTATTTGGAATGAGTAGTACCAAGTTCGCTGGAATATATTTCTCTTTTTCTTGTGAATATGTCAATCTCAAAATGACAGTATAATTACAGACAATCGTATACATAACTATATCATAAATAACACTTTCTAATTGTTCAGTTTGTATACATTCTTTGGTAAAACTACAGTGTTTATTTAAAACGAATAGATGTAGCATAACAGCGATAATAAATTTCATTCAGTATGTGTCATAACCATCAAAATCTCAGACTGGTCGATTGCCATAATAGAAAATGAGAAATATATTACAAATTCATATACAAGTTTTCTGTTACGTCTATTCATATTCAAAACTTTGTCTCACTTTTGCTGCCAACATGGTAACGTTAAGAAGTGTAGGTTGCTGTTCTATAACAAGGAAATCAACTTCTTTTGGAACATATCCATCAGCGTATACCTGAAAAAAGTTTAAAGTTGATTCAGGCATCCCTTTTCAATAACCTCTCTCGCCTACCTCTAATTTGTACATTCCTGGAAGTAAAACTCTCCAGAATTCACCATATTTAGTTGTCTGGAAACCTACATCTCTATTTTTGATTTTCAAAGAAGCCTTTTCTATGGGATTTCCATTTTCATCTACAACAAAGCCTTGAACGCCTCTATGCGCTTCAGCTAAGAATTTAACGAGAGCCTGAAGTCAAAAAACAAAACGTTCTAATAGGTTTCAATCAAGGAACGACTAAATATTAAATGCTAAGATTATATTAGGTTAAGGACTTGCAGCCTTCAACTCAACCTTGCTATTCGAAGGCCTGCAATCGCACCTCTCATATTTTTATGCTTGTCCATAGCTTTGTTCCCTTAGACAGACATTTTGCAGGAGACTTAATCATAAAGATAACTTATAGTACATTTTCTTTTTCTACTGACTCGACAGCCCCTGTGGACCAGGATCTCCTATAGAATTCTCTGGCATTCTATCCACTTGGACAATTGAAGATTCTCAACACCTTGCAGTATTCATCGATGCATCCTGCATCGATGGAGGTCTTCCTCTGACTCTCTATCCAATCGGTTTGTAGTCAAATATTCTAAATGCACTAGAGGAAACATCTTTACATTTAAAACGACTAGTCAAAGACAGGAAAAGACAATTGATTAAAGAGAAATCAATTTTTTTGTGTTATTATATAACATCAAAAAGTGTGTTATTATAATTTGTAGTGTTTTAACATCTTAGTTATTTTCTCATTCAATTGTCATAGATTCTTACCAATTTGTTATCCTCCCAATATTTTGGAAGCTCTTGTGCCGGAGGATATTTACAGCAAGATACCTCCAGAGTGACCTCCATGCAACCGTGCCAAACATAATTGAAATCCTGCATGCCTCCAGTCAATGGATACCACTCTGCACCGTTGGTGATGCCCTGAATAAACAAATAATGTATAACCCTTAAAAATTAGGAGATTACTTCCTTACCCCATTGAACCCTTTTTGGGAAGACTTACAAGCAACACCTCTGCTCATTTTTGCGTGGTTCGTTGAGTAAGTTAGCGACAAGTGCTTGAAAACGTCGTCGTCAGGTGTTAGAGAGGCGCTGTTTCCAAAGCTCTGAAATACTATAAGAATATACTGAAGAAGTATGTCATTGCCAATAAGAAAAACTTTAAACTTACACGAGCATAAAGCTGAGGACCTACAAATCCCTTGCAGCGTAACAGACTATACAATATTTAACACATAAACGTTCGAACTAGTGATTAATCTTAAGCATATCCAAATCCAGTATTGCATAAGAGTTATTATAATATTGAGTTAAATTGACGACCAAAATTAACACTTACGTGAATTCGGAGTGTTGTCGAAAGGATAACTAGCGACAAGAGCTCCACCATGCAAAGATCCTGAAATGACGAATTGAATCTTAGATATCCATTCTTTTACTGCTTCCGTTTCTGGTTGAGGCCTTTTGTTGTTCTGCTTGAAGTAGTCTGGGAAGTTTCTATTCAAGTCGAATCCTCTTGCGTTATATCTGTATGAAATATTTTAGAGAGAAAGGTCTTTGTTAAAAAGGTGTAATCTCACCTTCCTTGGCCTCCATCACAAGTACCTTCTTTTGATACTTCGAACCCATCTGGGTTCATTGATGGCATAATGTGTATTCTTGTGTTGTCTAATAGCCATCTGATGTAAGGATCTGTTTGATATTGGGTCACCAAATGCTGAAAATGTATTTATATAGCACTACTATTACTTCAAAATGTATGATAGAAAACTTTTTAAGGGTTGAATTGAGAGGTTTGTTTTCCAATTAAAATGCTATTAAATGATCCCATTTATATTTGGAGTTGCTGTTAAGTTTAGAATTCAATCACAATATATTATAAGACATAAATGAAATCAACATTTTCATTTACATCAACATTTCGAGTTATTTGTGACACCAAAGTGGTAGCACTGATTTCAATATCCCAATGTTCATTACAATCAGTACTACCAACTGGCTAGCATAAAAATATCTTCAAAATTGACCAAAAATTACATATTGAAATGAATTTAATCCTATGAAGTTTACTCGTTTTCCAATAAAAATACGATTAAATGGTCCCATTTATATTTGGAATAATTTTTAAGTTTAGTATTCAATCTCAATACCTTCTAAGACCTAAATGAAATCAAAAGTTTGAAGTTATTTGTCAGCCAAGGTGGTAGCACTGATTTCAATACCCCAATGTCCATTACAATCACTACTACCCACTGTCTGGCATAGAAATATCTTCAAAACTGACCAAAAATTACATATTGAAATGAATTTACTCCTATGAAGTTTACTCGTTTTCCAATAAAAATACAATTAAATGATACCATTTATATTTGGAATAGTAAATGAAATCAAAAGTTTGAAGTTATTTGTGTCGCCAAGATGGTAACACTAATTCCAATACCCCAATGTCCATTATAATCAGTACTACCAACTGGCTGGCATAGAAATATCTACAAAACTGACAAAAAAATACATAATGAAATTTATTTAATCCTATGAAGTTTACTCGGCTTTTAATTAAAATGCAATTAAATGATACCATTTATATTTGTGATAGCCTTCATGTTTATTATTCAATCTCAATATATTCGAAGAAATAAATGAAATGAAAATTTCGGAGTTATTTGTATCACCAAGGTGGTAACACCGATTTCACCACCTAATTAGAATCAGTACTACCAATTGCCTAACATAGAAATATCTTCAAAACTCACCAGAAATTAGATATTGAAATGAATATAATATTATGAAATTGTACTAACATGGATGAGATGTAACATCAGTTCCCTGCTAACAGCTTCGTTCCCATGTATATTCCCAATATATTTCACGTCTGGTTTACCAAGCATATGCTCATATGGAGACGCAGAAACAACCATGACCCATAGATCTCTACCTGAAAGAAAACAAATCTTACATTTTTAAATGATTTTAAGTTTGGTGTATCAAAAATTTAAAATTGAGTTTTAAATGAAATTAAATTTATATTGCGCCTGTAATAAGACCCGAAGCTCAATTTTGGAAGCAGCAAAGTTTATCAGTAAAATTAATGGTCACTACTACCACATATAAATTATTTTTTCTTGTTTCACCCCTGTTGATGTTAAAATGATAAATTTTTGTTTCGAGGCTGGTTTTTTAGATTTGTTCTTGATAACGTTCAATGTACCACTATTCTTCATTCCTGTTGATATTTCATAATTTACGTTTCTTGAAAGAACGTCATTTTAATACTGAAAAAGAAATAACACCCTGCAGGAAAAAAAGTACTGAACGTTTCTCTATGGTTTGAACTTTTTCTTATCTCCTCATTATTATGTATAAGTAGCATAAAATTCAGTGATTCTGAGACTTGTTGTAATTTTTCAAAGATTTATTTATTTCTATTGTTGTTTTCAAACTCTTTTCAGATAACTTTGCTTGTAAATGAGTTAAATTCATTGCTAACCTTGCACAGATTTTCCTATGGAATAAAGGGCCGTCAAAGTCGGATATTTGGCAGTTGTAGCTCTTAAAAATCTAGTCATAGAATCGAAATCGTGGTAGACGTAGTCGAGTCCGTAATGCTCGTTTGATATGTCGGAGTTGATTGAACCATCTGTTTGATATATTCTCTGTTCGGCCAATATTTGGGGATTTTCTTGGAAATTCTGAATCAGCTCGGTTTCTGGATTTGTAACAGCTAATTCCAAGTTTGATAGCTCACTTTGTGCTAGCGAAGACACTGTCATGGTCATTAGCAGCCATATTGAAGAGACCATCATGAAACTAAACAAAAAACGGTAGTTAGTTGACTCACACAGCCTTCTTTGAATGTATAACCTTTCAGACAACACCTAAGATAAAAGTATTTAAGGAATTAGAAGGCAGTACTAATTTTTTGTTTAAAATTTGTATTCTAAGATTTCTAATAAAACAGAGTGGACAATTTTTAAATATACTCATAAATAACGTCTGACGTACGTTTCAAAGCACTGCTTCATCTTCAGATGAACGATTGAATAGTGCTATTTATAATTTGAAGAAAAACACTTGGCTTAGTTCCATGGAATTATATTAATTACTTGAGAATTGTTTTGTGGTGTTACCCCATTTCCAAAAATTAAACTGAATAGATTAAACAAAATAATAGGAAAAAAATATTTAATTTTCCATAAGTTATTTAATTGGAAAACTAACAATTAACCTGCAAAAAAGGATGCAACATTTTTCAATGGACTCAATAAACTGGAAATTAATACCGTTTCTTTTGAGCCAACATATCATAAGAAACTATGTTTAAATGAGTTTTTTCTACATTTCATACTTATTTCTCTGGTATTACGATGCTATCATCATATTGTTTACCATAGTCAGGATTGTTCCCATTGTTTACACCAAGAGTTATAATTTGTAATTTCTGTCGAGGTTAAAATAGTTATTTATTGTTCTAATATATTATGCTACATACGAGACACACTTCTAAACGATATAGGTTACAATACTTACTTGTATTTAGTTTCCATACATTCTATAAGATGATATTAGACTGAATATGAACATAAGTAGGAAATTGGTTCCACACAAATTAATACATTTTTTGAAAAATAAATACAAACGAAATAATTTCCTTTTTCGAAAACGAAGAATTTTCTAGATATACCTTAGTGAATTGATGAACCATTGTCATTTCTATAAAACTATTCTGAATATCTGAAAGTATCTTACATTGAAAATTACATTTATGTAACTTCAAATAGAATAAAATAATCAAATTTATGCAGGATCAATTTGAATATTGTTTGTTACTTCTTTTAAAATATATTTTAGATCGTGGATTAAGACTGATAATTATACCTGGCATTTCCCTCAGAGGAAGTCACAGATCACCTATCATTAATAGTAGAATTCTATGAGTTATTTATAATACAGATTATTGAACATTATCAATTCAATTATTTTCATGTGTAGATAAACAAGTTTCAAGGTTTATATAATTCTATGGTCGGAGTTGATACATTAAAATTTTTTTCCAATATAAAACAAACAATTCCTTACATGGCTTCAAATTCACCTTGCTGCAAATCTAGAATGTGATTAATGTTTAAAAATTTCCAACTCTCCATTGTCAACACATACTCATTTCTAGTATGATCTGTGAATTTTTCAATCCCGGGTCAAATATATAATATTATTAAGATGAGAAATGAAATCATAATGGATACTTGAATAAATTGTCAAACCCTCGAGTAGAACGTTTAACCATTGTCAAATACTGCGAGAAAATCTGTGCAACAAGCTGACTGAAGCAGCGCTAACGAAAATTTACAATTTTTACTTTACTAAATTGTAATAGTTTTGTTAATAGTATTGGAAACTCCATTGGAAATTTATAACATCTAAATGTTAATATTCAAATTTGACACTTCAGGGCATAATCACAGAGTTTAGTGAAATTCGATTTATGGTCATATAAAGGGTGTACATTTTTCGTGATATAAGTGGTGTATCGATCCTCTACAGGTCGATCTAAATTTTCAAGAATCGGACTTCAAGGTCGATAGTTTAATAACTCAACAGTGATTTACTGAAATTAATTGGTTTTTAGAAGAATTTATTTCATTTATGCTTTTGAGTGTGTAGATAATAGATTTCGCGCTATGTGTGCTTGACATTGTAGTTTCCAAGATTCGCTTTCACTTATTAGTATCGCCTATTCTCGAAAACGATTACAGATGTGTTTCTAATATGTAATAACACAATGTTATTGGTATGTCTCTTTATTGCAAACTTGTGCAGATATCAATCGCTATGGATATGTAGAAAGCTTAATATATATCAATACTAAAAAATAATTGAATTTTGGGTTATATACTCATTTTCAATTAAAATATTCACAGTATAATACAATAACAATTAGAACAATATGCAGTTAACCATTGTTTAGATATTTTTTAATTGACTAAAAGTAGATCTGAATTAATTCCGGACATAATCATTAAATTTTATAGTCAAATGATGACAGTGTTTTGAGATGAAGTTGAATAAATATGAACTAGTTTTTCGAGTTGTCATCCTGACTTGTCTGAATGTTGAACAATAAACAATACTTGTTTGACACGTTTCAGGATCTGAGGTAGACCTGTTGATATTTTGCACAAGTTTTTTTTTGTTAATTTTGGCCATTATCAATAATCTAAGCTATGATTAATTCTGATTCAAAATTCAGATTGAAAACAATCGAAAAGCTTTTGGAAATACATGATGAATAATAAAAAAAAAAAATTTTGGATAATTTTTTCACCGTGTTTTGAGCATCTATAGGAATATATTAAGCGTAGAATTGTAGGATTCAATTGCTATCGTATTCCTAATGTTCAATAAGAGTTCTATTGATGTTACAAATGTCAAAAGGTTTCATGGTTCTTAAGCAAATGGGGAGTAGACGATGAACATAGAACAAAAATAAATTTCCTTGCAAATGAGTTAATTTTTGTATACATTTCTTCAGGATTTCTTTAATGTTTATTGTTGCAAAACAATAATAATAATAATGAAACAATAATAATGAAAACAAGAATGCTTTCAAAAATGTAGTTGTTATTACATGAAAAAATTGTTTACAAATAAAAATTTGACAGTTGATTCAAATTATGCATACTCTATGATTCAATGATAGCTCGAAATTAAAATTGATTTAAAATACAATATTCTATGATTTTCATTCAATAGTCTATGATTTTTACTTTATATGGCGCGAACTAATAGTTATATCAGTTTTTTCTTTACTTATTCTATGAATTAATTTAATATTTTTTTCAAAGTTTAACCATTTACTTGTGAATATATGAAAGAGTTAGGTCACTCAAGGTGAAGATTCTCCTTCACATTGGAAGATGGAATACTTTTTCTAGTTTCCGATCATTACTTTCACGTTTTGTGAGTAATAGGTTTCTCAATTTCTCTCACGTAGTTTCCTGATCATGTAAAACGACCGTTTTGGTTCATTTTCTTCGAGTTGATTTTACCGCAAGAGCGTGTATTCACTAGGTCAAGGCCCTTCGAACAGCTGATTTAAAATCCGGTCTTCGACTACGCTTCATGATTATATCATTTACTGATACACGGTGAACCAAAAAATCATTCGGAAACGCATGTTTCATTTAATTGGTACAAAGATTAGTTAAGGAATTTCGACTACTGAAAATAATTACCCTTATAGATTTCAATTAAATATCTTCAATTGATAAGCAATCCTTATAATGTGATAAGTTACCAGAACGAAAAACTAGATCTCATTTTAACTAGTTATTTATTTTAGAATAACTAAATCTATGGTTCGACATTTCAGATGTCAACTAGATTAAAATCGAGGTTCTTTCGAAATATTTCAATGTAATATCCTAAATGTGCAATATGAGACGTAGGATAATTTTCTGACAAATTCCGTATAACATATTCCATATTCCATAAAATAATATGGAAATTCGATATAAACGTTATTTCGAATCATCAAAACGGGGCTTTAATGTTGTCACAGGACCACAAAAGAGAGAGCGTTCGAAAATAGTTAACATAACCGTTTTCTATGACTCACCTAAAACTGATCTTGTATCTTGTAAACATGAAAAATTCGTTACTTTTCTAGGGCACCTCGTAGGCGGCTGTTTGTTGTCGTGTAAGAATTCTAGGGACCTTGTACATTTTTTTTGGAACACGAGTCGCGGTGTACCGTTTTTCCTTTGTTAATGAATCGGATATAACTTGTCGGAATCGAAGGAGAATCCGTTAGGCTGGATAAAATCGGTTGGAAGAGTAATATGGGAGAAAGCAGAAAGCGGACTTCCTACTAGAAAAGGAAGACGTTAAGAATCAGGCCATAGAATAGGAACCCACGCAATATACGTAATTGGAAACATTGACTAAGATTGATATGACGAAGATTAAATTTGAAGATTGCCAACAAACGTTCAACTCAATTTCATTGAATAAAGTATATCAATTTCTGTGACCTTCATTCGTTATAACAAGATTTATTACTTCTTATACCCCTTTAATATTTCTTCATTCGATTGACAAAGTCTAAATTTAGTTTATAGCTAGAAGGTCGTGATCACGACACACTTCGTATCTTGCGGTCGTAATAAAAAAATGAAATATTCGTGAATGGTTATGTTGAGTTAAGGTGCCATGAAAATTCAATAAAACATTATTGAAATATTTGAATACACACGATTTTCTTTGAAGTATCTGTTAACTTTAAAGTTTTATCGTACAAATAATAAGTTCATGAGATATTCGTTTTAAACTTTGGATATTTCGAATATAGGACAGATTATACGTTATTTATGAAGTACATAGAAACAAGCAGAAATTTGAAATGATTGAATCACAGAAACATAGAACTTCACCCAAGTAATAAAAATTATATGATCAATTATGGTTAATCGATGAATATGACGTCTGATCATTAAAAAACACTTCTGGATATCTACAATTTAGCATTTTTATTTATAATTGGATTTCCACGTGTTAAAAGTTGCAATTTCATTGAGTTATGAAGAATTGGAAAATCCGAAATACTTATTCAATTATGTAAATAATACTAATAATTTGTATTGATTTCATAGAAATTAAATTAATTTTCCGTCTACGTCGACATGGCTTTATTTACATAATTTCACTAAGTACGAGGGGTGATTAAAAAGTTGGGGTATATTTTGTAGATTTTAGAAATCGAAAGTTTGCGATAGAGATATTACTTAGAGGTGGTTTTCGAATTTTTCAATAAACACTTCCAAAAAGGAGTAAAACTAAGGATTTCGTTCCAATAACTCTACTTTTTTGCGTTTTTCATTCTAGGTGTATTTAACAACTGATATTTCAAATATATCACTGATTAATCCGGGGGAATCTAAACTGTATTCTATTTTGAAAATTAATTCAGTTCAATATTAATTTTCTTTTTTAAATGTTATGTTTATACAAAAATAGGAATATTAGCTATTTATTGCGATAAAATAAATGAGCTACGAAAAAATACTCAAGTTTTTTAATGTTTCGCCCCTGTTAGTTCATCTTCAGTTAATGTCTTTCAGACAATCAAAATAGGTGGTTTATAATAATAATAATAATATTATAGATATAATCAGATAACATATCACATTTATAAATATCTCATGATTTATTTAAAGAGTATAAAGTATCAATTTCTAACATTTATCAACATATCTGAAATAAATGGAAAAAAATACGAATTATATATAGTTTTCTTTGAAAAGTTACATTCGTCATAAATAATTTCATATTTCTCGACATAAAAGTCTTAGATAACCTTAAATATTCTGAAGATAATTTAAATTATCAAAGAGTTACAAAAAAATGAGAATTAAAGTGTTCAAATATTACTAATACTGCTTGCACATAAAATATCGGCTCAATCTGAACGTTCTGTTAAGAAATGTCAGTGTTACTGCCTGATGAAGTATCGAAAAGGCGAAACGTCGTTTTGAAATTATTGTTTTCTGACATATAGACTAATTTAAATAAACAGTCTAACTTTGATTCTGGTATAAAATGTTAATGAATGATAATAAATCATAAAATAAGTACTTAATCTTGTAAATAAAAAATGAATTTCAAAAAATTTCGTTACAATACAACAAAGTCGACATAAAATTATTCATAATCATTTTTTCGTGAAACTATTTTCAAAATATTATGAATTTATTGAGGAGATGTAGATATTTTCTCTGAACTGCACAAAAAAATTGAAATAAGCCGCAGCATTTTGATTGTAAGGATTAAAGAGAATGTTGAAAATTATTGTTTCTTAATTAATATGTATATCTTAACTAATATGTCATTTAGATTGAACATGAGTCCCCCTCAGGCTTCGAATAATTCGTAAAAAATTATTAAATTGTAAATAATCATACATAAATGAGTGAGTGGTACATAATATGCTGAAATAATCACGAGATTTCTTGTTTAACTCGCAGCAATAAGATCACTCAAATCTGCATTCTGGATTATAAATTGTCGGAACCAGTTTAATAAAAAATTCCGTTCAAAAATTCAAATTCACTACATTAAATTCAAGTAAAAGAGGTTACATGGACGTGACCTTGATCTCGAATGTACAATAATCGACTTACCGTGTGGAGCTGCAAGAAACAATTGCACTGATGCACGCCGCACGTAAATAGAGTAAAAATCGAGAAAATCCTTGCACCGCAGCTACGTCATAGATATTGCTGCGCGTCCTCAACCTGTGCTATGAAAACAAATGATCGACAACGAAGAGAAGTCCATCGCTTTGCACCTGGAGGATTGGAGAACGCGGTAACGGAATCCCCGGGCGGTGTTGCCGAGCTGGTCATGTTGGATTCCATTCCATCGACAGCGTTGACGAATCGGATCAAACATTGGTAAGTCACGGGTTCGAATTTCGAGGGCGACTGCAGTTTGTAGTTCACGGAAGTAAAGACTTCAAGGATTGAATCAAATATAACATAATTTCTATAGAAAATTGGCACATACAACCGAAAATCCAGTGTATAATATTAATTTCTATAGGTTTTTTGGTTTTAGCTCGATTATTCATGATAACTTTCAGACTAAACTTCTGGTTTGTCCATTTTTTTGAAGTACAAAAAATACTTCGATGGGCAAAAACTCGGTTATAAAGATGAATAAAATAAAATATTCGTTAAATCTCGATATTATGCTACTTTTTGTGACCATCTTTACAAGATAAAAAGTACAAAAATACTCCACCAAAAAAAATTCGATTTTTTTTTTCTATTATAAATGGACAAACTAATATGTAAATTCGTTATAACAAGGATTATATTCTCTACTCAATAAAAGGAAATCAAATAATAATAATAACATTTTTCTGGTTTTTTCCATATATTTTTTTTAGCAAAAAATAATCGACTACATATTATTACTAGTTATATAGATGGTCTTAAACATTCTTTATTGTAGAAAGATATGAAATAATGGCAATTTGATATTATTCATCAATTAATTTACCATTTCAATGAAATTCACGAAAATCTGAAACGAGTAGTATTTTGTTCCAGTATGGCAACGTCGCTCCCCCAGAAAAATGCCTCAGCTTATCGGTAGCTTTCTAGGACATCTCCCCCGCATGTTCGTATGATGAGCCCTAATTGGGCCAGATTTTTTTCAACATATTTTTGTTGTTCGTGTCACGGTTCATGAGGGTTGTCATTTGTCATCGGAATAGTCGGTTTGGAAGTAATTTCATTTGTGTATTGTTATAACTTATTCTTCGGTCAAGGTTGTCCAGAGTGTGAATGAATTTAGTGGATTTGTACTCAATAATGATAGTCATTTCAATTAGATCATTAAAATAACCATGATTTGGCATTGATATATTTATGAGACCACTGATGCAATAAGTTATGAAAAATTCATGTTATATTTTCGCATTTTTTATTCTTAAATTAAATGAAAATGAAGGTATCGAACATATTTGTGCACGGTGGTTATATTCGATTTATTAATAAATACTCAACGTTTTAGGTGGTGTAGTTTCCTTCAGTGTTAACAAGACGTTGTAAAAGCTAATAAAACAGTTGTACTTCTGACATAATAGGAAAAAGTTTAACAGAAAACATAATTATTCAATATTAATAATTATTCCGAGTCGAAGTATTAATGTAAGGAATTGATTTCCCACGCCACTGTTTTTACTCTGTGAAACGACTTGAAACATCCTAATCGTGTTAATCTGTGATAATTCTATCAACTCTAAAATATAAATTTGATTTCGGAATGCTTCCGGATGTTTTGCTATGGTTCGCGTATTCCAAAGTAGAAAACCACAGAGCGTATTAGACATTAAAAGAGTTATTGGGACTGAAATGAAGAATGATAAAAGGAAAACAATTCGAATAGTTCGAAAAGTTTTATTAAACCACAAATAGGTTGGAGTGTGCACGATTTAAATAGAAATTCAATTTTCTTCATTGTTTTTATTGCGTTGTAGTAGTTAAATTAATTTTTATCTGTGGTTCTATGTGAAAACCTGTATTCTTTCATCAAATCATATTAAATATAAATGGAATGAAAAAATGTATCTTTCGAACAACACTAATTAAATTAATGTTTGCAATGGTATAGGAGGTGTATCTTGCCCCAAGTTTCCATATACCACTGCGAACTAGAAATTTGAGTGTGCTAGTCAGATTTTTAGTTTCATTTTTTCAGAATCCACAGATTTCTCTTTAAGACACGTGCAAAAAATTTTTTTTTGGGTGTTAAATTCTTATAGACTTAATACTACTCTTATTAGTATTAAGAATACATATGAATGAACTGAATATTAGTTAATCTATAATAATTTAAAATTTTTACTAAAAATTCTAGAAAACTATTACCTCGCAGGTAACGCATTTATTGAAATAATTTTACTTTTTACCTGATATCTATTAATTGAAAACAATTATTATTAGTTTTAACAATTTCTTACTAGTAAAAGTTTGGTTACATTGGCGAGTTGAAGAATTGTTCACTTCAGATAATTATTTAGTATAAAAAGGTTATTACAATATAGAAGCCAATATGAAAATGTAAAGCTCCAAAAAATTGATGAAGAAAATCACATTTGTCCACAAATATTTTATTGTAAGGTACTCGGAACATGTACAAAATTTGTTGACTAAGATTTCCAAACTGAAAAATATTCTATCACACAATGTAAACCTAAGAAACTGATATTTGTCATCATTTTAATATATATTTACAAGTAGCACAATGTGCGCAAATACTTATACATAATAAAAATACTTATATATGAATAATTCAAATCAAACATGGTGTTTATATGTACACTGTAAAAAAAATATACAAAAACATTAAGCATGTAGGTAATAAATAAATCTAATTTTCATTACTATTGAAACTAAATTATATTTAAATTATTTATTTTTCGAGAAAATACTAAACACACTAATAAATTTTCAATCTAAATACCACACTACATTCAGCTTACACCAGTTTTATTTCATTTTTTTATTTGCGGATTTGTATTTTGACTATTTGAACTATTTATTATTAAAAAAATAATCTATTCTAACATTTATCACCTAGGGGGGAAATAGAGTGATATGGTAAATATTTAATTTTAATTGAATAAAACGAGTTAGAAAAAGATTGTATCACATTTGGTTTCAATGAATTGTCTTATAAAAAGCTTATTTAACTTATGGCTGAATAGAAAGCTGATTTGCTATATGCAAATTACACATCGACATTAACATAAGAACCCAAATGATGAAAAATTATTATTTTCAAACATCTCGAAGAGTTTAAATAATTATTTCCTATAACAGACTAAATTTTAACTTTCATTCATTCACTACACTTTTAACATCAAAGTATATATAAAAATTAGAAATAAAACATCAAAGTCGCTATATTTGCTTACGAACAAAAAAAGTTGACTATCATTAGTCACTATGAATATTCTTTATATCAATAAATAGTGACGACTCTGCTTTCAGTTTATGTTTGACAAAAAAAAGAAATATTTCTTCAATTTTATAAAAATTGTGAATTTTGAGTTTAAATTTAGTACTTTCAAATAACATAAAATCTTTAATTTCTTAGGTGTAAAATCATTTAACTATTTTTCTTTCTGAACCCAAAGACAAAATAAAAATCTATCACTATTTAAAAATATAAACTCCTATTATTTTTTTGACCAAGGACGAACAGTAGCGTTGCAAATTCTAAAAATTGTATTTATTATCCAATACACAGTGCTAATGTTAAAATCTTAAAATATGTACCAGATAATAAAAACTTTCTTCAATTGTAGACAATACACTTCATTCCTAGTTTCAATTCACTGATTAGTATCTCACAATTCTAGATTTTACTTTAGGTACTCAATTATCTTTATAAATAAAACTATCTCTATTCAAAATAAACAAATTTTTTCATGGCTTTTCAGTGTTTGATTAAAGATTTAGTAATTCTAAGATTATAATGAACCAATTTTCTATCAAAAACCCACCGACGGTTTGAAGGAAAACATGTTTTGACAAGATGTATAGTAGAGTAAATAGAGAAAAAAAAGAACAGATCATGTGCATGCATATTGAAATATAACTTAAAAAAGGGCCGTGTATAATCAAGATCTAATAAATATTTCACTTTAGAAAATTGAATATACTTGTCAATATAAGAATTTACATGAAGCCTCCGATTAAAATTAGTTATTCTACATTGCCAACTTATTTCACTTGAAATAAATGTGTATTAAATAGACTAAAGATACTTGAAGAGAATAATCTTATCTGACAAAAACTTTTAATGACCCTGATAAAGAGACAAAACTTCCAAGAAATATTATAGGAAGTAATTCTATCTTTTAAATGAATTATAATATCTAATTAAATGTGTTAGGAAGGTTTATATTTATCATGCTATTGACAAAAACACAAAAATCAAAGCAAAAATAGCTGCTTCAGACAATAGCACAAAAACATTATTCACATTAGCTAATTTTTAAATTAATTGTCTTCCATTTGCGAAGTTGGAAACTTGTAGAACTGTTTTTAATTTTAAGGTATGTTAATAAAAAAACTATTTCAGATTCTGAAACTAACTAGATTTTATATGACCAAACAATTATGAATTCTTAAGCCATTATTGACCACTTTTGGAAAATAGATGAATAATCATTTGATCAAATGTAGGTACCGATTCTAATTAAAAGTAACATTTGGATGCCTTGGATACTGACCATACTATACAACTATTTATGCACCGTTCAATATATTTTGAAGAAAGATTCAAATTTTAAGAAATAAACATTCTAGTTATTTAGTCAGAACCTCACTAGTCTCAATTTTCCTAGTAGTATACCAATACAGTTGTAATATAGTATATAAATGAAGAATATATTGGATCAATATATGGATAATTTATATAACTAAATAAAACTAACACAAACAGTTACCATGGGTACTGTAAGAAAATACGAGTGCTCCAGATAAAATTTAGTAATACAGATTATTATCGGTATCAGGAACAAAACATCAGCTTGATAAACGCACAATATAGGACATAACATGAAGAATATGTTAGAAATATAAAACTTCCATTTATTCTAATAAGTTTTTAGATATGTCACAATAAAAATTTTAAAAGATTCAATATTGATCAATGAAAAAATATATCACATCAACTAACATAAAAAATTTACTCGAAATACACAGATTTCTATTTTAGGTGGTTTATCCGTAAAACAACATGAAAAAGTAAACCCAACTTTGTGCATTTCGTTTTAAAAAATAGACAACCCACTCATATCGGTCCTTCTCAATAAACATACATAAAAAACGCACAGCTTAAAAAAGTGAATTTATCTCAATCTTCAGTGTTCTAAATAAATTTTCGACACAATTCTTCTGGCATTTCAATTAATACCACTTGGTTAACAAAATAATATACCACGCAATCGTGTAAGTTAGAGGTCGGGGTAAAAAATCATTTCGAGAAAGATCGATCAGAAAAATTATTTTAAAAAATACGAAGGAATATGTAGCTATCGAAGCGGCGTAATCATTGTCGCAACTGGGTACTAAAGTACTTAGAACGTGTATGAAAAAGGTCATCAAGGCCAAGGCCAACGTCAATATTTTCATTTTGCGTGGACACGACTTCCACCATTCTATAGAGTCGACCGACATCAGCCTTGAGTAAGCGGTGGATACTCTTGTTCGTAGTTCAGGAGCGTGGTCTGCGTCGGAGGCGTCGCTGTCGCTTCCAGAACTGCTCTCATCGTATCCGACTCTGTGAAACGATTTCAATAAATTCATAAAATGTCTTACGGTAAAATGATAACACACAAGAACACGGGTAGGTAGAAAGACGTAGCTTATTTACATGCGTTGATGCCAATCGGTTAAGTTTGTATGGACATATACACAGAAAATTTATCTATCGAGACTTTAAGGTTTAACTAATAATCCTACAGGAGAACTATTGTGTCTTGGTAGAGGTCAAACGCCATCGTTGGTTGAAATTGCTTCCAAGCTATAGAACAAGTGGCTATAGCTTCTTCAGGAGTAGTTCCTCTGATGAAGGCACATAAACAAGGGGACAGCACTATTTTATCACTGATGAAAATCTCAACCAATTATTAGACCTAATTGTTCAGGATCATTTTCAGTCCTGTCAGTTAATGCGTAGAACATTTTAGGAAAATATGATTGATTAAATTAAATATTTGGTTGGAGTTTTAAGAAAATTTTGGAAAGCCTCAACAATATTCTTGGAATAAATAAAATTATTTAATATGGAAATGTTGAACTCCCTGCCAAAAATGGGGTACAAAGCATAATTTTGTCTTTGCTACTTTACAGTACACATCTTTAGTGTCTATATTTTGAGTTAATTGAAACGATTAGGTATATTACCCATCAATTGCATCTTTAGAACCTTCAGAATTATTGACATGCACAAACCTCCATACCTAACTGATTGAAACCTAGTACATGTTTCACAAATCCTCGAATTGTTAATCTACAATATAATCCACAGAATCTTGTTCAAAGTAAAATTATTGTGACATATTTGAGGTACCACTTATCTACAGTCTAAAATAATATTTATTTCAAATATTATCGTAGATAGATTTTTGACCATATAGACAAAGACCACATAGATAGATTGACCGTCTAATGCTGGACAGAACAGTAATTATAATATTCATTTAGATATTAAGGTTCTGCATCCAGGATAAACTTACGAACTCTTGTTACATAGAGACTCACACTATCGATAGCACAGAAATGTTTTCGGAGAGCATTATATAATTTCATACAAGTGTACTTTGTGCTTTTTTGAGGAAGTGTGAGTGATAGCTTTGGCAGTTGATAAGGAATCATTTTTCATGTATTATTTAGATTCTTGAAGCGATAAAACAGTTCTTTGTGTTTATAAATGAATAGCAAACATCTAAAAACAAACAATGCAGGTACAGTCAAAATATGTTTTTTAAATAAACCTCTACACGGTATAGATTGAAACTTCTTGAAATAATGAGTTTCAGTTGGTGTTCATTTCTAACAAATATAATGATTTAAGATAGAACCGTTGGCAGAACGATTGGCATTTTCAAAAGCTAAGGTTCCTACGTCTTTCTTCCCACATGCTGGTGAAAATGTAGCTATGGAAGAATGCAATGAGATTTTTCAATTTTACATCTAGAGCAACGTTGATTTGTTATTGTAGGATTATTTTCTATAATTATTATTGAATACAATCGGATTATTTTCTATTATCTGGGCAGCGAGTATTCAAAAGGACTTAAAAAGTGCAAAATAAAGCATCTTAAAGCAATTTACAAACAACTTAGCCAAGAGAACTAGAATCTAATAATATATTAGTGAAGAAATTGAAAATCTGAATGTAAATACTCTAAATTTCTACATAAAGAAAATATGTGTTTATTTGAAACGATATACACGATGAAAACAAATCTAATTACTAGAATTGAGATTTTAAATTAGTCAGTCATTAGATGATACAAATAGAAAGCTTTTCGCTCTTAACCAGTCGCATCAATATTGTGCATAAGTGATTCAGGTTGTAACCATTCAGATATGATCTAATTGTACTTTATAATTATCAAAGTATTCGTGAGTGCATTTCTAAATCTAGTAGGAAGTTTTATGTGGGTAAGCCAAGATATCCTCCAAATATCTAATAGTTAAAACGTCCACTCTAGATAGTAAATCATTATACAAAATGATTATAATACATTAAACTATGTTACTACCATAACAATTCAAACAAGTAACAGGGCCCATGTCATGTACCTGGACCAAAAACACTATATCAAGTTTCACGTTGATCTTTTTCTTCTATATGCTGTATGAATATTAACTGCTCTATTTAAATAAGGACTCCTTTTGCTCTGTACTTGTATGTGTATAGTATATCATTCACACTTGATAAGAGTTTAATAGAAATTTTCAGTAGCATAGTAGTTTATTTTAAATATTTTTCAAGATACTATCTTTAGTCTAACCATATTACTGATGTGTTTTGGTTTTGTTATATATCTGCAGCAAATAATGTTCTTGAGTTGATGGAATATCAATGTTAGCTGTACATCAGTCACGATAAGTCACCTGTTTTAATTTGTAGTGTGGATTGTCTAGAATGTGTGTTTATCATTCTGCATATTTTTCAAGAACATAAGCTAGCTAACTTCCAAAATTCATATCCTAAATTTCGTTTTACAATTGGAAATAATTTTATTTCCGAATTGCGATAAAGACCGATATTTGAGAAATTATTTGTGATTGACTTCCCTGCAATTATTGTTTCTAATATTTCTATACTTATACTATTAAATAAAGAAAAGTAATTTTTAAATAGAGTTTATTTAAAAACAAATTAAAACTTAAACCACTTGATTTGTTTCAGTGAATATATTATTACTGTAGTAATATTGTATACTCTTGATAATGGGTTAACCACCCGAAACATATGCCGAGTTTGTAATAATATATTCAGTGAATCTTAAGTCAAGTGTTTTAATTTTCAATTTATTGTTTTTAACATAATGTTTCACCAAGAGGTAAGCGAAACCTCCGCGTCAGAGTTTAATTAGAAAAATTCAACAGGTTGGGTTACACCATCATCAATAGCATCAAAAGGTTAGCAGGTTGATGCAAAAACGTCCAGATAATCTGAACAACAATTAAAATATCTTGCTTTATAATACAATGGGTTTAGGTTGATGAGCACCTCGAGATCGCAAGTTGATGTTAATGGTAGTCTTTTCAATCGATGTTGAGGCTACTAGAGACAATAAATTGCTTCTTTTGCACGAAAGGTTTACGCATTTAAGATTCTATTAAGAATACAATGATATATGATATAAAGTAGCAACCAGTTACCTGGTTTTTTTCCCTAACCTATACAGAGGTAGATAAGCAACTAGAGGTACTGTCGATATCTAAGAAATATCCTTAAATAAAACCTAGAATAACCTGATGCAAAGTAAAATGATGGATTGACCATGTAGAATATACCTTAGAGTTTCAAAGGTTACGTTAGCTCAATAGCACAATAGTTATTCAGACATATACTCATCTGTATTTAAAAAGCTACAACTGCAAATCTTACCTATGCTTTACTCAATAGGTTTATAAATAATTTGGAACGGTTTTATTCATTAAGATAACGTTTTGTGTACTCTCAAGGTTCTTGGAAAAAAAAAGGATTTAGACTATGACAATCAGCTAGGACAACGCCCTATAATGACATCTAGTAAATATTTGTTGTACTTTCATTGTTGCTAGTGATTAACTTAAATTCCAAACTTTGAAGGTGAAGTTCTATATACATATTGCTTAGATCTCATAGCAACAATGCAATTATAGTTTCACACAAGAGTCCCTTAGAAATTTGGCTTTATTTCAATTTTAAATGAGTGCTTCACTGTCTGGAATCAAATTATTATCTCAAAAAGCACGAATTTATAAAAAAAATAACCGTTGAATGAACCGTATGTCCAGGTATAATTAATTTAATTTATATTAATAATTAATTTCAGCTTTGACATTTCGTGTTCCTAGGCAAAATTCTCGTAATACAGAATTATTCCACCTAGACACTCCGAGGACCAACTCCCTAATACAATCCTCCATTTGGTTTATGTGGGTTTATGAGTTGCCAATAATTGTGACATTCACTTTGACTCCATAGAAATTATTATCAGGAGTTATGTGAACAAAGAAAATTGACTAAAATGAATTGATTTAGATTGAGTTCTTTGTAATATTTCATTGAATGCTATAATGTAGTTATTAGTTACTGTTTTTTTTAGATTAGATTGAGCTCTTTGTTACATCTTTTTCATTTTAATTATTTAGTTAACATTGTTATTATTTTCTGTAATTGGGTATTATACCTGTTGAGAATAAAGAACTTATTTATATTACTTACTTATTTCTTTACAAGTTATTTTACAGAGAATGGCTTCAAAGAAACCAAAGAAGGTACCTCGTCATTGGTGCATATTATTATTAAGAATAATATACAAAGGAGTAAAATCAGAGACTAGTTAATGCAATACGAGATAAACTTTTGCTTTCTTTGCCATTTCTACTCGTGTAAAGTACACTTTCAAGGACTTCTAGGATATTCTTCAACAGAAATGTAACACAATATTCACAAATAATTTCCCAAAGTCTAAAAAGACTAAACATCTTCATTTAAATTGAAAGAACAAATTAAACGCTCTTGATTTTATGCTAGTGTTAATTTGGAATGTGTTAAATGTGTGCTTACCTCTCCTCATTTACATAATTAATAACCTCAGTTTCTGTTGCAACGTTTGAATTTTGCGACAACCCCTTGCTAAAAGGGATGAATTTCTTTAATTGTCATAAACAGCCTGAAACTGAAATTTCTCAATTTGAACATGTAGTTCCTTTTTGTTTTCGATCATGCTAAATATTAGAGTTTATCGTGCTCCGCCTCAAAATAGCAAACGACATTCCCAAAGATTCCATATTTTATCATATATACAACCACATTTTACATATATAACGTTACTAACACTCGATATGTTAGTTTAAAACACATGCTTTTTATGACACGACAGTTATACAAACCCCTTCCAATCAATAAGTAAGAATCCAAAGATTGCAATAAAAATTTTCTCTCAAATAACACTTTACAATCACTCAATCGATAGAATAATCGAAGAAAACGGAATTTGATAAAGTATGTTTTCGTTTCTTCTTCATACAAGTCGGAGAGTGGAATACTGCTTTAACTTTCGGGGAAAACCCTTTTAGGTAGATCAGATTTATTGAGACAAGTGGTTGACCGATTCGGGGTATCTATTGGACGACCTGAGATGTCTATGGGTGAACAATGAGTGTATTTCTCAAAATATAGTATTGGGGTCAACGCCAGGAAAAATTTTATTGGGTATTATGAAACATATTTTATTTTTAAATTATGAAACTTTTTGATTTCATCTAAAACCTTACATTAAATAATTTCAAAGAAACGTTTTAAGTTCTATATCCTTCAATGAAATTTCATTCATCGTTTATCTAAACCATGTAAAGCACATACAAGGCGACTTCTAAGATCTAGATTTCTTCAATGAAAATACTTTATTCATTGTTTATCTACTAAATGACTTCTGTGTTCTAGATTTCTTCAATGAAAAAATACTTCATTGTTTATCTAGATAATGTCCATGCAGAAACATACAAGTCTTCTGAGTTCTAGATTTCTTCAATGAAATACTTCATTGTATTTGCAATGTCTAGAAAATCTTGGGACACAAACACACGAAGTGCGTTTGGGTTTGCTTACAGAACCGTCAATTTGAAAATTTCGAACGTATTTTGTTAGATGTGAACAAAAATAGGGAAATTCCTTATGTTGGGTTAGTTAACGGAAACTCTAAAAATCAGAGTCAGAATCAGAGTCGTCTGAAAAAAAAATTGGATACCATCAATGCACTGAAATTATTTGAAAGTTCATAAATTTAAGGATTTCCTAATAGGAATAATAACGATAACAATTTCAAAGGTTAAATTAATTGATATTCTACGGAACAAAGCGACGATATATTGTATTACTGCTATACTTCCGGCAGATATGAGAACTAAATTGCAACAAGGGCCACTACGACAAACTACTCAAAAACAAATCGATTATATCTACTACAACTCACAATAAACTCGATACAACTCACGAAAGAAAACACTTCGATTATCACACAAGAAAATTGACGGTAAACAGACAATATGTCTGAAATAAAATGATAGGATTTTTGGGTTTAGACTCTTTGCAAATCACTTTGAATATAGTTAAATGTATACATGAAAAAATTCAGTTTTGAGTATACTCCACACACTTTTTTTAAACTTTTCTCTTTGTTAGGGGATTGAGAATGTTTTGTTCAAACTTTCCATGGATGGAAATACATTTTTCAAAAGCTTTGAAGCTTCCTAAACAAGAATTTCTTAGATTGGTAACACTTTCAAGCATTTCAAATTATTATTACATAAATCTCAATAAAATATTTCTTTCCCATACAACAACTTCAAAGGTGGATGAATTCCTGACTATAGACATGTATTTTCCGTGTTTAATTGGTTTTGCAGTCCAGGACAGGAAAAAAGTTACCTCTTTAGTACTTTCCAAGTTTTCGAAAATGTTTATTTTTTTTTTCACGGCTAAAAGGTACAATATTAACAGTTTATGTAACAAGACACTATTGAAAATTTTTCTTACAATTACTGTGAAGTTAGTCCTTCACATGTACCTTCGGACTAACTTCACAGTAATTGTAAGAAAAAATTTCAATAGTGCCTTGATACATAAACTGTTAATATTGTACAATTTTAAGAAGAAAATAAACATTTTCGATAGCATGGAAAGTACTAAAGAGGCCATTTATTTTTCTGTACTGGAAGCAAATCCAATTAAACACTGAAAAAAATACATATATATATATATATATATATATATATATATATATATATATATATATATATATATATATATATATATATATATACAACAAAATTCATATATTCTCAATAGAAACTGTAGATGAATCTTTCAATAGTAATAGTATTTAAAAAATCTCATCGCATTCAAAGCAAGATGGAAAATGATACGCGATATCCACTTGAAAAAAAACTTACAATACCTAATAAAATCATAAAAAAAACACTTGTATCGTCCAAAAAATGTGAAACTGTATTAATTGTAATAACCATGTTAAAAAAAGTCTTGCAATTGAAAAAGAGTAGTAATACCGTTTGACACACATTGACGAATGAGACACTGATGAGTATATGTTAATAACGTGGTGATAATGTTGTTTGTATTGATGTAGTGATAATGTGTGAGTGTTTTTTTTTGGAGTAGTTTTACTGACAGTACCTGACATTTGGTCGGCGGGGTTTCCTTTGACGATGCCTGCATAGCTACCTAGTAGGGTACAGCCTTGCTCGGAAGAATAACACAGTCAAAAAAAGGGTTCAAAATGCATGGGTAAAGGGCGCTTGGCAAAGGAATGCATAACAAATTAGATATGCTGAAATTGACCGATTTAAATTGAACACTTCAATTGATCACATTGATTCTAATGAGAATAATTACAAATAAAATCACAAATTGAATTTCAACTTTCAACAGTCAATATGAAGTTAAGTCTCTTTATATTCACTCCAAATAAATGGTCACCACTATGTATAAAGTAGTTATTATTGCAATATTTTTGCCATAATATTTGACTTTTTCTTCATTAGTTAATGTAATTATATTTTAGCTCTAATGAGGATAGAAAACATTTCAGGTAACTGCAAATCAGTATTTAAAACAATGAGGTTTTCATAACTTTTAGTCCTGATTATATAAAGATATTGGTAGAGCTCTTGGTGAACATAACCATAATAAATAAGATAGAAAAGAACAGTGCTTATGTAAGGAACAACGCTTACAAACTTTGCCTTATAAATCGAATCAACCAATCTTGTTTCTTCGTTTGAACACGCCTCTAATTCAACAACCACAAATTAATGTTACCAATACTTGTATTAATATTCAGCACCACGAATGAAATGTGATCAATTTAAGGTTCGTACAAGACTAACAATTACAACTTTGCAAAACGCCCAGTACAGTCAACGAATGATTTCAAAATGTTTTTTTTGGCTAAACAATGACTGGGAACATTTTAGATTCACTAGTTTCGCAGTCAGTATAACTACCCGATATATATATATATATATATCACCATAACCATGAATAAAATTAAACATGATTTTCAATAGCCGACACATCTGAACTACTCGACATGTCAAAAAACCATAACCTGCGTTAGTACAAGCGAACTAAAACTACGTTCTAAGCCTACGGTTCAAGAAAGCAAACAAATGATATAAAAAAAATAAATGGAAGCTACCAAAAACAAAGTGAATCTAAAACGTCTAACTAATAACACATGCTGTTTTATGTTTTCAACTGAATAAACAAAACATAAAAAGCCAACGTATACAATTTCTATCATCATTCGGGTGTATAAGACCATTCAAACTTTAAAACTGAAACGAGAAGAAAATCCTTGCTGCTATTTCGATAAAAATATTACGATTGATAACTAGTAGCTTAAAAAAGAGATGGAACGCAAAACTTTTTTCTCGCTTCGTTTTACACGTTGACAAATCAACATCACAGCCAAATATGTAGGCACCGCTTTTGCGGATAGATTACATTTTTCTAAATCTATCCGGCCGTAAAGCTAGTGCATATGCTTTCGCAAGACTGTTTGGTAGAAGTGCCATGAGAGGCACTCCTCAAAACAGAGATATAACTAACCGACCAAGTGGCAGACTCGAACTTACCATCAATGCTGATTGGATCAGACCTCAAATGAACACCTTGCGTTGTCGAGCACTCTTTCTTTGGATCTCTGCCATCGAGATAGTGTTTTTTGTACAAATTTAAAATACTAGATTCGTTGGGATCCATGTTGAATATGTATAAAAGTCCCTCATCTGTGGCAACCATCAATCTCATCTTACCATCCAGCCT
This sequence comes from Henosepilachna vigintioctopunctata, assembly GCA_030704895.1. Lineage (NCBI taxonomy): Eukaryota > Metazoa > Arthropoda > Insecta > Coleoptera > Coccinellidae > Henosepilachna > Henosepilachna vigintioctopunctata. The sequence continues at coordinate 2,489,579 of JARQZJ010000121.1, read as the reverse complement.
GAAAGTAAACAGAGAATAAATTAGAGTGCCCACTTATATAAGAGGTCTGTTCAAAAGAAAAGATGAATTTTAACGAATTCCTTAACCATAATTCCTGTTCCTAAGGTACAGAATACAAATATTTGCAATGAATTTCGCCCAGTTAATACAGTGCCTATATATGAAAAATTATTAGATTCCTGCGTGAGGGAACAGCTCCATGATTACTGCTATAAAAATAATATAATTGTTCCTAACCAATCCGGATTTCGCGAACAACACTCCTGCGAGTCTGTAGTTGTTAGTATCGCTGATGATTTTTTATCAGCTGTTGACAATGGCAGTTATGTATTAGCGGTGTTTTTGGACTTTAAAAGAGACTTTGAAACAGTAGATATTGAAATTTTACTGAAAAAGTTAGAAAATATAGGCTTACGGAATAAAGTACTGAACTGGTTCAGGTCATATATGTCTAACAGAGTACATAGAGTACTGTATAAAAACTGTGTGCCTGAGATATTAAGTGTAAATCACGGTGTACCACAGAAAACAGTTTTGGGTCCGTTACTATTTTTAATATATATTAATGACATAGTACAGGTAGCAGCAAAATCTAAAATAACTTTGTTTGCTGATGATACGATGATGTATATAGTGGGGGAAGATTTACATCAAATGGTATCGGATAAGAACATTGAACTGAACAAGTTATTCGCGTGGCTGTGTGATAATAGATTAAGTTTGAATGCAGGAAAATCAAAATTTAGTATATTCGCCAAGAAATCACGAATGATAAATGTGCAAGTTAATTAATGTACAAGTGTTCATTTTTAAACTGAAAATAAATATGTTACCAACCTACATTAGTGATAGAGTTCGATTATTTACAGATGTATATAAATATAATACGAGATTCAAAACAGACTTTATCCTTGGAAAATGTAACACTACAAAAAAGCTAAAATCTGTTTTGTATAAAGGTTTAATTGAATTTAATGGACTTCCTGCAGATATAAAAAACTGTGAAAGTTTAAAAGTATTTAAGACTTTTGAGAACGTTCATCTCAAACAAATGCAATACAGTTTTTAAAGTCACTCAAATTCAATTGGGCTTTGTTTCTGCTAGTACTCTAATTGGTGTTTATCATGTAATATTAGTTAGGTGCTAAGTATAACATTTTTGTTTTTCTACTATATTATGTTATTTACATATATTTGTACATTATTTAATTCACAGTATTTTACTTTTCATTATTTTAATTTTTAATTAACTTTTTATTACTATATTTTGTAATATGATGTAGCAATTCTGCTAAATGAATACATTATTATATTATAATTCAAGGTACTATTTTATACACCTTTACTACCCGTTACCTGCGTAAGTAACCACAACTCAAACTCAATAGTCGGTGTTCTTTTTCACCTGTGTTGGGAACATGCACAGAGAAACTTTCAGCTTTTATAAAATAACGAAGGTCTGGCTGTCGTGGCTATTATAAAGCGATAAATGAATAACTGAAACTAATTAAGTGTATGGACACTTCGATAATATACAAATCTAACTCTTAAATACTTAAAAGTGAATTAAAAGTGAAAATACGGAAATTTACAGGTTCAGCTGCTTAGATCTTGATGATTATTTCCAGTATTACACAACAAGAGATGCGCAACTAAACACAACAGATGCTTAATACTCACGTGTTTATTCCCAGTACATTACCGACATCTGAGTATGGTAAATAGGCTGTTGCAAATGCTCTGCCTTGCTTGAATACATCTGTAACTTGAGTGGGCAAGTAAGAACTCAGATAACCAACCCAAGTACTTTCGTCCGTTCCTGGTCCAGAACTGAAAATGAAAAAATTTTATTGCAGGTGCGGAATGTATAAAGGAAAACATAATAAAACAATTGTTAAACTGATTTACACATATATTAAAAATAATACTGCATGACTGTTAGACTGATTAGTTAGTTAGTTAGACCCGGACACAATTGTCAAGTATTTATTTATTATATATTTTGTGAAACCTAGCCAAGTGTTTTTATTTAATATATTAAACAATGTTTCACCAAGAGATCAGAGAACATTCGATCAACTTTATTAGAAATTATCTAGTTTTACTGTCTATATTGCACAGAAATCAGGTGAACTTGCACAAGTCTCCCAAAATTTTAGAGCTAGCCGGTGCGATCACCAACATTTTACAGGGCAGTACCGATTTTAAACAGGCCATGAAATGAGTATATGGAACTGTGGCGCTGATGGTCTGTGGAACTTTACAACCACGCCGTTAGTTTAGCTTGTATACTAATGCAAATGAGACGCTTCTCAAAACTTTCGCAGTTTGAAGTTAAATAATTTGAGCTTTTAGTATAAATTCTATATTTTCCAATTCTGTATAGTGTAATACATGTGTTGTTGACAAAACGCGTCATGCTATGTAGTCAATAAAGTGTAAATCATAAGTTCAAGTGTTTGAATTTAAGTTTATATTTAATGCTTGAAACTTTGGGAACAACCGACTAGGAGAGTAGACCACTGTGCACAATTTGGCAACTCCGCCGGACTACGCTCTTCATGGCCAGTTTAAAGTCGGCCGTGGCAGTACGTTATAATACATAAAAAAAAGATGGAGCTTTTAACGCTTTCTGAATGACGTTTCAACAGTAATAGAGAAGTTACTGCACACAAGAACAGATGGCACTTCGAACGCCTTTTGCAATGACGTTTAAAATGGTCGATCGCTAGTAAAAAACCAAATTACTTACTCGTTGAGCGGACTGTCAAGCTTGAAAACGTGCACGGTTTCAGTGTTACTGCTGCAGGCTAAGTATTCGCCGCAATTGCTGAAGCTCAGACAAGCAATTCTCACGCACCTCTTGACTCCCCTGCGAAACTCGTACAATTTCGTCCCGTCTTCCGTTGAACTTACTCTAATAACGGTACCTTTTTCGGACGCCGTGGCAACTTTCGTCCCGCAGGGACTGAACGCGATGGCTGCCAAAGGACTGTTGTGGGCGAATATCATCAGCTTAGAGTGCTGAAAATTTATAAATAGGATTTGTTGAATAATTATGTAATGTTGAATGGTATTTTATGTATATTCAGTGTTTAATTGAGATTACAGTCCAGAACAGGGAAACAAGTGACCTCTTTAGTACTTTCCAAGCTTCCGAAAATGTTTATTTTCTTCTTCAGGGCTAAAATTGTACAATGTTAACAGTTAATGTAACAAGTATTGAAAATTTTTGTTACAGTTACTGTGAAGTTAGCCCGAAAGTACATTTGTTTCTTGAATTTTAAAACTAAGTATTCTCAAATAGATAGGGTTTGAGAATTATTGCATTTTACGTGTATAGTGGTTGGAGAAAACAATGACATTGACCGAATTTCTCAAATCACTTCTTCATGAGGATTGTCTTCAGGTGTGTTTTTCAAGGACCCCGAGCGTTTCATAAATTACGAACGTTGGCCAAGTTTTTATCATCAACGAAAAGAGAACGAATTTATTTAGTGTATTGGGGGTGGATTTTTTTTTTGGTAAATAGGATATCAGAATGTTGCTAAGATTATCTGTGTAAGATTTTTATCAATACAGTTTTCTGTTTTTTTAATATGAACTATTTCTAGTAAAAGGCGTTTTTTGTAATTCAAAAAGAATAAATATTGTAATTGTAAAGTCAGTAAGAATAAAACTTGTAATTAAAAAGTAAAAATTAACCTTCCTCCAACCACTATACACGTAAAATGCAATAATATTCAAATCCAGTGCATTTGAGAATACTGAGTTTTAAAATTCAAGAAACAAATGTACCTTAGGACTAATTTCACAGTAATTGTAAGAAAAATTTTCAATTAGTGCATTGTAACATAAACTGTTATTATTGTACAATTTTAGCCTTGAAGAAGAAAATATACATTTTAAAACGCTTGGAAAGTACTAAAGATGTAACTTATTTTCCTGTCATGGACTGCAATCCCAATTTAAACACCAAAAATACATATCTACAGTCGTCAATCATTCACGACATATATAAGAGAAAATACAAACACTTGAATTTTTGATTTACATTTTTATCGAATACATAAATACAATAAAAGTGTAAATCAAAAGTTGAAGTGTTTGAATTTTATCTTAGATTTAATTATGTAATTTATTTGTGTTGTTTAAAAGATAATTTGACGTTTTATAATCTAAGCTTTATAATAAAAACTTTTATATGTCAAGGTAAGAACGAACGTCTAACAGTATATGATCTCTATATACAAAGGGTGCTACTACTCTTCCACAAAGATTTTCCACCCTTTCAATAAATAGAGAAACATCAATGTTACAAGACAAATTCAAACTTATTACTCCAAATCCGAGACAGGTCAGGATATTTCGGGAAAGGAGTGTTGAATGAGCCTATCACATTTTTTATTTATTTTCCTAGGAAAATTCGACTTATATCCCACTATACAATATTTAGTGGAACGATTTATAAATACACATTGAAGCGTAAACCTCAAAGGTTTACTACCAGATCATTTATATTGATGTTATTCGTTTGTCACATATTAAAACTGTTCTGGTCACATTATTTATACATTTACAAACATTCAATAGTTATTTTCAAAACAATTATTATTTCAGTGAACTTTTGTTGAATTACAGCCTTATTACTCATTTTATAAATCTTGCTATCGCAAATATAACTTTGTCTTTGCTCTTTCATTAGTGGTAATTGATCAACAATTCATTTAATTCAAATAATTAATTCATTCTCTATAAGTTGGTTATGATAAATGATGAGTTTTAGACATAACAACGTCGAACAAGAAATTGCAGCTTTACAAAAACATTTGTCGCTACAAAAACATGATATATTATGATTTACAATCAAGTTTGGTGTCAGATACAGAGGTTCTGTATATTTACTTTTATAAGTTGTTCACTTGAAATGTAATCTTACAATGTTTTTATTATAGCGGCGTATTTACTATAAATTCCGATCACTGCAGCATGTACCAATCGTTGCTTTACATTTCATATTCATGGACATTTTTTGTGAAAATGTTAAACATTGTTTTTTACATGTTTGATTTATTTCAAACCAATAAATATTTATATTACGACCAAGAACAGGATAAACTATTGAACAATAAATATGAAATTATTACATTATATCTGATATTCATTATAAATACTGAATATTTTGTTGTTCACAAAATCACCTCAAATATCAAAAATTGCAACGATTGCAGAGGGTAAACAGAAATCGTATATCCGCCGCTATATATACAACAACGTCTTATATATAAGATCACTATATCATGTGATATTATGTAACATTTATACAATTATTCATATATATACCGTATATCTTTATAAAAGTACTATAACCTTCTTTCGATAATCTTTGACAAATTATTCAGAAGAACATTCTAGCAGCGCTGGCTATGTGAAACACAAACAATGCGATGTATCCGTTATCCTTCTAGAGATAAATGTTAGAGAACATTAAAATCGATGCCTACATTTATTGGAAGCGTAAGACAGTCAACTGTTTCGTACTACAAGGTACTGATCAGTTACGCCACGTCCAACAAATGAAATGCAACTACTTCAATCCTCACATAACCTCCTATCCATCATAAGACAGAATGCATAGATTAATGTACATCTCAAATCTTAGGAATCGATGAAAAGCACATGAATACATATGGCATTGAAAATTTCACACGTCCTCATCAATTACTTTTAATATTGGATATTTACAAGTGCGATAATATAGCATCAGAAGTATATAATTCTTTTTCTTGTAGTAGATTTCTTTTATACAAACACACATTATATATATATATATATATATATATATATATATATATATATATATATATATATATATATATATATAGTATGTATATATAGAAATCCATATTCAATCAACTATATTAACATGAATAAGCTGAATTAAAAAACGAACAAAATTAAACTTTTAAAAAGAACAACACAAAAAATATAAGTAAGAGCAACTTTATCAACTTAAGTCGACTAAATGAGGAATTCGAATTATAATAAGCTCTTATTGATCGATGGCTGCAGATTAGGCTTATTCGTGTTCAGATTTCGATGCAATTGGCAAACCATTCACTACGGTGCAAATGATAATGTCCATCATCATCTGAAACTAATTCAATAAAATATATCAGTTCTCATTTTCTTGTTTATATATGTATATGAAACACGTGCAGACAATCATTGTATTTGTGTAAGGAAGAACCTCATGCAGAGCAATGAAATGATAAGTAAGCTATAGTTCAAAGAATGCCGAAGGCGTTGGAGAACAAAGAGAATGATGAAGCAAAGCAAATATTTGCGTTGTTTAAGTTTGTATGCAAGTATATATAATTTTGTACTTACTCCTTGTAAATGTTATATATTTTTACCTACCCCAACAATTCTTTGTCTATGTCTTCTGAGCGTTCTGTAATCGTATATATCTTCCGGCTCATTCGGAAAATCAACCACCTGCAAAAATATACAATCGATGAAGTAAAATGAATCTACTTATCGTCGACCTTTCGCGACTCTCTGTACCGTTTCTAAACTTTGGAAAACCCGACCAATATGAAAGCCACACGTTCTACTCTCTCAAAGTTTTCTAATATTTTGAAAACAATAAGCACAATTTTTCCCGATTGTACTTTGTTACGTATTACTAAATTTCAAAAAATGGCTAGAAATATCACTTAATACAATGATAGTTTTTATGTGTTCTATTTAGTTTTAAGGATCCAGCAATCGAATCCTGGATCGAAATATTGACGTTTAATATTTCTGATAAGAATAATTTTGTGACATAAAAATCTCGTTTCAAAATTTCAAAGGTTCATTTCAAGACTATGTTACCGTATATGTAGGATAGCAATACTTTAAGTCGGTATGGTGCAGCAGTCCATTTTCGTACCGACATAAACATTCCATTCCTTCATATTAAATATATTGATTGGAGTACACAACTACTTCTACGGAAAATCTGAAAAATAAAAATCAATAATATGATTTATAGAATGTTAAATCAGCTGTCGATCATGCTAATTCTGCAAAAATACTTACCATTTTTAAAAAATCTGTAAATGCTGTCGATAAAATTAGTGTTGTGTATTTCCTTTTACAAAACTGTTGTTTATTTCTCCGATGATGCAGGATATGATGCAGGATTCGGAAGATATTGATGCAGATAATTGTCAATTTGTTTTTGCATTCTTTTTTAATTGTATTAAACAGAGAATTCATTCCTTGCTGCTAGAGAGAATGAGTCCTTCTTAATTGTATCCAGTTTTACGTTTTTTCGGTGTTATTGTTCTTGTTAACCTACATCACACACTATATACTATACACAATATTTGAATTTTTTCGAGTCGGTCTTCAAAAAGAATAAACTTCTTTTTATACTCAGACATAAGTTTTGTGAGTGATACGCCGTATTTTTCAGGTTTCATTTTGTTTGACATGTGAATGGAATAATTCATATGTTTTATATTGTACTTGAAAACTAATAGACCTATTACTTCCAGATACGAATATGGATCAACAGTCTGGAATCCTGGTTATTAGTTACACATTGATCAACTGGAGTCTATAGAACGAAAGTTCCTGAAACTTTTGAGCTTCAGAATTGATGGAATATATCCACCTATAGGCATACAACATGAAACGCTTACAAGTCGACATAATGTGGACACACTCAGTGCGCGAAGGAAATGCCATGCAATAATTTTCTTGCATAAAATAATTAACAGTAAAGTGAAATGTCATGAATTATTGCAAAAGCTTAATTTTATTGTTCCAAGAGTTTCTTCCAGAAGCGCATTCACGTTCTACCTTCCAGCAGCTAGAACGAATGTTCTAAAATTTTCGCCATTGCACACGATGTGTGAACAATGTAATATTTTGGGAGCCAAGGTGGATATTTTCAACTGTTCTGTTACATATGTATGTTTAAATTTATATGTATGTGTATGTTTGGTCAGCATTTAAGTTTAAAACTCAGAAACCACTCCCTTCGAAACTCAGGAAAAGAAATACAGCCAACAGACTCCACTATACTTTAGTATGTCGATGTAGGGAGATAGTTTAGTGGTCGACATAAACCATTTGGTGTATTAAATTATAAAGTTCAACTCAGAGCAACCAGAGAACCAGGAAGAAAACTGACACAGCTAACAACTACCCCTGTGAAAGTAGAATTAAACGTGTAGGGTTGTATAATAAACTTACCAAATTGCTTCCATCGAAAATTTGTAGTTGTCCTGAAGTGCTTGAGCCGGGATAGGCGATTAAACACATATCACCGGAAGTACTAAGAGCGCATAACCCAGCTGGATTGGGGGGAGTGTCCCGGATAGTATGCAAAACTTTCATATCTCTTATGTTGTGAATATACAGGCTTTCTTCTAAGACAACAATAAGACGAGTCCTGCAAATGGGAACGATTTATCTTGAGATGAGATTGAATGAGTTCCTTTGTAATTGTACATTTTAAAAATTGATGAGAAAATACTTTGATGAGAGTATAAAACAATATGTACATAGCGGATTCATTGTAAGAAAGATCCTTCATTTCAAGAATTTTTGTAATTTTAGTGTATTTTTCTTTCTTTAGTTTACTGTTATATATTTATCATTTCTACGAAATGCAAGTTTTTATGAATTTGTATTATTTCGATTTGTTGTATTGATGCTTCTTTGTCTCAAGAGTTGTTTTCAAATTTATACCAAACATTTTCCAACTTGTAATGGATTATATACTTTATGTAGTAGTAGTAGTAATAGTAATCTTTAATGTAGATAAAAGAAATGACCTTACAAATTGTTGGAGTTTGACGAATCAATCTTCCACTCCTCCAGAATAAAATTAACATAAATTAGAGAATCATATACAATAGTAGGTAAATATACACTTAATCCTAGGTAAAACTAATGATTGAAGTCTAATAACTATAAAATTAGTAAACTTAAGTAATTAATTCACCATCAAACTGAAAAAAGAATACATATAACGCACAAACAATTACACATAAAAAGATATGGAGAGATATTTCATATTAAAGACTGCCTTGAAGTGCTTCGAACACTCACTGACAGAATAGAAGCAAAATCTCAAAATATATGTCGTGATGGTTATTTTGAATTAATTCAAAGAAAGCTCTTTGAAATGGGAAGGTAATATATTGTATAAATTATAATCAATCGAGTTTTTGACTTACTTAGGCGATATTTAGTAGTTCGGATATTATTTGCGCCTGTTGTATTGTAATTATGTAGATTAGACTGTTTGATCAACGTATCTACATCCCTACATTCTAAAAGAAACTTATATATCCACAATGTAGGCAAGGGTATTATTTCATATTTTATAAATAATAGTCTGCATGAATCCAAGTAACCAACGCCTGCCATTATTCGAATTGCATTTTTCTGCAACCTGAAAACTACCAAGGCACTGGCAAAATTTCCCCACGAACAACGCCATAACTCAAAAATGAATGGAATAGAGTGAAGTATGTAATTCTTAATGTGGTAATGCTCGTTATAGTTTTCATTCATCTAAGCAAATATAGAGTACCAGAAAGTTTTCGTTTCAGTTGTTCAATATGGTCGTTCCAAGCAAGTTTGCTAGGTAGTGTTACACCAAGCAGCTTTGCAGTACTTTTTTCCGCAGTATTATCATAGTAATCAGATGTAAAGAATATATTTTGAGTTTTTTCATCATTCAGTTTGAGTAGCTATATAAGCAATATTATTTATACCGTTTTGCCTGTGCGTTATACTCAATAATTAACAAAAACACATTACTTTCGAATCAACCTAATATATTATAATTTTATGAATGATAATCTGATCACTACTTGCATTTAAAATGCAACAAAACTGTTCGTTAACAATTTTACAATGTACATTGAATTATTATTCAATTAAAACCAGCATAGAACAAGTGAGAGCAATTATTTATATAATCAAAGGAGTGCTACATCTAATCGTTTGATTACCTGTTTAGTTTCACAGCCACTATAGAATTTGAGTATGAATAGTTACATATCTCACTGTACTTTTTGAAATGACAAACTACCAACTTGCGTGGTGCTGACAGGGACACTACCGCCACCAAACTACTGTTGAACAGCCTTTCGATGATAAAAGGTTCCGCAGGATCTCCTTCGTAGACATGTTCGATGTTGTCCGCATTTGATAGTTCGTAAAGTCGGTATCCATACTTGTTTCCAACGGCCAAGGATCTGTGTAACAAAACGAAAATTGGATCAACAGATGATAAAAAATTATTAATTATTCAAGATTAGCTGACCAGGCGAACTATGTACGCCCATTTATTTTTCTCTGCATATTTTTCAAAAAGCCGAAAAGATATGTTCTAATATTTGTGCTACATTATCTTGTTTTTAATAGTTATCCGGTGTGGAGCCAGGAACCCATTTACGAAGGGACTGCAATAAACCCTGTTACTTCAAATCAGTCGAAGTATCAAAAAATTCCTATATTAACACATTTGATGTATTGAAAGTGATAAACCTGTCCGTTCTATAGTTGATATATATAAGTAAGTAAAAGGTACACAAAATATAGTTTTTCTAATAACATGTTGACTATTTAATTATTAAATTTGTTGTAATTTTTAATTCTTAATAATTAAATTGAAGCAATGGAATGTTAAATTTAAAAATAAAAGTTGAAAACTTTTCACTGTGGGCGGAGTTAACAAATATTCTCTGGCTAATGGAGAAAGAATGCCATATTTGTTGCTATTTACTTTCCACCATAGAAGTGGGTCTTCTTCATTTTCAATACGTTTATCGAAAAAATATTCATTAATATTTTTTTATTAATACATCTAATAGATTTGGAATATCATTATCTAGTTCTTCCTCGATTTCATTTGAGTCCATCATTATTTTCATAGTTTCTTTTAATTTTTCTTTCAGAAAAATCTGTGACATTAGATACGAAAAAATTAATTTCGTTTTATATCCAGGATCAATAAACGTTGCTGTAGCAAATAATATGTTTTTTTCTAAGTGAGAAAATCTGTGTCTCATTTCTTGTTTTAAAACTAGTATAGTGTTCCTAATTCAAAAAGTTGAAGGGTATGTTCCTAATTTACTATCAAGTAATTGTCCCATATATCTCATCATTAATTATATGAGATATTTGCGGGATATAAGTCGAAAAATGTTGAGAATTTAGTACATTCTCGGAAACCAATGAATAGAGTGGCTCTGGTGGCTCTACCAATAGCGTCTATTTGAATTCACTCTTCGCTACCATTGAATCATTGGTAGTATTTTCTCATTAATAACCATTAAAATCTGCCTTGGAATATTGACACGCAGCGTTTATTGGTCTAATAGCAACGATTTGCTATGCACTTTTCATACGCAATCTTTTCATATTGTTAATTTCGATTTCATCGAATCCATTCAACTACATTCCGAGCTTTGCGTCGCTCGAGTGTGACATGCTCTTTTATATAGTCTATGACTTGCTGCATTGCGACTTAAGTTTCTACATCTAAAAAGCATTTTCAAAAACGAAATTTCAACTGTAAATTAAAGAAAACTACGCATTCTTCTTTATAATCAAATATAGCACGTGCTATGTTAGTAACGTGTATGTTAGCCTATTCAAACTTACCAAAATTTTATATTAAATTGAAGTTTCAATACGAATCGTAATAGCTCTGAACTAACCGTGATGTGTGGTTAGCCTATTCAAACTTACCAAAATTTTATATTAAATTGAAGTTTCAATACGAATCGTAATAGCTCTGAACTAACCGTGATGTGTGATAAGATTTCAGTTTTTTTAACATCCTCTTTTTGAGAATTAATAATTATTTCTTACTTATATTATTAATTAAGTATTTTTGATTTTATAATTTTATACGCATTTTTAAAATATTTTCCCAGACAATAACAAACAACAACAAAAAAAATAGTGAAATCGGTCCAGCCGTTCACGTGTGATGACGTGACCGAGGAAATAGGGATTCATTTTTATATAAATATATAGATAAATTAGAAATATTATATCATATGGTTGTGAAGTATTCTTAAATAAGAATTCTTAAATTTTCTAATTTTCCGCGCAATTTTTTAAATTTTTTCTTTCATAAGAACCTTCTCCTGACAATAACAAACACAACAAAAAAAATAGTCAAATCGGTCCAGCCGTTCACGAGTGATATCATGACAAAGATAAATAGGGATACATTTTTATATTTATAGATAATAATTCTGCACAGATAGGGATATTAAATTAATAATTAAAAATAATAAAACACTTTTGATGACGCTGTTTGTGTTTGAATGATGTAATGACGTGAAAGCGGATGCATTTTATGTCACGTGTCGAAACTAAAACAAAAGAAATTATATCGCGAAGCCGACCAAATTAAAAATCAACTCTTACATTTTGTGACTATTCAATTTGGTCGAGTTCGCGATATTATCACTTTTGTTGAGTTTCGGAACGTGACATTAGATCCTAAAACGCGCACACGCACATTGTTTTGATAGATATGATTGAATTTGAACTTTGTGCAGCGGTAATAAAGTGCAAATTGACTCTTTGACGTTAGGAACACACCTACATTGCTTAGATAACACTGAGTGCTTGTAATTTAATATGAACTTATTGAATAGCAATAAAGTTCAAATTGAAACGTTTGTATGGGAAAAAGAAAAGGGTTGCTTTTAGTGTTTTCCCGGCAATTATTCGAATTTTTCTCGCCGTAAAAACCATCCTTGGACTTCAACGAACATTTAAAAAAAAGAATTGGCAAAATTGGTCTAGGCGTTGTTGAGTTATGCGCTTCCTAACACATTTTGTGAATATTCAAATTATTCAAAAGAACATTGTAGCAGAGCTGGCTATGTGAAACATGAACCATACGATATATCCATTATCCTTCTAGGGATAAATGTTAGAGAATATTGAAATCGATGCCTACATTTATTGAAAGCGTAAGACAGGATGAAATTGTTCAAAAAACTAGAATTGCAAAATGTAGTATCTTAATTATTGAGGACGTGTGAAACTTTCAGTAACACACTACCATCATTTCAAACGAAACAGTAACTGTTTCGTACTACAAGGTACTCATCAGTTTCGCCACGTTCAACAAATGAAAGGCAACGATTTCAATTCCCACATACACTCCTATTGATTGTAAGACAGAAATATATAGTACACATGAACACATCTAACAATGAAAATTTCAGACGTCCTAATCAAGTAAGATACTACATTTTTGAAATCTGGGTTTTGAACAATGTCATCTAATTTGATGAAGTAATGCGCCATCTAGGTTGCGGTTGTAGAAACGCTCGTTGACATTTCTCAAAACGTGTCAAATTTACAACAAAAAAATAATCCTTGCAGTTTCTTTTTACGTGAAGAAATCTTGTCAAATTACTCTTCAGGATTACATCAAGAAAGTCATTATTTCAACTATAATCACGAATTTTCGCAGGTACAAAACAGTTTCTAGAAAATTGGACTTAATATCAACGAATATAACAATACTCGATAGATAATTTTGCAATAATCAAATTAATTTAAATCCTATACTTTTTTCAAATAAGAATATCTTAAATAAGTGATATTGAATCTCAATAGCCGAACCAAAAACGCATTCGGACTATTGGTAATGGTGGGTTCGATTCCCACCGTATTCAGACAACCACAGATTGGAAAGAATAACCAGCACTCATACGGCAGGTTTAGTATTATTTTTTATAGACTTTTACTTATAATAATAATAATAATAATAAGTTCTTTATTCTCAACAGGTATAACACCCAATTACAGAAAATAATAACAATGACGAATACATAACTAAATAATTAAAATGAAAAAGATATAACAAAGAGCTCAATATGATCTAAAAAATAGTAACTAATAACTACATAATAGCATTCAATGAAATATTACAAAGAACTCAATCTAAATCAATTCATTTTAGTCAATTTTCTTTGTTCACATAACTCCTGATAATAAATTCTATGGAGTCAAAGTGAATGTCACAATTATTGGCAACTATATTGAATGTAGACTCCATAAACCAAATGGAGGATTGTATTAAGGAGTTGGTCCTCGGAGTCTCTAGGTAGAATAATTCTGTATTACGAGAATTATGCCTAGGAACACGAAATTACAAAGCGGACAAGAGAGAAGGACAATCAATACTACTGTGCAGTAATTTGTACAAAAATTTGAGTGATAAAAGTTTCTCTCCTGCTCTGTAATGAGATTAAACTAAATCGACTCATTAATTCGTTATGATTTACTCCTCTCTGTGGATAAACTTTATCCTCCCTCCAAACTAAGAATTTCAAGAACACTCTCTGAATAGCCTCAAGATGGCGTTGATGGCAAGTGTAAATGGGTCGCCAGATCATGGTCCCATACTCCAACTTGTTACGGATTAGGGTATTAAATAGTCCTATGAATGTTGGAGAATGATTAAAATACTCGCCATTACGTATAACGAATCCATATATTTTCGCAGCAGATGAAATGAGTTGGGTGATGTGTGGGACAAAGGAAAGCTTCTGGTCGAAGACTACACCAACATCTCTCACCTTATCAGAACGAGAAAGAAACTGACCACCGACGCTGTCAATTCGGTCTCTTTTCCTTGTGAAAGAAACAACATTACACTTTGACACATTCAAACTCAAATAATTGTCCTCACACCAACTAGCAACATGGTCCAGCGCTAGCTGAAGTTGAACACAGTTGTCCTGTGATCTTACTTCATGATATAGTTTCAAATCGTCCGCGAACATCAAATGTGAAGAGTGAATATTATCCATCAGATCATTTACGAACAGAATAAACAACAGTGGTCCAAGATTAGACCCTTGAGGTATTCCAGAGGTAGGTGTGAACTCAGACGACTGTATGCCCTCGAGCTGTACGAATTGACGTCGGTCAACCAGGTAAGAATGAAAAAGGTTGGTGAGGCTATCAGAGATCTTAGAACCCTCCTTACCTGTTTGTAACAATTTCTTACTATTATCTAAATATCAAAATACAAGTAACCTAAGTACTTAAGTCACGTTGTTTAACAATAGGTAAGTTCCCTTTAATATTTCTCCTAGTAATACTACAATTGCAAAATTGAAATTTGGCCTGTCATTATTGTCACTCAAGGCACAAACAGGAGGTAAAGCAATAAAACAAATTGTTGAAATGGTTAAAGTGAATTTCAAGTACCCAGAATCTACCATTTGCTAGTATTCAACTTTGAAAATTCCCGAAACTGCCAACCCCAAATTAACGTGTAATACTTTACAATATTGCATGCATAAATTGACTTGTACAATCTGCAGGAGCGTAAAAACCCAACTTGAACCTTCTCTTAGTCATTTTCTTTCGTTCTCGGTACATCACTTGTTAATAATCCAATACCTGGCCATCATAATTTTAATGCAATAATCTGGCACAACAATAAAGAAAACAGGTTTGTGGGGGGTTATTCACCAACAACCATAAAACAGAAAATAAACAGTGGTGTAACGGAAAGAAAGAAGTCGCTTTGTTGCCACACAATCTCCAAAATCTTTGAAAGTAGGTACTTCTATACCGAGTCCATTGATTGATCACGTGAGGCTTTGAAAAAGTAAACATCGGGAAAAAATCACGAGATATCAGAAGAAATTGAGATATAATCAGATATCACATGTATTTATTTTTTATTTAAATATATTGACGTCCAAATTTATATTTTTTTATACAATCACTCATTATTTTCACTCAAGTCATAAACAACCGATAAAAACTGAACAGAATATAGCTATATTGAATATCTGAATATATCTGAAAATTTCAATATAATTCGTTGTAAAAAATAGACGTGCTTTTAAACAAAATCTACCACATCTACACCAAAAAAAGGGTGGATGACCTTGAAAAATTAGTGGGACTCGCCTTAAATTAGAATATATTTTTCGAAAAACAAAAACAAAATATATCTATATAGTTTGATGTCCAGAAATATTTTGATAGTTAAATATCATCACTCAAAATTTTGGTTCTTAGCAATAACAGTCAACAAAACCGAAAAAAATTTGTAATTTTTTGCCACAAATTCGTTTTAACTTTCGAAAAATAACCAAACCTAAAATTTTTAGTGAAACGTTGAGTACTAACGAAATTTTTCAATTATTGCAGACTGTTAATATATATTTTTTCTAAATAAACTCAAAAATTACGATAGAAGTGAAAAATCGACAAACATTTTCAGAATACGACAGTTTTTAAAGTACCTCCCGAGCAACGATGATACGCCAATGTCTTTAATCAAAAATATTTCTTTTGTGTTATGATGAAGATCCAGTCTTGCATATTTTGGAATTTCCATATTGCAACATAATTAAAAAATTTTGGTTAAGAATAAATACAACATTATTTTATTTATATACTGATTTCAACGAAAAATTATTCAATTTTGGGATAAAGATCGATAATAAATTATTTTTATATTTGGGACAAAAAATCCAATGTTTTGTCAAAACCAGTTTGGGCTTTTTTTCAATTTACAAAAACATAAATATATGAAACATCGAACGTGGTACACAAAAACCATGTTATAAATAATTTATCAAATTGAACAAGTTTTTCTGTGTTTTCATCAATATTTTATCCTAAATACAGGGGGATAAAATGAGCTTCCATGGATAATATTCACCCATTTTTATTTCTGAATGATTATTCATGATGTGCATATAATTTTCGAAAAAAAATCTTTAAAAATTACCTTAGGAATTTTTTTTTATATTCTACAAATGCGTACTTTTGTTTGGGTCAACTATATATGGAGGGCTTAATTATCTTAACTAAAAAAATCGATAACTGCAAAACATTATATAGACATTATAGATTCTATAAAAACATACAGTGACATGCAACAAATCAGTGCATTCAAATATTACATTAAAAATACCCCCCAAAAATAATCGTTAAAATTTCAATATATCTTATGAAGATAATATAGTTTCAAACTTCAACAAACATCAACGAATTTGCTCAATTTTTCTTTTCACCATATCAATACCACAAAAACTCAAATGAAAGTAAGCATAACTAAACATCTTGCAAAACAAAAAAGCACTGCTTATCTATAATAAAGGAAATGATCAACATAAAATGATTTGGCTAGATAAAATAACTCATTGTTCCAGAATTGATTATCCTAATTTTCTTATAAAAGATAAATAAACAATAGTTATATCCCAGAAAATTCGTTAATTAATGCAAAACAATATTCATTTAAGGTCACTTATGGATACGCAATATGAATTTCTTATAAGCTTTTCACATTGAACATAAATCAAACGTAAAATAGAATCTGTCATCATTTGTATTGACATTGAATAGTAAAAATAAGTTATTATATGAAGCAATAGTAAACTACGTTTTCTCATAACGCAATGACGACAAACACTTAGGAACATATCAGCAAATATAAATAAATATTCGAATTAAATAAGTAAACACGCAATCATAACAAAAATGTCCTTCGAAATTTAGAACTACATTTATAGTTTTTGGCAAATGGCGAACTTCAATTTCACCTGACTGTAAGATAATGCAAATTATATTGTATTATCGTCAACAACAGCTATAAACAAATAAACAGGAATATTTACTTACGTGAAATCCTGATTAAAATTTACAAAATATTTTTTGGGTGGACTTCCTTCGGTACTTGCCGCGAACAAAGCTGAATTACTCATTAGTTCTAAAGAATGATACACTTGCTAAATTGAAAATTATGAACGATACTAATGTTGCGTTGAAACGTTAGATTGTATTAGGTTGAAATTCTCAATAGTTCACACAAAGAACGACCTTGCTACTGTACACTAATACTAATGGTTTACTCCATCTCCATTTTAGAACTTCAACAGCTGATGTGAATGTGATTGACGCACGCGTACAATGTTCCACAAAAGTTGTATCTATACAGCAAATAACCAGAAAAAAATTACGTTTTGTTGTTGTTGTTTGAATCTTTTATCGCTTAGTATAACATTTTGGACAAACGGATTATTAAGCTCTATGAGGTATTATCTCTGATAATTTCCAAATGAAATATTAGACAAATATTCACTATCACTATTGAAATATTGTCAAGTGGCAAGTAAACAACATCGCAGTGCCACCTATGTAATCAAACTAAACTAAGAATCATGGCTGCTATTTAACTTACAGAAAACTGTTTGCCATTGCTATTATCGTAATAATATTACACTGCCATCTACCCACATAAAGTAATAATTATTAAGGAGGAGAAAGTTCTTTAATATAATTATAATATTTAATTAATATAAAACTGAAGTCGTCCTAGTAATTTCCTGATGAAAATTTTTGATAGTTTCAATTAATTACTACTTCGATTTCTCCATAAAGTCCATATACTTTATAGTTTGATTATTTTGTATAGAAATCTATTTACCAAGTTTGAATAGGAAACAATTTTGATGAGTCATTATATCAAAATTGATTACCATGATATAGCCATGTATTGATTTAATTGGTCTGTTCATAATAGAATAAAAATATCCACATTAAATAGTATCATTCGAAGTTGGAATTCGAGTTGTGGTATACACGACTTTCACACAGGAAATCACATGCGTCAGCTGACGTATAACAATGACTTCGAATTTTTATTAGCATCGAATTCAAATTAACTTATTTAACTTGAGATTTTTGTTATCTAGATAATTTTGTGGTCTTTATTGAAAAATGGCAGTAAAAGCTAACTAAGGAAAAATTCTAGGCAATTTATAGAAAAGATTCATGGCAACAATATAAAAAAATGTTTTTACAATTATATCCTAAATAGTGAACTTTGATCACCGACATTGCTTAAATATTTGGTGGAATCACACTTCAGTAACCTCACCTGATTATATTCAAAGTTTCAGGAGTTTCCTGTAAAGGTCATATTCCGAGGATTAATGCACATACTAAAGTAGTTTCCAAGCATTCAATCGAGTCCTAAGTGATAAAAGTGAGACAGTAGATCCATTACAGCATACATTATTTTTAAAATTAATATATAAGTTTTAGATATTCTGTAGAATTATGACTTCAGAACAATTAAATGGCCACGTTAAAGGTTGGTTTTAATAATTCACAGGTTAGGAATCGTACTAAAAATTGTTATTTTTTTTTCAGAAATGCCAGTTCCCGATGTGCATTATGAGGAAGTGAAAATTCCTGTTCCATGGGGTCACATTAGTGGTAAGTTCGGTACTAGAAACATCCTTGAGTACTGCCAAGTTTTATATAAATTTTTATGTTAATATTTCAACACTCAATTTTATGATGCAATTAAGATTTTATTGAAATTTCATTTGAATTTTATTTCATTGCAGTTATTATAGAAGTTTATTTGGTCATAATTAATCCACATATTATTGAGATTTGTGGCAATTTATTGTCAAAGATATTTTTTGTCAGCAAGTTTTATTTCTGTGAGAAATGAAAATCTAAAATGCAGTTCTATAAATGTATATATTGTGGACACCATAAATGCAATTTTGTTTGAAGTCACTAAATTTGAATATTCTTTTGTAGGAAAATGGTGGGGTCCTAAAGCCAAACAACCTATTATAACCCTTCATGGGTGGCAAGATAATTCTGGTACTTTTGACACATTAGCCCCATTATTACGAGACAGAGGCATCTCCCTTCTCTGTATAGATCTGCCTGGTCATGGATTTTCATCTCATCTACCCCCTGGACAATTTTATTACTTATTTTGGGATGGAGTACATTTTCTAAGAAGGATAGTAAAATTTTTCAATTACCAAAAAATAACTCTTTTGGGGCATTCACTTGGTGGTGGAATATCATTTTTATATGCAGCAATTTACCCAGAAGAAGTGGACAGATATATTTCAATTGATATAGCTTCTCCTTCAGTATTCCCAGTGGAATTTCTGAAAGAGCTGCAACCAAAGCATATTGACACAATATTTAAATATGAAAATTTGAAACCTCATCAACAGCCTAGGTATGATTATGAAGAAATGGTCGATTTAGTTTTTAGTGCCCATAAAGGATCTTTGACCAGAGAATCAGCACAGATAATGCTGAGGAGAGGAATGGTTCCGGATAGTAGCAAACCTAACTGCTACACTTTAACTAGAGATCCGAGGTTGAAAGTTTCTTTATTAGCTTCCTTCTCTAAAGATCAAGTTTTAGAGTATGCCTCTAGAATACGGTGCAAAGTTTTGAATATCAGAGCGATTCCAGGTTATCCATTCGATAGTCAATTATATGAACAAGTTTTAAATTGTATAGCAAATAATGCAGAGTTAACCCGAGTAGAAGTATTAGGTACACATCATTTGCATTTGAACGATCCTGAAAGTATTGTAGATCATGTTTACAATTTTCTTACTGCATAAAATGATGGTGCCTTGAATTTTAAGTTGAAACTTTCTGTCTTTTCCATTATGGAGAGTTTCAGAAATGTTATACAGTGATTTGTAAGAAATGTGAAAAAATGGTGGATGATTTTTATTAGCTAATAACTATTATTTTTGTAATTCACATATCTAAAAAAGCTAACATCAATATTTATTATTTATTACTATAAAAAAGAACTCATATTTTTATCATGAGATGATTTGTTCCTTATGAACTACCATCAAAATGTTACTTTTGTGATAATTGTTAAAATGGTTGTCGAATAAAGTATTATTGAATTGAATATTTGTAGTTTTGACATATTTCCTGTAGAGGGAAATTGTATTTCTGGTTGCTGTTTTCTAATGAAATTTTTTCCTATTTTATAAAAATTGGAAGAACAAGTGAAGTTTATTATTTATTGAACATATGCTATCAAGCAATATCAGATTTAAATTTTTAATAGTGTTGGCGTTTACTTGATGTAAATCTATTATAATTGAATATAAACTAAAATTCAAACACTTGAAGTTTTGATTTACTCTTTATTAAATTAAGTGTAAATCAAAAGTTCAACTGTTTAAATTTTAGTTTATATTCAATCAAATTAAACATTGCAAGTAAACAAATTATATGTAATAAGGCAACTAAGCAAGCTACAACTAATAGTATCAGTAAAAAAATTAAAATTTTCTTGAGGGACAGGACAAGTAAGTAAAGGAAAGAGTTGCATCTATGCCATTTATGCAGGGTCGGTGCAGTTTGAACAACCGAAGAGTCTAGAGAGTTACAAAAAAAACTCCATTTTGAAAAAATATTGTCTAATCGTGGCTTTGAAGTTTTCGGAAATTATTAGTTTCGTCAACGTTAGTTATTTATAGAAAATTGGAGAAATTCGTTATTGTGTCTGTTGAGCGAAATTCAAAAATATGTTTTATATTTTATACGACATATACAATGTATAACGAAACATTATTAATTTATGTGTCATATTTTTTTGAAGTACTATTTCTTCATAATTGGTAATCAAGTTCATAATCGTAGTTGAAACTGACCCCTTTGTCCGGTAGAAAGGTGCTAAACGAGTCAATATTATACATAATTTTTTGCACAATGTAATGCACAATCATAATATAACTTTTGTTAAATTTATCAATGATTAGTTTTTATGACGATACACGCATTGAAACTGGATATTACACAATTGATAAATCCGTTTCTCATTTAATTGAAGTGAAAAGTGAATAATTTATCCTTGAATAATTGTGACAAGTTTGGAAACGCAATCCTAAATTCTTGGGATGAAAGTTAGGTATATTACGTATTATTTGTTCAAAAAGGTCTATATGTATCATAGAAAAAGAGTAATATGTTCGAATGTTCTATGAACGAAGTCGGCAACACTGGAAATGTCATATAAAGTTAGTAATTTTATATGCTATTTTATTGGAAATTGCATAGAAGCTTATAGTAAGTGTATGGTTTGTGGATAAGCCTTGAAAAGTTTGGAGATAAAACCATGGTAAGTTTATGCTACTAATTCAGAATGTATTATTATATATAAATTACCGTATAAACTTTCAAAATTATGTTTTCACCTTTTCATTTTTTCTAACCTAACATTATAGAATGATGACAGGATAAATTTATTTTTAAATTTTCTAGTTGCTGAGAGTACAGTCTCCAGATGGAACTAGGAGGGTTGAGATCAGTGGAACTGATACCACTTCTAAGTTATACGAAAAAGTGCACGATATTTTCGACCTTAATAGTTTTGCATTCTCCCTGTTCAAAGAACGTAACAATAAAAATGAAATTGCTAGCAGTAAGAGTAAAATAATTAAAACTCATGGTCTGAGACATGGTGATATGATCTATTTGGTTCCTTTAAATGGAGCATTGTTATTTTCCACTAATTCAGTAAGTACTTCCTGAGAATTTTTCAGATTGTAATGTGACATTTCAAAAAACAGTATAAATTTTTTGTAAACAATAGTTTTATAATACTCAATTTGTTTTTATCACATTATTTGCTTGTAAATGAATTTCTCCTACATTTCCATATTTATCTTTTGAGTCACTTATAAGATGAGTTTGAAATAATTGGTAGGTATAATTTAAATTGTCATAATCTAATTTTGAACACCTAATTTTGTGTTATGATACTGTAATGATGTAATGATATTAGTCTGAATTAAATGTGTTTACATTTGGAATTATTTCCAAATAATTAAATTAGTTATATGTATTTTGAATTAATTGTGATAATTCTTTAATTTTTCACATCCAAACTCTTCTTTTCAAGTGTCAGGTATTGTCATTTTAAATTTGTGGTTTTCTTTCAGAGTAACAGTAACCAATCAGGAGAACCTGTAGACTCTCAACCTTCTACTTCTTCTACTAATGCTTCTCAGTCTAGACCAGGTAGTGCTGCTACCGCAAACAAATCTATTGTGAAGGAAGATGATGTAGATGTACTTCTTAGCAAATTGGATGGAAAAATCAAAAGAAACCGGGACGATAAATTGTAATTGCTGTGTTTATTGAAATTCCAAGAATATTCCCTTATATATATATATTATTTACAGATGTCGACATAATAGTAACTCAGCCTGTGTTCATTGTTCACCACTAGAACCATTCGATGAAAACTATTTAAAAGAACAAAATATAAAGCATTTATCTTTTAATTCTTACATTCGCAAATTGACAAGTGGTGTAGACAGGGGCAAATTTTTGGCTTTGGAAGATATCACATGTCGTGTTAAAAATGGATGCAAAGATCATCCCCCATGGCCCAAGGGTATTTGTTCAAAGTGCCAGCCAAGCGCGATCACCCTTAATCGACAGGTAAGGATATACTTCAAATCATTAATCGATTGGGCCGCTACTTGATGAAAATCTAAATACATAATTTAAATAAAACTAAGTAGTTTTTCGATTTTTCACTATAATTAATTCAAAACATGACAATATCGTTCCGTTATCAGTGTCTAACACTATCATCAACATCTGATGAAGCCATTGTGTTGGCGAAATGATATTGTCATGCTTTGAATTAAGTATAGTAAAAAATCGAAAAACTACTTAGTTTTATTTAAATTAAGGATATACTTCATGGTATAGTAAATATAATCAATGTTTTAGAGCTGAAAAAACATGAAAGTCATACAATACATATTACATTTTCATATCATTTCACATCTTCGTGGCATTTCCTAACTATTTCTTCATATTGAAGTTAACTGGACTGGATATTTATACTGAAGAAGTAAATACAGACCTAGAAGTAGAGTGTATAATTTTTATATAAGTATTATTTAAATTATAAGTATAATATAAATAGAACTTTTATAATTTTTATATAAGTTCTATTTAAAGAACACAATAATTCAATTTTCCATAAAGTAGAAAGCTGTAAATGTATCACATTTGTTAATAATATGTGTTGTCATAGTTGTAATCCCTTATAAATAATACTTGCAAGACTTTTTAAAAATATATAAATTTCTTATTTATATTTTGTGATATTTCTGCTCCTATAGTTTTGGCTATAGTAGTTTTTATTTTATGTTAATTAATCGTATATAAACATTAATCTAGTACAATAATTGATTTTAATTTTGATCAATATTAAATAGCACAGCAAAGTATGTCAAGATCAGTTTATAACCATTTTTCCAGTCAAGTGAACTAATTTTTGATATTTACAGATTTATCGTCATTTGGATAACGTCGCCTTTGAAAACACAAATTTAGTTGAACGATTTTTGTATTATTGGAGGACTACTGGTCACCAAAGGATCGGTATTCTTTATGGAGTTTATGAAATTCACGCTGATGTGCCTCTAGGTAAGTAACTGATCTTCATGTACAAAAAAAAATTTCAAATCCAAACTGTATTGTTTAATACGAGTTTATCGAAAAAATCCAAATGAATTTGCGTTTGGCCGTATATGAAGCCAAATTTTCTGCTTTTGGCTAATTGAATATTTATCGTGTGTGTACTGAAAAGAATAACATTCTAGTCACCGCGCGCCATCTAACGGCAATAGTTTTAAGGCGGTATATTGATAATTATAAAGGTTTCTGTAGCATATTTAAATTTTCTTACAGATATCTCCACCAACAGATGACACCATAGATTTGTTTATTTAAAAATATTAGATGGTACTTAATATTAATTGATATAAATCATTTTTTGTAATAGTATTCATGCCAAATTTAATTACATATTTAGTGAGGCAAGGTTCTTAAAAATTTTTTTTTATAAAAATTTCTTTCAAACCATTGTTCCAGTTATGTTATAGAAAAATTATTATCTTCTAAACTTTGCAAAAATGAAGAATTGGCATTTAACATTGAGAGTTTGAAATTTTTTATCAAAATGTTTACGAAGTACTCAGCTGATTATATAGCTTAACAAATCGTTAAACGAACGAATTCAATCTTTTTAAAGACTATCACTTATTAACTGTTTTTGAAGTCTTTCAGTGTGGAAATTGAGAAATTTTGTAATAAGTTAATTTTGCTTCAACCAGCATCATTTGTACACGCTTTTTTCATTATAAGTTGGTAATTTTTGTTGATCGGGGAACTGTACATGTGCATATTTTCAACAGTTACGTATGTTGCAGGTGTAAGAGCAAATGTTGTGGCGATTTATGAACCACCTCAAGAAAGCACTCGTGACTCGATTCGCTTGTTGCCGGACGACAAGGAGGAGCTGGTAGATCAGATAGCCGACGCTTTGGGTCTGAGACGCGTCGGTTGGATCTTCACCGATTTGATGCCTGAAGACGTCCAAACCGGGACTGTGAAACACACACGAAACATTGACACTCACTTCTTGTCAGCTCAAGAATGCATAATGGCCGGTTATTATCAGAATAAATATCCGAACCCTTGCAAATACTCCTCTTCCGGTATCTTTGGGTCCAAGTTTGTCACAGTTTGTGTGACAGGTAAGTTTCTACCTCTTTCTTTTGCATTTTAAGTTCTTTAGGAAATTTTCTTTTACGTATCTCAAATGATCCAAACAATAAAAAAGAAATAAGAGAGCATTGAAATGTATTTACTGTCAAATCAATGTCTGCATTTATTTTTGAATGAATGGATTAACTTTCCTTTAGATCAGTGTTTCCCAACGTGGGATAACACACGTTCCACAGACGGGAAATTAGAAAATGGATTCGATTCGAGTTTAATCCTTTCCCACTCCTTAATGTCAACTTTTCCACCATTTTCGGGGGAATGCATAAGAAT
Source organism: Henosepilachna vigintioctopunctata (assembly GCA_030704895.1). Taxonomy (NCBI): domain Eukaryota; kingdom Metazoa; phylum Arthropoda; class Insecta; order Coleoptera; family Coccinellidae; genus Henosepilachna; species Henosepilachna vigintioctopunctata. Next base: position 2,463,836 of record JARQZJ010000121.1, on the reverse strand, counting down.
TTTAAAAAGTCTAAGGTAGTGCATGGTTCTAAAAAGCTTGGGAAACACTGTTTTAGGTCCTTCAAATGATTCAAACATTAAAGAAATGACGAAAAATTGAAATATATATGTATAATGTCAAATCACTTTTTGACTGAATTTAAACACAAGAACAATTAAGTTCATTTTAGCTTAGATTTTGAGATAAGTTATATTGAAACTTTGTTAATTCATACGAATATTCAAAAGTGTTGGCGTTTATTTGATATAAATCCATTATAATTGAATATAAACTAAAAATATTAACAAATTAAAAAAAAAACAGGTGTAAATATCAAGGGAATTTTAGGATTTTATCGGCGTGTTCCGTAATATTCACCAGTGTATTGGCCAGTATTGATAACGTCAGAAATATACGCCATATTGGTGAATCGTTCCGAAATATACTGGCCATTTACATGTAATGTTAATTAATTCGTTTAGTCTTGAATGACGAAAACATCTGAAAAGTCAAAATCGCATTCCAACCTTAGTATTTGAGATAATTAATTAATTAACATTTAATATTATATTTACACTGTCATGCCCGTTTTACCAGTACAATTTGGCGCCTATTTCTGACGTCATGAGGACTGGCCAGTATACTGGTAAATATTACGGAACACATCCTATGACTCTGGGTTTTACCCAAGATACTCCATTCTAAAATTTACTTTTTAATACCGTAAAGATTTAACAAGGGTGAATTGTTTAATTCTATCCGTTCATTGAGCAAATTCCCAGAATTTTTATGCTGATTTATTTCCACTATTTTCCAAAAATCTAATTGTCTACTTTTCTGTATATTATGTAATATTTTGAAAATGGGTGTTTACCAATTGAAATGTGGAACATGTCCCGGTATATATATATATATATATATATATATATATATATATATATATATATATATATATGTTGTAAAATTTGTTGTTAGTATTCTGTAAGCATCTGAAGAATCGTTTGTAACGACGAAACTCGTCATGCTATGTTGTCGGTAAAGTGTAAATCAAAAGTTCAAGTGTTTGAATTTTAGTTTATATTTTATTCAACAGAATGTATCTGCTTCTATATAAATTGCATTCTGTTTTTTAAAAGGATAAGAAAGATGTGTTGAATTCCTCTAAACAGTATATAATTGTTAAAACTTCTGAATAATGATTGTGGTTTAATTGTGTGTTGATTCTTTTACAGGCGACAAAAACAATCAAGTAATAATGGAAGGATATCAAGTGTCGCAACAATGCATGGCTCTAGTTCGGGATAATTGTCTTGTACCAACAAAAGATTTACCAGAATTGGGTTACGTTCGAGAATCTTCCGATAAACAATATGTTCCAGACGTTTACTACAAGGTAAGCGACTTTAGATTGTTAATGGTTGAATAGTTATTGTCGTTTTTGTGTTTTCCTAAAAACCATTTCATTCTATCTCTAAAACATCTGTTCATTCGGTTGGAATATTTTTTGCAAATGTAAAATGCAATAATTTATTTCCATTTATATAAATTCTAAGCACAATGCGTGAAATTAACATTTTACTATGCAATGGAGACATTAAATTAGCTTGGAGAAAAAAATGAGAAACGGTAACGATGAAATTTTATTGCCGGTTAGAATGGCGAGAGTATATAAAATAATCAGTAAATAATAAAACAAGTAGCATATTGTGGATAAGAATATAAAAACGTGAACATAAGTCGCCAAATGTTTAATGTATTAAGAGTGAAAGTATTGAAAGAAAAGGTATTGATAAATCAAATTATTTAAGGAGTAATTATGAATAGTAATGTAATTTCATAAAGAGCAATTCAGAAATGTTTAATTGAGTAAAGACCATTATGCAAATCTCTAAATTAATCCTACAAGCTAATCAATCAATTCTCAACATGGAAGTTATAAACAAAAATCGTTTGTAACTAGTTGCTATTCAAGTAATTGTCGATATGAAATTTCAAATATTTTTCTGTATAGTGTTTCCGGTATTAACAACCTTATCCTTTAAACTTCATACTGATCTGAACATTCTAAAAGCACATGAAACTATCCATGTTAATCTTAATTAATTAGTCTGAAAATATGATATCAAAAATGAAAAGCCTCAAACTCTATTATAGTTCTCAATGTTACTTATACATTCCTTCTGTCTTACTTTTCTGTTTTTATTTATTCTTTCTTCTGTTCTTTAGTAGCTTATATGTTGTAGTTGTACTATGCTGTTTGAATTAATTGCGACAAAGGATAAAAAACAATGTTTTCGTAAAATCTTACCTTTTAATGAAGTGAATACATACAAAATATCGTAAATTCTTCATATTAATATGAAGTATGTCGTCCTTTCGCAGAAATAACTTCTTGAAACTCGTCTAGGCATAGATTCCACTAGCGTAGCGCAGATTTTCTTCAATTCGTCATCGTAAAACCACAACTGAATTTAATCATCTTTTCTTTTGTAGTGCAATCCATTTTTGCCAGGAGTTTCTTTAAAATATTCCATAAATTCTCAATGGGATTGAGATCAGACGAATTCCCCGGCCAATCGAGTACTTTTATTTCATTCTAACGCATAAAGGCCTGCACTTGATTGGAATTGTTGCAGGGAGCCAGGTCGTGCTGAAATATTCCATCAAACGTTTCCATGAATGGGACAATCCTGGTGCGCAATATTTCCATATATTTCACTGAATTCATCATCCCTGTTAAAGAAACTAATCGTCCAGTGCCATTGGTTGTGAAAAAACCCCAAAACAACACTCGATTTGTACCCTTGAACAAACAAATGTGTCTCATCACTAAAAACCACCTTCTTCCATTCGTCCACAGTCCACGCACGATACTTTTTGGCCCATGCCAAAAGTTTCTTCATCATTTTCTGGGTAAGCAGTTGCTTTCTTCTTAGTCTTCTTGCCAACCTTCAGCAATCGTTTTCGCACAGTTGAGGTGCTCACCTCCACACCAGAAACCATTAAATCCCTTCGAAGATCAGTGTTTGTCTTTCTCGCATTAATTTTGCTATTTCTTATCAATAATTTGTCTGTTCTTGGAGTAGTTTTGCGTCTGCGGCCACAGTTCCCTTTTCTTTTTGGAGACGATGAGACACTTTCTTCAAATGTTTCCAAAATTCTCGAAACGCTGGACTTTTCCACACCAACAGCTTCAGCTATATCTCTTACAGTCATTGATGCGTATTCATTAAGCGCGATAATTTTGAACGCTTCCTCGGAGTGATATCCATTTTTGAACAAGACAATACAGCACGTATCAAAATTGAAACCACCGACTGTCGCACCGGTAGGCTCACAACTGAATTGCTGGCGAGGAAAACCGGTCAGAATGTAAATTATGGTCAAGGTCGAACCCTTACGTCACCTCAGGTAGTAAACAAGCAGGTGCGAGGGTGTTTGGGCCACCCAGGTACTCACATACTTACTACAGTAATTCAAACGAAGAAAAAAATGTGTGTCCCAATTAATTCGAACAGCATAGTATGAACATTAAAATTGCCTTGCTTACCTCATAGGAGTAACGTATCCAACTTATTTCCTTGAATATAGGTTATGAACTTTAAATTTTTGTTTTCTACTGACTTTAGTCAAGGCCAGAGTGACGTGAACCTCTGGTTGGCTGTGTATTTGAGTTTATGAAACTGGGATTCGGAATTGGGGTTCTACGTCGAAATAAAACACTTCTATATAGTTGCGGAAAGTTATATATTTTGGAAACTAACTTGAAGTGGTAGTAGGTACTCAATTATCACAAATATTTAGTCAGGTAACAAGGCACAAACACTGGCTACACATATTTCGCGTAAATGGATAGAACCGTTTTTGATTCGTTCAACATGAATTCAATTTTTGAACGATACATTTTTATGTCACGAATATGGCAAAGCCTCTTAGTGCTACACGTTTAACTGTTCCAGATCGTCCTTACTAATCCGATTGTTTATTTTAAATCAATCTGTCTGTTGTAGAAGAATTTTTAAGTTGTGGAACTTGTTTGCAGATATTCAAGCTATTATCATGTTGATTCTGTTAAAGGGCATATTGAATAATCAAATAAAGTGAAAAAGTCGGTCTCGAAGATTAGAAGAACTGGGGGATGATCACTTACTTTAAGTGAAATAACAGATCTGAGTACAATATATTCAAACAAAATATTAACATATATTTAATCTGTCGATTTTTTGCTTTATCTATAATATTTTGTGCTGTTTCCTGTGAGAAATGAGTTTTGAATGAACAATGTTAATTACTCTGTTGAGAAATTGTACTAATGCTCATTGCGTAATATTTTTATTTGTTTGGTGGTTAGAATATCTGCAAATAATTGGTAACGTGTCACTACTTTTGGTAGTATATTAATTGAGGTTATGGCTTGTTTTTGAAAGGTTGCTATACGTTCGAAAAAAAATGTTGAAATATGTACTCGAAATTAGTGAATAACGCAGACTCGACTTGTCTGTGTGCTGGAAGTTAAAACGCTTTATTGGTGCCATATTCGTGTGTGTTCGTTGAGCTAATATGCTAATGTACTAGAACTATTAACTACTATAACCTATAATTATATTCTCAAAACAAATTAATGTTATATATTGGTAACATACTGGAGAAATATGAAACCCAATGAACATCTCAATCGTTCTTATTCATCATATCATGGTAATCGGTAACTGTGATCGTTCCTGTTACTTTCTTCCGATACGTTACCAACACAGAGTTTTGATAGTTCCAATAGATTTTTAACATCGATTTTTTTTTGACATTTAGATAAACAGGCGAATTGTGTACCTTGCATCGATTTCTACACGTTTTGTTGTTTGTTGAACACTTAGGCTAAGTATTACACAAATTTTAACGGATAATAATTGATTTCTCTGCTACATTCTCGACTTATCATATACGAAGACATTCTGAAAGGACAAATCTTTCTCGCTTAAGAAACGACGTACGTTTTTACTTCTCATATTTCGTGTTGCGTCGCTGTTTTTTTTTCTATGTTATCGTGGACGACTATGATTTCGTTGCCATCGAAATAGCGTATAATTGATGTGTCGAATACGTCGTATTTTTTATTACGAAACTAAGAACGGAAATTAAGTAATACGAATGTTGCTTTTTATCTTCAATGTCAGATTAGATTGAAAAATATATTTTACGGACCCTAGTCTGCTTAACTATGTATATTAATTTCTAGAGGTACTTTTTTAACGGAATGTTGATTTAGAAATAAAAAAACCCTTTGCGACTGTAAATAAAAATTAAATCAACCAAATTACGATCGCACCATGTTTTTCTTGATCATGTCATAGAACTTAATTCCGTCTATTTAAAATAACGGCGATAAGTGTCGTTAAAATAGTGACCCAACTTTAGATCACAGAGTGTACAGTAACGACATTTTTGTGTTCTACACGAGTGAACGTTTGAATACGACAAACCAAAGTAACAGTTATCGAGTAAATGTAGTAATAATTTCATATTTCGTTTTATCGGGAGGTCGCATTGCGAACGATATTAGTGAAATTGGACAAAACGTGAATATTTCAAATACGTGTTTGAAAATGAAAGTTACTATGTTTACTCTCACGAAAATTAATGGAATTGTATTGAACGTTAATTCTTATCCATAGAACTTGTATGTTTACACTATTTTTGTGTATATTCGATTGTTTGACAGTTGTCATTTTGCGTTGACGTTTTATTCGCTAAGTTTATTATATTTTGAAAATAATAAATATAAGTTGCTTTATTCTAACAAATTTTTTCCAACCGTTATGTTGAAAAACGGGATGAATCATTGAAAGATATTTGAATCAACTTTTAAAGTTGTTTTTACGCTAAAAATGTCCACTTTTGAGTGCATTGAAAATGAATACGATCGTTTGGAATTCAGTTTGAAGTTTTAAAGTGCAGGTTGGAGTGCATGAAATATTCAGCTCTGGTAGAAATAGAAGCGAGATGTGGAAATATTTTTGACATGAAGTGATCCCAGATCGATTCGACATGTCTTGAAATAATTTTTAAATTAGGCCATCGACTATTATTTGGTTATTTATTACACGCTTGGATGTGTATATTGATTAATAATTTCTTCGAATTACACTGAGTGTTTTCAATTGATTCTTTCGAAGTTTTTGTTTAAAATTTATACTGGAATCATATACTGATGGAATGTTGGTCATGTATTTTATTTTTTTATTCAAAACATAGTGACAATATTCAAGAAGATAAATATTAATGAAACAAACCCTTTTGTCATTGAAAGACGTATTCGTAAAACAAAGAGCAGGTATATTCGAGACGTGGGTTCGAATCTTGTGGAAGTGTAGTTTTTTTTGTGAGTTTGATGAATAAATATAAAATTTTTCGTTGATGAATTTCAAAATGAGATATTGAACAATAGAACTATTTTATTCTTCGAGTTGGCGCGTGCAATAAATAAGAATTATATATTTTCGAAATTAAGGGCTCGAAAACGATTGTATTCTTGTTTAGATTTATTTAAAATTCATTTAAATTCGAACAAATTATCAATTTGACAATTCAGAAATGTCAAATACGTATTTGTTCTTGTAGAGAATTAAATATTTCATTTTATGTTCCAAACATGTACGACAGATTTAAAAAATTGGGACGATTATTGAGAAAGTCGTTATTGAATGATTCTTTTATATTGCGAAACATTTCTAGGGGCATTTTTCTGTCAAAAATTGAACATGGTTTAAAAGATAGCTTAAAATAAGTTTTTTATTGAATTTTTCTTCGTTGAGGGGGTAAATATGACGAAATATTTTTGCAAATTGCAACTTATAAGATTTATTTGCACTAGTATGTTTATTCGCATCGTTTATTCAGAAGGTTGGAGTAGTCTTGTTGGAAAAATTTGTTAGAGTTGGCAAATACTTGTCAAAAATTAAAGGGAGTTTGTGAATTAGTAGTTTCTCAAAATGTGGCATATAAAAGAAATTCAGATTTGCAAGAATAAATAAATATAATAGGGTAAAATATTTAAACAAAAGTAAAGGTTAATTCTGTAATATAAATATAATAATGTAAAAAATATATTAAAACAAACAGATTTCTATATAGTTTTTTCTGTGAAATTTGTAAATTTTTTCGAGGTTATTAAAACGTTATTAGGAAAAAGCTGTTTTCTAAATCAATATAAACCATTTTAATCGTAAAGTGGCCTTTTTCCAGAAATCAAAAATTCATACTGAAAATTTCATTCTGTTCAATCTCTTTACAAGTTAATAAAGAATTAATACGTATTTTTAACCAGAAAATATAGAGTTTTTAATGAAAAATCACCCCTAGAACATTTTCGCAATATTATAGAATCACCTTGTATATATAAGTTAATTCTACTCAAGTAATACATTCATGAGACCTAAATAAATTAGAGCGATATGCCTAATTTGTTAAATCTTCAATACGTTTCGTTTGATATATGATTTATTCCTTCTTTATTTTATGTCACATGAAGACAGGGGGACCCAGGGGAACATTTGGGGGTCGGGAATTTTCGAATAGTTTCAGAGGGATATTAATTTTTCAGTGGAAGTGATTTCATGAATTGGTTGTTCCCCTTTTACTCTCTTGGTGGATCCTCCCCTGAAATGAGATTTTTCTTGAATATTTGATGTTATAAAGTCGTTTTACTTAGCCAGTCGGTCTCGTCGAAATTTTAACGTAAGAAAATACGGGGAAATAACATTTAGCTTCTGGAAAACTACGGAAACTTGGCCGAAAAAAATGCAACTATATTATAACTGCTACAACTTGAAATATTAATCTAAAAAACCGTCGTAAGCTCGTACCTACAAAGATTGATTTTCGCCCACTCGAAAAGGATGTCAATGTTTTTCTGCCTCAGACTGTCCCAGTCTTTTGTACGTCAATCGTAAAAATATTCGATAAAAATATAACATCTTTCTATTCGAGTAGAACGCCATTCTATACATTATTCGTATCTATATATTGTTAAATATTAAACAATTCGAAACGAAGTTAATGTACAAGGTATATTAGATAAGCGCAGATAAGTTAGTAGAGAAATAAAAACATATTCAACGTTAAAATAAATTTTTTATTTTTTTATTAAAAATAACATTGATAGCGCTATTTTCGTTCTCAAACTCTCTCTCTCTCTCTCACTATATCTCTCCCTTATATGAAAATCACTCACAATTCGCTTCATATTCGTCTATTAATTACAATAATAATAATAATAGTAATAAAAATATACCCGGTGAAATTATAAAACTATATAATATATATATTATAGCAAAGGATGAACATTTGATAAAATTTCCAAATACGATTAACAAATTACCGATTTACCGTTTCTTTTTCTTCTAAACTAGTAAAAACGAAAAATTTACCATATCTAAAAACTAGTTTTACGCGTTGATTTCGCTCATTCAAATTCGAACGTATCGCAGTTCTACTAATTGAAATAATTATAATTAAAAAAACGACGTCTCGCGCGGTCATTATATAAAAAGTGTAGTACAAATAGCTTTGGCTCTATATTCTGTGTTGCGTTCGTGATAAAAAACCATTAGGGGTTCGTCGATTATCGATCGTCGCCCGTTGACGTCATTTCGGATCGCGACCGTCAGCATTTTCTATGGTCGCGTCGTCGAACTTTGACGTTTCGAATTTAGCGAACATAGAATTCGATGACCTCGCGACACAACACGAATTGCCATCGAATTTCGCTGGCGAATCGATAATCGACGATGAACCCAGTTGTGAAGAAAACCTTATTCGGAAGCAAGGTTCCCAGCGAAATGATTTCCACTCTCAATCATCGAAAGCGTTAAGAAAATAATTGCGTTACGAAAATGAGATTTCAACTTCGAATTTCACAATATTTTTTTGTACATCTGCTTCGTTACACTGAATTTCCAGGCGGAAATTGGACGAAGATAATCGTTATTATATCGACTCGGATATTCTCTGGTTTAGAAAAAATAGGGATTGTTTTCGACTCGAATAAACTCTTTCAATATATCCATCTCTCTAATTATTCACAAAGGAAAAGTGTTAAAATTAATTTAAAAACGATCTACGCTATTACATTTACGCATCTATGGAACATAACGGGGAAATACCTGCCGGTTTTTTATTTTCGACTATTCTAAACTCGATAGACATATTGTTTGCACGCGTTTTAAGAAAATATAGGTTTTTTCGGTATACGGGTTCTCTTTTCTAAGACGGCATTTTTGAATGTACAATATCTGAAACTTCATCGCCCCCTATCTAACCCCCTCGGCAAATTTTCCTACGCTATATGCACAAGCTACATATATAATTTTTTTTTACATACATCGACATATACATATATTATTTTTGTACATTTTTGTTTAAATTCTTTTTTTTTCTTCGTGTATTCATTAAGCACAAATTAATTTCATTAATAAACATCGATATATACGGATCTTATAATCTTATTAGAACGAGACGAGGAAAAATTTCACGTTTGGCAAATTGCTGTCGATTTATTTTCGTATTGAATTCAAAAGATCACGTGACACCTGAGATCCCATAGCGTGAAAAAAAAAACGATACTTAACCTCAACTATATTCCGATATGTCAGTACTGTCATCTGAGAAATTTATTTGAAGCGCGGTGAGTTTTCCGAGCGGAAAAGTTCCATCATTTTGAATTGGGCTGGGAAAATGCGTAATCTTCGAAGTACCAACCTCTTTACATTCTTAAACGTTTATTTCGAGATGATGAAATTGATATATCTATTTGTTCTTCAATTAATTGATGATATTCGACTTTCTGTTTTTAATTTACCTGTTTTCGAAACATTTTTAGATTGAATTCTTTATGATTGATAATATTTCCTTTCGATTTTGCCTAGTACCAAGGGAACATTCCTAGTTAATTTTGGATATTTCATGTTTTTGTCTCCTTATTATACTTGAGAAGATATTCGATAACAGTTTTAGATATCTAAAATTCGATAAAAGTATTGAAGGTTCAATATTTCTTCAAATCTCAACACATCGCGTTGAAATTTGAAAAGCACACTCGAAAATTACCGATTTTCCCTCCGATGATGGAACCTAGCTATTTCGTAAAATTACAATTTCCCGCATTTAGCGATCAGGATATTTTTCGTCGGCTTACCAGCCGTATCCCCGTACGTGCTGATCTTCTCCACCAGCTCCAATCCTTCGACCACGTGGCCGAATATTCCGGTGAAGCCACGCATTTCCTGGAGTATGATGCGAAACTGCGAGCCCACCATGCCCAAGTTGTCGTGCCGTTTCTGCGTCCTTCTCATGCCTACGGTACCGCGCACGGCGAGCAACTTGGTGTCGTCCGGCAGGAAGTACGAGTCCTCGAAGATGGATCTACCGCCCCTGCCGTTGTTCAGCTCGAAATCGCCGGTGATCACGCTCTCGCCTTCCCAGCATTGGAAAATCTGGCAGCCCTTGTAGCCCATGCCTGCTTCGCCGGTGGTCAAAACCCCGAAATTCTTGGCCATCTTGGGGCAACGTCCGCTCGGACCTCGATCACTATCCGACCGAGTGGTTGACCGTTGACGTCGACGTTGAAGTAGTACAGGGGGCACATGTTCACCGGGTTCCTCATTTGCGGCGAGTGAACCAGGTTCTGGATTATTATGTTGTTGTCTTGATAGATGTTTTTCGGCGGAGGCAGCACCAGGTGTTGGTGTAGCGGCGCTTGGTTCATGAAGTTGACTGGTGCCTGCGGAGGCGCAGAGTTGTGGTTGTGGTAATCTAAGCCGTTGTTGGGGGGCGTTTTCGCGAGCATGTGCCTAGAATAGAGCTGCGACATGCAGTAGTTGGCCAGGAATAGGATGGGGTTTTGCTGTGAGGTCGTTAGAACTCGGGAGTTTCCGGGTATTGCGACGTCGCCGTTGTGCAAATTGCTGAGAGCCTGTTTTAGCAAAGGGAAGTCCAGGATAACCTGTAAAAGACGCCACAGAATGTATTTTTCGGAGACCTATCCAAAGGATACAACAGAAGATAGAAGAAAATATTGAATTTTGACATTAGAAGCAGTGACATGCTTAGAAAACGCTCATTATTGTTAAAACAGGATTTAACTCCAAGTTCCCCAATGGTGATTGTCTTATACCAACTAAAATTTGAAATAAAACTGAATCTTCTAACACAGTGGGTTCAGCATTTCACTCTGGAAGCTTGTTGGCTTGTTGACAAATCGATATCTTACCGTGGAATTCCTTATGATGTCGTCCAGCTGACACTGTAGGTACATTTCTTGGTAGCGCATCTGAAACCTCTGCTTCTCCAGGTTGACGCTTGCGCACAAACTGTGAACGTCAGTCAGAGTTTCGGCCATCGATAAGTTCAGTCTTAGTTTGGCCAAGTTCTCTCTCGTCTCGGTCACTTCGAAATGGGCCACGTTGTTGGTAAGATCGGCCTCAACGTGCGTCTTCAGCGTGACGCAGGCCTCCAGTACCTTCAGCAGAAATTCGCGCTGCTGCGAAGCAAGTCTGTGGAAGAAGATTTTAGACACATCAAATCGAATAAATCTTGGAGATTACCACTTTTATTTTATCAATTAGAAAATAAATAACAAAGATTTAACAAGAATTATGTTCATTAAGTACATTGTCACAAATACAGGGAAAGTCTTAACAAATTTTGAATAGCATTTGGTTCATAGGTTTTTTATTTCTCTTCTTAATCCTATAAATTAAAGACCAATGAGCAGCAGCTTCTTCACTGAGAGATTGAATAGTAATTTTTTATAATGAAACACTATTTGGAATTTTCTCATAATTTCATACAAATACGCATGACGACGTTTCGAAGTACTATTTCTTTATCAAATGCTGAATTAATACGTAATAATAAGTAATTTTTTCTTTAGACGGTTGTTCTTTTACATTTTCTTTTTCCTCTGAGGTTTCTCCCTAAATCGATTCCACGGTAACTTTACCGTTCCATTTGAAAGTACTTGCGTCCATAAGTTTGTCTATCATTTGGCGTTCGTTTAAACAAAATGTCTTGCGTTTCGATGTCGATTCCACGTCGAGTTGTCGTGCCACGTTGTTCACAGTCGTATTGTAGGAAGAACACTCCTCATTATCCCAGCTCTCTTCTTCCACATACGCAGTATCTTGAACAGGATAATTGAAAGATTCTAGAGATTCTGAAAGATTTTCTATCCTGAGAATTTGTCTTTCAATTAACCTTCTATCTTCACAAATCTCTTGGTAACAGCTCAACATTTAAAGACAAATGAGCAGCAGCTTCTTCACTGAGAGATTGAATGGTAACTTTTTCCTTAAACGGTTCTTCTTGGTTCTCCTTTTTCCTATGACGTTTCTCCAAAAATCGATCCCACGGTAACTTTACCGTTCCATTTGAAAGTACTTGTGTCCATAAGTTTGTCTATCCTTTGGCGTTCGTTTAAACAAAATGTCTTGCGTTTCGATGCCTCGAAATGCCTCTTTAAACGGTTGTTCTTGGACATTCTCTTTTTCCTCTGAGGTTTCTCCCTAAATCGATCTCACGGTAACTTCACCGTTTCACTTGGAAGTACTTGTGTCCATAAGTTTGTCTACCCTTTGGCGTTGGTTTAAACGAAATGTCTTGCGTTTCGATGTCGTTTCCACGTCGAGTATCAGGTTGTGTCGCACAGAGTGACAATCGCATTGCAGGAAGAACACTCCTCATTATCCCAGATGTCTTTCTCCGCATAAGCGGTATCTTCAACAGGATAATTGAAAGATTCCTCATTTTCTACCCTGAGAATTTTTCTTTCGATTAACCTTCTATCTTCTCAAATCTTATGGTGATACCTTATCATTTGAATACAAATGAGCCGCAGCTTCTTCACTGAGAGATTAAAAGGTATCTTTTTCTTTAAACGGTTGTTCTTGGATATTCTCTTTTTCCTCTGAGGTTTCTCCCCAAATCGATCCCACGGTAACTTTATCATTCCATTTGGAAGTACTTGCTTCCATAAGTTTGTCTATGCTTTGACGTTCGTTCAAACGAAATTTCTTTCGTTTCGATTCCAATTCCACGTCGAGTTGTCGTATCTCATTATCCCCGCTCTCCCCCTCCACACAATCAGTATCTTCAACAGGATAATTGAAAAATTCCTCATTTTCTACCCTGAGAATTTTTCATTCAATTATCCTTTTATCTTCACAAATCTCATGGTGATACCTTAATTCGACTTCGGAGCCATAGGCGTTGTGTTAAAGTCACTCCATATAAAAAACTAGGGTCTCAATATCGTCATAGTTTTTTCTACCACCAAGTGAGTAGACATCCTCGACTTAAAGATAGAGTGATACTGATTATAAGGACAATTCATTTTTTTTTTTCGAATCTGTAAAGGTATTCATTTTAGTTTTTAATTTCAAGAACTTACCACAGATATACGAAAAGAGATCCTACACTTAACGCATTAAGATTAACAGAAGATTAACATCTTCCCAATGAAGAAGCGCCTATCGTTCTTCCACAAAATATTGTGGATTTCTTTTTTTTGAATGGCTATAGTAGACATTATATCAAATTACTAACAATGTTATTGATTGAAATGAAGCCTGCTAACTTTGTCATATATTTTGTAAACAATTTCTTTCTTTGAGACAGTTTTTTTGCTACTGAACTTTATCCATGCTGTCATTACAAAAAAGACGACAAATTTGTTTTAGAGGCTGGGAAAAATATTTTAAGACTATCTCTGTATTGGTAACGTGTACATCTGTCGAGATATTAAATAAAATTATCATACCTTTGTATTTCGGACAGCATCTTCGACATCGATGCCAAATCGACTTGCAGCTCGGCGATGAGCTGATCTTTGGCTTCGATTTGAGATTTAATCTGATGGTTGGAATGGTCGCTAGTTGTGGCACAGGCCCTGCAAACGGGGGAGCCACACGTCGTACACCACAAAGCGAGAGGCATGGCATGAGTGTGGCAGTTTTCCGATATAACCTGCGTAAGACAACATATCAAAGTTTCGCGGGCCAATGGTAGAACCTTGAGGTACTCCTCTCGGATTCAAATATATTTATCTACTCTAATCAGAATTATGGGCAATAAGTTAACTGTTTCAGGTATTGATTTAGATTGTATTATTCAAGTTGCGTATGTATTATTTTACCTTCGTAGTTTTTTCGGTGCCGGCTGCTGCGGTGGGATTGTTGGAGAAGAGTTTCAGCTGGGAGAAATTCTTCGTGAGGCAAAGCACCGGATTGTGTGTCGGTAGACTTTCCGGTCCCAGTTCGCCCAGGTCAGTTTTCTTCCAACAGTACACGCAGTAGAGTTCGGCATTGCCCTTGTTCAGGTTCGTCCTCATGCACTGCAGACAGAAGTAGTGCTTGCAGGAGAGCAGCTTCGGACTCTGGTCGGTGTCGTTGAATTTTTTTTTGCAGTAGCCGCAAAGGGTCAACTCTTCAATTTCGGGCGATTCCATTTCCTCCGATATTCTGAGAAAATGGAAGACCAACTTGAAATCGATACTATGATTGTTTATTAAATTACAATGTACAAATGGTCATTAATAGCTACTAAGTGATGAAAATGAAAGGGAAGCAATGTTTAAAAGAAGATTGGTGACACATCATCGAAAATACAACAAAATAAATGATACATTCGAAATAATTTCACTAGAAAAGAGTGTCTACTCTTCGGTATCTACTTTAATTGTAACTTTCGAATAAATTCGTATGTAAAAACAACTATTTTTCAAATATTTCTGCCCTGGTGTGTTGGGATAATTCTAAGCATTTTCTGTTAATTTTACTCATAGGTATTTCTAAATCTTCCAACAGGTCGTTGCCTTTTCTTTTGTTCAGTTATTATTACGCTCTTATAATAATTTATCTTATCAGTTTTTACAGGTATTTTAAGTTATTAAGTTTACAGATAGATATCGACATTGTTTTCCTATATATATCTAGTAATTTCTCCAGGGGATGAGTCCACTTGGCCACTAGGAGGGGTGACACCTTTACCAATATTTGATGACAATATTTGTGTGAGACACAAATGAACACAATTTACTCTGTGATGTTCGAGTGTATATTTTTTCAAGTAGGTATTTCGTCATAATAAATTTTTTTTCGATATTTTACATTTAAATACAAATTCTCTCCAATCTATAATCGGAAACATTGTTTGCTATATTTAGCAACTAAAACTATTTTGTGATTGCTTTTCTTCACACCCTTCTTTCGCAGGATATTGCCTGGAAAAGCGAAATTAATTTTGCGAGTTGCATTAATTTCCTTGCAAGATATTGAGTATTTTCGACCTCCTTAGTTAAATTGTAGTCACACTTTGAGATAGAATGGGCAGTATTTGAAATTGTCAATTTGAAATTGATCGAGTTGAACCCAATCAATCTATTTTATTATGTTAAGTGAGAAAATAACTTGCGGAAAGTAAAAAAAATATTCAACATAAACAAGAAATTCATGTTTAAATTCGAAACAAATTGCGTTCGAAACCGTAGCTATGGTGCTTTTTATTTTAATCTCGATAATTCTTTGTTATCCGGAATATATAGACGATTCTTTGGACTTATTGTGTCTGTAAATTTCACACATTTATAGTGGTAAATCACGAAAGAAAAAATATTTTTGTTGAGAACAACAAAGGTGTTTTGTAATTCATTTCAGCAACTGTCTATTGTTTTCCGTTAGTGTAATTTCGTAGTTTCATTGTTTTATTCATTATTGTGTAAAAACGTGAAATTTTCTGTGTGAAATACACGGCTTTATGGCGATTGCAAAATTATTTGATTTATATTTTTATTGAACCGTTATCGTCCCATTTAAATAAAATATATCTCTTTGATTTTTGTGCTTTTTGAAATTATGTTTCTTTAGATTTTTTGATTTTTATACGTATTTCTTTATTATTGTTTAGTTTTTTATATGTAACTTCCTAAGACGTTTCCTGTACTTTTAATATACTTTAAAATGTGTAAATTTTAAAGTACTTTCACACTTTGAACTACATTTTTTTGAGTCAAGTTTCTTTCGTTTGTTTTCTTTTGTGGTATATTTTATGAATATGTTTATTATTTTAATGAGTATAGAATAGAAAATTTTTCAAACAAATCAGGGCTAAGTATTTAATTACAAGTTCTTCATCCAGCTTCTAATTCTTTCTTTAGAGCTAGGATTGATTTTTTTGTCTATTTTTTCGGCTTTCAGTTTGTTTGATATTTTATTAACTCATATTAACATTTGTGTTAATGAAGTGATATAATACTGAGAAAGCATATAAAGAGTAAAATGTATAAATACTGAAGATATAAAGATTATGGCATTTTTTGTTGCCTCTATGTAAATAAGATGTATTTTTAAATATGTAAAAGTTATCCTTATTGAAGAATTAAATTGACTTAAACGCAAAATACTTTCACATGAGGGGTAGGTTAGCACAAAGGTAGGGTTAGGGTGAACGAACTACGAATGTACTCTAAATATAATAATAGTGATTTTCTGTTCTTTTCGAGCATTTTCTTGTAGATATTTCATCTGGAGAACTCTGGAGAACCAATTTTAGGATCGTAGATTTCGACTACATTTTATGGTTCTTTTTTTTCGATCGTCCTGTATTTTATCGAGGCGTATTATCGTCGGGCAACGTTTCTCAAATTCTCCACCGTTTAAAACTGCGAAAAATGTGCCACATACGCTAACAAGATAATAGCCGCTTCTAACTTCGCGAATAATAACCAAAGGCGTTCATTTAAAATTGCGTAATTGTGTACTAGACGAATTGGGATAATTTATATTAAACTCTGAATTATTCGAGTAAATCTGACAATGGATGATGCGAAACTCATCATAGAGTGACTTTAAAACTAACCGACTTCTACATTAATACTTGGCTTGCTTCCAATGAGTTTATTTCTCGGTGTTTCAGGCTCTTAAGTTATCTTCAAGGAAATTACTTGATAAGGTGCTAGGAGGTCGAAACATATGACTTCTACATTAACACTTGGCTTGATTTCAATAAGTATATTTATCGGTGTTTCAGGCTCTTAGTATCTTCAAGGAAGTTACTTGATAATGTGATGGGAGATCGAAACTTATGCTTATTGAAATGTTATCGATTTAATCAAGCCAAGCGTTTAATCCGATTGTGTATATTGTTCAATCTTCTTGTTTTAGGCTTAATAGTACGTTAATAATTGATAGGCTTTGGGGTTGAGTAGTGTTTTTATCGAGTGTATTAGTCGATGCAGTGTTCCCAACATTCGATCTCCAAAGTAAATGTGTATGTTTGTGAGTTTAGAATAAACTTCTCGAAAGTTTAATAATTATAACCTTGAATTGTTTAATTTAGTTTTCTATGTCATATGATGCCCTTTTTTACTTGAAAAGATAAAAGATTTGCAAGGTATCTCATTTCTACAAGGCAATGTGACATGTCTGTAACTTATTTTACCTGTTTTGATATGAATCTTGAAGAGGAATTACATAAGTTTAATTAGTTGTAATCTTCCAGACATAATCGTCAGTTTTACAGCAAGTTGATATCGTATTAAATCCTTCTCTTTGTTGAACCATAAAATTCTTGAGCGTTGACGTTGACCACCCTCCTCACAACATTGGGGGGGAGGAAGTTTAAATTCAAATTTATTTCGATATTTCGTATAACACCAGGCTCATAGTTCGTACAAGAATTATAGAATGGATTATATTTATTCGATCTGAACATTAAAATTAATTTTTTTTGTTCCTATTGATTTTTAAACTCTAGAATTTTCAATTTTGGACTGTTCGAAAATTCCAAATTCAAAATTGTGTTTTTCTTAAACTAAGATTCTTTAGGTAGTTTGGATCCTTTTTTTAGCCTAATCTCCTCTAGGTTCAGTGATTCTTTTCTCCAAAGTGTAAGATCGCTATAAATTTTTTTATTGCAATTGTCAGTAATTAAAGTTGTAAATAACTGATTTACAGAGTTGGTGTGTTGATTTGTCATTTTTAATATTTTACAGTTCAGTTTGCATTTTAATTGGTGAATTAAGAATTTTTTTCGATTTTTCGGCAAATTCGTTAAAATCTGTTCAGTATTGAATTTTACGAAATATTCGCGAGTATATTTTAGATAAATTTTGTAATTATTTTTATAAATTTTTCCTAGATATCATCACGTCTATCATTATCTGGTTTCAACCTTTACTGACAATACTTTTAATCGAAATGTATGTCAGTAATGAATGCATTTTATCGAAAAACGTATCGTAATTAAATATACTGTCGATCTAAGAATTTGTTTCTGTCATTTTTTATTACTCTGTGTTCGTAACTCATGATTGACATCATTGTTAAACAAATAATGCTTTCCTCTATTTGTTAGAGCGCCGCTTTCACCGATTTTTGTCGTTCTTCGTTGCGGTGTTTCGTATTTTAACGAGCACCGGATCTTATTACGAAAACGCCCATTTCGTTTTTCTACGTTACCGGAGACGACATAATCGCAAACGGAATATGGATTAATTTATATCGTGAAATAGTTGTGTGTGCGACCTAATAGACGATAAAAGAAGTGACGTCTGTGGTCGCGACCACAATAATTGCCTCGAATACAAAAATTCCATTAGAATGGATCGATTTTCTATGGTTACTGTTTTGTAGTTGTCAAACGTTGTTCGAGTTTTTAATAACAAAAATAATGGACTGTTTTGTCGGTTATTTGCGTTTAAGTTTTTCAATTTTTCATTTTAAATATGGATATGACTGAACCTACATTTTAGTAAAATGTTACCATAGAAAGTTAGGTTTGAGGTTCGTTCCAAGTGCCAGAACTTGAATGAAATTGCAATTTTGCACTACACATGAAAATTATTCGGAATCTTGACGTAATACTTAGAATTATCTTTACAAACATCAGAATTTTCTAGTATAGGTTGATTTAAATACAGACAAAAGGAAAAGAGACGAAAATAATAACGAAACAGTTTCAGAAAATAGCTGGTGAATTTTTAAATTCAAATTCTTAGTTAAATTACTTCATTTAAAGTAGTCGATGTTGAAGAAATCTGTAGATTTTTGTCAAATTTGAAGTTTTCAATATGACATCTATAGGTGTTCAGAAAATGTTAAAGAATGGTTTCGTTGATCAGTATTTCAATCTGTTCAATTTTTATTACAGATAAGTTTAATGTTCGGCAGTTTACTGCGTCGCTATATTCATTCATTCGTTTATTTACCTCATTACGTTTCAAGTTATCGTCGTTTATTATCATAATTCACGATATATCAAGTTCCAAACAAGCGTTATAGAAAAAATTATGTTAATGCGACTCAAACCGGTCGGCTGTCTCTTCTAAACATCCGAAGATCGAAAATGCAGTTTTCTGTACGTCATTATTCCTTCAAACAACATTTCTCACACGCTAAACTGGTCGTGCGATACATTGGTATCTATAAAATAGCGGATATTTATGTCAATACGGCACGCGGTTACTCGGTAACGATTGTTTATCTATCGGTCTTCCCGTTTTCTGTTTTGATCGTTGTGACGAGCGCTTCGTCGGTCATCTTCCGAAGTATTATATTATACTCCGCTTGGCGCCCAGAGCGAGTACGTCGCAATTCAAAACAAAATCGAATCGACAAGTGGCACCGGCGCGACGTTGCCGCGCCCGGTCCGCGTTTCCCCGATACAGGGACGAACGGTATTTTCCGAGTATGTTTTTTTTCTTTCTGAACGTCGACGTTCAATGGCGCGCGTGTTGATATTCGTTCGTCGCTAGGTGGATTCGTTCGGGTACTTCCGTTAATGAAATTTCGCGTTTGCTGGCCGGCAGGTGAGCAATTAGGGTAATTGTTTGTCAATGCCATCATCAACCTGTTGAATAATGGAGGATGGGACGTATCAAATTTCCCGACCGCGAGGACTAGAAACGAGTCTATACGGCGAATTGTGTTGTTGGGAACTCGTTGCGATCAATTTTATTGCGAAATGCGAAAAAATATTATTTTTTGCTGTTTGCTTGTCAATTGTCACACGTCAAAAATTTCGAAAAATTTGTTTGTTACAAGTTTTTTACCCCAATTAATCAAATGTCATACGTCAACGTCACTTTTCGTGAAAATTGGCTAATTCAAAGAACGATGAGATGATTTTGGCGTTATTCCAAGTCGTAATCGTAAAAATTTTTTCAAAAATTTGTTTATTTTGATTCCGAAAACGTTTTTTTTTCATTTAGTTAGTAAATGTCATATGTAATCGTCACTTTTCGTGAAAATTGACTCATTCAAAAAATGATGAGAGGATTTTGGAGTTATTTCAAGTCGTAATCGTAAAAATTTTCTCAAAAATTTGTTCTTTTTAATTCTGAAAATGTTTTTTTCCCATTTAGTTAAGAATGTTATGACGTAATTCCGAAAATGTTTTTTTCCCATTTAGTTAACGAATGTCATAAGTCAACGTCACTTTTCGTGAAAATTGGCTAATTCAAAGAACGATGAGATAATTTTGACGTTATTCCAAGTCGTAATCCTAAAAATGTTCTCAAAAATTTGTTTCTTTTGATTCCGAAAATGTTTTTTTTTCATTTAGTTAGCAAATGTCATACGTCAAAAATATTAGTCAAGAAAATCGTCATTGGCGTCATTCAATGTCTTAATCGTAGAAAATTTTTCAAAATTTGTTTATTTACATACAATTTCAATGTGAAAAATAACTTTTTATCGATTTAGTTATCAAATTTCATACGTCAACGTCGTATGTCGTCTGAAAATCGATTATTTTACATAGGGAGAATCTGTAAAATCCTTTTACAAGAGGGAATTTTGATTTTGGCATTATTCCAAGTCTTAATCGTAAAAATTTCTTTTGAAATCTGTTTTTCCGATTGAATCTTGTAGAAACATTATTTGAAATTGAGTATTTTTGACAAAATATATTCAATTTGCGCAAATTACGATATAAATATAACTGCGTTAAATACCATTTAGCTCGCAGCAATTGCATTTAAAAATAACGCAATCTATATTTGTATAATTTAAAAGTCGCTATTGAAAACAAATAATTCATTTCCCCGTTATTTCGACCCATTTCGCATAATTTTTCAGTTTTGATAACTCCTGATAATAATTCAAGACCCGAAGCGTATTAAACTTTCTTACTGAAATCTAGCAAAGTGTCATAATATTAGCTCACATTGAATTCGTTTGATCATTTGTTGCTGTCCTATAAACGTCTAAATGATGTCGAAAGAGATCTTCGAATCGAAGATTCAAAGTCTAACGCTAACAAAGTCTTTGGCTATCACGTGCTCGAGATGTGTCAAAACAATGCTGTGACTTCTTTCCGAATTACGCAAATAATCGTATTAATTTTTCCAATTTTGTTTGTGCGTACTATAAAATTATGAAATACTCTAAAATAAATTGATTAATTAATCGTTCCGGATATTAACCAAATAATATTTTAGTTGGATATCACAATTATGAATTTCAAAATATTCATAGAAGTGTTTTCAAATAAAACTACACTTACGTGGCTTTTATTTGAAATCAAGTATGATTCTAATGAAATTAAATTCGAGAGATAATTAATTTAACGAAAAAACATATAAATAATTCAAACAATAAAAGAAGTGTTAAAAATTCAATTATATATAAGACGTGAAGTTTCCATACAAATAACTGAAAATATTGTTGTAATTCTATGAAATTCTACATAAATTTGTACAGCCAAGCAATATTTTCCTTTTTAATCGGTGATTAAATCGGTATTAAATATCACTTCATTCTACCGAATAAATCTCATCATCTTAATAGGGTATTTGACTGCAATAAAAATATAGATCAAAATGTTGTTAGGTTGATAGTGAATATTATTTTAAACCAATATAGCCAACACATCCTTTTGAAATATATATGATGTTAAAAAGAAATCAATAATGAAATAATTAAAATGTCATATTTGATCACGTGATTGAAAACGCACTGGATTGGTTAAATCGCGAGTGACGTCACCGTGCAGGAAACAAAGCCAACAGCCAGCAAAGGCTAACGTTCATTTCTCTGATGTCTTTGTACGTGTGTGTTTGAGTGTTTATTTCCTGGTTAAACAGAGAAATTATTTTGAATAATTATAGATATATATTATATAAGGTACGATGTAGAGGAATTTTGTTAAAGCTGATAGTAGAAATCTCCCAAGAATAGACGCTATTATAGTTGGACAATTTTTTAAGAACTATACTGATTTTTATGCCCTAGAATTAAAGATCAACCCTACATTCACACTTAGATGGCATAGCCCCTTTAACCATGATTATAGCTTTGCTGAAACCCATTTGATATTGTGTATAGTTTGCCATATCTTCGTTAATTGACCTCTGGCTGAAATATAACTCACATACAATAACGTTTGAAGTTTTATTATTTTAAATCTTTTATTATGCCAAAGTATAAAAATACAAAGATAGGAATAAAATCCAGTTTATTCCGTTCAAGTTCAACAATAAAGTACGTACGTAATTAGTAACCTCAAAATATAGTAGAATGTATAGAGAAGACTATAAAGAATATGTAATAAAATCAACTCGTTATTTATGTATGAAATATAGGGTAGGAATTCTTTATTTACGTTAAAGTGATCTTTAAAAAAGTTCATCTTAAAGGTTCACAAACATTTTCTCCGGGGTTTTAATAGATGTGTTAGTACATTGTGGCACTACGCACCATTTATAACACATTTTATCGCAGTAAAGTTATAAAAACGTCAACAATCACTAAATTCTATAGTCAACAGTCGTATTACAATGTGACGGTTACTGTGTTTATTGCATCGTGACGTCACCACATTAAGTAACCTGTATAGCAGCGTTTTGGCGGGTTTTTTATTCATTCAAACTTTCTCTGCCATTTTCAATAAAAATTAGAAAAATTTGAAGAGAATTAATCAAATGGGAAATATGCATCAGCTATAACGAATAATTTGAGATATTTTTGTGGAAACAGTCAAATATCCTATTGAAGAAACTAAATAGAACAACTAATTTTAATAATTTAAAAATAATATTGCGTATTATTGTTCTAAAAGACAAAATATTTCGCTTGAAAAAGATATTTTCTAGAGCTTCGGTGGTGCAGATAATTATCAATAAATATAAGAAATTAAAAATTGATATTTATTTAATTATGCGAATAAGATTTACGTAATTGAAAATATTGTGACAGATACTGTCTTACGTGTTATGCTATGTATAATATATGAATAATAACTAGTAAATATGATAAATATCACCAGATAAGGCGGTAATTACCTGAAAAAAATATCAAATTTACAAATTTTGATACCTTCCCCATGTATAATTAATTCAAATTTATTAGAGCGATAAGATAAAAAACAATTACAAAGAAGTGAATTACACGAACGAAAAAATTTCAAAGAACATTAAGATTATTATGTGAAATTTTCATTGAGAATTACTGGAAATGATGAATGATAAAATCGTTTGTTTCCCGTAGCTAGCGGCGCTGATTAGTGAAAAAGGTAACACAAACAATCGATGAGTAATCAAATTCTTCACAGAGTTTTATTTCAAGGTCATCGAAAACGATCTTTAATTGGTCATTTTGAATGATTCAATAAAATATTTACGTGTTATAATTTAAAGAGCAAGAAATTCGAGCAGTTATTCACGTAATTTTCTAAAATTCTGTTTTCGTCGTGTCTGTTTATGTTGGGCAACATTCATTTTGCATGTATACTTGTTAAAGTTATAGCATTGCAACGAGGCAGTGCAAACTCCAAACATGTTGTTTGTGTTGCTTTAAAATACACAGGAGAAGTTGAATTATTTTTGTAAATATCAATATTGAAAATTAAAATTAGACTGAACAGTTTTTTTTATATAAAATACAGATTGTATCGTTCTATGTTTTCAATTTTTAATATGAATTTCTAATATGAAATTTATTGCTTTATTAGAAATAGGTCGACATTTGTTTAATCTGGATATCGTGAAAACATCGTATATCACTAATCTATCCCGTCTCCGCATTCCGATTACCATGATCCCATTCGCAATCAATAACAAATTCCGTTATCTCATATTTACGTAACAATATTATTCCGTTAAAATCATCCTATTTAAATACCGAAAGAATATCTTCGAACGTTTTTGGCGACGCGGCAACGCCGCTCAGTACTCCGACAACTGTCTACCAACCGGATGGCCGTAAAAGTCACAGCCTCCCGTGTTAGCAACGCACACACATACTCCGTGGAAAAGGACGGAAGACAAAAAGGACTACACAAACGTCAAAATTTATTCAGATATCAACAGCTTGCCCTTACCGTTTTTTTTTGTTTTGTTTTCGAGGGACGATTGGTTAAACAGCGTTTTCACAGCACAGCCTTTAGATCATTTCCGGATCCACAGATAACTTAAATAAAACGTCGGATATTTGGTCGGTATACACGCGATTCTATGGTTTACGGATTTACGGAACGGGGTCTTAGCTTACTCGATTTCGCGGCGGATTTTCGCTTCGTTCAACTTTGTACTGTTCACTGGGTCGCCGCGTACGTTCCGACGCCCTCGCGAGTTATCACATAATTTGGGGACGCCTCGCGTCTCTTCACGGGGCCGTTTGCCGTCGTTTTATCGTCAGACGAGAGGCGAACTACACGCATCGTTTTGCCACATCACGTCAGCGACTGAGGCGCTCGGGATTCGTTTCGCCGTCGATCGGTCGGTGTCGTACGACGCGGGTGGCTGGGGTACGGCGATTGCGCGACAAGCCGACTAGATAGCGCTCGCGTCACGCGTCCGGGACGGGCGGGAAAAGACGTGGCGGGAAGAATTACGTCCGGTTGTAATACTGTGTTAGATTGCGAAATTCGCGGAGATCATGGACGTCCTTATCGGGTGGGCATTTAACGAAGTGAAATTGAAAGAAAATATAAATTATACTTGTCGATTTAAATTTTGCGAGTACTCGAGTAAAATTGGATTGATGTCTGAATGCATGTATTCCATCATCATAAAAACAGAATTTAAGAGACTACTCAATGAAAAATATCCGAAAATATCACCAAACGACTTATTGAAGATCATTCAGTTATTAATTTTTAAAAAAATCAGAACTCTCATTTGTCCGATTGACTTTTCGAGAAATGTATGTGATATTCGAAATGAAAATAAATACTATGTTAATATAACCAGGAATAAAACTTCAAAAGCACTTTGAACAGATTCAGGTATACTTTTTTCAGTGAGGAGTTGTTTAGACAAGTTATTTGATCCAGACATTAAATCGATACGTCTATCACTAGACGATTTAAAAATAGCATAAGATCGTTTCCGGTCAGTTCGAAAATTAATTTATTTAAGAAGCGTATCAAGCCAGAATGTTAAAATGAAACAGAGGTTTCCAAACGTTTTTTTCCGTGTAGAACCTTGCTGATTATTTTGTTCTCCATATAGATCTACATGTCTAATGTCTTTATGTCTATGTTTTTTGTGAAGCTAAGTGTTTAAAAGAAGTATATACAGTATATGGATTCGTGTATTATTATTTAACACCATATCTAAACTCTCTAGAGCTCGCTGCAAACAAGAATAGTTTATTATTTCTTTAACATTATATTACTTATGGTCAGCTGCTTAAATTCACAGTTTACTCTTAATTGATGTATTCCTTCCTCAGTTTTTTGTCTTGGTGCTATTCTTTACATCCATCTACACGTAATCAATCCACCCAGAGCTTTTGCGACTTCTGTTTGGCAATAAATTATTTTGTAGCTTCTATTTATAGGGAGTATATAATTGTTTTATAACTTTAAAACTTTTACCAGTGATATGTTTTGAAAGTCACATAACCAAGTTAGTTTTATTTTCAATGTTGTAGATTCTATTCCTCAGTTTACATCAAACTTTGTGGTGTTCACTTGTAACGAATATTTAAAATCTGACAAGTTTGAGTTATTGGTTGGATAAATCAGCTCCTGCTGTATCCCACCTCTTAATACTCTATAGTTTGTGAAGTTATACCAATGCAATTTAAATAAAGTATGTTAAAAATTGTTAGGAACGCCATGTAGAATTTTGTAATGGAGTACTAATAAAGTACTATTATTATTATTATTTAAATATTAACCATTGAGATATTTTGGTTTCTTCCAGTTTGAGTTATCAGTGATTTGTTTTCTTGATTAGTTATTACTCATTGTTTAGAGATTCAGTTAAATCATTGCATATTTAGATATTGATTCTATAGATTGAGATTATTATATTTGATAGTGTTTATTATTATTATTTTTTTTTAATATCGTATATCTATGTTATTATTGATATTTTTAGTTATCATTTTTTGTATTTCATTATTCATTATGTATTTTCCTGTAATTGGGTAGTTACCTGTTACCTGGAAATATATACTTATTATTATGTCTATCTGTTTTGTGAAGCTATGTGTTTAAAAGAAGTACATATATATAGTATGGATTTGTGTATTATTGTTTAACATCCCTATCTAACTTCTCCAGATCTTGCTACAAACAAGAATAGTTTATTATTTCCTTAACATTATAATACTTGCAGTCAACTACTATATATTCAGAGTTTACTTCTTAATTGATGTATTCCTTCCTCAGTTTTTTGTATTGGTGCTATTCTCTACATTCATTTACACATAATCAATCCACCCAGAGCTTTTGTGACTTCTTGTGTATGGCAATAAATTATTTTGTAGCTTCTATTTATAGGGAGTATATAATTGTTTTATAACTTTAAAACTTTTACCAGTGATATGTTGTGAAAGTCACATAACCAAGTTAGTTTTATTTTCAATATTGTTGCTTCTATTTCTCAATTTACTTCAAACTTTGTGGTTTCACTTGCAATGAACATTTAAAACCTGACCAGTTTGAGTTATTCTTTTTATATTAATTTTAGTTTTTAGTTATATTATATTTTGAGGGTTCAGATGTCTCAATTGCTACTAACACTATCGAAGTAATTCACACAAATAAAGAAAACTTCTTTATATTTGGTATAATAATCATATTTATGACTTATTATTTTTTTTAGGAGAAAGATTCTTATGGCAACCAGGTATCCAGAATAGCCAGACCGTTACCTGTGGAATATCTCTTGGTCGACGTTCCAGCTTCTGCTCCCGTAACTCCACAATACACTTTCAATCCAGACGTGAGCAAAGAACCGTTCCCAGTAGAAAATCGATTGATAGAAACTCAACTTCAAGATTTTAACGCACTAGCGCATTATTTATCTCAGGTAATTGCATAATTTTCTAATTGGGTTGACTCTCATAATCTGCAGTGCCAGGTATAATGACCTGGCACTGCAGTTTCTGAAAAGATATGCAATCACCCAATATACATTTGTTTCGATCCTATTGAATCTCATCTTGTCACACTAGTTGTGGCATAAAATGTAGCATCTGTACGTTATTTTTTGTTTTGCTTGTGTAAATCATTCCATAAGTGTAACTGAATTCATTATCATTGAATTCAATTATTACGTTATAATATATAGAAAACTGTTTCTTTATCTGCAAGTTAGATTACATTGAAGATCTGTATGAAATGCCCTGAGCTTATGATAAATACTGATACGTTAAGATTTTCACACCATTCATCATAAAATGTTGGAAGGAATTCTACAAACTTGCTTTAATATTTAATTGAAGTCTTTCTGGCAGTTCTATCGACATTTATGTTTCACTTATTCAAATATATTATCGAAATTGTTAAACATAAACTACTAGTAGTAGTTGAAAGTGTGTGTTACCGACTGAACTAATTTTACATTGTTATTCCTCAACGTTTAGTTTGGACCTCACGAATTCAACACTGCCATTACGGACTTCCATCTGCTTCTGTATATTGCGACCATGGATATGCTCCCCATGAAAGAGTACATGGGACCACTTCTAGAAGCTATTCGTACGAAGAACATAGAATTGGCCGAAGAATGGGCTCGATCAGAACACTGGGCTACTGTCGAACAATTGATTGCTGCTAGTTCACCACCTCCTTCCAGGTAATTATAATTAATTGATAAACTCATTGAATGCGTTACAGAGTTTTTATGGCTATGCTTCCCTGCTTTCATTTAGTTTAAGTCATGTATGAACTTCAATAAATTTACCGTGATATAGTACTGTTTGTAATTTAATGTTGAATATTTATAATGATTCTAACATCTTGACGTAACTTTCTGGCAAATATTGTTGGTTTTAGACAGAATATACGTAAATCGAAATTAGAACACTTGGCTTAAGTGTCACTGAGTGCATTAACAAGTCTTCATATGTATCGGTTGGTTACCCCATTATCAAGAGTAATAACAATATTAACATATTGTTTTAGTGAACTCTAGGAATTTTTTTTTAAGTATGTTTGTATCATACTTCTTCATTTATTATTATTAACATTCTTTTCTCCTTTATATTCATTTACTTTCAGGAGGTTAGATGGAAGAATAGCTCATGCTAAATCTTGCCTCTTCTTATGTAACACTATATGTGAGGCAATAAAGACATTTATTAATATTATTATTAAATCCATTGTTATTACTTATAAATTATTGTATTCTAGAAGCATTACATTTAGTTTGACTCCAATATTATGAAATTCAAAACAGAAAAAAGTTATAAATGAATTGACAAGAATCAAACGATATTTAGTTAGATTTGTTCTTTTTATGAGGCTATTGAACTCAAATATTAATCGCTCTTAAGTTGAGATTGGCGTTTTCCTAGTTTTTGTTATATTTTGAATGTTGTTAATGTATATCTGAAATTCGCTGTACCTAGATGCATACAATGAAGTTTTATCATTATTGGCATAACTGAAACAAACTTTAAACTTGGGACATGGCACGTAAAAATGCACAGAATTAAGATATTGTAACATTCCATTTGAACTCACTTTGAATATCTACAGATAATTAATTGAAATGTTGGTGTTCTGTAAATTTCAATAAATTGATTCTAATTGTTTATTTTAACTTAGTTCAGGACGTTTATTAAGTTTTTCTGATAGGTTCTCTACCATTCATATTCTTCTATTAATGTTGTGCTAATGTGGCAGTGTTTTCTAACGTAAGGCCAACGCCCCTCAGGGGGTCAATCCGATTGTTAGGGGGGGGCAATCGAAAATGAACTCGACACAAATGAACTTGCACTTTCACTGTTCTTAATTTTGACTTTTTCAACCATTCAGAGGAACATAAGTATTTTAGAAAGGCTAAGGGGACATGACACAAAAAGGTTGGAAAACACTGCGCTACAGGTTAATGTTTATTACTCGTTGAAAATATTGTTCACAATGCGAAATACATGGATCTGAATTTCAAGATGTAACATGTTATTGTCTTTCAATATTTCTTCGATTTGTTTCAAGCAAATATATAATAATATAACTGAACAATAGAATTTCAAGCTGAAATATATAGTTTAATTGTGGATGTTAAAGTTGCAAACTTCAAATTTGGAACCCTAGCTTGTGAGTTAGTGTTGATGAAGATCTTTATTTTGTTATTTGTTTGTATGAAATATCTAGAAAGTTTCTCATTGAAATTTTTATTGCAGACCTGGCAGTGTCGTGGGGGGTAGTGTATCTGTGGGAGTTGGAGGATCTTCAAGTGGGCCAAAATGGACTTGCAGCTTATGTACCTACCTAAACAGTATGGAATTGAGAGAATGTGAAATGTGCAACACCCCACGCATAACGAATAATTGAGGTGCCAGTAATTGCTTAGTCTTTTTTCTTAGTAAATTTTCAAAACTATTGTGACGAAGTTAATTAATATAATTCTTCAAATAAAAAATAATCAATTAATTGTGTACTAACCACGTTTTTGTTTCAGAATCTCCAA
This sequence comes from Henosepilachna vigintioctopunctata, assembly GCA_030704895.1. NCBI lineage: Eukaryota > Metazoa > Arthropoda > Insecta > Coleoptera > Coccinellidae > Henosepilachna > Henosepilachna vigintioctopunctata. The sequence goes on along the minus strand of JARQZJ010000121.1, from coordinate 2,433,939 downwards.
GAGTGATCCATATGACATATACACAATACAGTCACCTTGTCTCTGAAAATAAAAGCGATGTAACTTTTATTAGTTCTAGCCCGAGTCTATTTATTCAATTTAGGTTTCATTATTAGCTCATTTTCAAGTGTTTGAATTTTGTACTCTTAATACAAAAGTAAAAAAAAAATTGGTAAGTTTGATATAAGAGGTTCATATCTATTGGACAAAGTTTCGCGTATTTTTCTAGATTAACTGCATAATTAAATTACGTTCCTGTATCGTAGTAGCATTTTGTATATACATTTTTGTCAGAACTTTGTTTCTGTAGATATTTTCAGTTTTTTGTCTAAGTTGAACTGTAAGATGGGGAAGTGAAATAAAGAACTGAAAGGAAATTTGTGAGTTTTCTTATTTTTGTCTAAAATGACTACAGAATTGTTCAGTGTTGTACAGAACAATATCTTGGTAAATGTGATTGATGCCATATTTTTATTTTATCCTCTTCGACTGCTTTTACTACTATCCTATACTGAAAATAAAAGAAATGTAGGAATAACATTTATAGATAAATACAATTGATATAATAAAAAATTCAATGAGTTTTGAAGACATGCCAATGTTATTTTCATTTTGTGTATTCGTAATTTCAATTTCAACAATTTCATGTGGTTAATTTTTCTATTAACAAAAAAGCAGTTCATCTCATACATTTTCTCACGAAGTCCCAAAATTTGTTGTTACGTCTATAATGTTTTTATAAATGAAGTAGAATGATATTGTAAAAATAATTCTATTCAATAAATAAATAATATAATGATACCACCTATTGAAACAATAAATACAAATATTTCAGGATTCTAAAAGAAACATATTATATAAATCATTATGCTCTCTAGAATCAAATTTTGGAATAAATGGAATCTCAACAATTTCACTAAAACCTTCAGACAATTCTGGAGGCTCAAAATTTTTTCTGTAGGAGTATAAAAGCATATCACCAATTGGTTCATGAGTTTTGTCAGTAAGTGCCCTAAATTTATTGTTATGTCTACAATGTTCAAATGAAGTTGACATAACAAAACATCTACATTGAATATTATATTTTTTTGCCACAGCAATATATTTTTTTCTTGATGCTTTATCTGGATTTGTGTTGTCTATAACAGCATTTTTCTGCTTGGTGATACATTCTTCAAGCATTAAAACACATTTTTCCCAAGATTTCAATTTGTCACGATTTATATGAATGTAACCTGTGGGTAACAATTTGGTTCTACAAAAATGACTTTTCCCTGAACCTTGACTTCCTACCATCAATATAATATCTTGCTTATCACAGGAGTAATTAGGATAGTGGGTTGATTTCAGTTGCCGAGGGTCAAAAAGTGGCATCTTAAATTGGTTTTGAGATGTTTTTAAGAAATATTCTTCTGGTGTATAGAATTTAAGACCTATATTCAAAGCAAACAATCGATCTGCATTGGAATGATCTTTTTTTCTTTTTGGCATCCAATCTTTTTCTCTTCCTGCCGCATCACCCACATAGAAAGAGTCTTCTAACTTTACTTCTTTACTACCATTTTTCAAATTACAAAGCATAGACCACATTCCTGTTACAGGTTTACGATACATGCCTTTTCCTAGTGACACATACACTTGAATGGGTATTGATAATGTCTGAATTACACTTTCTATTTTCTGTTTAAACTCCCTAATTTTGTCACTATTCTTGCCAACACCTGATTGATTAGTGAAAATCACTATTTTATAATCATTTTCATATAATTCTTTCAGCATTTTTGGAACAACATTAAAAATAATCTCCCAGTCATCTCTGTGTTTTGGGAATACAGCACCAGATTTTGTTTTAATTAATGTACCATCCATGTCAAAACCAGCGATTGTAGATTGTGGACTGCAATTTGCAGATGTGAAAACCAGTAGTTCGTTATCTTCTATATTCTCCCATTTTCCATTTACACTCTCACTAGATTGATTTTTTTTAGGTTTGTCCATGTTGAAAATAGGATATTTAGTTTTCTTTCCACGTGGTTCACCATTTTCTTCTTCAACACTTTCAAATACAACTTTAAATTTATGATATCCAAGCCTTAGTTCAAGTACGTCATTATTTTTTAAATAATATGTTTCATTAAGCATGAGGGCATATCCATTGCAGCCAGAGTAACATTTGCCAATGGTTTTCACAACTAAATGATTAGTACTGGTCGTACATTCTAAATGTTTTCTAGATAAATGGGGATCCTGGAGAGCTGTTAAAGGATTTCTTCCGAGTATTATTGTTTCGTTGTCAGGTACAAAAATTTTTCTTGTTTGATCTAATACACATTGAAGATAACAACGTTTAGACATTATCAAAAAAAAAACTTTCAGCAAGTTTCAATTTGATTGATAAAAATAAAATTTGAATTAAATTCAAACTGTCAAATGTAAGGTTAAATTCACTGTCAATCTACTTTTGACGTCATAGAGTATTATAGAAATTTTCTATATTGCAAATGCTATTGGTTTCGCTATTGTCATATAGGTGGCACTTAGTAAAATTTCATAATATCAATTCTAGATGGCAGTGTTTTTCAAATAATTTAGTATAACTGAAGATCTATATTAAATAAAAAGCTGTCAGTTTTCCAAAATAAAGTATATTTAATTTATTCAATCTTCGTATCCTTCAGGAAGAGCATTTTTCTCCTTGTTATGAAAGAGCGATTTATTCCCATCTCCCCATGGAAATCGTTTGCTTCGAAGGTATAAGTAAGAATATTTTACAAACGGAGGTCGTTGATAGCATGATTTTTCGTGTACATGTTGATTATAATTCCAGTACGACAATCCTATTATTACTGGAAGGCATATGAACAGGAATATCGATTTGTAGATTTTAAAACCTCCTGCTGCAAAAAGAAAAAATGAGGGCTTTAAATGGACATATCAAAATATGAAATGAATTGAGTTAGTTTGTTGTTCTTGAATTTTCACCAATCAAAACTTCATCTTATTCTTTGATTATTAGAGAAATAGGCTCAAAGAATTGTACAAATATCTCTAGAATTACATATACGTATAACAATTAACCTGAAAATGTATGAAATAAAGGTAAGAATTGAAAAGGTATGAAGAACAGAATATTGTTATAGAAAGATACAATTACTAGACCACAGAAAGATAAATATCGGCTTCCCTCAGATCGAATCCTGATTCCTAATCAGCGCCACCTTCATTTCATACAATGTTGTCGTAACTTTTTGAATTTTAACTCTACGAAATAAGTATCTTGTCTCATAATATAAGCTCAGTATGGTGCTTTGAAATAAGAAGAGTGTTTTGATTCCGTATAGCCTTCAGGGATTCTCTGTCTTCTGTACAGATTTTTATTAAGTAGTTCTACATATTCTTCCGCTGTTTATCTGCTAATAGAAAATTCAAATCGAACACGAATTCTCTTAACCTTTTTTCGTCTATCAACTTGTTGCAGAAGAGCAATTCCTAAATAACAACATTTAAATTATAGCCGCATTGATTCTTTGGTAAATGGTAGGACCACCAAAACTCAATGAATCAGACTCTCGAGGAAAGCACTCTTTCTAGATCTTCTTCTATTATCAATAAACAATAAAATCATTTAACCATCCTGTCATTTGATTCAGAATTTCAATGCAATTCATATAACTATTACCAAGTAAAATCTAACATATATAATCGGTTCGAAATTTAATTTCTTCCAAAGAAGGCGGACCTATGAGGCTCAAGATCTTTTAATATTGGCTCAATCTCATCCAATATTGGTCTACTGATCTCCATTTTTTTAAAAGCCCTGCGTCTGCGCAATCCATCCTTACAATTACTCGATTCATTTCAAAGAAGAATGATAGAATTAATTGTCATCATATACGCCAAAAAAGAATTGTAAATACACACCAATTTGTCATATCAGTTTAAAAGAAATAATTTTCGTTATGAATTGCAATTTTATCGATCATTCCACTTTGGAAGTGCTCCATTTATATAGTTTATTGGAGGAAAATTCAGCTATTAGAAACCTTTTTCAAAATTTTCGTATATATTCAATTTGTATTGACTTTGAATGATTTTATTAGAAAATGTTTTATAATCATAAATACGTTTCATTGTGTATTTAATTTCAGTTTGAGGTTTAATATGTATTGATAAAAACTTACATGAGTGTCTGGAAGACGAATGGCTTCTATTTCTGAATAAGATTAACGAAGTGTTAACATTATTGCTTCCAATACTTTGGGGCTTCAGAAAGGATATTAATTTAGTACCATAGGAATATTTGAAATATTTCAAGTGATTCAGATTACTCATTTTAATCGGTAATCATAATATGGCAGATCTCAAATGCAATGACATTTTCGAAATTAACTTGAAGTTTCGATCATTTGATTAAATCACACAAGTCAATATTTCATTAAAATGTAAACAAATTTGATAGCTTTTCGCCAAACATCATTCATTTAGTAAACGCTTTTTACATTTTCCTACATTAAAATTCACGAAAGCTGCCTCAAACCTTAAACAAGTACTAACAATTTCATATTAATATTTGTAACAAACAAAATAATTTTTAAAAAGAAAAATTCACTAGAGCAAGTCTGTCTGGTGTTTTTGACAGGTACTTAAAATTCATCACAACATTCTACGATATTTACCTCAATTTACCATGATTATCCGCTTCCATTTCTTAATATTAATATAAATACATATTATTAAAGTACCACAATTTTACAGAAACAACTTGTTTCCCTG